>CM076575.1:689363177-690025933 GCA_034641835.2 Pinus albicaulis
TTTGTTGTTCGATCTCTGAAATTACATATAAAAAAATATTTATAAATACGGAAATTAAAAACAAAAAGCCAAAATATCAAGCATTTAAAGAACTAGTGGGGGTTGATCCAAGACACAGATCAGATCTCCTTCATATTATTTTGTTACCCAAGTCTCCAAAGCCTGTTGCATACCCTCCTTAGATAATAGGTCGGCGTCCATGTTTCATTCCCTGTAAATATGACAAACAAATATTTGATTAAAATAAGCTTTCAGATTCAAAAATTATTCTAATAAGGGGAGCATAATATAGTTTTGGCATCTTTGTTCTCCATTAAACCATTTGATAATATTCATGGAATCTCCAAAAATTTGGGTTGCTCTTAGCCCGAGTTGAGAAATCCAACACAAAAGCAGCTTTAGGGATTGGACATCAGATTTTTTTGTTTTGTTTTGGGCCCTAACCCCACAGATGCTTTTAAAATCTTCCCTAAAGGTAAGTGGATGGTGAGCCCCGCCCCACAACTGCTTTGAGGGTCTGAAGCCCCATCAAAATAGGCCCAAGGAATGTCTCCCCTAATCTCTTCCTCCCTAATGACCCTAGCTGTCTGTTTTTCACTGGGAATGGGGATGTTATAAAACCTGGAGACCACTTCTGCCGCTAGAAGAGCTGCTGGAATCATGGTGTCTCTAAAGATGGCCATGTTCCTGGAAATCCATGTGCCCCAAGAGACAATTAGCAAAAAAAAATTCATGTGATCATTTAGGGCTTCATTCCACCATTTTTTCCATGCCTCCATGATGGAGGGACCTACCCATCTCTAGGAGAGATTTAAAAGCCTCAAGGTTTCTTCCCATATGCTAAAATTTAAGGGGCAGGACAGAAATAGATGTTGAATAGATTCCTCATTCTTTTTGCATAGAGAGCACCATCTCAGGCCAATCTTGCTTCTTTTCTGCATACTATCCCAGGATGGGACTTTGTTCTTTAGTTTGCACTAGAAGAAGATCCTCAATTTTGCTACGCACCTGAGTTCCCACATCAGGTATACCACCACTTAGGCTCGGCCAACTCTTACTAAGACATGATCCACTTATATCCGAATTTTGGAGCATACTGTCTGGTAGGGGAGTGCACCCATCTCAAGGAGTCCAGCCTCTCATGGATGAAGAAATTTGATCTTTGAATCTCACTAATATATCCTTGCCATTCCTCCCACCACCTAAATTCTATTTGAAGTTCCTCCCCAAATTTCCATGCTTGTCCCCAAACAGTTGACTGGCCCATATTTTCGATATGACTTACATAACGAATCCCTCTATTGGCTAGGTGATCAATCAAGTATCTGGAGAGGGCATATGCCTCATTGCACCCCACCCAGGGATCCTGGCCTATTCTAACATGTTCTTCATTTCCTACATGCCAAGCCAAGCCTTGTTCAATAATCTTGATTGAGGCCAAAGTGTCTTTCCAAACTACCACAACATTTGGCAGTTTTTTATCTGGTGAATGCATCCAATCCCCCACCGGAATTAGGTCTATGTATTTTCTCTTTACCACTGATGTCCATAAGTTATCCAAAGTGATTAGCCTCCATCCTAATTTTGCTGCCAAAGAGGGGGTGAATGACATGATCTCCTTAAGTCCCCAACCTCCCCATGCCTTTGGCCACGCCACTTTCTCCCATGTCACCCACAGAAGAACCGATTCATCCTTCGACTCTGGCCATAAGAATCTGCTACAAATCTTCCTTATTTTGGAAAGGATTTCTTTCAAGACCTATGTTAATGCTTCCCAGTACACCGGAATAGCCAAAGAAACTGATTTGATCAACACGAGCCTTCCTGCCCTTGATAGCCATTTGAAGCTCTAATGTTTGACCCTTGAATCAATATTTGCCACTAGCTAATGCCAATCATAGATTTTGTAGGAATCGAGCTTTAAGTGGAACCCCGGGCACTTAAAGCTGTCGGCAAAGGTTTTTAATTCGAAGGGGAGATCTTTGGATATTCTTTCTACTTTCGCCCTTGCAAACCCTTCTAGAGTTATTGAGGATTTTTTTCTGTTAATGCACAACCTTGTTGCCTTGAGGAAGAGGTCCAAAATCAATTTGATTCGTCTGATGTATTCTCTACTACCATTGCTGAACAAGAGGATGTCATCAATGAACAACAAATGAGTTATGGATAGACTGACAACCACTTCAATTCCTTTGATATCTCCTCTCCTCTTTGCATCGTGGATCATCTGACTAAGGCCTTCTGTTGTTAGGAGGAAAATGAGGGGCGACAGAGGGAAACCTTGACGAAGACCTCTATGTACTTGGAAGAAGGGAGTTGCAGCCCCGTTGATTAGAATGGAAATACTTGTGTTTGTGATGCATCCCATTACCCAATTAATGAAATCATTCTTAAACCCCAGATGGGTCAAGAGAAGTCGAAGGTACATCTAGCTTATACGATCATATGCTTTGCTCAGATCGATTTTCACAATCGCTCCTTTCTTCCCGCTCCTTTTGAGACTGTGTAGATTTTCCTGTGCCACACCTATCGCCTCATGAATTTGTCTTCCATCCAAGAACCCAAACTTTTCCATAGAGATGTTCTTTGAGAGGAAAGGCTTCAGGCATGTGGCTATCACCTTTGCTATAATTTTGTAAATGCATTTTCAAAGAGATATTGGCCTAAAATCCTCAAAATATTTGGGGTCCTCCTTCTAGGAATAAGAGCCAGAAACGTAGAGTTGAAGGGTTGGTATATGGAGCTTTTGGCCCTTGAGTCTTCTACCACCCCAACCAATTCATCCCCTAGGGACTCGAAAAAATGTTGGAAGAATTTTATTGTACACCCATCTGGCACAGGGCTTTTGTCCTTCTACATTGAGTTTAGGATCCCTTCCACCTCCTCTTTTGACACAGTTCCATTATGATATCATTCCCCTCCTCTTAAATATACCACGGGAAGAATTACGCCACTCTGATCACTTCTGCTATTGATGCCTCTGCTGGAGCTTTAAAGAGCAATCTGAAATGGTTGCATCCCAGACTAGAGAGCTCCTCAAATGATTTTGAGGTTCTGCCTTCCTCCATTTGCATACCCCAAATGGTGTTTATGATTTTTCTTCCTTTTGCATAGTTCTGAAAGAACTTTGTGTTTTCTTCCCCTGCTAACAACTAGATGGACCAAATATTTAGTCACCATCATTCTTCATTTACCAGAAAGATTTTCTTTTGATTCGATCCCTAGTCGAAATCAAGAAATACCTCGACAGTGTTTCCCATGAAAAAATATCAGAACAAAACTTATGCTCAAATGTTACTCAAACTGTCGAACAATGGTTGGACGAATTGACATGATTGGCTTTAGTTGATTCTTGAATACTATTATGAAGAACCAACAATAGAAGACTAGAATTCGATCAAAAGTATTAAGAATATATTCTACGACGACCTACATGATAGTTTATTTTGTAAAATTCCTACCCTTTTACACAAGTTCCTATTTGAGAAAGGTGCAGGACATATTGTTGAGTACCTACCACCATTAGGGATACCAACCAACACCAATTGGAAGAATTGGAATAAATATCAAACCAAGTGGTGAAATTTTTTTGAAGCTCTCTCTAAAGATAGAAAGGAATCATGTGATTATTTCCTAAGAAAATAATCATGGTCAACGAATACCTCTCTGCGAACTAACACTAAGATGGGTCATCATGGTGGGGGGGTGGGGGTAATGGATCATGAAAAATAAATAATGAAAAATGAGGTTGGAGAAGTACGTATAACGGACAAGGATGGAATGAAGAAAACCAAATGGCAATAAATAACAACAAGAAGACAATTGATCAAGTAGTGATCAACAAAATAAAAAATCGATAGATATACAAAAAATGGCATGGGATAATAGACAACAACGAAGATAGAAAATTAGGGAACAAAAATACAAAAGGAAAAGGATGCTAAATCAGGAGCATGAGAGAGAAGATGCAGAAGACTTCTTAGAAGAGTTGATAGGCATAACACCACCTACAATATTTAAGAATCAAGGTCTACTGATAAACCCTAGAGAGAAAGTAGATGCCATGGAAGTAGATGACTCTAGTACAGTAATGAGAACAACCTTGAATATAACAATAATGAGTCCCAACGTATGCGAATTTATTTAGTCGCACAATTATTCAGAAATACTTGTAGTCTAGTATAATGGCTGGGGATAAAGAAATTTTCAAGAGGCAAAAAATTATGACCAAGATTAATCAAATAATAATAATGAAGCAGAACACGTAATTCTCCAATTGATAAATCTCACGATCATACTGCCCTATCGTAGCTCATATCTGTTAAAGAAACACAATGTACAGAAGCGGTTGACTAAGAGTCGTGAAATAGAGAAAGTCGGTTCACAAAATATATAGATAAGGTGTACCAGACTAATGAATCATTATCACAAGTTATCATCAACAAAGAAGAAAATAAGCAAACTCCATCCGACGACGAATCTGATAGTAACAACCATTTAAGTAAAAATCTAGAATCTCCACTGTTATGATCTCCTTCAGTCAAAATGGGTCTAAACCACATACCCATCTATGAAGGTGACGAAGACCCAAAAAGGCATTGTTTTTTTTGTGAAAAATTTTGGACCGCGATTGATATAACTAATGAAGACAAGAAAATGGCACAGTTTGTTGCAACCTTAAGAAAATGAGCATTAACGTGGTTTATAAACCTCATAGAAAAAAAACTTCAGTAAAAGAGTGAAATCAAAACTTATTTTCGTACATTCTTTAGAGGACAAGACGTCAAGCATATTGCAACCCAATAATTTAAATAAATCAAGCAACGACTGAATAAATGTGTATAAGAGTATGATAAATGTTTCAAAGATATATTGAACCAGATCCCATATACCATCGACGAAAATATGTTAGTTAAATGGTATGGGGTTGGTCTATTATATTAGAAAATACGAGGTCCGATTTGAATGCACAAAGTTAAAAATTGTGAAGAGGCACTAGAATTAGCACAACAAATCAAATAAGTTGATGAAGGTGATTTGAATATCTCATCAACTGATAACAAAATTGAAGATAAACTAGACCATATACAAAACTCTATAATGAAATTGGCACTCCAAAAGAGTCATATTTCGTGTACTAATTGCCACATGGAAGGTCATACGAAATATACTATTAAATATGTAGATTATTTCGACCAATATGTTCGAAGGATATAGTCCAATGTGTATTGTGACATCTTCCAAGTTACTTCTAACCACTTGAATAAATATTTCTAGTAAAATCTACAAAATTCCAAATTGAAGTGGTGTGTTATCTGTGAAGAGAACGCCCATTCTAGCCAGGAATGTCCACTTAACATGAAAATTAAAACTAATTACCATGTTGTTTATCATAGTTATGCTAGTGATCAATTCAATAAATCACCATCCTTTAGGGGAAGAGGACAAGTTCAAGGAGGCTATGGTAGATGAGGAGGAGAATATAACATTAGGGGACATGTCTGTGGTCGAGGCCGAGGAAGATTTTACTACTACACCTATTGGAAAGAAGGGCATATTTCTACAGAATTTCCTTGGAAAGTTAAAACTGACGTATGATTCTATAATATGTGTGGCATGAGTGTTCATTCCTTAGAAGATGTCCCTAAAATTATTGATAAAATCTTGAACAAAAAGATTGTTAATTTGTTACAAAAAGTACCCAAGCATGATATTTTTAATTCTAAAAACCTTCATGTAGTCACAAGGTCTGGCATAGGGAGAAATAATAAAAACCAAGACCATCAAGTGATTCTACCAATTAAGAACATGAAGAAATACCCCAATATGCAAGGACATAATTATACAATCACAAAAGCTATCAAATTTTTTATGAAATAAATTGAACAACAATGACTATCTAAGGATATCATCTTGGAAGAATTTCTTGAACTATTAAAAGAAGAACATTGTTTTTCTCATCTAGTAGATTTTTTGAATATACTGAAAAACTGCAATGGAAACAAAGAAAAAGGAAAAAACATTTGACAAATCTCACAAGGAAATCAATTAGAAGACCATGAACCACAAGTTGACTTAGAAATAAACAGATATATGACTAGACAAGTTGTGGTGAACTTTGGATCATAGGTAAATATTCTTCCAATAGATACATGGATTAATATGGGTCGATTTATCTTTCATATAACGACTAATTATCTTAAACTAGTCGACCAAATATTTATTGACCCAATAGTGACAATTTGACATGTTCACACTTCCATAATGAGGATCCCCACGATAGTCGAATTTGAAGTCATCAACTTGGTCAACATAATCCCCGAATATTCGACACTAGCATTCCAATCTTGGGGATGAAAATTGAAGATGGCAATATCATTAGAAAAAGATATCATTAAGTTAAAGGGGAACAATAAAAATATTATTATCCCTTTGGACCCCTGTGAAGGAAATCCGTGGGTTGAAGCTTATAATGAAGAAGCTGAACTGAAACAACCAACTGTGTCAATTACTGCACGAGGATCATGAAAAAATTGAATCGAATGCTGATGGAGAAATTTTGACAAGATCCTCACTTTCCATTAGACAAAATTCCAACATGGAGACTTATGAATGCAATATTGAAAATTATGAATCTAAATAAAATTACTATTGTACAATTCAAGACATTCCAACCTAAAAAATCCATCCTTGTTATTCAATTAAATCAATACCAATTATACGAGAGAAAATTTTCTGAGAAACACCTTCTTTACTCCTAACAAATCTAACACATGATTCCAAAAAGATAATTTGATTAAAAGAAACGACATCTCCTATTAATGATGTTGTACAAGTAACCAAATCTATTGGAGAACATGGTAGAATGCAAAGTCTAGTACAAAATTTTATAGGACAAGCAGGGAGATGGTGGGATACCCACTCGCCTCGACTTCAAACATGTATGTGTTATGAAAACAGCTCCAAAAATAGAAGAAAAGAGAGTCAATGCCTTAGAAATCAGCCACTTCGAGGGGGCAAACTCCAATACATTACATAAATGAACAATTCTTGGATGATACAAATGAAAAAACCTCCTCTCTATATATAGGAGTCCATGGGGCCACAATGTAATCCTAGCCGACCTAACAATAATAATGTAAGGGCACAATAATAACAATATGGGGGTTACAGGGGTACAACAATAACAATAAGGGGGTTACACTAACAACAATAATGGACTATACTAGTAATATAAGGACCTAACATGCTCCTCTCCTTCAAAAAAGTGTTGTCCTCAACGCTTGAGTAGCTCCAGATGCTTCTATATAAAATTCTCATCCTCCCATGTAGAATCTTCAGTGGGTAAGTTCTTCCATTTGATGAGATACTCTGAAATTGATCGATTTCATAGCTGTCGAGTTCTTGTTTTCGTGACTACTTCAGGTTCCAATATAGTTTTTCCTTCCTCATCAAGTTCTAGAAATATTTTTTGAACTGGAATTTTGTCCCCTATAACCTTTTTTAAGCATGAAACATGGAAAACTGGATGCACTCGCGAAGAAGTAGGAAGCTCCAATTTTTATGCCATAGTACCAATATTTTGCAACACCTTGTAAGGACCATATTACTTTGGCGATAATTTATTATCCTTCTTATATTTCTTGAGGGACATTTGTTTGTATGGTTGTAGTTGTAAAAATACCCAGTCTCCCACATCAAAACTTCTCTCACTGCGATGTTGATCTGCCTGTTGTTTCATACGATTTTGTGCCAAATTTAGGTTATCCTTTAAGAGTTGGAGAACTTTCTGTTAATGCTTGATGTGATACTCCACTGCTTAAACCCTAGAATTTTCCCTTAAAGAATATGTGATGGACAGTGGATGATATCCATAAAGTGTCATAAATGGGGTCATTTTTGCTGCAGTTTGGAAGGAAGTGTTATACCACCATTCAGTGAGAGGTAACCACTTGACCCATTTTTCTTGCTTATCAGATACAAAACAACGAATATCTCCTTCCAAACATTTATTTACTATCTATGTTTGACCATCGGATTAAGGATGATAAGATGAGCTATGAGCTAGTTGAGTACCCAAACAAGAAAATAATTCTGTCCAAAAATTTCCTGTAAAAATGGGATCTCTGTCACTTACAATAATCTTCGGGTTTCCATGTAGCTCTTGAATTGTTTCCATAAATGTAGTAGCAACTGTACTTGCTTTAAATGGACAAGATAATGCACAAAAGTGTGCATAATTGGTAAGTCTATCAATTACCACCATGATGACACTTCTTCCTTCGGACTTAGGTAAACCTGTGATAAAATCCATTGAAATCTCCCCCCAACGTTGACTTGGAATGGATAAAGGTTGTAGAAGACCTAGGGTCTTAATTGTATCAATTTTATTTTGTTGGCAAACCAAACATTCCCCCACAAAATTTTGAATATAAGAATTAAGGCCATCCCAAAAAATTTCTTTCTTCACCCTGTGGTAAGTTTTTAAAAATCCCGAGTGTCCTCCTAAAGGAGAAGTGTGCAATTCCAAAAGAATCTTTTGTTTTAGTTGGGAATTCTTGCAAATATATAAGCAATCTTTGCACCATAAGGACTCATTTTTCCAACTAAATATATCAGATGTAATAGGATCTTGCTGTAACTTTTGAATGAGTGTCCGAACTTCTTCGTCCTTCCTCCATTCATCCCTTGCTTCGGTTATCCAATCTAGTTGGATAATAGAAATGGCACAAAGCACTGCTTCCACCTCTTCATCCTTTCTTGAGAGTGCTTCTGCAACAACATTTAGCTTCCCTTTTTTGTAGACGATTTCAAAGTCATAATCCAACATCTTTGTGACCCATTTTTGTTGTTCATAGTCTTTGTTCCAAAAATTGTTTAAGACTATCATGATCATTTTTTATCTTGAAGTGTCTTCCCATTAGGTAAGGTCTCCATTTCTTTAGTGCATGTAGTATTGCCAACATTTCCTTCTCATAAATAGCCTTTTGTAAATATTTTCCTTTGATTGAACGACTTTCAAAATCAATGGGTCTTCCTTATTGCATTAAAACAACACCAATTCCATTTCCTGAGGCATCATATTCCACAATAAAGGTTTTTGTGAAGTCTGGTGTAGCTAAGATTGGTGCTAGGCACATTTCCTCTTTAAGATGTTCAAATGCCTTAGTTGCTTCAAGAGTCCATGAAAATGCATCTTTCTTCAATAATGTTGTTAGAGGTGCTTCTATTCTCCCATAACTCTTAACAAACTTGTGATAATACCATGTTAACCCAAGAAATCCGCACAACTGCTCTATGGTTGTGGGGACTTTCCATTACTTAATGGCTTTAATTTTGTTAGGGTCTACCTTAACACCCTCGTGAGATACAATATGACCCAGATATTCCACCTCTTGTACTCCAAATAAACATTTGGATGTTTTTGCATATAATTGTTTCTCCTCCAACAGTTTGAGCACCCTGTCAACATGTTGAACATGATCCTTTCAAGACCTATTGTAGATTAGTATATCATCAAAAAATACTAGCACAAATTTTCTAAGGAAGGGTTTGAAAATGGAATTCATCAACCCTTGAAATGTAGAAGGTGCATTGGTAAGGCCAAAAGGCATGACCAAAATTCATAATGACCCTCATGAGTTCGAAATGCTGTTTTTGGAATATCTTCAGTCTTCATTCTAATTTGATGATATCCTGAACGAAGATCCAACTTGGTAAAATAAATTGCTCCATGTAATTCAACCAATAATTCATCAATCATAGGAATGGGAAATTTATCTTTAATGGTGAGCTTATTGAGCTCCCTATAATCTAGACACATTCGCCATGATCCATCCTTCTTGTGTACCAATACTACAGGAGCAGAGAAAGAACTTTGACTATGTTGAATTATACCCGCCTCTAACATTTCTGCAATCATACGTTCAATTTCGCTCTTTTGGACATAAGGATATCTATAAGGCCTGATGTTTGGAGGAACACTTCCTGGAATCAAATGAATAGCATGATCATGATCATGAATAGGTGGGAGTCCTTTGGGAGTTTCAAACACCTTGGAATAATTGTCCAAGACTTGTTGGAGATCTGCAGAAATAGATGATTTTGATGTTGGAACTTCTAGTGAGCATAATTGTGCAATTACACCTCGTTGTTCTTTCTTTAGAATATTTGTCATGACATTAGAGCTTATTATCTTTCCCGGCTTCCCTGCAATACCCCGTAATTCGACTTCCTTTCCTTCTGAAAAAAATTTCAAGAAAAGTTCTTGAAAATTAAAAGCTACCGTCCCCAAAGATTGTAACCGTTGTACTCCTAGTACAACATCAGCACCTCCCATAGGAATGGAAAGAATTGGACTGGTCAATACATATTCCCCCATGGTTAGCTTGATATTATGGCATTTTCCAGAGCAATTTATAGTTCCTCCATTTGCAACCATCACTTGACATTCTGGTGCTGGGTATAGGAAACAATTAATTCCTTGGCTACCTTACAATGAATAAAATTATGGGTGCTACCTGAATCAATCAACACTATTACCTTTTTCTTCTTGATATGTCCTTCTATCTTGAGAGTTTGAGGTGTGGTAATTCCTGCCAGTGCATTACACGATATGGTCGGATTCATTTCTTCCTCTTCTAGGGCTGGTTCCTGGTGTATATCCTCTTCTTGTTCATTTTCTTCTTCCTCTTCACAATCTATGTAAAATAATTTCTTCTCGACACACTTATGACCTTTAGTGTATTTGCTATCACAACTATAGCAAAGCCCTTTTGCTCTTTTTTCTTCCAATTGTTGTGGTGTCAACCTTGTAGGTTGTGGAAGTCTAGGAGTAGCAACACTTCCATATTTATAGATGTGAGTGATAGGCTTCCTTGTCGCCATAATTTTACATTCAATTTTTCTTGCCAACCTAAATGCCTTCTCTAATGAATCCGGTTCCCAAACGCAAACTTCATGTTGGATTTTATCCTTTAAAGTCCCTATGAAGACATCAATACTGTGTTCCTCTAGAATATCAGTCACCCTTATATTCAATTTTTGGAAGTCCTCAATGTGATCTGCCACTAAACCCTTTTGTTTGATATTTATCAATTGGCTAAAGAAGGTGTTGCTCTTTGTATCCTCATAATGTGTTATCATTTCCTTCGTAAAAATTGACCAAGTGAAAATTTTTTTACGGGAGCAAAGCCATCGATACCATACAAATGTATTTTGTTCTAAATGTAAAGTTGCAATGTGTACCTTTTGTGTGTTTTGCACATTATTGAGATCAAAATATTGCTCCATCTGTAGTATCCATGTTACGGGGTCCTTACCATCAAACTTCCTCATATCCATCTTTGGAATATGGTGGTTTTTTAATCCAACATTAGAGTTTATGAAATAAAAATTAACATTTATTTTGTTCTCATCATGAGTTTCCTCTACTATCTTTTCACCATTAGGAAACATTTCTTGTATCAACTTTGCGAAACCTTCGATGTCTACTTTTAGATCATTCTTCATGTTTTCCATTTTTTCATCGATCTTAGCTTCCATGTCATCCATCTTAGCTTCCATGCCAACTTCCATGCCATCCATCTTAGCTTCCAATCCATCATCTTAGCTTCCACACCTTTCTTCAAACCATCCATCTTAGTTTCCAAGCCTTTCTTCAAAACTTCAATTTCATTTTTTGTTGCTCTTTGCGATAGCGAAATTTGGTGCACTTGCTCTTGGAATTTTGATATATCATGTTGCATTTATTAATCTTCATGAGTCATAGTAGAGCCTTCTGAAGGCTTAATGGGTGTTTAATTCTTTTTAGGAGGCATTTTAGAACCCAATACTGATTTCTATGCTCAATAGGCCTTTGGAATCACCTAGAATTGATTTTTCAAACAAGACTTATGCAATTTGAAAAAAATGCACACCTTTTACTTGATTTTGAGGAGCTCGATATTGAAACTGAATTATCTCTGTGATTTTGGATCTTCAATATCTGAAATTAGGCCCCGAATTAGCCCTATGAATATTCTTTCGAATGCCACAGATCTGACCTGATTTGGATTCTTGAAGACAAAGTTATGCCCAATCTCCTACGATGACCTAATTATGGACTGGTTCAGTAGAGCGAACTTGTACGACTTTCCACGTGTCACTGTTTACTCCTATGGCTCTAAAATTGATATGAAACTCTACCGTTCGTGTACTTGTAGCCACATTTTACAGAATCCCAATCTGTTGCTCAAAGAGAGAGTTATGATGTTTTTCCCACAGTCACCTCTGTGAGATGAAATTTAGGAACCTAAAACTATCCTAAATTCCACAGATCATATCTCCAAAAATATTGTGAACCAAGATCTAAAATATTTACAGGAGATTCCTTAGCCTTTCAGCTCCGCTCTCTAAAAATTTCAACTTCTGAACCCTTGTAGAAAAAAATTTATAGTGAAAATTTTGCGATGACCTGTTTAGGTTAAATTGAGGAGCCTGCAGAAAGCCCTAACTTCCACAGATCATATCTCCGAAAATATTGTGAAAGAAGCTCTGAAATTGTGTTTCGATGTTCCTCGGGATTTCGTTTCTGCACTCTCAAAATTTCAACTTCTAAACCTTCATAGAAAAATAGTTATAGCGAAAATGCCACGATGACCTGTTTGCAGCAGCGAAACCCTAGAATCCAAAGCTCTGATACCAAATGTTATGAAACAAACTAAAAAAATAGAAGAAAAGAGAGATCAACGCCTTAGAAATCAGCCACTTCGAGGGGGAAACCTCCAATACATTACATAAATGAACAATTCTTGGATGATACAAATGACAAAACCTCCTCTCTATATATAGGATTCCATGGGGCCACAATGTAATCCTAGCCGACCTAACAATAATAATGTAAGGGCATAATAATAACAATATGGGGGTTACAGGGGTACAACAATAACAATAAGGGGGTTACACAAACAACAATAAGGGACTATACTAGTAATATAAGGACCTAACAGTATGACTACAAAAACATACTTTATGAAACACCTCAGAGGGAAAACGTTATATGCACATATAAACATACCCATTTTTAGTGCAGGACAAGTTATTGTCACTCATATATAAATGTGTGAGTCAGAATGGGGAAGGATTAGCTATAAATATGAGCGAGTTTGGCCACACATGTTCCCAAACACCTTGGATGACCTAACAAACAAATGGTATAAATTAGAAGAATATCATGGTCAATAAATTCAATGGAAATAATTAAGAGAAAACTTTGTCAAGGAATTCAAATTCAAACCAGATGAACCTAACTTAAAGGGAGCAGTACAAAAAATTAAATATTTTATCATAGTAAAACCAACTGATGAACACAAGCTAGTAGATAACTCAGTAACATGTAATTATATATCAAATATGTCTGAAAAAAGGAAGGCCAATAATTTAGAAATGGAGGAATCACCTATTACTCGTAATAAAAATTTCTTGAATAAATGTCACCCTAAAAATTATAAAAGAATTCAAACAATTTATAAAATTAGTAAACTACAGGAAGTCGAGAAATAAAAAAAATCGATGAATCTAAAGCACCCGACTGGATGGATGTCGAGATTAAAATATGCGAAGTCGACATATCTAATGACAATCAA
Source organism: Pinus albicaulis (assembly GCA_034641835.2). Lineage (NCBI taxonomy): Eukaryota > Viridiplantae > Streptophyta > Pinopsida > Pinales > Pinaceae > Pinus > Pinus albicaulis. The sequence goes on from CM076575.1 coordinate 689,376,803, forward strand.
CCGATTATTGCCCGGCTTGGTGATTAATTGTCGGAGAAACAAATTGTTGAATTTGTCGAACTACTTAAGGAATACCAAGATGTATTTTCCTAAGATTAAAAAGACTTAAAAGGATTTTTCAAAGAAATGAGAGAATTGAAGATCAATCTCATTCCATGAGCTAAACCAATAATGAAACGAACGTATAATATTGCTTATAAGTATAAACCCATTGTGTAAAAATAAATCAAAGGAATGTTAGACACTGATATTATTTATCTTATAGAAAGGTCAGAGTGGGCGAGCCCTATTGTTGTTCAGCTAAAGAAACATGACCCCACCAGGTGACGATATGCGTTGATTATTGACGATCAAATAAAGTAACAACCACTAACCCATTTCTTACTCCATTTGCTAATGAAATTTTAAATGAATTCAATATAGGACATGAATTTTACTCCTTCACTTGTGGATTTTTAAGTTATTACCAGTACCCATAGTGGATGTAGATAGAGAAAAAAATAACTTTTGTTACTGGATTTGGTTCTTTCGCTTACAGAGTAATGCCTTTTGGATTAAAGAATGGCCCAACAGTATTCTCAAGAATCGTCATTAAAGCATTCCAAGAGTATATTATAAAATAATGGTAGTTTATTTGGACGATTGGACAATGTACACATTATGAAAGATCATATTTAGTGGCTATGACTGATGCTTGAGCGATGTCGTCAAATAGACTTTATCCTTGAATAATAAAAAAATGTATATTTGCAACACCTATTGGAATACTATTGGGCTATGTGGTTTCAAAGGAAGGGATCAAAGTAGATAAGGAAACATTCAAAGTCATCTTTTGTCTCAAGCTCCCTATAAATCAGAAACAAATCAAAATATTTTTAGGTCATACAAGATATTATGGAAAATTCACTTGAAATTATTCTGAAATCACATTTCCAATCGACGAGATTTTAAGAAAATATGTTCCTTTTATCTGGTCTGATGAATGCGATGATTCATTCCCATTATTTAAAAAAAAACAGTTGATGCCCCAATTCTTAAGTTTCCTAATTGGTCCAAAAGATTTGACGTACACGTTGATGCATCTAATGTTGTATTCAAAGAAGTATTAGCACAACCCTATGTGGAATTCATAGACCATCAAAATTATTACACCAGTTAGAAGCTTAACAAAGTCGAATGAAACTACTCCAGGACAGAACATGAAGCTCTAACTATGATTTTCGCGTTGCAAATTTTTTTACCCTACCTCTTGGCCAATCCATTCCTATTTTATATTAATCACTAGGCCTTAAAATATTTTGTCAACAAACCAATTATTCAACGTCAAATATGTCAATGGCTATTATTATTTCAAGAGTTTGAATATTAATTCATTGTATGACCAGGAAAACATAATGTTAGTCGTGACCATTTATCTCGAATTGAGTCTCAGGAGGAATCGAATGATATAAACATCGAAATTTCAAATGCACTTCTATTTAGAATTGAACCAGTTCCATCAAAACTTTCTGAAATTGAAAAATTCATACATACTGGAAAATCACCAGACAATCTATCATCTAAGAAGAAAAATTAACTTCTTATAAAAGAAACACCATATAAATTAATAAATGGACAATTATATAAGTTGGGAGTTGATGAAGTACTCTACATATGTGCTTTGGAAGATGAAAGACAAACAGTAATTATCGAAGCACACAATGGGGGAGCCAGTTGACACTATCAAGGAGAAACGACCGCACAAAAGATAATGCAAGCAGGACTCTGGTGGCCAGCACTATTCCACAATTATTGACAATATGTACAAAAATGCAATATATGTCAAATAACGGGTTTTCGTTTACCAAAACACCAACTTTTTGTTGCACTGAATTATACCTTAATTACCCTTTGAAATATGGGAGGTCAACTTTGTCAAGCTATTCCCCAAAATAGGTAAGAGGACGAGAGAAATATACATAATAACTGCAGTAAAATACCTAAAAAAGAGGGAAGAAGTTGAGCCAGTCGAGTCTTTCACTAAAGATGTTGCAACTAAATTTATATATGAAAACATAGTAACATGATTCAACTGCCCTTTAGTTCTTATTAGTGATAGATGAACCCATTTTGTAGATGATACAATCCAAGAACTAATAAATAGTTTTATGACCAAACACCGTAAGATTAATTTCTACCACCCACAAGCTAATGGTGCTATCGAGTCGTTCAAAAAAACACTAAACAAAGTATTAATGAAAATCTATGATGTCGATAAAGATGACTGGGATGATAAAGTTCCAACTGTTCTGTGTGCTTATCTCACAACGTATAAAGAATCAATAGGAACAACACCATTCAAACTTCTTTTTGGTTAGGAAGTAGTTGTACCATTCCATTGTTCAACAAATACACAAAGCGCGTCGAATATATTAAAATAAAATACAAAGTTACAATTGGAATGACTCATAAAATTACAACAACGGGAGGAAGGTCAAATTTTTCCTCTTATCATCAACAGGTTAACAAGGAACTACAAAAAGCATGGAAAAATAGGAACCTCCAAGCTAAACTTTTAATTTGGTAACTTAGTGATACTATATAATAGCAAAGTTAAAGGAAAATTGAAGAACCTCGAAATTTCATGGTTAGGACCATTTGTTATTGAAGACATCTAACCTTCAAGAGATATACAGTTGAATACTTTACAAGGGAATCTTTTCAAATCACTTATTAATAGTGCCCAAATTAAAATATATAATCCATAACAACATTTAACATAGGTTAGCCATAAGGTAGTTGATGAAAAGGATAACTAATTAAAATGTAAAAATCTAAACTATTAAAAAATAACAACAAAACTAATTAAAATTTATTAAGCTACTAATTTCCTTTCGTATTTTTTGTGTAATAAAATTAAATGAATTAAAAAATAAGTTACACATATAACCAACATACAAATCGATTTACCAATAAAAAAATTGGAACAATGACCTAAGTAACTATATTAAAAAAACAATATGGAGGGGGACCGACCTTCGCAATTTCCTTAGGGTGAAACGATTTTATGAAAGAAAATAATATAAAAAGGAATGATAGAGAAGAATGGAAGATACTGACTTGGATCATGGAAGAAGTATCTCGTAGAACAAACAAATTGAGTACGATTCGATAGTTCAGTGAAATAATATACAAGCATCAACTATTCATCTGTGAGAAGTTCCAGAAAATTGCTCGTGTATAACAACCTGACATATGGCCTTAATAGAATATCTCATAAAATACAAAAATAGGGACCCATAAACCAGAGTGATTAATTACGACCTCCCCTTTATGAAACGTTTCACACATACAATTATCGTCAAACGATCAAAATAGGTCATTTCAAAATATTTCATAATTACTACCCACTAGGCGGGGAAGGTGGCAAGTACAAGGCATGCATGAGTATGGTGACGATAAAAAAATCAATCATAAATTGAACAAACATTTTGGAGGGAATCAATCGAGCAATAACAATGGCATAATAAAGTCCACTTCTATAAAAACACAAAGAGCGCCCTGGTTTATTAAAAATCCTCCAAGTGACATACTCCGGCGACTTGGACGATATCCCTGGTATACCAAGTCTTGCAATTTATGATTCTGAACTTCTAGACTACCTCCTAATAGAAGAATTTGAAGACAATTTTTGTATGGCAAAGAGAAATAACAGGTCAGATGACGATAGTCCATAGTCCATATCCTTATTATTTGTACTCTAGACAATTTGGAAGGAGTGTAATGAAAAAAATTTCCGAGAAAGTGGGAATCCACTACCTCAGTTTGGAAAATTATCAAACATAAAATCAAGGATAAAATTCTTAGTGAACCTTTCGATCTTGACAATTGGAAAGTAACACCTCATGAAACCATCATGCTAGAAATGACTTCATCCATGCTAGAAATGATTTCATCCATGCTACTACCAAACATTTCTTGAGCTATCAATCCTTTAAATTCCTCAACAAGCCATTTTTCACTCCCTCCATGGGGATTCATCAAGCTAAATTTTGATGGGCCTCTAAAGGGAACCCATACCCTAATTGTTTTTGCAATGTATTCATATATTGGATTGGAAGGGAATTAAAATTTTATGCAAATAGTTGCATTCAATTAGAAACACCATGGTTGAGTTCCTAGGCTTTGAAAGAGGTCTAGAAGTTTCATTAGAAGTGGGATTAACAAATCTTCAGAGTGACAGTAACTCACAAATGGTTGTTTCCATTGCACAAAAGTTGATAAATAGAGTTCCTATCAGCAAACAACTAAGTATTTGGAGATCAAAACTCTTGGTTTCTAGAGTCCAAATATTGTTATTAAATCTACTATATGTAGCTACATTACACTCTCAAAGGAATGAAAATAAAGCATTGGGTATGTTAGAAAAATGGGGAAGCCATATGAATTGATTGGATTTTATGTCTACATGTCTTATTATAAGGGAGTTCGAAAGTATGGACCAATCCAATGTCTTAGCCAAAGGATAGTAGTACCCTAAGGAGTGAGGCTGGTAGCATTTTTCCAAGTTATGTATGTAATAATATTATTTTTTAAAAATATAAGATTGGAGATTTTATAGACTTGGATGGAATTGAGTGAAGGGAAAGTTACAATTAGGTGCCAATAAATATTAAATTTTCATCGACCTTGTCTTCTATTTCTTCTTTGTCATATAATAATCCACAACATAAAATATGTATACGAAAATTATAATACAAACAATTATATCAAGTAAATATATTAATTATATAAATTATATACCATAAAATAAACTAAAATATATTTAAATACAAACAAAATGTGACAGTTATCATACATAAAACTCCACACAACCTCTACTAGTTCTAAATCTCCACATAGCCTTCAATAGTTTTAAATGTATGTAGGATGAAACAACACACAACAATGACCATAAAATAATTACAAACGAACTAATAATATTAACTCCAACTCCCAATGTAATATTTATTCTCCTATCATTAAATATGGTCTCAAATGGAATGAGAAATAACTATATAATTCCAAAGTAAGTGTAGACAAAAGTGATAACTAAAAAAATATGTTTTATGTAAAATGGCCCTATGTAAAATTTTCCTAATATTTGAAGGAGGATCGTGAATGATCAAATCAATATCTCCTTCATGTTGGCATTGATGTCAACAAGAATTATTTGATGTAATGTATTGTGTGTATTTTAATGAGTTCATTAAATTATCTTACATGGTTGTGATAATTTTTGGGTCTACATGATGATGTCCTAAAGTTGAGTTGCAAGTTTGGGTTTATGACGTTTGAAGTTTCTACAGGTATAGAGTGTGTCATTCAGCTACCATCAAAGAAATTTTCAGGTCTAAAATGGGCCTCATAAGGAAAATGTAAAACCAAAATAAACTTTATATGATTCAATATGATGATGTCAACCATGGGGGATGATTCACCATTTTTGGGGTAAAAAAGTAAAAAGATTAAAAAATAATAAAATAATAAAACTACTTTTTTAACTTATCTCCTTAAGGTTTTACTCAAATTTCGAGTAGGAGTACTTGATGGAAGAAAAAATTAATTCCTCATCCAAGGAGTACCCATGTCACATACTTTTGAATCTTGATGGACCCTGCTACACGAAAAATTCACAGTCGAGCCTCGAATGAAGGAAAGATTATATCTCACCGGTAAAACAAAGCTAGAAATCTAGAAGCATAATATTCAACAGGTGAATGTTAATGAACCAAAATGGGGAAAAAAATTGAAACTTATCTTAAATGGGACAAGATAGAAGACTTATGGATTTCTCAGACTAAACTTTTAGAAAAATCCATAATTGGAGACAGTATTGGCGCCCCCTTAGTTGCAGACCTCTAAGGGATGAAAGAGTAGGCCACCAAATACCTATTCAGTAGGTATGATACTAGTAAAATTTGGTTGGATCAGCCTAATTCCATTTTTGGTACCACCATCCATATGATAAATGGATTACTGTATAGATGAAACAAGGTACCGACCACAACTGATGTGAAAAAATGTCTCACAAAATTTGGTGTAGGCGCTTCTGGGAAGAATTCATGAGGTCTGGTAATTAGTCAAGTTCAAGACCCCTTGGTTAGATGGATATGCATTATTGTTTCCTTGTGCCTTACTAAACTTTGTTGAGCCTCGGATGTCAATTTTACAATGGTTGAATCCATCGGTGAGATAGCAAACTCTAGTCGTGAATACAACTGGGTAGACCATGTAGCTGATCTTATCAAAACCAATTGTCAATGCTGTCAAAATTTTGGTAAGGATATTCATTTCCCTTCCTTGTTAATCTGGATAGCCATGAATTCTAACCCAGCAGTTGGAGAAGAATAATTCACATGAAGAGGTACACCCTTTATGAACAATTTCAGAAATTTTTCGATTAGATGGTCAGGGAAACCCCAATTTTTAGGTCCTATTGAGATTTTTAGGAACAAGTTATTAAACTCAAAGAACATTTATAATAATGGAGAGTGCCTTAGCATTTTTTTCGAGCCCTTCCCCCCTATTCCCATATTCAATTATTCTTAGACAATACCAAAATATGGTACAACAGTACTGCTTAGGTTGACCCTCAGGAACTCCCCTACCAACCAACTATTGATCAGATATTTGAGGAATTGCAGCGACAGTCTAACACCAAATTCACCATTCCACATGTATTTTTTGAACCATCTCACGACATCAACACCCACTTGAAAGATGCCAAATTCAAAGAAGAATTTCAGTATGATCTCTATATGCAACTTTTAAAGTCGACATGTCAGTACCCTTTCCTGAATCTTTTCATAAGTATATCTGCAAAGAGTCCATTAGTCATATGACCACCCCATCCAAAAACAAATCATATCAAAGGAAAAGAGTGCTCAAAGAAATAAAAATGGATGATCCTGATAAGAAAACGTAGCTAGAGAAGTCACTAAACAACTGCAACCAAAATAGAAAACAACCAAGAAGCCTCACAAGTCTAGAGCTCCTTCAATTAGGACTCGAATTAAAGATGCCATAGAAAATGCCAAGGGTGTTTTCAATGACAAAATTGAAAGAAAAATGGGTGAAATATGTCAAAAATCTAAAAATAATAGTGATTATTCTTCTCAACAATGTAAGGATAACGACGCTGCAGATCAGTCTCATAATCAATCTAGATAGACTGCTACAGTAACCGATATTGACTTAAAATTTGATAGTCATGTCTATTATTTGAATCTTATCCTAGGAGAATACAACCAGTCGAACCATGAATAATCTGGGAAATAACATCTTGAAAAGAGAAAAGTGACAATTTCTTTTTGAAAAAAGAGAAGTTCCAGGAAGAGTAGTAAGAGAAAGAGAAATATGAGAAAGAGCAGTTTGAGAAATAACAATTTGAGAGAAATCATTTGGAATAAGGCCACTCGGAGAAAAAATAATTAGAGCACAATTAGTAAGAGGAGTCCTAGTTGGAGAAAAATAAGTCGAAGGACAACCAGTCAAAGGATAATCAATCAAACCTAAATCAATCGGATATTCTAAATAATTTAGAGGCCAATTCCAAAGACAATTCAGTAGAATGGACTCAATATGATGAAACAGTCAGAACTTTCAATCAGCGGACCATGAGTGTTTTGACTGAGTGCAAACAAGAAAATGAAAATGAGGTACCTATGACAAATGCAACATCTACAAATAGTACAGGTACCGGGTCTATCCTAACTGCAAATACAACTAAAAAACCAACTACAAAACTAACTACAAAAACCAGTCCAACAACCAAGGATAAAAATAAGCCTATTGATATCACTACTCAGTATCCTGATATTAGACTCTAGAGCAATAAAAAACTTTTTCAAGTTAGTGAAAAATTTGTTAAGGTTGTGTTGAGGCCCTGAAAATTGGTGCAACAACATTGGGGAAAACCACCCGGTCGGGGACTTGAAAATCGTCCCTTTTCCATTTCGTATGGTGGCTCCGAGTGGATTTATGGGACTAGTTTCCCAATGAAATATAATTGGGTGAATGGATGGTATTATAACTAACTCTAACTTGGTAGATGGGAGTGATAGCAAGCTTGAAGAAAATAATATACCTATCTATATCTATCTCGGGATGAATTAAATTCTTTGTGCAATTTATAAATATAATCTTGCAGTGAATGAAAATAAATATTATACAAACACTTAGAGATATGAAAACAATTTGAAATAATTGATTTAATTAAATAGTTAATTAATTAAATTGGATAAGACTATATCACAATTGTTTGTTGCATGTATTGAATATGTACCAAAATATAACAATCCAACATTTTCAAAAGTGAGTTAATGTCTATAATTTTTTTAGATAGATACATAAAACAAAACACCATAAGAAAAATTAACCATTTCTCATTTAGAAAAAAAATATAACATATAGGATAAAAGTACCATGTATACGCTAACTATGCTCATTTGAGAACAAGTATTTGGTCCAATCCTTTCTATTAAGAAATCTTTAAGAGTAAAAAAGTGTGATTTTTGTAAAGTCTTCCTTTCAAAATTTCACGGCCCATTCTCAAATGACATGAAGGGGTTTATATAATAAAATAGAAAGTCTTAAAAATAGTAATTACAAAAAAATATAAGGAGGTTTAAACAAATATTCTTAAAATAAGTGAAAATAAAATAGAAATAGAATTTAAAGGGGTGACTTGTTTGATGGTTGTCCTATTGTCTCATTAGCCATTCATTCCTTCAAGCATAGGCTTACCCTCGGGAGGTTGGCCTGGCCTGATGCACAATTGTCTAGTGAAAACTGCATATGAAAGTGGAGGAAACATATAGGAGGAAGTATCTCTAAGACATCGCAACATTAGCCATTGGCTATTTGGCCTTACCAAGTATCTCCAATACTTATCCCAATCTAGTTTTTCCAACTTTATGGTGTTTTCCTCTTTGACCTTGGAAACTTCTTGCCATTGCCTTATCAAATATTTCACAATAGGAAGTGAACTGGGAGGTGTTGGGGTTCCCATGTTTTGGCCAGATTGGCAAGACCAAAAGATGAGACAACATCAGAACCACTTCGGGGTCCTAGGATCTAGCCCTCCTGGACCCGGAGAGGGATCTCTCCAATAAAACAAAGAATGATATATCTTTGAAGCTCAAAATGAGATATTAGGCTAGGTATGAGGCACAAGGGGGTTTTAAATTGATTTGGTTGGTTGGTTGTTGGGTTGGTCATGAGATCATGGGTTGAGAAAGTAATGGGATAAAAGGAACAAAACAACAGGATGTTTCAGCAAGAGGATAGGTCAAGAAAGTGCCATCCATTGGGCTATGGAGTCATGAAAGGTGATTACATGCAACAACTAGCCAAGGCTTCCAAAGGGCAAGTCATCTAATATTAAAGGATCTTTTTAGATTAGATGGTGGGATGGAACATTAAGGAAAGAAAGAAAGAGAAGGAAAGCAACCCAATTTCTGTTTATAGATCAGGTCAGAGGTCATTTAACTCCAGACCTGCTTGGACATACTAATAGGAAACTCTCAAAGGAGGGACAAAGGGGCAGCTTATAGATCGGACCAGAGGTCATTTAACTCCAGGTCAGCTTTAGCATGCTCCAAGGAGAAACAGAGATAAGTTTAACAAAGAGATATTAGAGGGGCCAGCTGGTTGCACAAGGATCCTAGTGGACAGGGCTAACTCCAATCCCCAGTGTTCCCAAATCTTCCAGCTTACACCCAACAAGAACCTCTAAAGACAAATTCGTTTAATTCATACATCAGCTAGCAGCATAAGGAACTACTACACTGGTTAAATTAACTGGAATCAACCCTTAGATAACACATTTAGCAGAAAACATAGAAGGCAAGGAGAGCACAAGCATATGGTACCTAACAAGGGTAAATCCTATACCAAATTTCTGATGCAAGCCAGTAAAAAATGAGAATTATGAAAATGTAATAAACAGAGTTAGGAAAACATCACCAATAGTAATAGACCAAGATCCTATGAAATGTGCTTTGATTAATTGATGCAAAACCAGTCACATACACTGAGCTCAATGGCTGATTACAATCCAAACTTTCTCCTCCCAGCCTACTACAAAACAACTGCTCTGCTAATCTCTCCCAAACTGTCTAACAGTCAAAACTGAATCCCTCTAACTACAACGGCTCAACCGAACAACAACCTTTCCAATATGTTCTTGAGGATTCTTATATGAGAAAGAATAACCATGGTAGTTGAAAACTTAAATGTAGCATTAAAATTCTGAAACAGTAGGAGATCCGAGGCTCCATTCGGTTTTAATTCTGAGCATTTATCTTTTGCGCTTTTCAGATGGAAAAATGATCTTCGTCAGGCTGCAATTTACTCAAGGTATGTCTTTGATGTACTTGCCGTGGCCTTTTGTAGAATTCTGGTGAATAAACCGAGGTGTATGAACAAATATGGGGTCTGCCATACTGTATAACTGATGCACTGGTAGCATAGGACCATTTTCCGGGCTGGAAAAACTCTCTAGAACACGACATAGGATGAGAAATGTATGGGCACCTTGTCCCTTTATGGAAGAACGTTCTGCTGATATTAAAACCCTGCCAATATGGTTTTATGTGCATTGGACAGTCTGAGAAATCCACGGGGTCTTTGATTTTGGTACCTTTTCTTTCGAATAATGGGCTTAAGGCTCAAAATCTGCAATTACAAGCCTTAAACGTGCTAGTCTCCCACTGATACTCTTTGTCGCTCCCACAATTTCCTCTAATTGTGAAAACTGTGCTTTAAATGCCCTAGACAAGTTCTGCAGAGTTTAAACCCTGTTCTTTTAATGCAAGTCCTGTTGGCATATTTTCCCCAGCCTTTCTCCATAATTCCAGCTTCTGAGAATGGTCCTTTCCTGTATTTCTATCACTATGACAGGGACTGCAAATTATGGAGGTTTATGGTCGCTCGAAACCCTGCAAAACATGAAAATGGTTACGAAAAACCTTTATGGAGAGGGTGGTATGGATGAATGTGACAGTGGGAGCGTGGCGTGGACGAGGATGGTGACTGCGGAGGCAACTATGAAGGGAAACATCGCACAGTGGATAATGCATGGGAAAATGTTGAGGCAGACGTTTAAACGTAAAAACAATGAACTTTGACCTTGGAACGAGCAGATATAACGGGGGCAGGCGAATACAAAAAAATGTCGTGGAAAGGGTGACGTGGCGGTACGGGGTCAACTGGCAGGGGCAATCAAATCTGGACCGTCCGATCTCAGGAGGAGATCGACGGCTGAGGACGCGTCGGAGGGAAATGGACAGTGGGCCAGGGGTACGGTTTCCCCGTGCTAACCTCCGCGTAGCTTCGGGGAGCGACAACCGTTGGATGGGCTGCCCCAGATCTAACAGCTCACGGAAATATCGCTACGCATCCGCGGACGAACGATAACGTGCGATGAGGTAGCGGTTTTGGAACAGTGTCGAAGCCACGTGTCAATTGTTGTATGGAATCGCTGGGCAATGGGAAAAAATTGCCTTCCTCCGAAAGGTGGTGCGATAGAAACCGGGTGGTTTATGTACAGTGTTTATGGCGGGGACCACCGGGACGGATGTACTGCGGACCGTTGATCTGCGGTTAAATAGACGGCGATGGCGCGATCGGGGCGATGAACGGGGTAGACCACGAGCGCTGCAGAGCGCGCGATAACCGTCCGATCAATACAGATCGACGGTTCAACTTTCGCCCGATACATATCTGATAAGCACTCTTATGGGCTGGCGGGTGGTTCTAGCGCCCGGGTCACGTGAGGGAAAACGGTTCTGGGGCTATCTGAAGGGGGCTAAGACCCATATACATGGAGAATATGGCTTTTTGGGCCATTTTAATGAAATTTGAGGGTGGAAAAGGGAAACGATAGGGAGAAGAGGACTGTTTAAGCCAAACAAAAAGTATTTGAAGGGTTTAAACAGGGTTTTGGGAGGATTAGAGGATTAATGAAGGAATTTCAGAAGGGGGGAAAAAGGGTGGAAAGGAAGCTTAAAAAAGGGGCAACAGAGTGAAATGGGATATTCTTGCAGGGGTACAAGGGGTAAAAATAGGTCCTTTGGAGCACAGCTTTGTAATCAGAGAGGTTCTATAATGGAAATCAGTAGAGGGGACTTCATCACAGGGCAAAGGCACAGGAGACTTCAAGGATGATGTGTTTTCAGAGGAAATGCATACCTTGAAGACTCAAAAAAATTTTAGCCCCCTACTTTGCCTGTCAAAAATTTACAGGGGGCTAATACTGGCTCCACATGGGGATGGCTTCTTCTTGAAGGAGTCAAGAATTCAGAGGATAAATCTTTGGTGTAGGCCAGATGCCTTCTGCTTGGCACATCCCTTTCTTTCTTTAGATCAGCTGCCACAAATCTTGAAGACATTATATTAGCAGAAACATTCCCAAACAATCTACCTACCCAGACTACAATCCTAGCATTTTTCTTTTAGGGTGCATTTGGACTAGCAGACCCTTTACATCATTTATTTCATAAATAGAAAATAAACCTATTCTATTTCTACCCTTATAACTCCATGAGACCAGATTAGACTGTTGGTCTCATATGCTTCTCTACCTACACTACTATCTGCTAGGATTAGACTGTCTAGCAGATTTCTTCTCTACATTCTAAGACAGAAATTGAAAATAGTCAAGCCAGGATTAGACTGTCTGACTTACCAGACCTTGCAGAAATTAAAATGACTAAATACATGCTCACAGACTGAGCTTATTTGAGCTTTTCCTACCTACCCTACTCTACCTAGAATATTTACAAGTCTAGCTTATAAACATTGTCTTCCAATGCAACCAGTCCATCAAATGATCCCATGACTGGTCTTTCTTGCTCAACGCCTTGAGCAGGCTGGATAGGCAGGGTAGCTCCCACTCTTTTTGTCCAATAATAGCAGCTTTGAAAAATTTTCTTTTTGTTTGCAACATGCTGCTCAAAAATACTTTTGATCCTTCTTCAAATGTGTGCAGGAAATGTACATAAGGATCATGAAATGATACCTGGTTATGAATATCTGGCAGGCAGGCTTCAACCAGGATTTCCTCTTCTTCTGCTGGATCAAGAATAAGACTCTCTTGAGAAAGAGAATCTCCTTCATCTTCTTCATTTTCTGAACTGGAGGACTCATCATATATGGCAGTGTTGTCCTCTTGGAGCTATGATGTATGCTGCTCTGAGGTGCCGAGCTCTGTGAAAATATCCATGTATTCTTGAGCAGGGGTTTGATCTATTTCTTCCTCTTCTTCAAGAGAAAACTCCCTATTTTCAGTCTGCTCAAAAATTGCTTCCTTGTTTTCCTCTTCATCTTCTGAGATGAAAGGCTGCTGACCTCCAATCATGTGAAAACTGTTACTGATGAGTTGTAATGGAGTGAAGCAAAGATCCACAGATCCTTCACCCTCTTCTACACTCTTAAAGCTTTCTTCATCAGTATCATAAATAGCCTGCATTGGCTCATTAATCTCTGGAAGTAACTGGAACTGATTTTCCTCCCATAAATCTACTAATGATGACCCTGCAAGATCATCTTCTGTTTGGAGAACATCATCATCAGATAGATAAAAAATAGGAAAATCATGAATGTAAGTAATGCTACCAATCGGACATACTAGATTATCAGCAGATCTTTCTTCACTCTGATTTACATGTGAGCTTTCCAACTCTGTACAACAAAGCTCATCAGATGAATGGGCAAGGATGTCTGATCTGCAAAAAAATTCAGAGGTCGGTTGTCTATTGATGATCTAATCTATTTCTTCTTCTGTCAAATGGGAAGATGGTCTTGTGTTCCTTTTTGCAGAAGTGCAGCAGCTCTCTGTTTCCTCTGAAGACTGGATTTGAGGCAGGATGTCATCTTGAGCCTCAACTATAAGGGATGATAAATCAACATCTGAGTTTTGAGGAATATATTGAAAAATGTCTACAGTCTCTTGACTATTTTCTTCCTCAGCTGATTCATCTATGTTCTTGTGATAGCTAGGATGCATATGAAAATCTTGAATGGCTGTTAATAGATCTTCAGGAGGCATGTTAACCAAATCCTCATCAATACCTAATAGATACTGTATGATATTCTGAGATTGATCACAACAATCCCATGATAAGGATGGAGAGTTTCCTTTATAATTCTTGTAAAATACTTGGTGCATGTCCCTTAAAGAAAACAAACTCCAAGGTTCTAACCATTCATACCAGACCCTAGCTTTTCCTTCTAATGTTGCCATGAACATTTTCATTAGGCAGTCTTCATGCCATTCAACTTTAAATCTCCACACATGTATATGAAACTTGATGAGATGTAGCAAGGGGTCCTCAGCATTTTCACCCTGAAAGATAGGCAGGTTTTTTAACCAGTCCACTTCAGGCATTTTGTGTGGGAATCCAGGGATATGCTTCCTGCTCATTGGGGAATATCTTCTTTGTATGAGTGGAAGCATGTTTGTAAAGCAGAAAGAGGTCACTGTATCTTCTCAACCAGTTCAGAGTCTTCTACCAGTGGAGTCATTAGGTCTTTGGATCATAGGGAGTGTGGAGTCGCCAGGTGGAAAGGTTTAGGATGTTTTTGGAGGGTACACTGTCCACCAGAGTGCTTATGAGATGTCCCCTTTCAAGTATATCTTCCAAACACAGCAAAATCTAACCAGAGCTTGACTGGGAGGGCATTTACCAGATATGTCACCTCTGAAAGAGTGTGAGATCTGGAGGCTACCTGGCCCTTTCCAGACTCTGTCCAAGAGTATGGGGAAAACACAACAATGGTATAGAGGTTGACCTGTGAATAGGAATGTTTAACTTCCAACCTAACCAGAGATTGTAGGTTTTTTGAATGCCTAAGAATGTTTAAGGTGTAATGCACTCAATTCCCCAGTGAAGTCGCCATTATGTTGGGGTTTCCATGTTTTGGCCAGATTGGCAAGACCAAAAGATGAGACAACATCAGAACCGCTTCGGGGTCCTAGGATCTAGCCCTCCTGGACCCAGAGAGGGATCTCTCCAATAAAACAAATAATGATATATCTTTGAAGCTCAAAATGAGATATTAGGCTAGGTATGAATCACAAAGGGGTTTTGAATTGATTTGGTTGGTTGGTTGCTAGGTTGGTCATGAGATCATGGGTTGAGAAAGTAATGGGAGAAAAGAAAAAAAACAACAGGATGTTTCAGCAAGAGGATAGGTCAAGAAAGTGCCATCCATTGGGCTATGGAGTCATGAAAGGTGATTACATGCAACAACTAGCCAAGGCTTCCAAAGGGCAAGTCATCTAATACTAAAGGATCTTTTTAGATTAGATGGTGGGATGGAACATTAAGGAAAGAAAGAAAGAGAAGGAAAGCAACCCAATTTCTGTCTATAGATCAGGTCAGAGGTCATTTAACTCCAGACCTGCTTGGACATACTAATAGGCAACTCTCAAAGGAGGGACAAAGGGGCAGCTTATAGATCAGACCAGAGGTCATTTAACTCCAGGTCATCTTTAGCATGCTCCAAGGAGAAACAGAGATAATTTTAACAAAGATATCTTAGAGGGGCCAGTTGGTTGCACAAGGATCCTAGTGGACAGGGCTAACTCCAATCCCTAGTGTTCCCAAATCTTCCAGCTTACACCCAACAAGAACCTCTAAAGATAGATTCGTTTAATTCATACATTAGCTAGCAGCATAAGGAACTACTACACTGGTTAAATTAACTGGAATCAACCCTTAGATAACACATTTAGCAGAAAACATAGAAGGCAAGGAGAGTAGAATCATAGGGTACCTAACAAGGGTAAATCCTATACCAAATTTCTGATGCAAGCCAGCAGAAAATGAACATTATGAAAATGTAATAAACAGAGTTAGGAAAAAATCACCAATAGTAATAGACCAGGATCCTATGAAATGTGCTTTGATTAATTGATGCAAAACCAGTCACATACACTGAGCTCAATGGCTGATTACAATCCAAACTTTCTCCTCCCAGCCTACTACAAAACAACTACTTTGCTAATCTCTCCCAAACTGTCTAACAGTCAAAACTGAATCCCTCTAACTACAACGGCAGCAGCCGAACAACAACCTTTCCAATATGTTCTTGAGGATTCTTATATGAGAAAGAATAACCATGGTAGTTGAAAACTTAAATGTAGCATTAAAACTCTGAAACAGTAGGAAAGCTTAGGCTCCATTCGGTTTTACTTTACATTTATCTTCCAGACTTTTCGGAGAAAAAAATGATCTTCATCAAAATGTAATTTAATCAAGGTATGTATTTGATGTACTGCTGTGGCTTTTGTAGAATTTCTGGGAATAAAAACCGAGGTATGAATAACCGTGGGGTCCATGCTTATACTATATAATCGATGTAATCGCGCATAGGACCATTGTCAGGGCTGGAAAACCTCTCTAGAACACGGCATAGGATGAGAAATGTATGGGCACCTTGTCCCTTTATGGAAGAACGTTATGCTGATATTAAAACCCTACCAATATGGTTTTCTGTGCATTGGACCATCTGAGAAATCCACGGGGTCTTTGATTTTGGTACCTTTGCTTTCGAATAATGGGCTTAAGGCTCAAAATCTACAATTACAATCCTTAAACGCACTAATCTCCCACTGATACTCTTTGCTGCTCCCACAATTTCCTCTGATTTTGAAAATTGTGCTTTAAATGCCCTGGACAAGTTCTGCAGAGTTTAAACCCTGTTCCTTTAATGCAAGTCCTGTCGACATATTTTCCCCGGCCTTTCTCCATAATTCCAGCTTCTGAGAATGGTCCTTTCCTGTATTTCTGTCACTGTGACAGGGACTGCGAATTATGGAGGTTTATGGCCGCTCGAAACCCTACAAAACACGAAAATGGTTACGAAAAACCTTTATGGAGAGGGTGGTATGGATGAATGTGATAGTGGGAACATGGCGTGGACGAGGATGGTGACTGCGGAGGAAACTATGGAGGGAAACATCGCACAGTGGAGAATGCATGGGAAAACGTCGAGGCAGACGTTTAAACGTAAAAACAATGAACTTTGACCTTGGAACGAGCAGATATAACGAGGGCGGGAGAATACGACAAAATGCCATGGAAAGGGTGACGTGGCGGTACGGGGTCAACTGGCGAGGGCAATCAAATCTGGACCATCCGATCTCGGGAGGAGATCGACGGTTGAGGATGCGTCGGAGGACGATGGATAGTGGGCCAGGGGTACGGTTTCGCCGTGCTAACCTCCGCGCAGCTTCGGGGAGCGACAACCTTTGGATGGACTGCCCCAGATCTAACGGCTCACGACCATATCGCTACGCATCTGTGGACGAACGATAACGTGCGATGAGGTAGCGGTTTTGGAACAGTGTCGGAGCCACGTGTCGATTGCTGTATGGAATCACTGGGCAATGGGAAAAAACCGCCTTCCTCTGAAAGGTGGTGCGATAGAAACCGAGTGGTTTATGTACAGTGTTTGCAGCGAGGACCACCGGGACGGATGTACTGCAGACTGTTGATCTGCGGTTAAATAGACGGCGATGGCGCGATCGGGGCGATGAACGGAGTAGACCACGGGCGCTACAGAGCACGCGATAACCGTTTGATCAATACAGATCGACGGTTCAACTTTCGCCCGATACATATCTGATAATCGCTCTTATGGGCTGGAGGGTGGTTCTAGCGCCCAGGTCACGTGAGGGAAAACGGTTCTGGGGCTAGCTGATGGGGGCTAAGACCCATATACATGGAGAATATGGCTTTTTGGGCCATTTTAATGCAATTTGAGGGTGGAAAAGGGAAACGATAGGGAGAAGAGGACTGTTTAAGCCAAACAAAAAGTATTTGAAGGGTTTAAACAGGGTTTTGGGAGGATTAGAAGATTAATGAAGGAATTTCAGAAGGGGGGAAAAAGGGTGGAAAGGAAGCTTAAAAAAGGGGCAACAGAGTGAAATGGGATATTCTTGCAAGGGTACAAGGGGTAAAAATAGGTCCTTTGGAGCACATCTTTGTAATCAGAGAGGTTCTATAATGGAAATCAATAGAGGGGACTTCATCACAGGGCAAACGCACAGGAGACTTCAAGGATGATGTGTTTTTAGAGGAAATGCATTCCTTGAAGACTCAAAAACTTTTTAGCCCCCTACTTTGCCTGTCAAAAATTTACAGGGGGCTAACAGGAGGGAATCTATCAATAAGATTGACAGTGATGAGATTTTGAATGATTGTTTCAACAATATTATTGCCACATCTCTTCCTCTATAGATGGCTCTTTCAACATGTTTCAATTGTATGTCCTAATAAATAAACAACATTTCCTTTTTAGAGTCCTCAGGGCCTGTGCAGGCTGGCCTTTCAACCATTAGCAATATCTTGCCAGGTGACATATTGTGAGACTTTATCATCAATATCATCGAAACTGATTCTTTGGTATGTTATTAAATTCATTAGTGAATCCCTTTGTTCACATAATTCAATGATATTTGACAAATTTAGACAAAAAATAACTTTTTGTTGTGCCGTTAGGGTATTTAGTTCCAGTGCTTCGTTTGTAAATTCATTTATCTTTGGATTATCTTGCAATTTCTCAACAGTAAAATTCAATTGATAAATTTGAGTGTCCTTTGAACTGATTTCAGTTTGGTGTTGTAATTTTAATTAATAAATGCTCTCTTGGAGTCGTGTTACCTGTACCTGTAGTTGTTTGTTGAAGTTCTACTTCTCTGCCTGTAGTTCACTTTCTAATTGGATGATTCTTTCATCCTTTTCTTTCATCAATTGTTGAAAATAGGAAGATTTATCTATATTTTTAGTTGCATAGGCTCCTGCGAACTGGGTCAGATGAGTTAGATCCTGAGAAGGATATGCTTGTGAATCTTTCCATACAACTTCCATTGAAACATCTCCTGGAACAAGGAGGTGAGACTGCTCTGTTCTTATTCTTTTTCTTTGTCCGCTCATAACTACTTTATGTTTAGGACTATAGAATATATCTAGAGGATGGATTTCCTCAATTTTTAATACAATTTCTATAGTAGGGAAGGATAGGATGAATTCCACTTTCTCTGTGGTAACTAACTTGTCATAGGGCCCAACAGTGAATGAGTCTTGACTTTTTCTTTGAGGTTTTTGCACTATCTGTTGATGACCAGTAATCATGACTTCTTGGTCCCATTGGATTTTTTGGTTAAAATCCTTCCATACCTCATTCAAATTACTTGGAAATATAATTCCATGGTTTGAACCTCAACATATTTATCTTCTTTAGTTTTACTAAGGACGTCAGTATCCTTAGGTATCAGTTTTTTTTCCTTTGCCTTCCGTGTTATGGGTTGGGATACTTCTAACATTTTCAAAGAAATCCCTTCCAATTTTTCGATCCTATACTGCTTAAACTTTGACAATTGGTGTGCATGGGAGCGTAGGGCTTCTAACTTTTGATATGTAGAGTAATTATTGACTGACTCAAAAAAGTCATTGAACTCATCATATTCATGTAAAAAAGGTCTGATTTTAACTTGGGTGGTAAAATCATTGACAACTTGATTCGGGTCATATTTTCTGTTTGAAATTGTAAACAATTTCAAACATTAAACTCGGCTAACCTCTAATCCTACATGTTTATAATTGTCCAAGGTGTAAACACCACAATGAATTGGAAAGGAGGGCCATTCCACTTTCTTAGCTTCCTAAAGAAACTTTTCTAATCTGTTGCCAACATTTTGATAAGCTACTTTTCTTGCGATAAGCTTATCAGTAACATATAATGGTAAAACATGCGACCAGGCCAGGCTCCCAAAAACTCCGACATAGGTAAACAATTATTCTCCAAACCATTTTCCAATGGTGGAGAAGTCAGCTTGAGCTTATTTAGAAAACCCGAGGGCTTTCTCATTGAAGGCAGCTTGAAACAAAGGGAGCATAACTCCACGGAAAACTTTATAATTTTTTTTTTCATATTTTGACTCCCATAACACGCTATGATAGACATGAATGGGGAGAGGGTCCTTGGTAGTCCATTTCCAACCCATGGTTGGAAAATATGAAGTGAAACATACAACGTCCATGATATAAGCACTCATATAAAATGGGGGAAAATGTTTGGAGGAAATAGAATGATTTTTCCTATATTCCAAAATTTGAGTAGAAATACTATTGGACAAAATGGTTCCCAAATCCATAATATAAGAGTCTATGATTGCTTCCATTAGGGAAACCCATTTAACTGAAAATTTGGTAGTATCAAGCTAACCAAAGATCCTAGACATCATTATAGCAACAAAACAGTAGGGATGTTGGCTTGAGGGTTCCTGAACCAGGTTCAGAGTTTATCGCGCAACCAACAAACCCTCCAACTACTGGCCCTTTCGGCAATGACCTTCTTGCGCAGATCAAAGTCTCACCCGAAGCAGTATGGGGGGTGATGGAATCAGGTTTCTGAACCCTAAGGAATAAAATAATGTGGTGGCCCTAAACAGGTTGATTGCAGAATTTATTATAGATTGCAAACAGATAAGCGCAAATATAGAACAATACTTATCAGATGAGCTTGTGACAGACACATATAATGCATATAAATATGAACCATAGATCGAATTCATTGTGGATATATATATATATATATATATATAAGACAAAACCAGATCTGAGAAATGCGCAATAACTTAAGTAGGTCTATCAACAATCAAGACAAGTTCATGCATAAAGACATATTTACTCGCGCAAATATAATTAAGGATAACAGAATTAAATCGATCTCAAAGTAGTGATAGTAAACGGATAACACAGTGCTTCACCAAAACCGGGCTTTGTATTGGATTCCAACAGTTCGGTACACACAAACTTTTCACTTACAATTACCCCTTCCGTGCACACAACCAGTAGAGTCCACACAAAAATAGGACTAGGTCTCCACACACACAGCCAGTAGGAGCCTTTCTATCAAAAACCTAGACTTACAAAATGTATCACAAAAGAATAAACATACTTAGATCTAAAAAATCATCTCACTTCTTACTTAGACTCGATCTATCTATTTATATCCACCTTATTGCGCAGATACTATGGTCTCAAACCATGGTTTGAGGTCCACAGTTTACCTTTACAACCCATTTACATAAAAGAGGGACTTTGACCCGCCCCAAAGCCCCTTGAACTTTCTGCACAATGCACATATGAAAAATTATCCAAAAAGATACTAAAAATGTACCACAGGGGACCCCGCTCTAAAAGGACCCCAACACAAACCTGTGACTCATCCTGATTCACTGTGGTGTCTTCTCCTTCATATTGGTTTGGAGTGCAGTGACAGAATTTTTTAGTGGCAGCACCACCTCAAGACTATGTGAAACATATCCATGTGCTTAAATTACCAATTTCTCTATAGTAGGCCCGTCACTGGCCAATTCAATGCTTCTCTGCATTTTCTGAATGGCCTTCAGCTTTTCTATCCAAAGTTTGCGACAACTGTAGAGCCTCCTCGGCCCATGGTTTCATTCTTACCTCAAGCAACTTTTCTCTCTGACGTAGGTCCTCGATTTCATTCTGAATTACCTTGCCCTATTGTAGGTGAGCTAGGCATTGTGCAATGATGAGCATGGGCATAGTCATCTTGATATCAACAATTTTTTTTTCTTTGACGCACAACTCAGTATGCCCCCATCCTGATATCAGGTCCTCTATACCATAGGGTAATTTTAAACCGAAGTCCAAACACCCATGGCCTCATCCAAGAGCTGACTGCACTGTGTGACTGCGGCAATGATGCTATCAGTAGCCTGATTTACCTCAACAACCCTCTTTGCTTTGACTTCTGGTAGAGTTTCTGGCTGCAGTTTCAGCTGTAAATCAGAAATCTGATATTCAAATTCAATCCGCACAATTTGAACTTCTACGCGCGAAGCCTTCAATGCAGTAGGAAACCCTTCTAACTTCTCTTCTGGGTCTACTTTGGTTGGGACTGTTGGCACGTCACTGCACACTTGGCTGATCTTTTCTTCAAGTGCAGTGTGCTGAGCCTCTGCGATGCGAAATACTTCCTTCATGGTTTGTTGTTTCTGATGTGCTTTAGCAGCCTACTGCTACAATTCTATTGTAATGGTGTGGGTATGGGATTCATGGAAATGGATCTCATCCACAATCATACTGTGAATCAAATGAAATTTTCCTGCAGGAAAAATAGATAAATTAATATTGATATCCCCGCAACCTCGTAGTTGCGTGTGCTGACGGGATGATTCTACATGGATGGCTGACTCAGGAATTTGAATCAGACAACTATCTCCAGTAGAAAGTTGGACAATATTGAGTGGCTACGCGTTGTTTTCATGCACATTGGCTTGCATCTCGCTCACATATGCAACACTCGCCTGAATCTGGCTCACTTGAACTTTGAGCTCTCGAATACCAACCTATACTTCATCAAGCACAACATTCTACTACGTTTCCATGTCTGTCCACATGTCCTTAGTGGCTATTGTGACCGTGGTAGCTATTTGGTTGAAATCATCTTCAGACAATGTCAGTTCTTCCTTTCCTATGGACATAGAGCCTTTTTATTTCTTCCTCGATCCTCCTGCGACCTAAATCTCATTATTTATGCCTTTGGAATTCTGAGCTTCCACCTGCTCCTCTGTCTCTTTTGGTGCAACACCATTCTTCTAAGGATCATTGTTAGTTTCTAGGTCAATCGTCTCGTCAGTTGTCCTCGGCATGGCTTCTTTTTCTATGGTCTTCTTGGTAGTCTGTGTACCAGTGCGAGGTTTGGTAGGCATATTTGGAATGGATGTTGATGCACTTGGCTCTATCCACACTCACGGTGTAATATTCCTAATTATATTTCATCTATTTGGAATATTAATCTTTTCTTTTGATAATAAAATAGGTGAATACGTGGGTAGAGAGACCCATAAATCTCTTTAGTAGGAATAAGACCACCTCTCATGTGAACGTGGATCATTGTATCAACTATATAAAGCACCTTGAGGTGTGAACAGGGGCTAAAGCATGTGGACAGGGTCAAATTTGACTAAATCAACAATGTTGTAATAGAGATAGTGGAGGATTAATGGAGGACAACATAGTCATAGAGAAGGAGTGTATGCATAAGAGAAGCTTCTTTAATGTGTGGGACCCAGGGTGAGGAAGCTCACCAAGCATATAAGGAATAGGATGGTAGCCATGTAAGGCATTCAAAATATTGATATTTTATTGGTCTTTTATGACTCTTTGCACGCTTTAGTTGTTTAGCTAAGTCTACTATGTTTTTTAGCACAAGGGTGTTTCCGAGCGTAAATCCCACCCTCATCCTTAGGGGACTTCGATTGCCTACTGAGGAGAGATTTATTGAGCATCATTTCCACTATTTGGCTTCAAGCCACGCTTCATCCTTCATCCACAGTGTATTCTCCTTCAGGATTGTGTTGTTTTGTAGGGTAGCAGCAATGGAGGGTTGATAGACCCAATTTCTGAGCGTGTTTTCCGGTGGAGGGAGAAACCCTTCATCCGGGAGGCTATTGAGGAAGTTATTAGAGCTTTATTCCACCGTTCGTTATCAGGCCAAGTATCAAAATTCACCCACAACATAGTCTCCTCCAGCGTTATTTTGCAGTGGGAGGTCAAGTACCCAAGTTATTGACCTTGTTTTCCAGTCAGGGGATCAACACTTCATCCAGAAAGGTTGTGAGGAGGGCTATCAACCATTGTCATACCAGATCAGCCACCTCCCACCAGTATTCTAGTTGCAGAGTGTTATTCAGCCTTAGGGCCACATTCTGTATATTCTGCATTTTGATTATTTTCGGAAACCCTTCCTGGGTTGTCTTGGAATAGTGTTAGAAAGCCTAGATCTTTGATCCCATCATTTTCTAAGAACTATATCAAAAAATCCATGTATTTAAATTTTCTAGCAGGAGTTAAACCAAGCAGAAACTGTGTTGTCTTAGCCTCCGGCATTCTTGTATAGTAGCTGTTCTTCATATTTTATGTACTGGGTCTCTAAAGGCTTGTTTTTCCTAACTTGAGTGTCTTTTTCCTCAAGATATTGTATGCATTTTCTCCTATAATGTTTAATAGAATGGCTATATGATCTACTCTCTTATTTATGTTTTGATGTATCACTACATATTCCAGTTTATGTTTTATATTCTTACCTTTTCCATTTTGGAATATTACAGTGGTATCAGAGCATGATCTCTGGCTTAGCTTGTGGCCAATACATCTTATGACACAAGAAGAAGAGATCCATAATGATGGAGGGAATGAGTTTTGCCTCATTTATTTTCAGATCTATGCAGGACCTCTCCAAGGAGGTAAAAAAAATGATAAGGGAGAGGCACAAGGAGACCTCAATAAGGTTTCAAGATGAGGAAGGTCCAAGCACTTCCGATCAGTAATAGAAGAAACCAGTATTGCATAGAGGTCCAAAACAATCTACTATGTCCACTTTATTGGAAGAGGAAGGTGAATGGCAGGGAGATGGAGGAAATTTATATCATGATACTCTAAGTGATTATCTTGTAGAGTAAAAATCTCAATTAAGGGCTTTCAAGGAGACTCTAACTCTCAAGCAGTTCATTCAGATCAAATAAAAACAGAGACCCTACAACAGCAGTAGAAGAAAAATACATAATATATTTCTATTGTCTACATTTGATGGCTCATCCAAAAGAACAACAAAGGCTTGGAGGAATAAGTTATATGCATTCTTCCTGCTACATCTGGTAGCAGAAAGATATGATGTTGAGATTGCAACACTACACCTTGAGGGTGAAGCAAAGGATCGGTGGTTCAACAATTTAAAACATGCAAGAGTGTTTGCTTATGCATATTTTACTCAAAGGCTGATCAAGAATTTTGATAGAAGAAAACCAGAGGTAATTCCTAATAAGACATTTCCCGACATTGATGAGAAAGCACATGAGGATTCAAGGTAATATGTCAGCATTATCACTCCAGGAGAGGAGAAACTTCTACCACCACTAGCTGCAAGAGTACTTGCATCAGGAGAAGGATCACTTGCATCTTTTCAAGAGGGTCTTGATCTCTTAACATTGGGAGTCCCATGCATTATTCAGGAGATGTGTGAGGAAGAGGAGACATATACTAGCGTTGGTGAAATAGTAAAGGAGCAGCCATCACCATCACCATTAGTTGGAGGAGTCATTACACTGGTAGGAGGAATCCTTGTAGATGTACAAGATGTTCCCAAGTATCAGCTTATCCAAGGTATGAAAATTTTTTCACCCAATATTATTTCAGCACATCAGATAGAGATTTTTGGGGGCATGTCATCAGGGAAATTGCATGACCAAAATTTAAAGCATATTTCTGATTTGGAGTAGCAGACTATCACTGTGCAGAGGACCCTTGACTGGTTCAAGGAAGAGTTATATAGCCATCGTGGTTTATCATTGTTCAGCTGCACACAACACTTTGGGTTGGAGTGTATATTTTTGGAGGATAGGATGGACATAATCCTGATCAATCCAATGCAGATTTTTTTTTTCAACATTGCGTATGAACTTGAAACAACAGATGCACCATCATGGAGATCAGCAGCGCTGTCACTGAGCAACAATGATGAGTTGGGGGCCCAAATATTATTGAAGCATTCTGATGACCATTCCATTTATGTAGCATTGGATAGGAATATGGTTGATGAGAGATATCTTATGATGGATAACATCTCCCATTATTATGATATATCTTTCTTGATGAGCACCTCAAAGCTCAATGAGAAGGTTTTTCCTACATGTTCTAAACTTTATGGGTTCTACCAGGTCATTTATGATTGGTCTTCATATAGAGATATCCAGGAGGTTTCACTTAAACATATCATGGAGTGCAAAAATAGTCATGAGATTTGGGAGGATGGTATTCTCCATTAGAGGGATACAAAATTGGAGTATGATAGGAGACACCCACATTTGGAAGGATGGGTGAGGATGATGAGAAAGGGGTTCATGAGCCACTTTCAAATCTATGGCATGGGACATCAAGAGGCATGGTTGCGCTGGCTACTCTTGAGAGAGTTTTTCCATCACATGACATATCCTATGTCAAAGGGTGTGTTATGGTTTGGGACATTGCATGGCACTCATATGATATGGCAGCAAAGAGTTTGGTTGTATGGGACATTCTACAAGTCAATCATCATGATGTTACTCCATGACTTGTGCTATCAAAAAATCAGACTTGATAAGCTGCCAATCAAGCTAATATCATGTAACTATTTCAGACCAATATTTTGGCTGAGGTTTAGCCTCCTCAACCTGAGAAGGCTCTCCCAAGGGTTTATGATTTTTGATAAATATGTAGATGGCTAACTCTATATGGGATAAAAGCAGATAAATGATATAAACTGGTTGTAAATCACATTATCAAGTGTACATTGGGCTTATGGAGTCATAATAGCTTCAGAAAAACCAAAATAATCTACCTAGCATGGAAGTCAAGGCATATCATAGTTCAAGTCAAGGAATACACATGTAGAACAGTGAAACACACAGTTAGTTTGTCTATGAAGGAAGTCAGAGCATCATTGATGAATTATGAGTAACATAAGAAAACACCACTACAATAGAATATTGAAAAGAAGCCATCAGAACAAGAACATACAAGAACTCCTTATGAATCTTGAGTTGTCTGAGTAGAAATTATGTATTAAGCTGAAAACAGTCACTTACAATAAACAAAGTCTTTTTGCTAACAAATTTCCAACCCTTTCTATTTTGACTCCTTGATCTTTTATAGATCATTTACATCATAAGATAAGCTTATCCACAACTAGATACATCGAATTCCTATGCTTTGACACCTATTCTAACCATAAAACATGGTATTTATTACAAACACAACTGTAAAACTAATATAGAGTCCTATTACAAGTAGAATTAGAACTCCTTTGATTCCACTCAAAACAACTTTATCTAAACTTAATTACATCATTTTCCACCTATATTTCCATTAATTCGAATCCTGATGATGAGTTCCAACCTGTTATGACCATAATTCTGATGATGTTGATCTCCTGCAATTTAGGAAACTGCTCCCTTGCTTTTAGGCTCAGGATTATTTTAGTTTCTTGAGATATTCTGACCACTTCTAACCCATAACTTCGAGGCTAATTGATGTTAGGAACATGATTAGAATATGTCCCAAGTCATCCCTTCATGATAGCTATATAAACCACTTTAAACTTCTCAAAACAGTGAAAACAGACCTGCGCTACGAAAGCAACATTGTTTCGTAGCGCTTTTCGTAGCGCAGTCTTTTTACCCATTTTCCTTCAAAATTTAGCTTCCTTTCCTTCAGGGTTACTTTGATATTAAATTGACATAGCTTCCTTAGAAATTTAAAGTCAAAATGCATGGTTTTCCCTCCAAACTTTGATAAGAAAAGGGTGAAAAAGTTGCTACAGCAGTTTCGCAGTGCATTTCACCCTTTTTGCACTATAGGGGCTACGAAACTGTTGTGTAAGCATTTTTATCCATTTTTTCTTCAAATTTTGAAACAAAAAGATGCTATAACTTTATAAAATCACTGGTCTCATCAAAACCATCAACTATATGAACTAAAAACATAACCTTCACAAAATTTAATCCTCATTTTCCATTTTGAGTTTGCTTTAAATTTGTCATTTTGTACCTCTGCTCTTTAGTTCATCTTGAAACTGTTTTAATTGTAGCTCCAAATCCTCCACTTGGCCTCTTATCTTTCTATCATTGGCTCTCAAATGGATGTTGATCACTCTAACAAAATTTTCTTCTTTAATGGCTGGAACTGTCCATGTAAAGAACTGTTGTGCATTGCTTGGGATCTCTGACCTAACAACTGTTTGACCTTCCCAAAAAACCTTCAACCTCTTGAATTATGTCTTTTCAATGTTGTGCTTTCTGGCCCTCTTTCTCATCATTTACATCTCTTGATTTTCTAGCTTCAACCTTTCTTCCAACAGTTTACACTCTGACATGTGTTCCTTTCCCTTCATTACATTGCTAGCTGCATGCTCCACTATAGGTGATGAGAGATCAACCACCTCTTCAGGGACTTTGGCTACTTCAATAGTTACTTGGATGTTTTTACTGCCTTCTTGGAGTTTATTTTCATGCATGGTTAAAGGTTTCCTAGCTTGAAAAACAAAAGCTGCATTCACACCTTCAAATTCCAATTTCTTTAATGATTTCATTTTTCTTTGTTTGGGTTCATCCACTTCAATGAAATCTGCCTGAAAAATAGATGATTCTTCTATATCAATTGCATGAAGTACATCATCCAAGTTTCCTTTCATCATTGGGTTGTCTTTCGTCACTGAAACAACTGCCTTTCCCTTTGATGTTGTTGCTTGGCTTCTTGTCTTTCTTTGGGTCTCCTGCCTACTGGCCACTTGTTTTTGTTTTGTTTCTTTGATCGTTTATACTCTCTATTTTGTAGGTGATGGGGTTTCTGCAAAAAGCACTGATGCTTTCTAAGTTCTACCTTCAACCTGATTCCTTGGTTTCAACTTTACAAACCTCTTTGCTTTAGTAGCCACTGGCTGACTGGATTCTACTACTGGTGGTGAAGGATTCCCCTTAATCTTAGGGTTTCTAGCTGGGGTTAGGGCTTCCATTTCAAATCCACTCATAAATAAAAAGGAATACCAATCTCTATTTATTATGAAGCTCATTCATAACCAGTAAATTTATCAAACCGTGATGAAATAGAGATGTTTCACAGCCATCATATTTAGCTTGGATTTTGTCAGCCATTTTGGCAAGGCTTTTATGAAAGTAAAATGGTAAATCTAATGATATCATACCTGTGAAATGCAACAACAGTTTGAAATGATAAGTGTAGACTTTATGGTACCTACCTTCACATGTGAAATATCTTTGGATGTTGAATAGCAGCTTTGCATAGTTGTCCTTGATACAGCTTCTGGGTATTGCATTGTTCAGGTCCATGTCTACATATTCAGGCTTCATAAATTCCTTGCATGGCTCCATGTCAAACCTAAAAACTTTAAACCAAGATTTTTGTCCCCTTGGTATCTCTGTCACAACAGCTATGATCTCAGGTGTAACTGGCATATTTATCATTCCAACTTTGGTAGTGGTTCCACTAAAATGCAAAGCAAACTCTTTGGACACCTGAGTGTGGCAACCCTGCAGCTTTTCACAAAATTTGAGATAGCCAGCTTTGCTAAAAGCCTCCATTACCATTTGACCCTCCATAATAGCATTTGCATTCCGAGGCTCGTATCTTAGACAATGTCGCCCTCTGTGGACCTTCTTCTCCTCTTCCATGTTTCTTGTAAAGAAAACTTGTTAGCTTCTCTACAACCTGTAAAACAACCTCTCTTGATTTGATGAACAACCTCGCTTGATTTGATGAACAACCTCGCTTGATATTGGTGAGAGTTGTCTTTGAATAGAACAACCACAAACTTATCTTTACTGCTTCAAATCTTAGAGAACATATGTGAAGGTAAATGAAATAGAGATGACTCAATTAGGAAAAAAATTCGAATTAGAGATGTCACCTCATGACCAAATGATGGTTGATTGATATCCTATCATGACTATGATGACTATAGGACAGGTAAGTACTGTTAGCCCCCTAATAAATTTTTGACAAGGCAAAAGTAGCGGGCTAAATTGTTTTTTGAGCCTTCAAGGACTGCATCTCCCCTGAAGACACATCATCCTTGAAGTCTCCTGTGCCTTTTCCTTTGATAAGGTCCCCCCTGTTGACTCCCTTTACAAGGTTTCATTAATTACATAAACTGTGCTCCAAAGGGCCCTCATTTGTCCCTTACACCCCTGCAGAATATCTCATGTTAACCTTTGTTTTCCCTTGTTCCTTGCCCCTCTAATTCTTTAAATCCTCTCCAAAACCCCGTTGCACCTAGCACACTCCCTGTGTTTATGCCTAAATCCCCCTCATTCTCCTATCATTTCCCTTGGCTGGCCATAAATTGCTTTAAAATGGGCCAAAAAACCCATGTTTTCTCTTCACATGCCTAAGCCCCTTTCGGCCTAGCCCCGCCACTTTTCCCCCCACATGACCAAATGCTAGAACCGGGTGCTAGGCGAAAGGCACTTATTCCTTGCGTTCATCGGGCACGTTTACAACCATTGATCTTCGCAAAATGAACGGTGATCGCCACCCCGCAGCCTCCATCGTCCAACCCGTTCATAGCTCGTTCGTCACATCTCAATCGTCCATCCGAAACTTCAAATCCGACGGTCCTTCTCCCTTCATCCTCCTGTGGTCCCCGCACCCACTCGTTGTACAAACCCGCTGGTTTATATCGCACCGCCTTTGGGCGGAGGGCGGTATTTCTTTTTCGGGAGAGATTCCATACAACAAATGACGCGTGGTACCTGTACGATGGCAAAACCACCCTCCCATCGTGAGTTAAAGTCAGTCCGTGGATGCAGAGCGATATGCATAATAGCCGTCAGATCTGCCCTGGCCCATCCAACGGTCGTTGTTTCGCAAAGTTGTGCGGGGTTAAGACGTGTTCTCCGTACTCCTGGCCCACCGTCTGTTGCCCTCCGCTGTGTGTTCAACCATCGATCTCCTCTGAGATCCGATGGCCCAGCTTTGTTTTCCCCCGTTGTTGACTGTTCCAACATCTCCCAGTCCCGCCACGTCACACCCCACGTGTACCCATCGTATATTCTCCCCCATCCCATATATTTGTTCATAGGTCGGGTTTATTAAGGTTTCTCATTTAAATCTCCTCTGCGCTCCACCATTAAGTTTTCCCTCCATCATTCCTCTCCATTATTCCGCCATTTCACCAGTCGCACGACCATTTTCATCACCTGCACTACATCCGTCACCCCATTCATTGTTTTCTTAACAGTTTCGTGTTCTGCAGGGTTGCAGGTAGACGGGAAACCACCATAGCTTATTATCTCTATCACAGTGACATAAACGCAGGAAAAGACCACTTCCAAATTCCGAGATAATAAAAGATAGCCCGGGAAGGTGGTTGACAGGACTTGCATTAAAGAGCAGAGTTCGAACTCTGCAAATATTTCCGGTGCCATTAACACACAGATTTCACAGCCATAGATATAAATGGAGCAGCAGAGAGCTTAAGGCACGCAAATGAAGACATACAAGCCTTAGGTTCAAAGATTTAGAGGCAAAGTACTGGATTGAAGACCCAGGGACCACGCAGAAGGTACAGCACGCAGAAATCAATGCATATCAGGGGTTTCTACAGCAGCAGAATGTTTTTCCTCCATGGAGGACAAAGCGCCCATGCAGTGTTCAATCTTTACCGTGTTTCGGAGAGATTTTCTACCCTGAAACAGCTCTGGTACTATCAGAGCATTTATTTCATCAGTATGGCAGACTTCTGAATCATTCATTTATCTTTTGTTTATTCACCAATAGCATCACATAGTCGTGCAGATCAAAGTACATCAAGAGGCATACCTAGAATTAATGGAAACCTGAAGAAGACCACTCTTCCATCCAAAGAGTGACAGGAATTGAATGCTCAGAATTTAAACAGAATGGGTTTCGTCCCTCTTTATTTTCAGAAGTTCTAATACTGCATTTAGTTTCTCACCTACCTTCTCTTCTCCACTGGAGCTATAAATTCATGAAGAAACTCATTGTAAAAGGTTGTTGATCAGTTATCAGAGAACTGCAAGTAGTTTCTCTAGAGACACAGTCTCTGTGTAAAGTTGTAAGATAGGCTGAGGAATATGATCTCAGACTGAGTATTCAGCTTTTGGCAATGTTGTACTTGATTGGTATTGTTGTTTAATATGACAAGCACATTTCTTTGGATCCTGATCTGAAGCAGCGGTGATGTTTTCCATTCTCTGTGTTTTAATTCATTTCATTTCGTTTTCTACTGGCTCGCATCAGAATATTGGCATAGGATTTACCCCTGTTAGGTACCCTATGTTTCTGCTCTCCTTGCCATTAATGTTTTTCTTCTGAATGTCTTATTTAAGAATTGATTTTAGTTGGTTTAACCAGTGTAGTGGATGACTATTGCCTACTCTCTGATGTATGAATTAAATGAATTCAGTTCTTAGATGTTTCTTGTTATGGATTTAGTTGGAATATTTGGGAACACTGGGGATTAGAGTTAGCCCTGTCCACTAGGATCCTTGTACGACCAGCTGGTCTTTAACTTTGTGCTCTGAATCTGTGTTATCTCCTTCCATCCTACTTTGCCATATCCACAATCATTTTTAAAGATCCTATGTTTTAGATGACTAGTCCAATTGAAAGCCTGCCTATTGATTAGCAAGAAAATCCTTTCCTGACTCCATTTCCCAATGGTTTTGAATATTTCCTGGAATATTTCACCTCTGCCTTATCCCTCTTTGCTCATCCTGGTCTTACACTGAATCCTTCTTTCCTGATAACCAGCAACCAAACAAACAAATCAAACAAAAAAACCTTGTGCCTATAACTAGCCTAACATCATAACATTCGAGCTTTAAAGACAGATACCTTTGATACATCATAGAGAGATCCCTCTCTGGACCCAGGAGGGCTAGATCCCGAGGTCTGAAAGTGGTTTGATGTTGTCTCATCTTTTGGTATTTCCAACCTTGCCAAAACATGGGAACCCCAACATAATGGCGACTCCACTAGGGAACTGAGTGCATTACACCTTAAACATTCTTAGGCATTCAACAAACCTACAATCTCTGGTTAGGTTGGTAGTTAAATACTCCTATTCGCACATCAACCTCTATACCAGTTTTTGTGTTTTCCCATACTCTTGGACAGAGTCTGGAAAGGGCCAGGTAGCCTCCAGATCTCACACTCTTTCAGAGGCGACAAATCTGGTAAATGCCCTCCCAGTCAATCTCTGGTTAGAGTTTGCTGTGTTTTGAAGATATCTTTGAAAAAGGATATTTCACAAGCACTGTGGTGGACAGTGTACCCTCCAAAAACATCTTGAACCTTCCACCTGGCGACTCCATAGCTCTTAAAGACCAAAGACTCCACTGGTGATCAGTAGGCCTGCTGATTGTCTTGGTTTCACATAAGACTCCACTGGGAGACCAGCCTCCATTACAACATCAACCACAGTAGAAGTAGCAAGTAGGGTTAAGCTACTTGGTCAGAAAATAACATTCTGGCTTCTAGAACCATTCATACAAGAGCTTACCCTAACCCAAACCCACCTAAAATAGTTGACAACCCTGAGAGTATCCTCAAGAGAGCTCCTACACCTAAAAGACCAACTATTTCCAACCACATCTATAGAGCTAACTCTGCACCAGAAGATCTTACAGCTCTATCACACTTTCACCTTGACCTAGACCTACCTAATAGAGTACCTAGAACTAGGTCATTCAGTATCTTAGACCAGCCAGACCCTGAGCTTCCTGGTTCACCACCCCAAAGTGGTAGACACCTTAGGAATAGACATACCCCTCCTTCCACACCTCCTGATATACATTTCATACAAAATTTGGGGTTCGGTCACCCTAGATTTGCTCATCAGTCTTCTGCTGGTCATAATATCCCTATCATCCATATACCAGCTGCCCAAGTCAATCCTTTACCTCATCAAAACATCATCATGGCAGCCTGGTATGCACCTCTGGTTTTACCTCAACCTCTAGTACCCTTACGAAATGATTATCAGTCAAAGATCCCACACTTCACTGCAAAAGAGTCCATCACAGCCCAGCAGCATGTAGATAAGATGGAAGATTCTTTTGACTACATGGAAATAGATGATGATACGGTCAAAATGAGAATATTTGCCCAGAGCTTTGGGAGTGATGTGAAGAAATGGTTTAAGGGCCTACCTCCAGGTAGCATAAATGATCTTCCAGCTTTATATCAGACTTTCATAAACAAATGGGAAGCTAAGGCCAACCCTCACCAACTTTTAGCAGAATACATGAGTGCTATAGTGTAAACTGCTTGGGTTGTTGGTTTTCGAATATCCCTCTCAGGGCTTTCTGGTGCCCGAGGCAAACAGTAAGATTAGTTGTGTTGTTCACAAAGATGGCATGAGCATGCTCATATTAACTTAAATAACTTGATGGAATGCGATATAGAATTACCTCTTCGACAATCTTGGAGTCCCTTGGAGAGCGCTAGGCAGTGAAACAAGAGTTCTTCTTCACCGGCTCCAAATCTTAGTCCTGCAATCAGTCAAAGCACCCGTGTAATTTCTAACATAACATATATCCTATCAATCAAGTCAATATATAATGAAATTCTAAATTACACACATCTGAGCCATTCATATCATACTATGTAAATGTTCAAACAATAATGACAATATTAAGCATTGAATGGACAAAACGAACACAGTTATATTGATTTTGAAAGAAGGAGGATTACAACCGTCGGTTGTACCAAGCCCTCCTCAGTCTCCCAATCTCTTTTATCTCTCAAGTGAAGAAGTCCAAGTCAACAAGCTCTCTAGGAACCTCTTTTACTCTTGGCCTTCACAATATAACACTATTCTCTATTCCACAAGTATGCAAAAACCTTTAGCAATCCTTCGACCCTCAATTAAGAGCCTTCAACTCCTTCTTATAGGAGAGGGAGAAATCCATTGTTGCCTTTCTCTTTCCACTAGTTTGGAATAGAAAAAACTTAGACTTTTTTTTAATCTCTATGATTTTGCCTCCTTTGGAGTTCAGTCTTGTTATAGCAATGACCAATAATGAACTGGTGCTCTGCAATTTCCTTTGTGAACTGACTCTCTTGTGAGGAAAGCCGGAGATTCAAATCATTCTCCGCGGGCTTTTCCCGATTCAAAATTAAAACACGGGTAACGCTTCTCTTTAGTGTAAACAGAGCGTTGCCCTAGCCACTAACACGGCATATTCACTGATTTACTGCGTTATAACGCTCTTGTATTGTTCTAGATAGGCGTTACCCTGGCAGAAATATGTTTAATTTAGGTCTTTGTACTCCTTCCATATTTTTCTTCCCCTCTGAGCTGATGAGGAGGTATTTTTACCTGTAACAGATGCCCCATAAAGTGTGAGGTCAGAGACGAAGACGATGGCCGAAATACTTTATAATTTGTGTAGAGATAAAGAGATTGAAAGACTGAGGAAAACCTGAAACAACAACATATGTCAGAAAATGTAGTATCTGCCTTGAGTAGGGCATTTCCCATGCTTAGTAGCTTAAACAACATGATTTCTCTTAGAATAGAGATATGAAGAATCTGTCCACCGATAGGCACAATGTGGAAGTGTATGTCATAACATGATCAGGCTGAAGAAGCTGTCTCCATAAACAATATCGCAACTTGGGGAAGGAAACACAACTTTAATGATGTAGCCTTTGCCCCAAGGTCTTGACCACCGATTCACTTAAACTGCATATTCCTCGACATGTGAATGAAGGAGTTGTCGTCGAACATGTGAGAAATCGTCTGATTACCAGTCGATAATGAAAACTGTTAACAGACGCGAAGGTGGCCACTGATAATGATGATGGTCCCTAAGATGCACAGTACAATCTAGCGAGTGTGAATAAAATGAGTTGAAGTCGAACACTCATAGAATCATTTGACCAGGATCCAATGATGAAGACCCCTGATCAAACACAAGACTACCTGCCACTGATGTCTGCAAGTATCTGGGTACTGATGGGTTTCTGGATCAACTTCCTAGATAAGATGTTGAAGTCGATAGGAAGAGATCTGTTGAAAGGTAGGCACTGAGGCATCCTACATCAGTCAACACGAAACGGAAACCAATTGATTTTGTTTATGATTGAGATAATGAAGAGTAAATGGGAATGTCGGACGACAAATAATTTCTGGCATAATGAGTTGTTTGGTTGATAACAGGAGTAGTAGATAGCGAGATCTTCTTGAACAATAGAAGGCACTCTAGCAGGGTACTAGGCAGTTGAAGCTTTATGA
The DNA here is from genome assembly GCA_034641835.2 of Pinus albicaulis. Classification (NCBI taxonomy): domain Eukaryota; kingdom Viridiplantae; phylum Streptophyta; class Pinopsida; order Pinales; family Pinaceae; genus Pinus; species Pinus albicaulis. Next base: position 689,412,686 of record CM076575.1, read on the forward strand.
ACACCAAAGAGTGTGTTAGGATTTTACCGGTGCAGGGACACTGGGAAATGAAGGCTAATACTCATAGATGGTAGGGTTCGGCTAACTGCGAAAGAGTTTTCTGGGAAGTGCCATGTTCAAGAATTTTGCTGCCAAATCGACCTTTTTGAAAATGTAACAGAGGTAGTATCCATTTTGTCCAAATTTTTCCCCATCTGATTAAGTTTAGCGAGTCGAGACGAGTAAACTCGGTGAATTTTTCATGTTTAGAGAGTCTGAAAAATGTCATAAAAGAAAACTACGTGCCCCTTCTGATTAGGTTTAACGAGTCCAGATGGGTAAACTCGGTGAATTTTTCATGTTTAGAGAGTCTGAAAAATGTCAGGAAAGACAACTCCATGTCCCGTCTGATTAGGTTTAATGAGTCCAAACGAGTAAAATCGGTGAATTTTTCATGTTTAGAGAGTCTGAAAAATATCATAAAAGACAACTCCATTGGGGTACCTTTGTCATGTCTTGATAATCGGGCACGGCAAAGGGGAAATAGTAAGCCCGAAACAGTTCATTTTCTATGAGTTAGTCCATTGAAGCCGGAAAAGTGATAAATCTATGTTCGATGGACGTCTACCTCATTTTTTTATGAGTACGAGGAGACGAAGTAAACTCAATACTCTTTGTGAAATTTTAACGAGTCCAACAAAGAAAAACTCGGTGCCCTTCGTGAAATTTTAACGAGTCACGTGGAGAAAACTCGGTTACTTTTTTAGTTTAAAGAGCTTTGAAAAAGAGAAAAGAATGGCTCCATCCTCTCTGTCGTGGTAGTTTAACGAGCCCGACAAAGGCAACTCGGAGTTTTTTCAGTTTTATGAGCGAGAAAAAGATTCCTAAAAAGAAAGCTCAGTGTTTCTTCATGATTTTAACGAGTCTGAAGAAGAGAACTCTAGGTTTTTTGGATTAACGAGCAAGAAAAAGACCATAAAAATAACGCTCGATGTCAACTTCGTATAATTTTAACGAGTCCGAAGAAGGGAACTCGAGGTTTTTCGGATTAACGAGCAAGAAAAATAACGTAAAAAGAACGCTCGAAATTTCTAGATCTCTTTCTCGTCAATAGAATTATCTATGTCGGGAATTTTCTTGTGAGACCAAGCAAACACATCGCGGAATTCCTTGAAAATGGATGTGAAGCACGCAATTTCCTCTGGATTGCAATCGGCTCCAATCTGAATATTTTCCACGATACCCGTTTTGACCGAGATATCAATGAGCATTGTCTTAGAAATATTACCCATGTTCCCTTCTGACTCGATAGTTTGGATAGTCGGGTAAGCGGAGGGAACCATCTCAGATGGGTCAAAAGATGGGATTTCAGTTTTTATCGCCTCCGAGTCAATCATCGAAGCGCGATGGTGAAACTCTCCCCAAGGTCGTTCTTCTAGAGACATGATCTCTCGAATAGCTTCGGCTGTAGGCAAGACTTCATTGAGGAGATCCTTAGAGAGAATAGTGATGGGAGGGAGGTTTGTACCTTCGGTCGAAACCATAGCAGTGGAGGGTTTGGATGCGGTTTGGATGGCTTGGTAAGCCAACTTGGCTGGTGAGAGCAGCATCTGATCTCCATAGGTATCAATGTCTGAAGGTGCTAGAACGATCCATGGGTTGATAGAGCCATCCAAAATGGTGGATATCATTGCAACCGTGTTTGGGATCAATGGCGGCGGGAGAGGAAAACAACCCTGTAGGGAAGATGCCTTCAGAAGACCGGTACCGATACTGACGTAAGAGTCAGGAAAGCTTCCTATTAGGGGTACAGTGCTACTTGGTAAGGTGGCATAATCAGGGGTGCAGAAGGATAGCTGATCCACTGTGACTATTTTCCCATCCAATGGAAATAGGATGAGTCGGAAGACCGAATACACAATGGCAGTCATGGCATAAGACCAACTGTGACCAAGCAATAGATTATAGTCTAGATGGTGCTCTACGACTTCAATGTCCACGTTTACCATTTTCCCACTCAGAGTGATGGGAAAGCTAGCAAGGTATCCTTTTGGGAGGAAAGTGTGGCCATCGAAAGCTTTGAGGGAATTCGATGGCGGGGTGAGGATAGGAGAACCTAAATTGAGCCATCAAGCTTGTGACATAACGCAGGTCGAAGCACCTTCGTCTATGATAGTGCGATGGATTGGTCTCCCTTTCGACACAACCTGCACCTGGAATGCGAGTTGGTATGAGAGGCGAGGTTTAGCCTTTTCCATATCAAATATAGCTAGCATGGAATCCTGGGGGTCTATTCCACCAATGGCCGAAAGCAAGGCTTTCCTTTGTGCTGGACAGGTTTGTAATACTTCGAGAGCAGACATAACTGACGGTGCCTACGCCAAATATTCTACAATGTTGTAGTTCTGGGCTGCACGTGCAGAGGTGTTATGAGTCATGCGTCGAAGTGTCCCTTTGGGGGGACGAATCACGAGGTCAGCAGTAGACCGTTCGATATGCAAATCGTTTGGCGGCGGTGGATTTGAACTAGTACCAGGTTCTTGAGCATCTATGGTAGGGTTTCCATAAAGCTTAGCTCGAGTTTGAAGGTCAACACTCTCAATGCCATAAATGGCAGATGGTCCTTCACCGGAAGGATATGAACCACCATTTCCACGTTGATGGGGTTGTGGCGGATTGTCAACCATGTGTTGATGTTGCTGCTGTTGATTAGGGAAAGGATTATGAAGAACGACAGGTGTTCGCCCAGAATCCTTGTTGGCAATAAAATCGGTGCATTCCTGCAGCCGAGGAAATTTGTATGTCAAGTGGTCCTCCGCACAGATTTTGCAAGGAAATTTCATGGGTTTATCCTTCCCTTTGTCATTTTTGGCAGCGTTTTTCTGATTAGGGTTATTCTGATTATCCGACTGCTCTTCCGAAGAAGATGAATTTTTCTTGTTCTTCTTATTTTTCCCGCTAGGTTTTTGTGAGGTTTGCACCGAATTTACCTCAGTGGTGGGAAGAGTAGTCGTTTGGTGAGGGACGGTGGCAGCCGAAGATGGCTGGGAGGCTTGCCCCCGAGAATGCTTTGTGGCTACGCCAGAGATCGTGCCAATGAGACCATCGGCATGAGCTCTGGTTTTTTGAGTAGCCGGAGGATTTGGGTTGCCAGGGGCATGGGGGAGAAAATCATACAGCGTGCCAGATTGTGAGTAGATTAAATCTAAATGTTGGGCATGGCGAATGCATTGATCTTCTGTAACCGCACCAGAAAGGCCAATGTCTTTAGCTATGTGGGGTAAGAGAGACTTGCAAAACCAATTGACTAAGAGATGATCCGGAATTGGCGCTTTGACTAGCCTCCTCCTACGTCTCCATTCATGAATGTGATCGGAGATGTGGGTGGCGGTGTCTTGGCGGAGCGAGGTTAATAGTTCCGTTCCGGTTTCAAATCTAATTGGTAGTTGAAATTTTTTTAGAAACTCCGTTGCTAAAGCACCAAACGTATTGATGGTGGCACGTGGTAATTCATGTACCACTTGGCAGCATTGCCTGTAAGCGTGCGGGGAAACAGTTGAAGTCGGACACTATTATCTATCATGGAATTGGATATAGACCATAGGTGAAAGGTAGTGATGTGTGCGGCTGGGTCGTCCCCTTGTTTCCCGTTGAACTTCGGGATGTCGGAAGGAATCTTATGCAGTACTAGAGGCCAAAGCGGGTTGTGATTGATGGGGTCATTAGTCATTTTATGGATATCGGGGATGTCCAACGCTGCCAAGAATTGCAATTGTGGATTTGCCCCTGAATCTAACCAAGGCAGTATGGGCTGACTATTTAGACCATAGGGTCCACACATCAATGTGTTACCAGGAGGATAAGTAGGAATTTGGTAAAAACTTCCTATAGGCGGAGGAGTAGGGACATACGGTTGTTGTCCATAGGGCATGTTGTATTGTGGGGCGAACTGTTTGTTGCCCCCAGTATAAAAGTGCCCTCCCATTCCAGATGGAGGTTGGGGTTGGTTAGTCCAAATGGATGCAATAGAGTTTCCCGGAGGCATGCTACTACTTGCATAGTTTGGCAACGACATAGACCCTACACCTATATTTGAACCACTTAAGGGAAGAGTATTAACAATAAGTTGTCCTATTTGTCCTAAGGATTTCAGAGGAAGTGAAATTTTCCCTACTACCTGCATGTTGGTGACACTGCCCCTTGGCATAGAGGCCAAGGGGTTTGAACTCAGCAGAGGGTTCCAACCGAAAGGGTTGCTAAAAGGTACCGAAGTAGTCATACTCATGGGAGGAGCTACCGTGGGTCCCAACGTGGTCACGGTAGGAGTAGATGCCGAAGGATTCGGTAAGCTACTGACAGTTGTGATGACCATAGGGTTGGGGGTAGGTATATGTTGACTACTGGGGTTACCCAGTGATGGCATAGAACTAACCACTGGCGGGGAGGATGGTGGCGAACCTGGGATGGTTGTCATTGGCATCGACCCTATGGATGCCGGTGGTGAAATGGATGTTGGTGTGGCCGAAGACATATCATGGCGTGGTGGAATCTGAATTATCACAGGCCCCAACGGATTAGTGAGTGGAGGATTGTAATGAGGTACAACCCCTTCAGTGAAAGGGTCCTCCGGAAATTCTAGATGATATGAGGCTATGTGATAATCAAGATTAGTCAGTGGAGACTGCTCTTCCGTAGAAGGCACGGGTTCACTAAGGTTCAGTTCTTCCTTAATAGTTAGAGGAGGTAGACCTTGTTGTCGTCTAGACAGACGGTGTGGGTCGGGGGACGCCATGGTGACCTGCTTATTTTTAACAAATTTTAATTGTGATGTATTATAAAGTCTCAATGACAGTAACCACACACCTTAAAAAAGAAAAGAAAAAAAAGGGACTCTCTAAAATCAATCACCAAGCAGCCAGAATAGGGTGCCCTGCCTGAGTACTACCATTTTATGGTGATGAAATCTAGTATCACAATATTATACAGAGAGGTTTGGTCGAAAGTACAGTTACGGTCACTCTAGAGCTTCGCCCGAACCTCAGACGATAGGTGTAAGCACTCTCGTGAAGACGAGTACCCTCCTAAAGATCTAAGACAGAGTGGGTCCGTCTGTTTCAGGTACCAAGACAGCCCGTCCCAGTCACCTTGTGTAAGTCCCTAAAAATTATGGCCACTAAAGATACCTCAAATCACAGACATCATCAGGGGGGTCCACGGTCAAGGACAGTGTGCTATATGGGCAGAATACCTAGATCCCCGATCTAGTTTCAACATCCCCGAAGGGAACCCCAATATATAACACACCCACCGGATGCAGTCGAAGGCGGGCTACCTTCTTGTGCACCCAAGTGTTGTCTCGCGCTGAGCTCCGGTAAAGGAACGGTCCCGATAATATGAGTGCAGTAGGATTTCGCTCGTTAATGACTCTAGTTTCAAGTTTTGAGATCTTGGGTAGTTTTCTCACTGTTCCTAACCCAAGATCCTAGCCTGAACTACTGTTTGTGTGAGCTCAAAAAAGAGTAATGTGATTGATTTTATTATCACTTTATTCTTAGTGTACTTGATTATTAGTCTTGCAGAGGGGGAGTGGACGTATGAAATGTGATGAGACTCTGACTCAAGAAACCATGCAAAACATGCTCTAGATATTAAATTCGATGAAGAGTGTTTCTACAGGGAGAGGTTTCTTTTCAACATCCATGCACTAACATTCAAATAGCACAGTTCAACTTTTAAAGATTCAGACTTCTATCTACCTCTTTTAAACAGTCTATGAACTGAAAATTTCAGAATAAACTCAGCTAGATGCAGAAAAATAATAAAAAAAAAAATTCTCTTAAAAAGTAAATTCTTTGGACACTAACTTTTTCAAACAAGAGAAACAAATAGAAATGCCAGCTTAGTAGAAAAGCACAGGGATTCAGTCAGCGAAAGGTACTGATGGCCAAAAACTCTGCAACTAAAACACCATCACAGTAGTGAACAACAAGGTTTTGGTTGAGTAACGCTCTGTCTGTGAGTAAAGACAGCGACTAACGCACTCTATTTAATAAAAGACAACGTTATAATGCACTGGAAAACCTACAAAGGTAGCGTTAGCCAGGGAAAACTTCTTCAGTTGGTCAAACAGAAACAAGATTGAACTCTGCGAGCGTTTGATATGTCTACTGGGAATCAAAAATGGTCGGAAGGGTTCATGAATAGAGGAAAGAAGAGAGGAGGGAAGGAATAGTCCGGAAAATATGGGGAAACTCCCCAGCGGAGTCGCCAATTCTACTATAGGGTAAACTTCTTGGGTTGTTGGTTTTCGAATATCCCTCTCAGGGCTTTCTGGTGCCCGAGGAAGACAGTAAGATTAGCTGTGTTGTTCACAAAGATGGCATGAGCATGTTCATATTAACTTAAAATAAATTGATGGAATGCGATAGAGAATTACCTCTTTGACAATCTTGGAGTCCCTTGGAGAGCGCTAGGCAGCGAAACAAGAGTCCTTCTTCACCGGCTCCAAATCTTAGTCCTGCAATCAGTCAAAGCACCCGTGTAATTTCTAACATAACATATATCCTATCAATCAAGTCAATATATAATGAACTTCTAAATTATACACATCTGAGCCATTCATATCATACTATGTAAATTTTCAAACAATAATGACAATATTAAGCATTGAATGGAAAAAATGAACACAGTTCTATTGATTTTGAAAGAAGGAGGATTACAACTGTCGGTTGTACCAAGCCCTCCTCAGTCTCCCAATCTCTTTTATCTCTCAAGTGAAGAAGTCCAAGTCAACAAGCTCTCTGGGAACCTCTTTGACTCTTGACCTTCACAATATAACACTATTCTCTATTCCACAAGTATGCAAAACCTTTAGCAATCCTTCGACCTTCAATTAAGAGCCTTCAGCTCCTTCTTATAGGAGAGGGAGAAAGCCATTGTTGCCTTTCTCTTTCCACTAGTTTGGAATGGAAAAAACTTAGATGTTTCTTTAATCTCTATGCTTTTTCCTCCTTTGGAGTTCAGTCTTGTTATAGCAATGACCAATAATGAGCTGGTGCTCTGCAATTTCCTTTGTGAACTGACTCTCTTGTGAGGGAAAGCCGGAGATTCAAATCATTCTCCGTGGGCTTTTCCCGATTCAAACTTAAAACACGAGTAACACTTCCCTTTAGTGTAAACAGAGCGTTTCCCTAGCCACTAACGTGGCATATTCACTGATTTACTGCATTATAATGCTTTTGTATTGTTCTAGATAGGTGTTACCCTGGTAGAAATAGGTTTAATTTAGGTCTTTGTACTCCTTCCATATTTTTCTTCCCCTCTGAGCTGATGAGGAGGTATTTTGACCTGTAACAATGACCCTTAAAAGAAACGTACGAGAGAGTGTCCATGATTACACAACAATATTTAACAGCATTTACAATGCCCTCCCTCCACATATGAAACCTCCACAAGGCATGGCTTTAGAAAAATACCCCGAAGGCTTCGATGCTGACATGGCCTATGAGCTTAGGGATAAAGAGTACAACACATTGGAGGACATGCAGAAAGGAGCAGTGAACATAGAGGCAAATCTGATTGAGAAAAGAGCAAGACTGAGATATGAGAAGAGGGTAACATACAGAGATGACAATGTAGCTTCCTCATCCGACCAAAATTATGATAAATTGTCTAAAAATGTGGAAAAGTTACAGCAAATGATGGAAAAAATGGTTGTCACAATTAGAAACCAAAACCAGAACCAAAACTTTAGAAGGAACAATAACACTCCCAATAGACAAAGAGAATCAGATCAGCAAGTTATTCCCCCATTCCAAGAGAATTTTCTTGATGAAGATGAGGGAATCATAGAAGAGTCTGAGGGAAACACAATAAACATGTTTGAAACGGAAGATTCAATCCATAACCGTTACTCAGAAGAAGATCAGTCCTCACCCTCTGGTTGGGAGGAGGAATGGTTGTAATCTGAAGATTATAGGTTAGGGTTTGAAAATGCCATGATGCAGGTCAGAGAAAAATATGAACTTAGAAGAAAAAAGAGTCAAGAAACTGCCAAAACAAAAGCATCTGAGGTCACCATCAAGAAAATACCTGAGAAAACTTCTAAAGAAACTGCTGAAGGTAACAAGTCAGCAGCTGAGAGTTCTGGAAAGAACAAAGAAAAGGACAACCAAAACACTGACACACAAGGTAAACCAGCTAGCAGCACTAGCACTGCAGTTAGTGCTCCTGATAAAACTGTCACAAACGCTGTACATAACAAGAATCAACACACTGATTCAGCCACTAAAGCAGTGGCTAACAAAACAGAGTTGAACATCCCAAAGAGTCAGTCCACTTTCAATTTGGAGAGTGAGATTGCAAAAATTAAAATCTCTGTCCCACTCTCTGAGCTGGCCACTCAGGATGTATATAAAGGCCAAATTTTGAAAGCATTACATTTAGGTGAGAGCAGTGACACTGTAAATCTGAGTGATGATCAACCTGCCCTTCTGTTTGGTCCAAAGATAGAAGGAAATTTTCAGGAAGGGGTAGTACCCCCTTTTTACATCAGTCTTAATATCCATGATAGGATTCTCCACAATGCAATGCACGATTCTGGGGCATCACACAACTTGATGCCTAAAGTAGTGATGGAAATATTAGGCCTAGAAATCACCCATCCCTATAAGGACCTATATTCATTTGACTCTAGTAGAGTAAAGTGTCTTGGCCTGATCAAAGATTTGTGTGTGAGCCTTACTTAGATTCCTGCCAAGTGTATGGCCATGGATGTTGTGGTGGCAGATGTGCCACCCAAATATGGCATGTTATTATCAAGATCATGGGGAGCCAAGATGCAAGGAACGATGCAGATGGATGGGGCTTATGCCACAATCCCAATCTTTGGCCAACTTAGAAGACTGTACAGGGAAGCACAAATGAAATTCCTGGTTAGTAGCCCTGAAAAGCCTGAAAATTCTCCTCTATACTCTGTACATACAGACCTAGATTCCTTTATCTTCTGCAATGATGAATCTTTGGGGGGACCAGAATCTGAAAACGTAGATACAAGAAAAGGTACACAGGATGAAACAGAGCCAATGGATTTTAACATAATGGCTACCCTAGACTCAGAGGATGAAGACGTAGAGAACCTTGAACAATGCACTGAAACAACAACGCAAAGTGAACCAGAAACAGAATACAATCAGCCAACTAGTCACCTCTCTGACTTCCACATCCATAACGAAAAACTAAACAGCCCACAGCCTAGTGTAGACCCTATAACGCAATATAATGGTGAAATCAGCTGTAGGGAAAGGAATGATAACAAAAGCGAGAGTGAACCCCTGTGGGAAATGAGTTTCGATGGGTCCTGCACAAGAAGAACTGCTGGGGCAGGAGTGTGGATACATAACACAGAGAGTGATTATGTAGAGAGCCATGCCTGCAACCTGCACTTCAAATGTACGAACAATGTTGCAGAATACGAGGCCCTTATCCTAGGCTTGAACCTGTTGAGAAAATTAGGAGCCCGTAGGATAACTGTGCATGGGGACTCTGAGCTAATTATTAAACAGGTGAATGGTGAATACACAGCGAGACATCCTAGATTGAGGGCTTACAGGAATGACACTATGGATTTATTGAAAACATTTGTTGAATACGAATTAGTGTTTGTTCCTAGGAGTCAAAATGTCATTGCAAACGGATTAGCTTGCCTAGCTAGTTCATACCCTAAGACTCCAATCGACCAACTAATTATCATACAAACCAAATTCAGACCTGCAGTGCCGGATAATGAAAAATAATGGCAGGTCTTTGAGGGGGATAAGAAAATCGAAGATTTCCTGATAGGTAGGAATGATTTTGAATTTTCTGATTCAGACTCTGTGTCTAGTGACAACTTCCTAAGTGAGGAACCCTCAGAAGAGGAAGAAACTACACCCCACGATATAGAAATAAACGTTTTAAATGAAGAAACTAGAAATTCAGATGGAAATTGTGAAAAATAGAAAATGAGGAGATGGAGGTGCTGTAGGCCAAAGATAAGAACATACCTAGAGGCCTGGCACCCTTAGAGGATCTTTTTGACTTTGATGATGTGGAAAAAAATCCTACCATAGAGCAGGCGGACTCTGACATAGAAGAATGCAACGTAGGCACAAAAGATAAGCCCAAAATGATTAAATTAGCTAAGTCTCTCCCGGAAAACATGAAAAATAAATACATTGACCTTTTCAAAGAATTTATTGATGTGTTTGCTTGGAGCTACGAAGACTTAAAGGCCTATGACACGAACATCATACAACATAAAATACCTTTAAAGGAAAATCAGAAACCTTTCAGGCAGAAACTTCGTAGGATAAACCCAAAACAATTTCATGCAGTTGAAAAAGATATTAAAAAGATGTATGAGGCAGGCATAATAGTTCCCGTAAGGTTCTCTGATTGGGTATCAAACTTAGTGGCTGTGAGAAAGAAAATAGGGGAAATCAGGCTATGTATAGACTTCAGAAATCTTATTAGAGCCTCACTCAAAGACAATTACCCTCTGCCAAAAATGGAACACATTCTTCAGAAGGTAGTAGGATCTAAGAGAATCTCCCTGCTAGATGGTTTCTCAGGTTACAATCAAGTCTTAGTAATCCCAGAAGACCAACTCAAAACAGCCTTTACCACTCCATGTGGCACCTTTATGTATGTAAAAATTCCCTTTGGACTGATGAACGCTGGGGCAACCTTCCAAAGAGAAATGGATATAGCTTTTTCAGATGAGATAGGACACTTCATTGTTATTTACTTGGATGATATAATATTCTATTCTAAGACTGAAGAAGAACACCTGAAACATCTGAGAAAAGTGTTTGGAAAATGTAGAAGTTTTGGTCTGTCCTTAAATCCCAAAAAGATTGTATTCGGGCTGCAAGAGGGAAAGCTTCTTGGCCACATTATATCCGAAAAGGGAATCAGGATAGACCCACAGAGAGTTGAGGGAATACTACAAATCACACACCCGAGAAACATCAAAGAATTACAATCCTTCATTGGGAAAATCAACTTTCTTAGGAGATTTATCCCCAACCTGGCTGAACACCTTAGGAATATGACTAACATGCTAAAGAAAGATGAGGGGGTTAAATGGACTGTTGGAGCTAAACAATCTTTTGAATCAGTAAAACTTGCACTCACCCAAGCTCCTGTTCTGATCAGCCCAAATTTCTCTAAATATTTCTTGATCTTTTCATTTGCCTCTGAGCATACAGTGGCTGCAGTCTTACTGCAGAAAAACACGGAGGGAATGGAACAGCCAATTTCCTTTTTCAGCAAAGCACTAAGGGATGCACCCTTGAAATACAACATAATGGAAAAACAGGCCTATGCTCTGATTAAGGCCTTGAAAGACTTTAGGGTGTACATATTGCATTCTCACACCATAGCTTATGTGCCCAACATCATAGTCAAAGATATATTGTCCCAAGATCCTGATGGAAAGAGGGGCAAATGGATTGCTGTGATTTTAGAATATGACCTTGAGATAAAACCCACCAAACTGATTAAAGGTCAGGGCTTAGCTCGACTAATGGCTGAATCAAATCTACAAGCCCTAGACATTAACATGGTGAATACCTTGGATGAGCAACAAAAATTTCTTGATCCCACTGTTGAGGAAAAGTTTCAGAACTCCCCTTGGTATTCTAACATTTTGTATGTGCTTACACACCTCAATTCCCCTCCTGAACTATCAAAGACTAAGGCCAGATTCTTAAAGCTAAAAGCCAGGAGCTATTGCATATTGAATAACTGCTTATACTAGAAGAACCCAAATGGCCTATTTCTTAAATGTTTGCCTGAAAACGAGGCAGGGAGGATTAAACAAGAATTCCATGCCAGAGAATGTGGAGGCCACCTGAGTTGGAAAGCCACTGCAAACAAAATACTCAGAGCTGGCTACTATTGGCCCACACTCTTCAATGATGTCCATAAGATGATAATTGCCTACCAAAAATGCCAGATCTTTGAAGGCAAAAGAAAACTCCTTCCCTTACCTCTACAACCCATCACTGTTGAGGGTCCCTTTCTGCAATGGGGCCTAGATTTCATAGGGGAGATTCACCCTAATTCTTCTGCACAACACAAATGGATCCTAACAGCCACATACTACTTCACTAAGTGGATAGAGGCCATACCCACTAGGAATGCCACAGATTCAGTCATCATTAGTTTCCTAGAAGGTCACATCCTCTCACGGTTTGGTTGTCCAAGGAAAATAATCACTGATAACGCTACTGCTTTCGGATCCAAGAAAATGGTTGATTTTTGTCACAGGTATCAAATAGCGCTTGGTCATTCAACTGCCTATTACCCTCAAGGTAATGGATTAGTTGAATCATCAAACAAGAGCCTGGTGATCATCATCAAGAAGCTGTTGGAAGAGAACAAAAAGTCATGGCATAACAAGTTGGTGCATGCTTTGTGGGCTAACAGGCTTACAACAAAGAAGTCCATTGGCATGTCACCATTTCAGCTTGTCTATGGTACAAAAGAAATATTTCCTACCAGCCTTTGGGTACCAGTGATCAAGCTGGTCTAAGAGATTCAAATAGAAGAAGACAGTATGGTTAGAAGGATAAACCAGACAATTCATCTCCAGCAAACAAGGGAAGAGGTTTACAACAGAGCAGTGAAAGTTCAGGAGAGTATAAAGAAATTGTTTGACAAAAGAACCAAAGCTGCTGATTTCAAAATCGGGGATAAAGTTCTAAAGTGGGACTCAAGAAGAGAGGATAAAGGAAAGCACAGTAAGTTTGATAGTTTGTGGCAAGGTCCATACATCATCCAGGCTACTATGGGTCCAAATGCCTTTTTCCTACAGGAATTAGATGGTTCATAGCTATTTGGGGGTCCTGTCAATGGCAGGATGCTCAAACACTACTTCTGCTGATTTACAATTTCCAATTTCCATTTCCATTGTACATACCATTGCAGTTTTTATGTTTCAAGAAAAAAGAGAAAATGTTTCAAAAAAAAAAAACAGAGGAAAAGGAGAGGTTCAAACATGCTCAAAACATGAACCTCAGAAGTGCAAAAGATTGGCTCTAATACGATCAAAACCTGAGCCAAAGAAAGTGAAGACAGCTGGTCCTGACATGCTCAAAATCTAGACCAGCAAAGAAGAAAAAAGAATCAGCTCTAACATGCCCAAAACCAGAGCTGAAATGAAGAAAAGAAGTGACTCTAACATGCTCAAAACTTGAGTCGCAAAGAGAAGAAGGATATTTCAAGTTTCAGATCCCAAGCCTTCACAGTGTTGTTTTCAGTTTTCTGCAAGTTTTTTCCATGTGCAACTGTCTTTATGCCTTGGATCCACAGCAAGTCAGACATTCTAATCCTGGCTTGACTGTCTTTCAATTTCTGTCGTAGAATTTAGAGAAGAAATCTGCTGGACAGTTTAATCCCAGCAGATAGTAGATTAGGTAGAGAAACATATGAGACCAACAGTCTAATCTGGTCTCATGGAGCAATAAGGGTAGAAATAGAATAGGTTTATTTTCTGTTATAAAAATAAATGATGCAAAGGGTCTGCTAGCTCAAATGCATCCTAGAAGAAGAAAAAATGCTAGGATTATAGTGTGGGTAGGTAGTTTGTTGGGAAAGTTGTTCTGCTGATGTAGTGTCTTCATATTGTCGCGGCTGAGCTAAAGAAAGAAAGGGACGTGCCAAGCAGCAGGCATCTGGCCTACACCAAAGATCATTTTCTGAATTCTTGACTCCTTCAAGAAGAAGCCATCCCCATGTGGAGCCACTGTTAGCCCCCCTATAAATTTTTGACAAGGCAAAAGTAGAGGGCTAAATTGTTTTTTGAGCCTTCAAGGAATGCATCTCCCCTGAAGACATATCATCCTTGAAGTCTCCTATGCCTTTGCCTTTGATAAGGTCCCCTCTGCTGACTCCCTTTACAAGGTTTCATTAATTACATAAACTGTGCTCCAAAGGGCCTTCATTTGTCCCTTACACCCTTGCAGAATATCTCATGTTAACCTTTGTTTTCCCTTGTTCCTTGCCCCTCTAATTCTTTAAATCCTCTCCGAAACCCCGTTGCACCTAGCACACTCCCTGTGTTTATGCCTAAATCCCCCTCATTCCCCTATCGTTGCTCTTGGCTGGCCTTAAAATGCTTTAAAATGGGCCAAAAAACCCATGTTTTCTCTCTGCGTGCCTAAGCCCCTATCGGCCTTGCCCCACCACTTTTCCCTCCACATGACCAAATGCTAAAACCGGGTGCTAGGCGAAAGACACTTATTCCTTGCATTCATCGGGCGCGTTTACGACCATTGATCTTCACAAAATGAACGGAGATCGCCACCCCGTAGCCTCCATCATCCAACCCGTTCATAGCTCGTTCGTCGCATCTCAGCCGTCCATCCAAAACTTCAAATCCGATGGTCCTTCTCCCTCCATCCTCCTGTGGTCCCTGCACCCGCTCGTTGTACAAACCCACTGGTTTATATCGCACCGCCTTTGGGCAGAGGGCAATATTTATTTTTCGGGAGTGATTCTATACAAAAAATGACGCATGGCACCTGTACGACGGAAAAACCACCCTCCCATTGCACGTTAAAGTCAGTCCGTGGATGCAGAGCGATATGCATAATAGCCGTCAGATCTGCCCTGGCCCATCCAACGGTCGTCGTTTTGCAAAGTTGCGCGGGGTTAAGACGTGTTCTCCGTACTCCTGGCCCACCGTCCGTTGCCCTCCGCTATGTGTTCAACCGTCGATCTCCTCTGAGATCCGACGGCCCAGCTTTGTTTTCCCCCGTTGTTGACTGTTCCAACATCTCCCGGTCCCGCCAGGTCACACCCCATATGTACCCGTCGTATATTCTCCCCCATCCCATATATTTGTTCATAGGTCGGGTTTATTAAGGTTTCTCATTTAAATCTCCTCTGCGCTCCGCCATTAAGGTTTCCCTCCATCATTCCTCTCCATTATTCTGCCATTTCACCAGTCGCACGACCATTTTCATCACCCGCACTACATCCACCACCCCATTCATTGTTTCTTAACATTTTCATGTTCTGCAAGATTGCAGGTAGACGGGAAACCGCCATATCTTATTATCTCTGTCACAGTGACATAAACGCAGGAAAAGACCACTTCCAAAGGCCGAGATAATAAAATATAGCCCAGGAAGGTGGCTGACAGGACTTGCATTAAAGAGCAGAGTTCGAACTCTACAAATCTTTCCGGCGCCATTAACACACAGATTTCACAGCCAGAGATATAAATGGAGTAGTAGAGAGCTTAAGGCACGCAAAAGAAGACATACAAGCCTTAGGTTCAAAGATTTAGAGGTAAAGTACCGGATTGAAGACCCAGGGACCACGCAGAAATCAATGCATATCAGGGGTTTCTACAGCAGCAGAATGTTTTTCCTCCATGGAGGAAAAAGCGCCCATGCAGTTTTCAATCTTTGTTGTGTTCCGGAGAGATTTTATACCCTAAAAAATCTCTGGTACTATCAGAGAATTTATTTCATCAGTATGGCAGACTTTTGAATCATTCATTTATCTTTTGTTTATTCACCAATAGCATCACATAGTCGTGCAGATCAAAGTACATCAAGAGGCATACCTTGAATTAATGGAAACCTGAAGAAGACCACTCTTCCATCCAAAGAGTGACAGGAATTGAATGCTCAGAATTTAAACAGAATGGGTTTCGGCCCTCTTTCTTTTCATAAGTTCTAATACTGCATTTAGTTTCTCACCTACCTTCTCTGCTCCACTGGAGCTATAAATTCATGAAGAAACTCATTGTAAAAGGTTGTTGATCGGTTATCAGAGAACTGCAAGTAGTTTCTCTAGAGACACAGTCTCTGTTTAAAGTTGTAAGATAGGCTGAGGAATATGATCTCAGACTGAGTATTCATATTTTGGAAATGTTGTACTTGATTGGTATTGTTGTTTAATATGACAAGCACATTTCTTTGGATCCTGATCTGAAGCAGTGGTGATGTTTTCCTATCTCTGTGTTTTAATTCATTTCATTTCATTTTCTACTGGCTCGCATCAGAATATTGGCATAGGATTTACCCCTGTTAGGTACCCTATGTTTCTACTCTCCTTGCCATTAATGTTTTTCTTCTGAATGTGTTATTTAAGAATTGATTTCAGTTGGTTTAACTAGTGTAGTGGATGACTATTGCCTACTCTCTGATGTATGAATTAAATGAATTCAGTTCTTAGATGTTTCTTGTTATGGATTTAGTTGGAAGATTTGGGAACACTGGGGATTAGAGTTAGCCATGTCCACTAGGATCCTTGTACGACCAGCTGGTCTTTAACTTTGTGCTCTGAATCTGTGTTATCTCCTTCCATCCTACTTTTCCATATCCACAATCATTTTTAAAGATCCTATGTTTTAGATGACTAGCCCAATTGAAAGCCTGCCTATTGATTAGCAAGAAAATCCTTTCCTCACTCCATTGCCCAATGGTTTTGAATATTTCCTGGAACATTTCACCTCTGCCTTATCCCTCTTTTCTCATCCTGGTCTTACACTGAATCCTTCTTTCCTGATAACCAACAACCAAACAAACAATCCAAACAAACAAACCTTGTGCCTATAACTAGCCTAACATCATAACATTCGAGCTTCAAAGACATATACCTTTGATACATCATAGAGAGATCCCTCTCTAGACCCAGGAGGGCTAGATCCTGAGGTCTGAAAGTGGTTTGATGTTGTCTCATCTTTTGGTATTTCCAACCTTGCCAAAACATGGGAACCCCAACAAGTACATCGAATATGGTAACTAATTGACGCACCATACCCCTATCATATCATTCCCCAACTGAAACTGACAGATTCGGCTTATTTGACACGAAAGCTAAGAAACTGCCCTTTCATAGTGCTCACAGTGTAATTTTTGCACTTTGCACTACGAAAGTAGCAGCGCTTTCGTAGCGCAAAACTCACTTTTTGAACTAACGGTGCTATGAAACTATGAATTTGTGGCTAATTGCATAAAACTAGCCCAAAACTTACTTAGATGACCCTTGAATGAAAAATGTGAACTTTTTGACTATGGAATGGACCTAAAAAGACCTTATTTGAATTCTAATAATGAACACTAAACCT
Source organism: Pinus albicaulis (assembly GCA_034641835.2). Classification (NCBI taxonomy): domain Eukaryota; kingdom Viridiplantae; phylum Streptophyta; class Pinopsida; order Pinales; family Pinaceae; genus Pinus; species Pinus albicaulis. The sequence goes on from CM076575.1 coordinate 689,429,793, forward strand.
ATAAAACTATGACATACCCTTAACCATGCTAAAATGACTTTAAAAACTATTTAGACCATGATCAAAACAGAGTTGATATACCATGTTTTGGAAAAAAAAAATTAGTGATAACAACTTGTATGATGATGAGATGAGGAGGTAGCAAGAGTCATTGTTGCTTTGGCTACTCTTAGGAGAGTATGGATTGAGTCTTGACCTTCTCCCATACCTTGCATGATGCCTCAGGAGTATATGGTGGCACAATCATGGTGCAAAGGGGCTACTCCATAGCCTTTTAGGATCATAAGATACTTCCACGTAGGAAGGAGTCTTTCATATATAATAGAGGGTTGTTAGCATTCATGCATGCTTTGGCCAAATTGGGGAAGTTTTGCATGGGCAAAGGCTTTGACCTCCAAAAACTTCAATATTTTCCTAAGCAGAAGCAGCTGCAAGGGAGGAAGCAACAGTGGGATAGCAACATTCTAGCATGTGACTTTGGAATTGGGCATGTCAAAGAGGGGAGTTATGAGATGACAGGAGCCTTATCACAAAGGCCAAAAGTGCTGTCACTTGGGAGTATAGATCCATTGATGGAGTGTTCCAAGGATCACTTCACATATGAGGTACTTGATGGGAAAGTAGAGGATGAGAGGTATAGGGTGGTGGATGGAGTCATATACTACCAAGAAAGGATCTTCTTGACTACGATCTCAAACCTCAAGAAGAAGGCTCTACATGCAGCACATGATTCATTCCTTTCTAGTCACCAAGGTCTCACGGAGACATATCAGACCATTATGGAGAGATTCTCATGGGAGGGTTCATCCATGGATCTCATCACCAGCTTACTCACAGTACATGGTAAGGGTTGTGTCTTTGTAATTATTGATCATCTACCAAATTATTTGCATTCTCTTTCCATTTATATACAATTCATTTCTCCACAAGAGGGCAAGCCTCTATTTGGACTTCATGGTCTTTTTAAGACCAACTTCAGTGATGGAGATAGCCATTTATTGTATGGCTTTGGGAAAGTATTATTCTATTATTGGTATGCTCAGTTGACATAAAATTCCATTTACTACTTTCCACTAGATGAGAAAGCACGCACAACTAGCAGGTGGTTGGGAGACAACTTGCCACATCATGTTCAGGGGAAGCAGGTAGGAAAAATGTGTTGTTTCCACTTGGGGAACTATTGTCACCATCCAAAATTTCATATGAAAATTAGTATATTTCTCATTTGTATTCCATATTGTGATGATGTTATATTCACTATATGTGGGATGGCTTGGGAAATCAAGGTTCATAGAACCAAAGAGTGGATCCTTGAGAGTCCAGTTGCCTTTTTGCCTCTTGAGGGCAGCATTATTGCAGCCCAAAATCAACAGCGACTCTATACATATCATAAATGGATAGAGAGACAGTGTGGGATGGACAATTTGGTCTATCATGTTCAGCCATACAACCCATCTACATTGTAGGAGCAAGAGATGGAGGAGTTTTTCTATGAGCTACCATTTTGGAGGGTGATCCATTTTGTATGGATAATAGCTTGGGGGTTGGAGCTTCTCATGGGGGTTGAGTTCCCCAACATTTTTCAGATCCCATGCCTCAAGAAGGCCTCTAGACAACATGTAGTTTCCTCCATGGATATCCCACTTCTTCATGATGATAACCATTTGGTTTTATCACCAAAGGCTAACTTCCACACTTGGAAGGAGTAACTAGGGGACATATTGATGGGAGAGCATCTAGTTCAGAGGAGGAGTCTATCAGATGAGGATGCTATAGGGGAAGGAGAGGAAATTTTACAGTATACATCATTGCAGTTGCTTGAGGATAAGAAAAATTTTGGAGGGGAGGACTATAATATTCATAATTAGCTTTCAGCTAGTTGGAATATTAAAATTTTCTTTTGATAATAAAATAGGTGAATAAGTGGGTAGAGAGACCCATAAATATCTTTAGTAGGAACAAAAACACCTCTCATGTGAATGTGTATCACTTAATCAACTGTTTAAAGCACCTTGATGTGTGAACAGGGGCTAAAGCATGTGGACAGGGTCAAAGTTGACGAAATCAACAACGTTGTTATGGAGATAGTGGAGGATTAATGGAGGACAATGTAGTCATAGAGAAGGAGTGTATGCATAAGAGTAGATTCTTTAATGAGTGGGACCTAGGTGTAGGAAGCTCACCAATCATATAAGGAAGAGGATGGCATCCATAGAAGGCATTCAAAATATTGATATTGTATTGGTCTTTTATGACTCTTTGCACGCTTCAGCTGTTTAGCTAAGTCTGTTGCGTTGTTTAGCACAAGGGTGTTTCCGAGCAGAAATCCCAACCTAATCCTCGGGGGACTTCGAGTGCCTACTAAGAAGAGGCTCATTGAGCATAATTTCCACTATCCAGCTTCAGGCCAATCTTTAGCCTTCATCCACAGTGCAATCTCCTTTAGGATTGTGTTGTTTTGCAGGGTAGCAGTAGTGGAGGGTTGATAGACCCAATTTCTGAGCTTGTTTTCTAGTGGAGAGAGAAACCCTTCATCCATGAGGCTAGTGAGGAATTTATTAGAGATTTATTCCACCATCCGACATCAGACTAAGAAACATCATTCACCCATAGTGCAGTCTCCTCCAGAAACTGCATTATTTTTAAGTGCAGTTGCAGTGGGAGGTCAAGTACCCAAGTTCTTGACGATGTTTTCTAGTGAGGGGACCAACCCTTCATCCGAAAAGGTTGTAAGGAGTAATATCAACCATTTTCATATTATATCAGCCACCTCCCACCATTATTCCAGTTGCAGAGCTTTATTCATCCCTAGGGCCACATTTTGTATATTCTGCATTTTGAGTATTTCCGGAAACCCTTCCTGGATTGTCTTGGAATAGTGTTAGAAAGCCTAGATCTTTGATCCTGGCATTTTTTAAGCACTATATCAGTAGATCCATGTATTTATATTTTCTAGTAGCAGTTAACCCCAGTAGAAACTGCGCTGTCTTAGCCTCCGACATTCTTGTATAACAGTTGTTCTTCATATTTTATGTACTAGGTATTGTTGGCTTGAGGGGTCCTGACCCGGGTTCCGATTTAAGGTTTTCCAAAAAACCCCTATACTAATGGCCCTTTTTGAAATGACCCACTTTTGTAGGCCAAGGTCTCACCCGAAGTAGTATGGGTGGGTGCTGGAACCAAGTTTCCACACCCTGGGAGAAAGTGGGTAATTAAGGCAGTCTTGTTGAGATCTATCAGGTTCGCACAGAAACAAGCTTATTATTGATCCCTTAACAGTATAACCAACATGTAAACATAAGAAAAGCTACTATTATTAAGAAGATCTTAGAAACACCTTCTCATCCATGTGCGCATCAGTAATTATCATCACAGAATAACACAATCGCTATATATCATAGAAAAAATCAGAGCTAACGCAGAGGTACTTCAATAGTAAATGCAACCAATTCAGATAACATAGAGATACTTGAACAGATTATGCATTCATTAACGTCCAAAACCAAGTTAGAATCCCAAGTCATAGCCCACACACACAACCAGTGGGGTCCACACACAACAAGACTGAGGATCTCCGCGCACATAGCCAGCAAGAGTCCTTACCCAATACTACCCAAAATAGATCTCAATAATTCGTATTTAGCATCAATATTTCTTACTTATCTGTAAACTAAAACTATCTATCTATTTATATCATCATATCCTGCACTATCTTGTGGTCTGCAAAGAATGGTTTGCGGACTCTAGGTCTACCCTTACCCTTTGACCCATTGCAATACATTAGGGGCTTTGACCTGCCCCAAATCCCCTGCGCTAGACTACTTACTAAAAAAATATATATCAAAAAACACAGCTAGGGGACCCTATTCCAATAGGCCCCTAACACAATCTTGTGACTCGTCCCGAGTCGCAGTGGCCATGGGGTTTACATCTTTTCTTGAAGCTTCTTTATTGCGTCGACTAGAGAGGAAACACTCCTTCACTCTGTGTGGCAGCGTTTTGCGCATTTTCCACAAACTTCTGTGAAGTTGGGACTTCAGTGGCAGCAGTGACACTCTCTAGAGTCTGATTCAACTGTTTGACCATGAAATGCAAGTCCTGAGATATCTTGAGGGCTTCATCGGCCCATGGCTTGAGGTCGTCATTCAGAACCTTCTTCTTGTGGCGAAGCCCTTCTAGGTCATCTCAGATCATGTGGTTGGCTTGCAGATGTGCCAGGCGTTGATCTGGGATCAGAGTGGGCATTGTAGCCTCCATTTGCTCGAATTATTGTTCCTTTTGGCGCAGTTCTTGGGTAAATTCTCACAGGAGAGGGTCGCACTGCACTGTAGACCATACTCGCATATCTATCTCAAGAAATTCAGCACCCTGAGCAATCTAAGCTGTAATAGTGTTCGTAGCTTCTGGGACGAGCACATCTCTCTAGGCGTGTACCTCAGGAGGGGTTTCCGGTTGCAACTTAGCTTGCAACGCAGCAATCTGCTGCTCCATCTTGGTCTTAACATTCTAGATCTCGATCCGAGAAGATTTCAAGGCTGCAATGAGTCCCTCAATCTTAGCTTGGTGGGTGGCAGAGCCCAGAATGTCTTCGGTCACATCTGTACAGAGTCTGTTGATCAGGCACTCCAACTCGGTCTACTGCGCAATGGCAAGGATACACGCGGCCTGTGCCTAGAACACCTCAGTAGTTTTTTCTACAATGGTATGCTCGGCTATACTTAGCTGCGGCTACATCGGCTGGTCTCTGTGTTGGATTTCCTCAAAAAGGGATGTGTGGAGAACCTGCAGCAGCACGTGCAGAAGCCGGGCCAAGTCCATATGTACTTCTGCGCAGGGCTAGACTTGCGTACATAAATCCGGCAGACTCAGACTGATTGTTGCACTTGGAAGAGGGCAGAGGCGGTGCTCGGTCGTGGAGATCAACTCGGTGTTGGTCGCTTGAGGCAGCCTCACTTGAACCATGCTCGTTTGTAGGGTATTGGCTTTGAGCTGAAGAGCTTGGCGCTCATACTGTAATGCAGTGACTACAGCTTTCTGCTACTCTTCCAAGGCAAGCCAACTATATTTTGAAGTAAGGGTGACCGCATCTACAATTTTCTCCAAATCTTCCTCGGTTAAAATAACCTCAATCTCCCTACCGAGCCTCGTAGCCCACCATTTTGTTCACTGGCCCTTGAGAGGTTCAGTTTTTTGTTTCGTGCCACACGGGGAACCAGCACCCTGTGCATCTAGACCCTCACTCTCCATGTCCTGCTGTGATTCCTGCTCCACGCCTTGTGCTGCATCTGGGGGAACCTCCATCCTGGTGGAGCCTTTTGGGCCACGACCTTTTGAGTTCTTGGTGGTATCAAGTGGGGTGGTGGTATTCAGAACTGCACTTGTACCAGTAGTGTTAGTCGTTATCGATTTGAATCCAAATTTCCATTGCGGCGGCCAAGTGGCAATGAGTCGATCGATTTCCTCATCAGCGACCATGTAAGTCAACGACCTCCAAGTGGGATCCTTACGGCCCCAAAACTGCACATTATGCATTGTAACCTGGAATGCCGCTATGCACTTATACTTTTCATAGACCGTTGGTAACACGCGTAGCCGGGAGTGAATTGCTACTCTGAGCGCGCCTCGAAATAGTACCCAAAATACGTTTTTTTCCTTAATATGCTCTACATCCTTTGAATCCCACAAGTTTGTGTATCGTGTCCCTTCACAAATGTCCGATTCAAGCTTAGGGAGGATCGATCCTTCAGGGGCTTCCCATGTGACCAATGAAATTAGGAGCAGCAACCAAGAGTAACAAAACACCTTCCCGTGATCCTGGGCCTCGCGCACGTTTCCCAAAAACTCATTGCAGAGGAACTACAACCAGTTGAAGCAGACCCCCTTTTCGCACCGGCCAGCAAGCTGAATTACATAGGTGGGGACAGTCGTGGCATGGAACTTGCACATTATTTTACAAGCCAGCAGTAGGGTACCCATGCCCACTCAAGGGTCGGCAATGGTGCTGATCAAGAACCCATTGGTGTTTCACTCGACGTGGTAGTCTTCTCGCACCTTGTCGGTGATCTGTTGCTCATACTTCTTTCTGATGCACTCCATGGGATTCGTCCCCTCCATCGGGAGACTAGTAATGCGGTGAATTAGGGTGGCATTAATGGTAATGCGGTCCTGGATCCACAAGCTAGTGTCATGGATCAGGGCTAGCAGTTGTCGCACAAATTGGTCAGTTATACTATATCGGAAAAAGCAAGGTATTAGCAGCAAATTTAGTAATATTTAACCTGCTAACCAGTGCACCCACAACATTGCTACTACCTGTAACATGTCATCCTCCAGAACCCTTTCGAGATATAGCTCAGGTGCCAATTCTGGGAAGGCCTCCAGGTTGGCAAGGTCGTGATCGTCAAACTTAATTGAGGGGAGTTTGCCAAATGCTTCTCCAATTATGGGGACTTCATCTAGAATCAGTGCCATTTGCAGATAGGAGGACACACCATCGAGATTCTTAGGCATGCACACCGAGGTCCTTTGAGGCCGAACATAGGGTGGTAGCCAAGTTAGTGGGGCAGCGAGCCGAGCTTCTTCCTAAGCTGACAGAGGTTTCTTCGTCGAGTTAGGCGAGCGTGCCTTAGGCACCGTTCGAGGGGATTGCACATTCCGAGGGGAGGTGTGTGGCTTCCCCCCAACCCATTTCGTAGCCCTCCCCTACCCTTGCTCCTGGCCTTTCCCCTTACTCTTCTTTTTCTCCACCTGTTTCCCCTTAGTTGGTGTGGAAATGACCTCTTCGACTTCAGGGGTGACCTCCAATACTTCATCAGATGCCCACTCAGGAGAGGCCACGGTCTGTGATGATTCAGTGGGATTGGTTGCAATCATTCTCGCTTAGAATACAAACTTGGGGTTGCTAGTATAAAAGGGGTTAGCATGCCCAGACATGAATAGAGCACAATAGCTACAGAAATTTACAAGGCACAAGATTTCCAAGACATATGGAACCTAATTCTGAGCTGCCCTCCTCCATTTATAGCTTTGAAGAGTGAACAATGGTGGATGAAACTTAGCTGAAACATACCATCAAGGAAATGGTAAAAAATCCTCGGAAATCGCCGCATTAATTGCCTACTGCCCGCTCCTTCCAACGGTAAAGTTGGATTTTTACCCAGAAATACTATTCCAACGAATAGTTTTTGCAGTTTTTTATTACCCCTGCACGCCCAGTGCACCTTCCCGGGCTCCTTGGCTTGTGGTCAACCCCTAAGCGTATAATGGGCATGCCTACGTTTTTCCTCTTGCCTGCGCGTATCCATCCCAATATAACTACTCCGGCCATATAGTCATTTGGTCTGCACTGGTTTGGTCTGGTATGGTTTGATACGACTGCCATTAACATATTCTGGAAGGGGGTCCCCGCGCAGCATAGCCAATCTCACCACACCGACATTCGTAATTTCTGTTACAATATAAGGTCCTAACCAACGTTGGTGGAATTTCCCAAGGTGGCACACAAACTATTTGTCATATAATAATATTATCTCGTCATCTATAAACAACTTCTGCCGGATATGCCTATCGTGCTGGGATTTTTCCCAGGCCTTCTGAACTTGCTGACGAAAGTTAGCAATGAATCGATCTTCTTCCAAGGCAACTAGTTGTGCTAAGCATTCCTCCATGATATCGGGCCCCGCCATGTTCGTAAAGGCTAAAATGTGCAAGCTAGGAACGATACACTCCATGGGCATAATGGCCTCCTTTCCATAAACCATCCGAAACGGTGTTTTCCCATTCAATTTCTTGCACGTGGTCCAATAGGCCCAAAGGACCGATGGGATGCGCGTGTCCCAATCACTTCGATTGACATTACAGACCTTGGTAAGCGCCTATTCAAAAATTTTATTAAAATCTTCTACCGTTCCATTTGCCTGTGGGTGATATGGGGCACTTTTTGCATGGTGGATTCGAAACTCCTTAGTCAAATCTTGTATTGTGTCATTAATTAAATGCGTACCTCTATCGCTCATCAAGATCTTTAGATTTGCAAACCTGGTTATAATATGCTCAAAAATAAAGTGCGCAGCGGTATCTGTAGTACAATCCTTCACAGCTTGCGCTTCTGCCCATCTGGTCACATAATTAGTCGTAGTGAGGATGTAGCGGGCACCTGTCTTCTTACCTGGTGGGTTGATGGGCCCAATGAAGTCTATTTCCCATTTATCGAATGCCTACAGGGCCATCTGTGGTTGTAAGGGAATTTCATCCCTGCGCGACGATCTTCCTCTCCTTTGGCATGTGTCACAAGCTTTGCAATAGTCATGAGAATCGTTATGTAGTGTCAGCCACCACAGCCTAGCTCTTAATATCTCCTGTTTCATTTCTTTTCCTGCGTAGTGACCTCCTACTACGCCTCCATGGGCTTCTGCTAAAATGGATTGTCTTCCATGCTCCAGTACGTATATTCGCAATACCTCATATGCTCCCAGCTTATACAAGAGGCCCGCGATGATGGTAAAGTCAGCTATGCAAGTTACCAGATCTTTTTTTTGTTGTACCGAATATTCTATAGGTGCCATCCCCGTAGTTAAGAATTGAATAATATCGGAAAAGTTCTCATCAACCACCTTAATAGAAAATAGTTGTACATCAGGAAATCCTTCCTCTAGGTTTGTTGGTTCTTCACCACTCTCGATTCGGGACAAGTGGTCTGGTCCAGCATTCAATTTCCTCAGCTTCACAATTATCTCAAAGTCATATTCTTGAAACAACAGTAACCATCGACAATTATTCCCCCCAACATAGGCTTATTGACGAGGTACTTCAAAGATGAGTGATCCATGAACATCTTAAAGTGCCCTTCCAGCAGGTAATGCTGGTATTTCTACAAGGAATACACCATTTCCAGCCCTTCACGTTTCGTAGTGGAGTAGCTACGCTCTGCGCTAGAGAGTTTTCTACTAGAAAATGCAACCGGGTGGTCAATGTCCCCCTCCTTGGGCTGCGTAAGGAAAAGTCCTAGGGATATCCCTGAAGCATCCACGTGGACATGGAAAACCTTCGTGCAGTCCAAAAATATGAGGATAGGTGCAGAGACCATTTTTTCCTTGAGTAGCTCAAAAATCTTATGACACTCCGCATCCCAAAAAGACAATACGTCCTTCTTTAGCAAATTTTCGATGGGTGTTGTGATCAGTGCGTACCCTTGAATAAAATTACTATAATAGCTTGTGTGCCCGAGGATGGAGCGCAAATTTTTCTCAGTTTTGGGGACTATTAAATTGATGATAACTACAACTTTGGTAGGGTCAACCATCAGTCCCTGCTGACAAACTATATGGCCTAACAAGATCTTGAAAGGCACACAGAATATGCAATTCTTAATATTTAGGAAAATCTAGTGATTTCTACAAGCGTCCAACATCATGTGCAGGTTAGAGACGCACTTCTTTACCAATCCAAATATTGTCCAATCGTCAAAGTATACTTCCAAGAAATTTTGAATGAACTCCTTGAATACTGCGACCACTACCTGCGAAAATATGGCACGAGCATTTTTGCGCCCAAACGACATGACGATGTACTGGAAGGATCCCCATTCAGTGGTGAACATAGTTTTGCTGCGATATTTAGGTGTGATCCTGATCTGATGGTAGCCCAAAAACCTGTCAGTGAACAATTATACTTTTTGCCCTCCCACACTATCGAGGATTTCATCAAAGAATGGCGTAGGGAAGGGATCATGTATGCAGGCATCATTTAGCTTATGCAGGTCGACACAAATTCTTATTTCTCCTTTAGTATTTTTCTCTTGGACCACCATAGGGCTTACCCAATCTGACTGTTCTACTAGTTCGATGATACCTGTGGCTACCATTTTTTCAATTTGTTCCCTGAATTTTTGCTTATACTTGGGGTTCAATCGGTAAGGTCGCTACTTGACAGGGCGTGCATACGGTTTTAAAGTGATTCGCATGACCCCCAGGTCCCCTGTAATACCTTTGAGTTCTGAGAATTTTGTAGGAAACAAGTCCTGGTACTCCATGAGAAGTTCCATGACTTTCCCAACGGTATCATCATCCCAGTAGTCCCCAATTCTAGCTAGCTTATGTTGTTATTTTGTTCCAACGTTGACTTCCTTTAGCTTAAGAGGCTTGGTCACATCGACGACTTGCAGTGGGGGTCTAACAACTACTCGTTCACCCAATGATTATGGGATAGTGATATTTCACGGGTCTTCGTCACATTCCTCCATTGATAGATTGTGAAAGTTAGCAATATCCTACATCTGCGTATCCCAAGCTAGTTCCCCATACTCCACACGAGGGCGTGATTCATCAAATACTAGGGCATTTATGTATTGTATGGCTTTTTCCAATTCCTCAGTTCCACCTATCAACCGGAACGTCCCCAAAAAATCATCCCTCATGGTCTCCCAGTGGAGGGTGCACTGATGTAGCTATGCATTTGAATACCAAGCGGTGGGGATTGGTCCCAAGGCATGTATGAATAGGTGGACCCATTCGTCCCCGGTCCTTTCGCACCACACCTCCATCCACACAGAAAAGTTCCTGCGTGGGTCCCCTTGGCCAAGGAAAGTCTCCATGCGTAGGTGAACTGGGGGTTCAAATCGTAGGATCATCATCTCGTGACATTGCTCCCAATCCTAAAAAGTCCCCTTATGAGTTTCCCACCACCGCACAAGGGTCGCATGCATGGCTAGGTTAAGCGCCCACCTTCTTCATTTCCTTGGGAATTCTGCTTCAAATGCTCTAAGAAAATCCCTAATACTACCAGAATCATCAAAGTAAGGAAGCTCTCTTACCTCTGAGGAGATACACCAAAAGCTCTTTGTGATCCGAAGACATCGTAGCACAGATACGTCATGTAACCGGTTTTGCCAATTTTCGATCTCCCCATTGGAGGCAGAGAAGCATTCATTGTCTTTCTCCTAAAAAAGCACGCCATCAACCGTAGGGTTAATCCAATCCTCATCCCAGGTGGTTAGTTTATAGATATGATCCACGTCGTCTTCTTCGTGCACTATTTCTGTATACCGTTCTCCCTCTGCCGGGTCTAGAGGGACTATTACTCTCGTACCCTCATTCTAAAAAACCATGCTCCTTTTCTTCAAGTTGATAATGCCTCCCATGTCTATAGCCCAGTCTATTCCTAGGAGCGTAGGATAAGGGTTCGCATCCTTTACAATTTGAATTACCTCAAAATCCGCGTATACCTTATCTCCTACAATATCTATATTAATCTTTGATAGTCTTCCCAACGGTATGATCTTCTGTTGGTTAGCCATGCGCAGCTGTATAGTAGACCATTCCAGCTTAGGTTCTCCCATCCTCTACCACGTCTGTTTGGGCAAGACATTCACATAAGATCCCAAATCCAGGATGACCTAATCCATTTCATAATCGCCAATCTGCGTAGTTAGCCACATTTTCCAACTAGTGCGTTTCTTATGCTTGTAAAGTTTGTGAACATAATTAACTTCTGTTGGAGGGTCAGTGTTTTCTGCGCAACTGTCTACCAATGCTTGAATATTTTCTGCTACCTTCTGGTTGCATAGCGACGTCATACGTGTCTGTATGAATGGTTTAACTTCTTCATCCACTTTTAGGTTTGTTGGAGCCTTGGAAGTAGATGCCTCATTCTTGGTAAAGTCTTTGCGAGATTCTAGGAAGGTTTCTTTCTCCTTCTGTAGGTCCAAGATTTCCGTTTTGATAACGGATTTTCGGATAAGGGGTTCAGTCGCAGCTCTTTCCTCAGCTCCTCTAGTAGCCATGTCACTATGTGTAATTACATTAATACTGGGTCCTCATCACGTGGTTATGCCTTAACCCTTTGTGCATTCTACGTTGGTGTATGTTGTTTTTCCTGCATCTTTGCTATCAGTACCAGACAATCTTCGATCACATGATCCAATTGTCTACAATATCTGCAAGATTTTCATGCAAGGTTCAGACAGTCCCTTGCGAAGTTCCCTACTTCTCCATAATTATAATAGATCAATTTCCATCTTCCCCAACCTGCGCTTCAGCCTCTCCTCCACCCCCCCGAGCCTCTGGCAGGGGAGCCTCCTCGTCCTAAGGGAGATAGTGGTGATGAAGGGTCAACCTATACCCTGTATAGGTTTCCTCAGTCTATTATTAAGTCATATGTCTGGCAGTTGTGTTCGTCATGTCCCACAGATGAGAAAAATCAACACCATTGTTGATTCAACTCTGGAACATAGGCACCAACATGGGGGCAGTGGTTGGTAGCATGTAGTCCAGCTACACGATAGTCAGCGCACCATAACATGGGACCGCTTGGTGTTGTAGCCTCTTTAGGGCACAATGGGTTGGGCCCTCCAGCTTGCATGTAGTCTACCAGCAGAGGGCACTAATCCTTGGTGTGGCCTGAAACCTTGCATCTTATACACCATACATCTAGACTAGCTTCTTTTCCTCACTCCTTTCGCAAAGTCTAGATTTTGAGGTGCATTGCCTCAAGTTTTCCCTGGATTTGCTGTACCCAAAACTGGGCATCATCTCTTGCCGTGGCTTCTAGCTTCGTGGAAATCTCCAAGGCTTTCTCTTGTGTGTCAATCGCTTGTTGTCCCATAGGCCTGCACAGGTGAGGTAATAGCATGGAAATGAAATATTCCTTGTGTTAGGACTCCGTAGTTTTCAAGATTGGCAAGTACAAACGCTGCAGAGCCTACTGTTGAGATTTCAACAAGATGATGAGCTTAGTGGAAAGAAGTCGCCTTCACTAAGTGGGCCCACAGGCTATTTTTGGCGCAAGTCTATTTTTAGACTGTCTATTTTTAGACACGTCGATCATGATTCTATGAGTTGCAGGATGCGATTTTTGGATGGTTGGTCAAGTTGGAAAAATAGATGGACTTCTATTTTTAGACATATTGGGCAGAATCTATTTTTAGATTGCTAGTCTAAAAATAACCAGTGATTGGAGATGCCAATGAGGATTGCGTGAGAAAGGCTGGAGAAATTCGAGTTCATTCAGAGCCATTCTTCAGTAGTGATTGCACAGTAGAGGCAGGCTATCAGGTGGCAGATATTGGAGCATGTGATTTGCTAGATCGGGGCTTGACTAGTGTGTAACAATTGGAGATTATACTGAGAGCTTGTGAGGAGCTTTGTATAATGATTGTTACATGATCTCTATGACATATAATATACAGATAGTTGGGGTTTTCAGCTTTAAGCTTTCCCATAAAATACTGTGTTCATATGTGTGATTGTTTATGGTTTTAATGTGCGCATGCGATTGTTTTTATTTCCGCAATTAATGATCAATGGTAGAAGAGATTTTGTATTGTGCATGAAGTTAAAATAGTGTGTGATCAGGAGAATCTCGGTGAATAATATATCAGTTATTAAAATTTCTACATGGTATCGGAGCTATATTGATCATTGGATCAATTGCAAAACATTGAAGCGGTTGAGTTTTGTGCTGGTGGAATTCGAATTTGTAACAATGTTTTTCTTGGTGTCGAAGTTGAGATGTCTTTCAACGGATTGCAATTGGAGTATGCCCTTGAGGGCAGCTCGAATTATATTTCATGGAAGGACAGGATGGAGGCGGTGCTAGATGACAAAGGGTTGAAGGAGTTCATAGATGCAGAAATTCCAAAACCTGCTTCTAGCGATGCTGCCGCACTTAACGCATGGCAAAAGAAGACAACAAAGTGTCGAAGAATTCTGTTGGAAGGTGTAAAGGATCACATAGTGTCCAGCCTTCATGGTAAGGCTTCTCCATTCTTGATGTGGAAAGCATTGACAGACTTATTCTAAAGCAAGAGCGACCAGAGGAAGTTGGCGCTCAAGGATAAACTCAGGAACATAAAAATGGAGAAAGGCGACAGTATGCCCAAGTACCTCATGAAGTTCATCCAATGTAGGGATGAGCTTGGAAGTGTGGGGGTGATTGTAGATGACGAGGACTTGGTGAGCTTAGCTCTCCGTGGGCTTCCGAAGAGTTGGCATTCCTATCAGGACTCTGTCAATGGTCGGGAGAAATTGCCAAGATGGGAGCGTCTTTGATCGGATCTTGTGCAAGAGGAGATAAGGCGAAGTACCATGGATGGATCTTCATCGAAGAACTCAGATGAAGAAAATTGCGCTTTGGCTGCCAAAGCAAGGAAGGGGAAGAGCAAGAATAATGCTTCTCAATCCGGTGCGAAAGGCAAGAAGCAGGACATGTCCAAGGTGAAGTTCTTTCACTGTCACCAACACGGACATTATGCCACTAATTGTCCACAGAAGAAGGAAAATACGCAGGCTACTGGATCTGCAGTTGGAGAGGCCTTAGCCTCGCAGTTTGAGCTAGATTTTTCGCTGATCGCATGCTTGGTCTCAAGTATGATGGGTTCAGTGTGGTTTTTTGACAGTGGTGCGTCTTTTCACATGACAGGAGATAAAGATTTGTTTACTGATCTGGATGAGAAAGATCTTGGAGTGCACATCAAGATGGGCAATGATGGTAGATACAGTGCGACCAGTATCGGTACCATCTCCTTTGAGAGGGAGTCTGGTAAACCCTTCTTATTGAAGGAAGTGATGCATGTTCCAGGATTGAATAAGAATCTTATCTCTATGGCGACGTTAGAAGACAAGGGATATGATGTTGTATTTAGCGAAGGAAAGGCTTTCCTGCGCAGTAAGTCAATTGGTGAAACCCGGAGGATAGGGGTTCGAGTTAAGAACCTTTATCAATTGTAGGTAGATGGCTGCACAGAAATGGCAGGCAAGGCATAAGGAGTGGTGAGCCAGGATGATGGCGAGCTGTGGCACCAGAGATTGCGCCACCTTCACCATGGAGCTTTGAAGATACTGCAGCAGATTTCTACTGGGCTTCCTAAAGGTACTCTTGCTCAGTCAGATCAGTGCAAGGGATGTGCCTTGGGAAAATTTGTGAAAGCCACCTTTCATGAGAAGGATAGTCGCGCCACGACGATCCTTGAGATAATTCACACAGACGTGTGTGGACCTTTCTCAGTAGCTTCGACAGAAAAGCACAGGGACTATGTGATATTTGTTGATGATTTTTCTCGGAAGTGTTGGATCTTCTTCATGCAGAAGAAGAGTGAGACATACTCAAAGTTATGTGAGTTCAAGGCACTAGTTGAGAAAGAATCGGGGAAGCAGGTGAAGCCTCTTAGGAGCGACAATGGTGGTGAATTCATCTCTGGCGAATTCAAGGACTTTTGCAGCACAGAAGGAATTCGAAGAGAGCTCATAGCACCTCATAACCCACAGCAGAATGGGGTTGCTGAGCGGAAGAACAGAACGATCGTGGGTGCTACACGGGCGATGTTGCATGATCAGGGCCTACCCATTCACTTGTGGGCGGAGGCATGCAATACTGCAGTATATGGCCCAGAATCGTTCATCTCACGGTGTGGCGGTGCCGGGAGGCATTTACGGCGAAAGCATTATTTCATTTGAATATTTTTGGCTCACTTGTTTACATTCATGTGATGAAGGATGCCAGGAAGAAGCTGGAGCTGACCGAAGAGGTTGGGATATTTGTGGGGTACACAGAAACACCCCACACTATCATGTGTATTTTCTAGATAGTAGAAAGACTATTGTGCGACGGGATATCAAATTTCATGAGGAGAAAGCCATGAAGTTTTCGCTTGAGAGGGAGCTACACTTGCATGCAAATGAGGAGCTATTATTTCCTAAGGATGAGCCTCGGGATGTGGATCAGCCACAAGAGGAGGTTCATGGAGTGGAAGAAACCACCAAACACGGCGCCAACCATCGGAGAGAACCGGCACTACGAAGGGCGAGCAGCGGCTTGGATGGGGGGGACCGCCGTGCGCCCATCACGGAAGCGGAGACGAGAGACGGTCACACAAGTCGGTACACTACTCCTCACCGGCAATACGCAGAGAGACAACGTGGTGAGCCATGCCTCTTTCGAGGAAGTTGTGGAGAATCCTAGCATGGGTAGATGTGGTGGAAAATTGTGATTCGATTGTCGGGGAAACAATGCATGGGGAGATGTGTCCCCAGTAGGAAGGAAATCGATGGTGGAGTTGAGGCAGTTCTGAGAGGTAGGCAGAAATCGTGGCGGGACGGAGGGCGGGAGACGGATGCAACAGGAAGCTATATAGTGGAGGATCGATTATGAGGAGACCTTTGCACCTGTCGCAAGGTATTCTTCCATACGGATGATTCTTGCTCTCTCAGCGCAGATGGGGTGGCACATTCATCAGATGGATGTGAAGACTGTGTTCCTCAACGGAGTCATTGAGGAGGAGGTGTACATAGAGCAGCCCGAAGGTTTCGAGATCTTCAGCAGCGAGTCGCATGTGTGTAGGCTCAAGAGAGCGTTGTATGGGTTAAAACAAGCACCTCGTGCTTGGTACACACGGATAGACAGTTATTTCACCGGACTTGGATTCTCCAAGAGTGAGGCGGATCCTAACCTATACCAGATTGTGGTGGAGGGTAAGTTGCTAATCATTGTACTTTATGTAGATGATTTGATTTTGACAGGTGATGAACTGTTGATACACTCATGCAAGGCTGATCTTGCAAAGGAGTTTGAGATGAAGGACTTGGGCCTCCTTCATTATTTCTCGGGATTGGAAATTTGGCAGCGCAGTGGTGGACTGTTTGTTTCTCAGGGTAAGTATGCCCGGGAGATACTGGAGAAGTTCAACATGCATGGCTGCAAGCCTGTTGATACTCCTCTTCCTGGTGGTTGGAGGAAGGAGGATGCTACTTTGACGGAGGTAGTGGACGCCACTGTTTATCGACAGTTGGTGGGGTCGCTTATGTATCTGGTCAATACACAACCCGACATATGCTATGCTGTTAACCAGCTTTCACAAGCTATGGTTAAGCCTACCAAGCTCTACTGGAAGGCAGGCAAGCATGTATTGAGATATCTCAGAGGCACATCGGGATATGGATTATGGTATAGACAGTCGGATGAGGTGAAGCTATGTGGCTTCACGGATGTAGATTGGGCAGGGAGCCCAATGGACAGAAAGAGCACATCTGGAAGGATTTTCAGTATCGGGTCGTCAGCAGTTTCTTGGTACATCAGGAAGAAGAGATCCGTGGCACTCATTTCAGCAAAGGCTGAGTATATGGCAGGGAGTTTGGCTGCATGCGAGGCTATATGGATGAGGAAGATCCTGGTCGAGTTGTTCGGTTCACACTTAGATCCTACTGTGATATATTGTGATAATCAGAGTTGCATCAAAATCTCGGTTAATCCAGTATTTCATGATAGATCTAAACACATTGACATCCGGTATCATCATATCAGAGATTGTGTGCATCGGAAGATCATGTTACTTTCATACACTCCCACGGAGGATCAGGATGCTGATATCTTGACGAAGGCGCTCACCAGGAGCAAATTCAAATACCACAGGGGCAGGATAGGGGTGGCAGATAATCCTTATCTTGTTGAGAGGGAGTGTTGAGATTGCAACAAGATGATGAGCTTAGTGGAAAGAAGTCGCCTTCACTAAGTGGGCCCGTAGGCTATTTTTGGCGCAAAGTCTATTTTTAGACATGTCGATCATGATTCTATGAGTTGCAGGATGCTATTTGTGGATGGTTGGTCAAGTTGGAAAAATAGATGGACTTCTATTTTTAGACATATTGGGCGGAATCTATTTTTAGATTGCCAGTCTAAAAATAGATATGTCGAATATTATTAGCTCTTAATAATATTTGGACTATAAACATTATCTTATTCTATTGGAGCACTTCAGTTAAGTGCACAGATGTGGCACAGGAGCTGACAGAAGGAATTACGCTATTCCTGAGGGTTAAGTGGAGCTATTGCATGGATACTTCAGTTAGAACTCATGTGACAGAGTTTGGTGGAGTTATTGAGGTAATTGATGGAGTTGTGTTCAGTTTAACTGAGTTAAACATAGTTGAGCTAGTTGTATCTAGTCTAACTGATTGATACACTAGTGAGAGTGGTGTGAATTAATTATTAATTAATTCACTAATTATTAACTCATTAATTAAATAAAGAATACATCAGTTAACTAGAGTGCATGGACAATTTCAGTGGAGACCAGTGAAGAGGTAGGTGAAAGAGTAGTGTGACTATCAGTTGTGACTATATTGTTGCATGATTTGCAACAACCAGTGATTGGAGATGCCAATGAGGATTGCGTGAGCAAGGCTGGACCAATTTGAGTTCATTTAGAGCCATTCTTCAGCAGTGATTGCGTAGTAGAAGCAGGCTATCAGGTGGCAGAGATTGGAGCATATGATTTGCTAGATCGGGGCTTCATTAGTGTGTAGCAATTGGAGATTATACTGAGAGCTTGTGAGGAGCTTTGTATAATGATTGTTACATGATCTCTATGAAATATAATATACAAATATTTGGGGGTTTTCAGCTTTAAGCTTTCCCATAAAATAATGTGTTCATATGTGTGATTGTTTATGGTTTTAATATGCGCATGCGATTGTTTTTATTTCCGAAATTAATGAGCAATGGTAGAAGAGATTTTGTATTGTGCATGAAGTTAAAATAGTGTGTGATCAGGAGAATCTTGGTGAATAATATATCATTTATTCAAATTTCTACACCTACATCAAAACCGCTTTGGAATCTAAAGACCTAGCCATCCTAGATTCAGAGAGGGATCTCTCTATATATGAGTTCAAAGATATGATATTTAAGTTTTATGATATGATATTAGGCTAGTTATGAAGAACAGAGTTTTTGTTGTTTTGGTTGGGCAAGGATATTATGAAGATGAAGGAAGTCTATATGAAGGGTGAAGGTGTAAGTAGGTGAAAGAATGGTTCAACTGATAAGATAGGCAAGGAGCAGCATCAATCCATTGGGATATGGAGTCATAATAGGATTTAATTGAAGAGAAAGGTTCAAGAGTGGTCCATGGGGCAAGTCATCTATGTCAAAGGATCTCTTTGAGTTGATTTTATGGGATGAAAAAATAAGAAATGAAGTGAAAGAAATAAAACACATGAAGAAACAAAGAACAGCCTAAGATCAAGTAAGTACTTTGAAACTATCAAGTAAGTAATCTAAGATCAGGTAATTACTTTGAAACTAGCCTGCTTTTGATGTACTTTCAAGAGAAAACATTTAAAAAACATAGAATAGCTTAAGATCAAGTAAATAATTTTAACTTAGCCTGCTTTTAGCATATTCAAAGGGAAAACATTCATGATAAACACAAAAAGTAGTCTAAGATCAGGTAAGTACTTTGAAACTAGCATGCTTTCAACATACTCTTAAGGGAACTTTTCAAAGAAACTGTTGGAGAAGGAACTAGAGGACAAGACTAACCATAGACTTCTCTAACTCAATCTTCAATTAGCATACTTATCAAGAACATTCGAAGATAATATCTCAAGTTGTATTCAGGAAATATGGGCTTACCGAAACTTCACTGGTTATACTCTATTGAATTACCTCCAAATTAAAAATCAGCAGAAAACATAAAGGATAAAGATTTTTAGTGAGATTTAGGGTACTTCAGAAGTAAATCCTAATCTATATTTGTTGTTCTTTATCAGAGAAAAGTGGACAGAATGGAAACAAAAAGAAAATAAAAATTTACAATGAGAAACACATCACCATTGACATAGACCAGGATCCCATAAATCAACTATTTGTATTTGATGTTCAAACCAGTTACAATCTTCAAGTCCAATGGGCCTCTACAGCTTCAAACTTCTCATCTTAGCTTATGTATCTTTAATTACAAATAGAGCTACAACAGCTTCACAAGCTATTTACATCCAACAGATATCCACAGACCAACCTCTATACTATCTTCTACAGAAGTATTTATAGAAGAAAGAGGAGGTAGAGTGTAAGAGGGGTTCATTTGTTCAATTAATATAGAGTAATGATGTATTGACCTTTGGGAGGCCTAAGGGAGAAGATTTCAAGTGCTCATCTCTGTTTTAATGTTTTTACATTAAATTTCATCAACCTTAGTTACTATTGTTGACTTTAGGGGCTTTGGTAGGCCGATCATAAATTCTAAGTTGTCTTTGGCAAAAGATCTCTGACTGTGCATTCATTGTGTATTCTTTTGCAAAAATAAATCTGCAGGTGGCAGTTGAGGAGATATGGCCTCGATTATGTGGCATTTGGAGGCTCTTTTGTTGATTTGTCTTCTTCTGTGGCTTTAAGCATTGATCTGCCTTTAATATGTGCTTTATCTTTATCTATTGGGTTAAGCTATTTGATCTTCAGTCTTTATGCATTAACCCTTTAAATTTATTGGGTCACTGATACTCCTTAATCCTTCATCACTACGTTTGATGGTGTACAGGTGTATGGGTACACTGTGGGTTTACTTGTATAACCAGTGCTCTATAGCACCGATCAAATCATTAAATTAACCCTGGAAACCTTTAATCTGCGTAATTTAGGCTTCAGAGGTAATGGCCCCCGGCCGTGCTCCCTATTTAACCATGAGAAGGCTGCTGGCTTCAAAAACTATTATATAAAAACCTGCAAAAACCATAAAAATCATTATAAAAACCTGCGATTGTTGGACATTGGGTTCAACGCTCCCCGTGTGTTTGGCGACATGGACTAACCGCCTCTCGTGGATCCTAACTCTGAAGATTGTAGTGGGGACTAACGCCTGTGGTTTTTGGTCTAACGACAATTCTGATTCCAACAAGTGGTATCAGAGGGACAGGTCTTGAGTTCGAAACTCACCCGACTCGAGTTGGGGGGGATATTGTTGTACATTGGGTTCAACGCTCCCCGTGTGTTTCGCGACATGGACTAACCGACTCTCGTGGATCCTAACTCTGACGATTGTAGTGGAGACTAACGCCTACGGTTTTTTGTCTAACGACAATCTTGTTTCCAACAGCGACGGGGGTTTGATTGCTTAGGAGGCTGACGGCGCGGAGGAGCGATGCAGAGGGGGGTGATTATGTAGGCGGAGGGGGCTTATGGATAAAAATGGGTAAAAAACCCAGTTCAAAGAGTATCGGGCACGTACTGGCAAAAAGTGGTTTTCAGAATACCACAGGTGGTTATCACACGACCCTCGGGCGGTAAATGGTTTTGCCTGGAGGGAGTGCGATTCCATTGATCACTCGCCACGTGGCTTTTGGAAAACTGTCGGTATCGCATTTCTTTGGAGTGTTAAACTTCGAGTGCAAAAATTATGTGATATGCCACCATAGCCGTTAGATGAGAGGGCCGAGATCCGACGGAGCGGATAGGGCGTGATGAAAGAGTTGCATGACGGGAGTGAAATTCGAAGACAGGTGGTAGCATTCGATAGGGCGGGCATTGTGTGTGGTGGATGGTAGGTGTCGGTGAAGTTGGGTCATCAAGTTAGATGGGGACCGTCAGATTAAAAGGATCGACGGAGGAGATTCTTCGACTGAGCTGAATAGATGGCAAGATTTGGACAGAGGAAAGGTAAGAAAGGAGGTGTGATAGCCGTTGATCTTTAAAGATCAACGATTGGGATTATTTCGCGAAGTGACACGGAGGGGATAATGAGAAAGGGAAAAGAGGAAGGGAAAGGTGAGGTTCCATGGGAGAACATGGAACAGGGGTCAAGGGAAGAATGGCTTATCGCATCGGGGGAAAGGGGGAACAATGTAATGGACAAAGAAATAATGCCGATGCGATGGGGGCTCAAGAAAAGGCGCAGGGGCATGGTCCCGTGGAGGGATGTGTAACCAAGGGCCAAGAGAGAGGAGCTTATCACATCGGGGGAAAATTTTACAATGAAAATGCAGTATTTTCAGGAAAAAAGCCAATGCGGTAGGGTTAGAGGGGTTTTCGTTAAAGCGTTTGGTTATAGCGCCCAGACGCATGGAGGGGAAGGGTCAAAGAATTTAAAGCCCTCGGGGCTAAAGCCTGTGTTTATATAAAAGGGAATTTTTTAGGCAGAAAAGAGGGGTTTTTTAAGGGTTTTTCCAGTTCCGATAGAGGGAAAGTAAGGGTTTTTAAACCATAAACGAGGAGTTCTATGATTTGAAGGGATTTTTGAAGGTTTTTTGAGGGGAAGGGAGGTAAAATGTCAAAGAGGAAAAGAGATTTTTCAGAGGTAAATGGAGGATAAAAAGGGCCAAAAAGAGTGAATGAAATGATGAAAAAGGGGTTGTTCAGGGAACAATTTTGAAGGGGGCATCAGGTTCAACTTGGTGGTTTTCTTTTTAGTGAAACAACAGTGAAGATTACTTGCTAATTACAACAGCACAAGAAGAATTCAAGAATGAGCAGTTTTTTCATGAAAACAATCTCTTGAAGGCTTAGGACTTATTTTTAGCCATCATTTTCTATGACAAAAATTTACTGATGGCTAACACCTTGTGCTCTCTATCCTCATACTTAAATTCCCCATCTCTGATAACCTTCTTTAGTCACTGATCAGCCTCCCATACCGACTCAGTGGGTCCCTGTTTAAAGTCTTTCAAGTCAACCACTAGTTGAGCATATAACTTAGGATTCCGAAACTATTGTTTTAAAGCATCCTTAATTTCTTGTATTGACGGATCTGCATGTTGGCCCTTCCTTCAAAGGCGAGGGATAGTTGCACCCTTTTTACAACATCGCTAGCAACATTCTACGCAGTCCATACTAATTCTGCTACGAACCAAAATCGGTCAGATGTCTTTGTCTCCCACACCCTTGAAGGTGGACAGCTTCATGTGTGTGGACATATCTTCTTCCGATAGTGGCAGAGGGGTAGCGAAGTTCTTTCCCCTACCCTTACTCGACGATGTGTAGCTGGAGTACTAGTTCCTGTGTGTGCAAATAACTCTCTTAAGGGGTTGTAGACAGATCTATCCCCTTCTCGGTTGACTCGGTAGTACTTACCACTTCATGTTGTACTCTCACCCTGATCAAAGGTCATTCATTTAGTGTGGCTGCACAAAATTCATTTTCCGCACATAATATTTTAATTATTAGTGGCAATGTTCGCAAGAAATTTCCTTGGAATCCTTTGAAGAACCTCCGCCCCGCTTCCGAGTAGGATACAAACTGATCGACTACGAATTCTGTGACAAATCCTCCTAGAACACTATCCACCCAATGATCTACGGTCTCGGTGATTTTGTTGTCAGCCTTCTCCAACTATTGGATCAATTCCGAAGTCCATAGCGTAACCTGATCGTCTTTTTAAAATGTCTAGAATTCTACTAGCCTTGCTAGCCAGTCTTGTAGCTCGTGCACGAAAGTTACAAAGAAAATTTCATATACTTCTGTAAAAATATATTTGTTCTTCCACTTCTTAGCTGTTAGCTTCATGCTATGGTTCTTTTTTATGGGAAATTCCCAAATCTGCTTTTCGAACCAGTCTTCAAGCTCCAATTTCTCAGGTCGCCAACAACCTTGAGGCATTACCCGATCTCTCTCTCCAAATTCTCCTGGTCCCGGCAACGGAACCATTTGTTGGCTTGAGGGGTCCTGACCCAGGTTCGGATTTAAGGTTTGCCAACAAAGCCCTATACTACTAGCCCTTTCGGTAATGACCCACTTTCGCAAGCCAAGGTCTCACCTGAAGTAGTATGGGTGGGTGTTGGAACCAGGTTTCCGCACCCTAGGAGAAAGTGGGTAATTAAGGCAGCCTTGTTGAGATCTAGCAGGTTCGATAGAAACAAGCTTATTACTGAGCCCTTAATAGTATAACCAGCATGTAAACATAAGCAAGGCTACTATTATTAAGCATATATTAGCAACACCCTAATTTATATATCACAAACACAATCGTAGTTAATGCAGAGGTACTTCAATAGTAAACGCAACCAATTCAGATAACATAGAGACACTTCAACAGATTCTACGTTCATTAACGTCCAAAACCAAGTTACAAACCCAAGTCACAGCTTGCACACACAGCCAGTGGGGTTCGCACACAGCAGGATTAAGGATCTCTGCGCACACAGCCAGCAGGAGTCCTTACCCAATACTACCCAAAACAGATCTCAATAGTCTATATTTAGCATCAATCTTTCTTACTTATCTCTAGACTCAAACTATCTATCTATTTATATCATCATAGTCTGCGCTATCCTATGGTACACAAACCTTTGTGGGCTCTAGGTCTACCCTTTGACCCATTACAATACATTGGGGGCTTTAACCCGCCCCAAAGCCCCTATGCTAGACTAATTACTAAAAAATATATATATCAAAAAATGCAGCTAGGGGACCCCGTTCCAACAGGTATATAGAGGCATTTTTTGCCTAATAGGTGAAAATGTGAAGTTGGGTAACTCTTTTTGCCCTTTTTGGAGAAAAAAAATTCATTTTTTTCTGTGCTTCAACTTTCTGCAAGCCAAAATAATTTTTCTGTTAAGAATTTCATTTTGCGATAAAAATAATAGTTGTCAAAAAATTTATTAGCTTTCTATTACTTATTTTTTAGAATTTTTTTATACGCATTTGATATGTCAACTTATCGTTTCTTTGAGTGTGTGTTTTTTAACAATCAAATGATTCATAAGAAGTCATGTTAATATGCAATGGTGTATTCTTTGAAACTTTGTGTTTTTGAGAAACATAATGTGTTACAACAATCTAGACAAAGTTTACTTCGGTTTTGTTATATTTACAAAACCAACTGATGCATATCATAATTACTTGAATTTTTTGAACTGATCCAATATGAAAAAACTGCATGTTTTGAATATGTTTCGCGACGCACGAAATTTCTCAACATATAAGAATCTAAAAACTACCCGTTACAGATGATGGACCAACATAATGCACCATAATTTTTTCAATTTTTTTTACATTGTATTTTGGAAGATACAAATTATTGATTTCACTGAATCATAATGACCTTCACACATTGTTTTCCCCCATTTTATTACAAAATTAATTAAAATTAATAAATATTTATGAATTTCCTTAAAGTAGATTGAATTCTGAAAATGCTTGTCTTGGTTCTGACAGTTAATTCAGAATGTTTCATGGAGTTTAATCATTCAAAAGTTGAAGATATGTATTCAGAGCTTGGCTCTGCGTAATTGCAGATGTGTTAGTTCGGCCGAACTTGTAAAAAAGTTCGGTCGTATTATTTTTTGCGCCAACGGCTCATCAAGTCTAAAGACACAAAAGTTCAGCTGAATTTATTTTAAAAGTTTAGTCGAACATTTACTTGACTTTCCATCGACCGGAAAATACAACGAAGCCCCTCCAAAAAAAGCATTTCGCGGCAATATAAATTGACGTAAAAGCATTCATTATTTTCCCATAATTTCGCACATTTCTTCATTTGGTCTGATTTTGAAAAGGTCTAATTTTGCAAAGGATTGTTTTGGGTTTAAGGACTTTTCTTGGAGGTACATTCAAAAGACATTTTTGCAAAGGATTGTTTTGGGTTTAAGGAATTTTCTTGGAGATACATTCAAGGGACATTTTTGCAAAGGATTGTTTTGGGTTTAAGGACTTTTCTTGGAGGTACATTCAAAAGACATTTCTTGGAGGTATGCGATACATTTTTTGGATGTTTTTTGGGCTTCTTTTTTTTTTTAAGGTATTTTATTTTTAGAGGTTTTGGGCTTAATTTTCAAATTTTTTTTTAAGGTATTTTGTTTTTAGAAGTTTTGGGCTTAATTTTCATTGGTTTTTTTTTTCAAGTATTTTGTTTTTAGAAGTTTTGAAGGACATTTTTTTGGATGTATTTTGATTTTAGAGGTTTTTGGGCTTAATTTCCAAAAGAAATTTTTGGTTTTAAGGTATTTTTTTTTAAGAAGTTTTGGGCTTAATTTTCATTGTTTTTAGAGGTTTTTAGCTTAATTTTCAAAGGATATTTTTTTGGATGTGATTTCTTTTGAGAGGTTCTTGGGCTTAATTTCCAAAAGACATTTTTTTCACTTAATTTCGAAAGGAATCTTTTTAGGCTTAATATTCAAAGGAAATTTTTTGGAGGTATTTTTTAAAGTGATATTTTTTAGAGGTTTTTTTGAAGTATTTTTTAAAGTGGCATTTTTTAAGAAGTTGGAATTAATTTTCAATGGACATTTGGAGGTATTTTTTGAAGTGACATTTTTTTAGAGTACGTGTTTTGGGTTGAAGTAAATCTTTTATAATGATTTTTTAAAATGAGTTTTTGTCTAACTTTTTAAATGAAATTTTTTTGCAGGACTTGGAAGGAAATATTTTGAGCTTCGTTTCATTTTTATAAGACATTTTTTTCTTAGATTTTTTAAAGTAAGTGTTTTGGATTGAAATATGTGTTTTTTGCAAAAAAATTAAAATGAGTTTTTTTAAAATTAAATCTTTTGTAATGTTTTTTTTTAATTGAGTTTTTGTCTAAATTTTTCAAGGAATTTTTTTGAACTTCATACTCTATTATCATGGGAGATCGAAGGAATTGCGCGAGAAAATATAATCGAACAAGAGCCCTTGAGGAACATAGAGAACAGGGGAGAGAATCTCGCAAAAGAAATAGAGAAGCACTCTCAAATATTGAAAGGGAAAACCAACTTCAACTAGAAGTTGAAGTAGGTATGTAAATGTAAATATTACGAATTTGATATTTAAAATTTTCCTAGTGTAAAATGTGTTCAAGCTTAATTTTTATTTGATGAACTAATTTGAAAATTATTTTTCAATTCACTTTTGATGAGAAAAGGAGGCAATGAAAGACCCTCCTGGCCCAACCCCGGGACACTCCAAGATCCTTTTTCGAACCTACTCAAACAAATGACTAATCGAGAAAAAGATTAGCGATTGAAGTATTGACTGGCTCGTGGTAGATTAAGTCCCTTCCTTAAGCGACCAGAATGGGGCGAATGCACGAAAGGCGTAACGATCTGGGCACTTTCTCGGAGATAGACTCGATGAAATAGACATGTTTGTGAAGATGCGGACTACTTGCACCTGGACAGGAAGACCCTATGAAGCTTTATTGTTCCCTGGGATTGTCTTTGGGTTCTTCTTGCGCAGCTTAGGTGGAGGGCGAAAAAGGCCCCCTCCCCCGCCTCCCCGAGTAAACAGAGAGAGATGTTCCTCAAAACATTGATGATGAGATACAAAATTTTGAAAGAGAAAGTGAAAGAGATATTGAACCAATGATTGAAGATGGTGAAAATGTTGAAAGAAATTCAAGTGAATAAATTGAATCACAAGGTATATGTGTGTGTGTGTTGAACACATGCACGTATTATTGAAATTATATTTATTAATTTAGTTATTTATTGAATATGTAAACTTATTATGTACTATTCATTCGAATATGTACGAGGATTAGTCAATATCGATGATGAGATGTTAGAAAATGTTGGCCTCACACATATGGAGATAAAGAAGTGACCATGTTATACAATATCGTGTTAAACACATTTTGATACGTACTTCTTTTTGATACGTACTTTATAAAGGAAAATGACAGTTCAAGCCCAAATGTTGAAAGGTCTCCTATCATTAAGGAAAATAAAAAGAAACTACGACTTTGTGGGTATTAGAAAATCAACAAAAGATAAAAAAAAATGAAGGAAAATATGATACAAAATATAAATAGTGCTATAAATTCAATTAGAATATATAGATAGAAAAATGTTTCAAATGCACATAGAGCAATACATATGGCAGTGGTTTCATCAAGTACTAAAGAGAATCGCTTGGTAAAATCTATGGAAAATGCATTAGGAACCTCACAAAAAACTTTGCACAAACATAAAAAATTTCGGTTTCAAATAGATGTAAATGGTGAAGTCACTTGTTGGAGAGCTATTTGTAGGCGACCATACAAAGATAGACTTGGAGAAAATGCTAAAAAAACATTATATGAATATTGGAAGAAAAATTCACGTGTTTTTCCAGATGCAAGGGATGTGATGTGAATAAGAATAACATGAAATCAATACGAAGAACATGAAAAACATTTCTTAGACACCACTTAGATAGATTTGTTCAACAAGTTCAAAGAAGAGAATCGTGAAATTTATGTCTAAATCGGTGCTTTTTTTCAACAAAAACCATGGTATGTAAAACCTATCACCGTATGCAACACTTGTTGCTGTCTTTATCATGTGGAATATCAGTTATATTATGACACATTCCTTAATTTTGGTTGAATGTTTTGGAAAGATTCACCTCCTGCTTCCACTATCCGCGATTTCATATATCAAATTCTATGTGGAAGAGAATGCAGTGAATTATTTTAGGAAAAGAAATGTGTTAGTGGTAAAAAATGCGATGGCTGTGGAAATTTGACTAAATTTAAAAAAAAAACGTACTGATATAAACGATCAATCATTTCCCAACATGAAATTGAAATGGAGGAGATATGAATATATCCATACATCGATTCAAGGTTCAAATAGTGCTAAAAGAATTGAATTACAAGAAGAAGAAATTTTTGTGGTAGATTTTTTGAGAAAGTTTGAGGTGGAAATTTATAAATACACCAAGCCTTCCCATAGAGCTCGATGGTAGGAGTTGCAATTCAAAAAATCTCGTGAAGTTTTTCCACCAGGGACCATTTTTTCAGTAATTGATTTCACAAAAAACTACACATTTGTTCCACAAAAAGAAATTCATAGTGAATATTATCATTCTGACCAAGTCTCCATGCTCGTCCATATTCTATATAGACATGTTGAACAAAATGCTGATCATATAGAAAGAACCAGTGAAAATCGGCATGTTATTAAAGAATATCACTTTTATACCAGTGGTGATCATACATATGATATATATTTTGTACAACACTATTTTGGAAAGATTTATGACTCCTTGAAAAGTCATGGAATAAAATTCAATGAACATTGGATGTGGTCAGATGGATGTGTAGGTCAATTCAAATCTTCATGATCATTATTTTGGTTGGGTTGTCTTCATAATAAAACTTGCATTAAACATTGTTGGAATCTCTTTGAGACTGGTCATGGAAAAGGAGAACATGATGGTGCAAGGGCATGCATAAAACGAGCACTTTGAAGATATCAAATGGACCCCTCTGCAAACCGACTTGTGGACGCTAATGAAGTTGTTCAATGGTGCATCGCTGCACTAAGCCACGAGACTAACCGATCAAGGGAAGTGCAAAGGTACATTCAATTTAATTTTTATTGGATATCCAATTTTAACAGTGTACATTTATCACAATAATTATCTTTGATGGTATTTTGATATCATATTTACATTCTTCTTTGAATTTTCCATATAGGTTTTTTTGGCATATTGGGGTCGAATATGTAGATAGATTGATTGGAAATGACGTTGAAACAATAAAAGGGACTCGAAAATTGCATTCAATTAAAACAAAGTTGTCCACAAATGTGTTTGCATTGGATAAAAGAAAATATTCTTGTTTTTGTCACATTTTCATAGACAACACATAATCCAATAATGTTTGTGAAAATAAAATGTATGTAAAAGATTGGAAACATACAGAGCTAAATACAAAGGGGAAAATGTTTGTTGTAATGTTTGAAGAAATGCAATCAGAGGAGACTACAATATCATCTGATGGTGATTGAGTTTCTGATAACATTTGAATTTCTTTCAAATGATAGAGATCTAGAAATAGATACTAAAATTATTTTAAAGTTAATTTTTCATTTTAATTATGATCTAAATTTAAATATATAATTTTGTTTTATTGTGCAAGAGATGTTTTTGCTGTAATTGCACCTACTGTCAACAATGAAAATGTGAAGTATTAATTGATGCGTTGCACTGAACGAAAGATGAAATTATTAGAAAACTATAATGATCACGGGTTTCCATATGACAGAGGATCTATTATACTGAAAGGTTATTTTTTTTAGACAAACTAATCAAAATGGGGATTTTGTTTACTTTGAAGACTATGAACCTGATGTCATAAGTTTTCAATATAGTCACCTGGTGTGTGCAGCATGCATAAAGTTGATAAAGGTTCAATCAAAGAAAAAAAGAAAAATTAAGAAATGGAAAATGTCAAAATCCGATCATGAAAAGATCATTGAATATGGTGTTCCATTGGAATTTTTCTGATCGAACTACCCAACAATTTCTTCTCTTCGGATTCATGTTTTAGAGCTTCCAAAACTCAACTAAAAATTGAACATTCTTGTTATGTTATCTGTGCAATTGTTTGCACATGTACATTGTTTTGGTACATGCACACTAGTATCAACTGAAAGTAGCTTTTCTATGTGCATTGATGAAAAATGTTGCACGTATTGGATATATGTGTGTGTGTGTGTGTGTGTGTGTGTGTGTGTGTGTGTGTGTGTGTGTTCTAGAATGCGAGTTCCAGCGAAAGTAGCTTTTTCTATGTGCATAGATGAAAAATGTTGCAAGTCTTGGATATATATGTTCTAGAAATATTGGATATATATATGTTCTAGAATGCAATTAACAGGAAACAAAAACTATATAATGCATTGATGAAAATGTTGCAAGTCTTTTGGATATATATGTTAGATACAGTGCTTCGAAAGTAAGTTTTTCTATGTGCATTGATGAAAAATGTTGCACGTACTGGATATATACATGTTCTAGTCAATTAACTGAAAGTAGCGTTTCTTAGATTCTGTTTTTAGGACTTAAAGTTTTCCTTAGATTCTGCAGCTTGGCTCCCCATGATCTAGATAGTAACATGCCGTACTTGGGTGGCACATCTGCCACCACTACATCCATGACCATACATTTCGCAGGAATCTGAGTCAAACTTACACATAAATCTTTGATAAGGCCTAGGCATTTTACCCTACTAGAGTCAAAAGAGTATAAGTCTTTGTAAGGTCTGGTAATTTCTAGGCCTAGCTTCTCCATGACTACTTTAGGCATTAGATTGTGTGATGCACCGGAGTCATGCATGGCATTATGGAGGATCTTGTCATGAATGTTAAGACTGATATAAAAAGGTGGAACTACCCCTTCCTGAAATTTCCCCTCAATCTTGGGACCGAATAAGAGGGCAGGCTGATCATCGCTCAAATTTACAGTGTCATTATTTATACTCAAATTTAATGCTTTCAAAATCTGGCCCTTATATACATCCTGAGAGGCCAGCTCAGATAATGGTACAGAGATTTTGATTTTTGCAATCTCACTTTCTAAACTGAAAGTGGATTAACTCTTGGAAGTATTCAACTTTGTTTTATTTGCAACCACCTTAGTAGCTGGATCGGTTTGTGTCTTCTCATTATGTACATGTGTAGACACAGTTTTATCAGGAGCACTAACTGAGGTGCTAGTGCTACTGGTTGGTTGACTTTGTTCTTCATTGTTTTGGTTGTCCTTTTCTTTGTTACTCTCAGAACTCTTGGCCGTTGAATTGTTGTTCACGGCAGTTACTTTAGAAGATTTTTCAGGCCTCTTTTTGATGGTTACCTCAGGAGTTTGAGGTTTGGAAGTGTCTTGGTTCCTTTTACTCCTGAGCTCATATTGTTCTCTGACCTGTAACATGGCATTTTCGAATCCCAACCTATAATCCTCAGATTCAAACCATTCCTCCTCCCCATAAGAGGTTGAGGGTTGGTCCTCTTCTGAATCACAGTTTAGGATCGAATCTTCTGTTTCGAACATGTTTATCACATTCCCTTCAGACTCTTCTATGATTCCCTCATCCTCATCAAGGAAGTTTTGGAAAGGGGGAATGACTTGCTGATCTGACTCTTTCTGTCTATTGGGGGTGTTGTTGTTTCTTCTAAAGTTTTGGTTTTGGTTTTGATTTTGGTTCCTGTTCTGAGTGATAGCCATCTTTTCGACCACTTGGCATAGCTTATCCAAATTCTTAGACAATCTGTCGATATTAGGATCTGAAGTGGACGCTATAGTGTCATCCTTGTATGTTACTCTCTTCTCAGCTCTCAGTTTGGCCCTTTTTTCAATCAAATTTGCCTCTATGTTTACTGCCCCTTTCTGCATATCCTCCAACGTGGTATATTCTTTATCTCTAAGCTCATAGGCCATGTCAGCATCAAATCCATCAGGATATTTGGCCAGGGCCATACCTTGCGGAGGTTTCATGTGTGGAGGAAGGGCGTTGTAAATACTGTTGAATCTAGTGGTGTAATCATGAACGCTTTCCCCCACGTTCCTTTTAAGGGACATGTATTCTGCTAGGAGCTGGCGAGGGTTTGCTCTAGTTTCCCATTTGTTGATGAAAGTCTGGTATAAAGCAGGGAGATCTTGGATACTACCAGCAGGTAGGTTTTTAAACCACTTTTTAACCTCTCCCCCCAGGCTCTGCGCGAAAATTCTCATTTTGATTGTTTCATCATCAATTTCCATATAGTCGAAAGAGTCCTCCATTTTATCTACATGTTGTTGTGCTGTTGTAGGCTCTTTAGCAGGGAAGTGTGGGATTTTTGATTGATAATCATTTGGTAAGGGCAGTAAAGGCTGAGGTAAAACTAGAGGTGCATACCAGGCTGCCATGATGAGGTTCTGATGAGGTATAGGGTTGGCTTGGACAGGTGGTAGTTGGATGACAGGGATGGTAGGGCCAGCAAAAGTCTTTTGAGCAGATCTAGGGTGAGAAAGCCCCAAGTTTTGGAGAAAGTGGAGATCCGGTGGTGTGGAAGGAGGGGTTTTGCTGTCCCTAGTGTCTGGCTGGTCTGAAACACTGAATGACCTAGTTCTAGGTAATCTGTTTTGGAGGCCTAGGTCGAAGAAAGGGTCTAATAGAGCTGCAAGATCTTCTGGTGCGGAATTGGCTCTATGAATGTTGCCGGAAATAGTTGATCTCCTACTCACAGGTGTTCTTTTAAGGATTCTCTCAGGATTATCAACTGTTTCAGGTGGGTTTGGATCAGGGAAAGCTCTTGTATGAATGGTTCTGTAAGCCAGAGTGCTGTTTATAAGCCAAGCAGCTTAGCCCTACTTGTTATTTCTACTGCGGTTAATATTGTCTTGGGAACTGGTCTCCCAGTGGAGTTTTCATTATGCTTGGGACTGGTCTCCCAGTGGAGTCTGATGTGAAACCAAGATAATCAGCAGGCCTACTGATCACCAGTGGAATCTTTAACGTTTAGGAACAATGGAGTCGCCAGGTGGAGGGTTTAGGATGATTCTAGGGTACACTGTCCACCACAGTGCTCACCGTCAAAGGTGTGACTTACCGTCAACCTAGCCAGAGTTCGAAGTTTCTGAGGTCGTTTGAAATTAGAAGCACTCAGAATTCCCCAACGGAGTCGCCATTATGTTGGGGTTCCCATGTTTTGGCCAGGTTGACAGAGACCAAAAGATGAGACAACATAGAACCACTTTCAGACCTTAGGATCTAGCCCTCCTAGGTCCAGAGAGGGATCTCTCTATAATTATCGAAGGATTCATGTCTTTGAAGTTCTCAGTTATGATTTTAGGCTAGTTATGGGCTCAAGGTTGTTGGTTTGATTGTTTGAGTTTGGTTGTTGAGAATCAGGAAAGAAGGTTTCACCATAAGACAAGGATGGGTAAAGAAGGAAGCTAGGCAAAAATAGGTAACTCAGGGAACATCAAGGCCATTGGGCAATGGAGTCAAGAAAGGTTTTACTTATGTTCAAATGTGTAAGCTTCAGTTGGGCTAGTCATCTAGAGCATTCGGATCTCAAAAACTGATTGGTGGGATGGAACACTAAGTGATGAGAATGAAGGATGGAAAACCATCTGATTCTGTCTATAGATCAGGCCAGAGGTCATTTAACTCCAGGCCTGCTTGGACAAAACCATAGGCAACACAAGGGATCTTGAAAAGGTTTATATGGAAGGGAAGGTGATGAAGAGGCAGCGACAGGCTTTACACCTCCCAATGTTCCTAACCTCTTTCAATTAAATCTTAACAAAAACATCTGAATACTGATTTTACCAACTTGCACATCAGAGAGTAGGCAATAATCATCCACTACACTGGTTTAGTCAATTAAATACAATATTCAGACACACATATGAGCAGAAAACATTCAAGACTGAGAGAGCTGGGATATAAGGTACCTAACAAGGGTAAATCTTATATCATGCATTCAGATGTCAGTCAGAAGAACATGAAATGAAATGGAAATAAACGCAGAGAATAGAAAAACATCACCAACTGCTGTAGATCAGGATCCAATGAAAACTGCTTATCATGTTAAACACAACACCAATCAGGTACATCACTGCCCAAAGCTTTTACATTCAGCCTGAATACATCATATTTCTCAGCCTGTCATATAATCATTACACAGGAAACTTGGCTTGGAACAAAAATGCTTGCAATACGCTGATAAACCAACAACAACCAACCCCCTTACAATGTTCTTATTGTGCTTTATAACAAAGAAGATCCTCATATCGACTGAGGAGGTAGGTGCCCATTAAATGTTACATTTAAGCCCGATAATGAATGCAGGGCCGAGGCCCATCCTGCTTGAGAATACTGCATATTTATTTCACTCACCTTCTTGGTAAGAGAACGATCTGTTCCAGATTTGATCTTGACATTTTGGGCCCGTTGTACTCCAGGTGATTTGAATTCGGAGATAAGATAAACTACTAGGAGGGTCTGTCTCATAAATGCCTGATTGTCTTTGAGCTGTAGTTTGATGGAAAAATCCTTCAGGGACATTATGCATAATAAAACAGTATGGATGCCTTGTCTCAGACGAAAAACATTTTGCTGACGGAAATCCTGACATTACCTTTGTCTGCGCTCGGGGTCTGTGATCTGTTGTTCTGCCCTGTTGAAATGAACGAACTGGATGGAAGTCTGCATGGCCCTCCATGCTTCTTTAATGCTGCCTGACTATCTTTTAAGAAGCTCTGTCAGCATTCTTGATTTTCCTGGGCTCGAGAAACATGGAGGACGCTGAGGGAAGGTGTACTTCTGGAGGAAACATGTTCTGCTGTTAAGTAGCGCAGTTATGGCTTGCTGGTGCGCTCTTAGTCTTCAAATCGAATCTTAATCCATTGATCACGGGCTTAAAACGTTAATTGCATCGATAATAAGCATTAATCCCCTTTAACTCCTGCTTCTGCTGATCTGCTGGCCAGCTGGAATGGCCTCACTGTACTACCTGCATGACGAAATAAACTCATTACAGAGCCCGGGCAGTGGTGGATAAATGCTATGGAGGCAGAGGAATGGTGGCGGAACAGCGGAGAAACAATGGAAAGAATGCAACGTGGTGGAGAAATGGTGGCTTTATTATAATGCTAACATAATGCAATGAAACGGTGAGATCTTATGAGTCATAGGGTTCGGGGATAATATGCAGCGCAGACCGTTAGATTTAGTTCTGGGGACAAATATCAACGGTGGAGATCAAATCGGAGGCGAGACAGAAGGGGGTGCGATCAGGAGGGGGGCCGTCGGATCGCGGGGAGATCGACAGCTATGATGTAATCGGGAGGCAAACCGAAATAATTGCGATCGCGATCGGGGGGGAGAAGCGATTGAGCGCTGATCGTCGATCTGACGGGGAGATCGACGGCAGGGAACGCAATCGGAGGGGTAAGTGCGATGGAGCGATGACCGTTGGATCGCGGGAAGATCAACGGTGCAGATGCAATCGGAGGGCAGAGAAAAGGACTTGCAATCGACGATCGGGGGAAGAGTTGCGATTGTGCGATGACCGTTAGATCGCGAAAGAATGGACGGCGGAGATTTAATCGGAAGACCTCAATCGGGGCGGCACACGACAAACCTCCGATTGCGATTGGAAAGGGAGGAGCGATCAAGCGCTGGCCGTCGGATCGCAGGGCAGATCAACGGCCAGGATGTAATCGGAGGACTGCAATCGGAGGAAGGGGCAGGAGGCTTGCGATTAGCGGACAACCGTTAGATCTAATCGGATCAACGGTTCAGATCGGAGCGGGGACCTTACGTGTTAAAACAATCGCATCGGGGTTTTTGTTGTCACAAAGGGTTTAGCCTCCCGCCGATAGTTCCGGTTGCGATTAGCGCTCGGGACTTAAGCACTTGGTCCCAGCGCAGGGGCACATGTGGGGAAGTGGTTGAAAGGGGCTAGCGGGAAGGGGCTTAGGCCTTTAATAAGGTCGGGGAGTGGGTTTTTAGCCCTTTTAAATGGATTTTAAAGGGGTTTAAAGGGAAACGATAGAGGAATAAAGGGGAGAAAAGGGAAAACAAAAGGCGGGGGAAGAAATTAGAAGGGATCTTGGGGGGATTTTGGGGGAATTTGAGGAGTAAATGGGGAAGAAGGGGGAATAAAGGGGAGAGAAACCAAGGGCTTTGGGGAATGAAATAAGAGGGAAGAAGGGGGTATTTGGGCATTTCTTCACAGCAGAGAGGCTTTTGAAAGGGGAATCAGCAGAAGGGATATATTTCAAAGGCTAAAAGGCACATGGATGCTTCAAGGAGACTGTGTTTTCATCAGAAACGCATTCCTTGAAGACTCAACAACAATTTAGCCCCCTATTTGCTTGTCAAAATTTCATAGGGAGGCTAACAGTGCCTCCACATGGGAATGGCTTCTTCTTGAAGGAGTCAAGGATTCAGAAATTGATCTCTTGGTGTAGGCCAGATGCCTACTGCTATAAGCCATCTTCCTTCTTTCTTTGGATTAGCTGCCACAATATATTAGATACACAAATCAGCAGAAACACTTTCCCAACCAATCTACCTACCCAGACTAGAGTTCTAACAATTTTCGCTCGGGTGCGTTTGAACTAGCAGACCCTTTATATTTTATTTTGCAAAACAAAAACAAACCTATTCTAATTCTACCCTTATTGCTCCATGAGGCCAGATTAGACTGTTGGCCTCATATATTTCTCTACCTAAACTACTACCTGTTGGGATTAAACTGTCCAACAGGTTTCTTCACCTATATTCTAAGACAGGAAATTTAAACACAGCCAAGCCAGGATTAGACTGTCTGACTTGCTGGGTAGAATCTTGAAAGAAAAATAAAACTGAGAAGGCATGGAATTTTGCAACCGTGAAACATTCTTCTTTTTTCCTTGTGACTAAGGTTTTGGGCATGTTTGAGTCAATTCTTTCCTTTACTCCAGCTCTGATTTTGGGCATATTAGAGCTGGATCTTCCGTCACTGCTGATCCAGATTTTGAGCTTATTAGGACCAGGTCTTCTTGTTTCCCTTTGGCTCAGATTTTGAGTTTATTAGAGCCAATCCTTTTGCCTCAGAGGTTCATGTTTTGAGCATGTCTGAACCTCTTTTCTCATTCTGTTTTTTGGGACATTTCTTTCTCCTTTTGCTGAAAATGAAAATTTGCAACGGTATATATAATAGAGGTGAAACTGGAAATGGAAAATTAGCAGAAATAGTGTTTGAGCATCCTGACATTGACAGGACCCCCAAACAGCTCTGTACCATCAAGTTCTTGTAAGAAGAATGCATTAGGACCCACAGTGGCTTGAATGATGAAGGGACCTTGCCACAAACTGTCGAATTTGCCATGTTTGCCTTTATCCTCTCTTCTTGAATCCCACTTTAGGACCCTGTCCCCAACTTTGAAATTTGCTGCTTTGGTTCTTTTGTCAAACTGTCTCTTTATGTTTTCCTGCACTCTGACAGCTCTGTCATAAACTTGCTCCCTTGTTTGCTGAAGGTAGATTGTTTCATTAATTCTCCTTATCATGCTGTCTTCTTCTGATTGGACCTCTTGAATAAGCTTTACTACTGGTATCCCAAGGCTAGTAGGGAAAACTGCTTCTGTCCCATAAACCAGCTGGAAGGGTGATGTGCCAATAGACTTCTTTGTAGTGAGCCTGTCTGCCCACAAAGCATGCATCAAATTTTTATGTCAAGACCTTTTGTTCTCTTCCAGCAGCTTCTTGATGATTGTAACCAGGCTTTTGTTTGATGATTCAGCTAAACCATTACCCTGGGGGTAATAGGCAGTTGAATGTCCAAGTGCAATTCCGTACCTGTGACAGAAATCAATCATTCTTTTGGATCCGAAAGCAGCAGCATTGTCAGTGATTATTTTCCTTGGGCAGCCAAACCGAGACAGGATGAAGTCTTCTAGGAACCTAATGATGACCGAATCAGTGGCATTCCTAGTGGGTATGGCTTCTATCCACTTAGTGAAGTAATCAGTAGCAGTCAAGATCCATTTATGTTGCCCAGAGGAAGAGGGGTGAATTTCTCCAATGAAATCTAAGCCCCATTGCATGAAAGGACCTTCTATGGTGATAGGTTGCAGAGGGAGGGGGAGGAGCTTTCTTTTGCCCTCAAAAATTTGGCATTTGTGGCAGGTGAGGATCATTTTATGGACATCACTGAAGAGTGTGGGCCAATAGTAACCAACCCTGAGTATCTTATTTGCAGTGGCCTTCCAACTCAGGTGGCCTCCACACTCCCCAGCATGGAATTCTTGTTTGATTCTTTCAGCTTCGGTTTCAGACAAACATTTCAGTAAAAGGCCATTTGGATTTTTCCAATATAGACTCTCATTCAAAATGCAGTAATTTCTAGCTTTGAGTTTTATGAATCTGGCCTTTGTTTTGGACAATTCCGGAGGGGCATTGAGGTGTGTGAGCACGTAAAGGATATCAGTGTACCAAGGAGAGTTCTGAAACTGCTCCTCAACAGTTGGATGGGGCAATCCTTCCTGCTCATCCAAGGCGTTCATCATGTTAATATCAAGGGCCTGTAGATTAGTTTCAGCCATCAATTGGGCTAGGCCTTGACCTTTGATCAGCTTAGTGGGTTTGATTTCAATGTCATATTCTAAAATTGTAGCAATCCATTTGCCCCGTTTCCCATCTGGGTCTT
The DNA here is from genome assembly GCA_034641835.2 of Pinus albicaulis. Lineage (NCBI taxonomy): Eukaryota > Viridiplantae > Streptophyta > Pinopsida > Pinales > Pinaceae > Pinus > Pinus albicaulis. The sequence continues at coordinate 689,468,414 of CM076575.1, forward strand.
GGGACAAGATATCTTTGACCACTATATTTGGCACATAGGCAATGGTGTGAGAATGCAGAATGTACACCCTAAAATCTTTCAAGGCCTTAATCAGGGCATAGGCCTGCTTTTCCATGATGTTGTACTTTAAGGGTGCATCTCTCAAGGCTTTACTGAAGAATGCTATAGGCTGTTCCTTACCTTCCGAATTTTTCTGCAGCAAAACTGTCGCTATTGTGTGTGGGGAGGTGAACGAAAAGATCAGAAAATCTCTTGAAAAGTCAGGGCTGATAAGGACAGGGGCCTGGGTGAGTGCAAGCTTTACTGACTCAAAATATTTTTTGGCTTCCACAGTCCACTTGACTCCTGCATCCTTCTTTAGCATTTCAGTCATTTTCCTAAGATGCTCAGCAAGATTGGGGATAAATCTTCTAAGGAAATTGATCTTCCCTATGAAGGACTGTAGCTCCTTGATGTTTCTTGGATGTGTAATTTGAAGTATTCCCTCAACTCTCTGGGGGTCTATCTTAATCCCTTTCTCAGATATGATGTGGCCCAGAAGCTTACCTTCTTGCAGCCCAAAAACAGTCTTCTTAGGATTTAGGGACAGACCGTACCTTCCACATTTTTCAAAAACTTTCCTCAGATGTTTTAAGTGTTCTTCTTCTGTTCTAGAAAAAACAGTTAAGTCATCCAAGTAGATAACTATAAAGTGTCCAATCTCATCTGAGAAAGCAATATCCATTGCTCTCTGGAAGGTAGCTCCAGCATTCATCAATCCAAAAGGCATTTCCACATACATGAAGGTGCCCCATGGAGTGGTAAAAGCTGTTTTGAGTTGATCTTCTGGGAGTACCAGAACCTGGTTGTATCATGAAAAACCATCCAGCAGGGAGATTCTTTTAGAGCCCACTACCTTCTATAAGATATGTTCCATTCTAGGCAAGGGGTAGTTATCTTTCAGGGAGGCTCTATTGAGGTTTCTGAAGTCTATGCACAGTCTAATCTCCCCTATTTTCTTCCTTACAGCCACTAAGTTCGACACCCAATCAGAAAACCTTACAGGGACTATAATGCCTGCATCATACATCTTCTTAATTTCCTTTTCTACTGCAGGCAATTGCTTTGGATTAATTCTATGGAGTTTTTGTCTGAAAGGTTTCTGATTTTCCTTCAGTGGTATCTTATGTTGTATAATGTTGGTGTCATAGGCCTTTAAGTCTTCATAGCTCCATGCAAACACATCAATGAATTCCTTAAACAAGTCAATGTATCTTTTCTTCATGTCTGCAGGTATAGACTTAGCCAGTTTTATCATTTTGGGTTTGTCTTCGGTGCCTATGTTGCATTCTTCTACATCTGATTCTGCATGTTCTATTGTGGGCTTCTTTGCAACATCATCGAAATCAAAGAGGTCCTCTAAGGGTGCTAAGCCTCTTGGTATGTTCTTGTCTTTGGCTTGCAGCACCTCCATTTCTTCTCTATCTGCGTTTTCACGTTTTATGGCTGAAATTCCAGTTTCTTCAGCAAAAGAATTTATTTCTATACTACAAGGTGTTTCTAGTTCATCCGGGGAATCCTCACTCGGGCAGTTTCCATCAGACTTTGAGTCTGAATCAGTAAATTCAAACTCATTTCTGCCCATTAGGAAATCTTCAATCTGTTTGTCTCCTTCAAAGACCTGCCAGTATTTTTCATTGTCTGGCACTGCAGGCCTGAATTTAGTCTGAATGATGATGTGTTGGTCAACTGGGGCCCTAGGATGAGAGCTAGCTAGGCAGGCTAGTCCATTTGCAATAGCGTTTTGACCCCTAGGAATGAATACTAAATCATATTCAATGAACGCTTTCAGCAAATCTAGAGTATCGTTCCTATATGCCCTAAGCCTGGGGTGTTTTGCCGAATACTCACCATTCATCTGCTTGATTACTAACTCGGAGTCTCCTCTCACGACTATTCTACGGGCTCCTAATTTTTTCAACAGATTTAAACACAAGATCAGAGCCTCGTATTCTGCAATGTTGTTCGTGCATTTGAAATGCAGGTTGACAGCGTGGCTCTCCGTGTGGTCATTTTTGGTGTTACGCAGCCACACTCCCGCTCCAGCGCTTTGTCTAGTACAGGACCCATCGAAGTTCATTTCCCACTGGGGTTCTTTGTTTACTTCCACTTCACTTTCTCCCTCATAGCTGGATTCGCTATTAGGTTGAGTTGGGAGGTCTGTACTAGGTTGTAAACTATCTCGTTGTTCATAGAGGCCATGGACGTCAGGAAGGTGATTACCTTGCTGTTCTTGTTCTGTTTCTGTTTTACTTGGAGTGAGAGGTCCGCCGCAAATCCTACAGGCTTCGTTTCTGGTTTCCTTTTCATTTTCAGTGTGCTGCCCATGGTCTTCCCGATCATTTTCTTCCAGAGTGGCCATTATGTGGAGGTCCATAGGCTCGGTGTTCTCATTCGTATGCCTACTCTGGGACTCTGGCTCTTCTAAGGATTCACTATTACAAAAAATGAAGGAGTCAAGATCGGTATGCACAGAGTATAATGGTGAATTTTCCGGTTTCTCGGGGCTACTGACTAGGAATTTCATTTGGGACTCTCTATACAGTCTTCTTGATTGGCCAAATATAGGGATAGTGGCATATGAACCATCCATCTGCATGGTGCCTTGCAGCTTGGCTCCCCATGATCTAGATAGTAACATGTCGTACTTGGGTGGCACGTCTGTTACCACTACATCCATGACCATACTGTTAGTATGAATCCTTCGTCGAAGTGTACGAAAAAGGACCACTTTAGCTACGCATAACTAATAGCCCTAACAACAAAAGTGGCTGCCAAATATCTTCAGATCTGCGGTTAGTAATAAAAATGATGCAACAACCAGATCTATAAATGGAAAGACATTAAGCAGTAAAGTAAAGGGTTTGCTCCATGCATCCAACAGACAAGGCAAGAACACAATTTTTTGAAAGAATTTTTATATTACAGGGCACCTGGGAGGAAAACAAGAAGGTGTATCCAGCTCTCCTCAATGGGATGGGTTCTTTGTAGTCCTCAACACTTCAGATCTAAGCTTTCTCTCTCTTGTAGGTGTAGAAAACCCAATGCAGAAAATAGAGCTCAATGGGAGCAAATGGTAGAAATGAGACCAAGTGTATAGATCCAGAGTGATCTAGTAGGCAACAAAAGGTGAAGAATGATGGGAAAAACCCTCCTATTTATAACAAAATATTGGGTCATTCTAGATCTTGGTACATGGGTTAACCAAATCTAGATCCACTTTTTATGGAATATTTTATTATATTTGTTGGAGGGAAAAGGTACTTGACTTGGGTCAAATCCCTTAATTTGTCAAAAATAAATAAATAAATGATTTATTTATCTTTTTGAGGAAGTGGTTAGAAGATAATCAAATAAATAATGATTTATTTGATTATTTAAGGAAGTGGTTGGGAGATAACTAAATAAATAATGATTTATTTAATTATTTGTGGGTGATTTGGTCATATTTAACAAGGAATATCATCTAAATAAGGTTTAAATGAATATTCCTAGAAATAATAAGATAAATAAAGGTTTATCTAATTAATTTCTTTGATTTTGGGTTAAACATGATTGGGAATAATAATTAAATTATGGTTTAATTAATTATTCCATGAGGAAAATCAAACAAATATGGGTTTGTTTAATATTTCCTTTTGGGGTTTCCTGTTTTAACATAGTGAAAGCAGTTTTACTTAGGGTAAAACTGGTCTTACATAGTGTACTTGGGTCCATCTAATGATAATAGGTTAGATGACCAAAAAATGGTGTAACAGATTGCCCCCCAGCGTGCGAGTGTCAGGAGAAAATCGTATGACCGAAGTACGTTGTAAGAACACAATCACTAGACAACAAAAAGGGATGTCAGAGAGAGAAATGTGAGGTAGATAGTGTGCTGAAGGACTAGACCCTGAGGAGACGAGACTTGCAGGTGCAACAAGTCTCTTTTTATGAGAGGGTACCTGTGCTGAAGGCGGCGGGGGAGGCATACCTATGCCCGTCGTGACAAAGTACAAAAGAATAGTGTGTCCAGTAAACAAGGGACTGAACCATAAAGTACAGCTGGTCATAATAATGAGCCAGATAAAAATACAATGATGAATCCCACATACATGCTGTGCCTGGGATAACAGCCATGACTTGTACAATAATATCTGAGTACATGAGATACAAATACAACCCAAATTCCCCCTGTAAATGGGGAAGGGCTCACAAAATCTGACTGATACATGCAAATCAAAGAGGCGCTGCAAGTGGCTACGGCCAACATCATCAAATATCTGGAGCTGCATCGAAGGCTGCAAGGAAGAGGTCATCCGGGCATGTGGGGGGCTACCTGTAGGGCCACCCCCTCATGAGGGTTGAGACATCTCACACACGCCCGGGAATCATCAAGAGCTGTTGCTGGATCACTGGACCATCAGGTATACGAATCTCGATCATGCTAAAAGGAGCTGGAGAAACAATCAAGTCAAAGGGAAAGAAGAGATCCCTTTTCCTGATCCGAGGCACCGAACAAGAGTGGAAGCTGGGACCAAGGTACACCGCCCTCTAGACCTGGCTTCTGGAATGAAGGAGCTGATGTCGACAGAAGGAGGTCTGCCATAGGTGAGGCAATGAGAGATCCTCAATGAAAGCACGAGAGAAAATAGTAGAGCGACAGACAGAATGACACTAATGATGATGGTGAAATGGAAAGGACTGAGTAGCGAATGGACGACTTCCCTTGTTAGAGCATAAAGGGCATGAATGACATGGCAGCGACTGACACAATATCGTAAGGGATTTGGGACAGGGGGACTGAAGGTCATAATATGCGACACAAGAGAGAGACCAAGCAATGAAGGATGGAGGGCTATAGTAGGGTACAAAGGTACTCGGGATAGACTCCATGAATGCGATGATGACTCAACTTGGATGCTCTAACAAGGGCGACTCTATGGTGCTGCCACACAGTAAAAGGCCCAATGGGGGACCATAAAAACATGAGTACAAGGTGGGGACTCATGACGAAAATCGTCACGAACATGGACAAGTAAGTGGGCAAGATGGTGCCCCAAGTACAAGTGTTGTAAGTGAGGAAGTTCTATTTGAAGGAGAGGTGAAGTGATCCTTCTTGGACAAAATAGCTCCTGGCGAAGGATGAAAGTACAAAAAAGATGTTGGCTATCTAACAGAAACACGCATCTCAGAAGGGAAAGGCTAAGGGTAATATTTCTTAAGATAGAGTGCATTGTGAGGATTGCCTTTGAAGTCCTCTAAAAGGTATGCCCCCTTACCAAGCTCCTTACTGATGACGGAAGGGCCTAGCCATAATGAGTCAAACTTCCTATGACCAAGGACATCATGGGCCTAGTCATATACTAGAACAAGGTCACCTTCGTGAAAAGGACGAGGCTGGACTTTTCGGTCATATTGAGCTTTTGGTGCGTTTCTTGGCCGCTTCCATGGTTTGCAATGCAACACGGCGGTATTCAGAGGCACGCTCAAGCATGATAAGTCGTTGTTCTAGAGGTTGGGTGGCAGGGAGAAGTTCAACAGCCAGATGAAGGGAAGGGATTTTACACTCGATTGATAAGACAACCTCCTCTCCAAAAACGAGGTGAGGAGGGTTATGGTTGAGGGGCATAGGTGCCCCCGAGCATCGTGTGGTCATGCCAAAATGTATTGAGAAAAAGGGGAATCTAAACACATTTTAATGATGTGGTGTGCCATTTGGTCTCATTATGGTTATGCGGTTTGAGAAAGGAAATGGAGGATTACCAATCTCTTTTGGTACTGCATATAGGGATCAAATGGACTTTAAGTGTCTGAGTTGGCATACCTGGTGTCACTATCCCAAAAAGAGGATTTGGAGATAATGAACTAATGCTCTCGTAGAAAAGCTATAGGTTGGTCAACAATAATGTCTAAGAGACTGGGTTGCTGATGTAAGATGAGGGAACGATAAGGGGTATCATCCCTAGAGTGATCTGAAGTGATATGGGACTCTAGAGGTTCTTCAAAATGTGGAAGAATACTGGGACTAAAGTCAACACGACCAGAGCCACTAGGAGAGTTGTGGAGAATTTCTTCTCTTGGTCTCTCAAATGTGGGTGCCCCCTTACCCAAACAGTGGGTTTCAATGTAATGGCCACAAGGTGGATGTGGTGTGAACGCATGGGTTCATTGTAAGGGGGAATAGATAACGTCAGGGGTGGGGATTTTTTCCATAATGTCGTCATCGTGATAGAAGATGGGGTGACTGGTGGAAGAAAGACCACCTGACGTGGTGAAGTGACCTGAATCATCATCATGAGAAGAGAGGTTCACATGCGCATCGTCACAAAGGGTGACCGAAGAGTAACCAGATAAAGGATCTACCGATGTTGAGCCCAAGATGATCACTGAAGGAAGGTCAAGCGAAACAACAGGGGAGGATTCAGATGGAATGTTCCCCGAGGGTCTCATGGATGATGATAGGTAAAAAATGTTGGACGAAGGCTCCGTCATCTCGACATTAGGAGGGGGAATGTCAATGGGAGCAGTCATATCTGGTAGTTCTGCTGAAGCAGAATGCGCAAATAGGGGAGAGGTGGACTCATTGCGCTTGGCCTCGAATTGGTGGACCGCGGTGATAGAGGTGCGGAAGTCCTCGAGGCGGGGACAAAGATGGGTGTAATGGCCATGGAGATCACACAAAGCACAGGGGTGGTTGGTGTGAATAGTCTTGGGGTTCTTGGCCACGGTCGCGGAAGGAACAGAGGCTTCTGGGACCGCGGACTTAGGGAACGTGACATTAACCATGGGCTTGAGATGAAGCAATGTAGGACAGATATGGGAGGCGTGACCGAAAACATCACACAAAGCACACTGGATGGTATGCTTTGGAGGTTGAGGAGGAGCAGGGTTTTTCGGGGGAGCCTTGTCCTTTGGTGCCCTCTTGCGAGCTTTGCCCTTCTTACCCGAAGCGGTCGCAACAGGGGGTGGTTCCTGTTGAGGTGACTGAGGCACTGATGCAGCGGGAGAAGGCATGGAGGCCGGTTGAACCGGGGTCAAAGCAATATAAGGTTTGGGTTGACCAGGCAAGGTGGGGGCTGGAGGATCAAGGTACCAAACGGGAATCCCAAGGGTCAAGTTAGGAAGAGAGAGGGTGGCCATGACTGGTACCATGTACACTCCTGGTGGGGGAGCTAGGAACGGTATTTGACCAGAGGGGGAATGGCCCGGTGGGACGGCTCCTAAATGGCTAAGGCCTGGAGGAACCGTGCCAGGGGGATAAAGGGGCTCATGACTACCAGCTGCAGGTGAAGGGCTAAGAGCAGGTTGCGGAGGGCAAAGTTGCTGACTAGCCGAAGCAGGTTGCTTGAGAGCAGCCCGAGATGATTGCATCATGCAAACATTCGATGAGCTGGGGTCAGAGATAGGAGGAGGGGGGAGACTAGGAAAAGTTCCAAGCAGGGAGGAATCCTTGTAAATGCCGGGGGAGACACTGGTCAAGGAATCGACGATTTGCTTGTTGGCTACAGAAGAGATGGTTGTCTCAGGTGAGGTCTGAGATTTTGGCTCATGATATGTCAACTGGTCAATGGTGACTATCTTTCCATTATGGGGGAAAGACATCTTGCGGAAAATCGCGGATGGGACAGCAGACATAGCATAGGTGTAGCTTCGCCCCAATAGAATGTTGTAGTCTAGCGGGGCATCTATGACTTCGACATCAACGCAAACAGTCTTATCGGCGAGGGTGATAGGACAATTACGAAACAGGCCAATGGGTTGGGAGGCATGGCCGTCCCACGCTCGGAGGGTGATCGTGGAAGGGGCCAACTCAGGGGATCTGAGTTGCTTCCAAACCGAAGCAGACATCACACAGGTGGATGCCCCCTCATCAATTATACACCGGGACACGTTGGCGTTCCGGATTTTGACGGGGATTTGGAAGGCGACGGAAGGAGGAAGAGGAGGATGGTCTGATTGAGTGGCGTCGAAAACAATCATTTGGTCATCAACAGGATCTACAGCGCCCACGGCAGATAGTAGAGCCTTCTTTTGGGAAGGGCACGACTGGAGGAGTTCCAGTGTGGAAATGGCAGCAGGAGATTGCGCCAAATCATCTACTATGTTATACGAATGAGCAGCTCGACCGGAAGCAGCGTTTCGACGTAATGGTCCCTTAGGAATCTTGGTATGAACCTCAACTTTGGGTTGAGGGATATGTAAGGGACCACTCGGTGTCGAAAGAGGCTCTGTAGAACCTAAAGAAGGAGGCTCGGGGGCAGACTGAGCGGGAGGCTTGGGGTACTGGCGGGACCGAGTTTGAAGCTTAAGGTCGACGGGTAGAGGTGGATCAGAGTTCATCATGAGGATCTGGTAATGGGAGGAACCAGAAGGGGAAGGTGGAGTGGCCACCTGTCTGTCAGGTGGTTGGGTAGCCATGAATCCCTGCTGTGCGTCCACCTGCTCTTGAGGGGGCGGTGACTGCTGTTGCAGGGGTTGAGGAGGCAAGGGAGGCGAAAGCGCATATGCTGGAGGAGCTGGCGCACCAGGCTGCAGATAAGGGTAATGGTTAGGTTGGGCAACATTGAGGTAAGCAGGAGGTTGGGAAAAAGGATGAGGCATTCCGTATCCTGGATGCGTGCGACCAGGAGGGGGAGAAGTGCAGGAAGTGGTGCCCCCTCCCCCAGGAAAACCATAGCTCATGAGAGGTTGAGCGGAGGGGTGAGAGATAGATCCAATGATACTGCCGGCAGCATGAGGTGCCCCCGGTGTATGGGCATCACCGGGTCTGGGGAGATCAGGTAGGACAGTAGGATCATAACCTGTCTGAGCGTAGATCAGGTCATATTTTAACGCCATTTGGAGGGCATCTTCTTCGGTTTGAGGAAAATGTGATGCGACATCTTTCCCAATAGGGGACAAGAGAGATCTAAGGAACCAGTCCATGTAGACACGGTCTTCGAAGGGAGGAGATTGACATAGGCTCTGTCTTCTTCGCCATTCCTGGACATGGGTAGAAAGGCGGGTCGAAGAGGTTTTCTTGAAGGAATTCAAGAGTTCGATACCAGTGTCATAACGAAGGGGAAGCTGGAAGTAAGATAAAAAAGCCCGGGCAAGAGTTGCAAAGGTGGTATGGGAGGAAGTGGGCTGATCAACATACCACTTAGAAGCTTCGCCTGTAAGCGTGCGTTGGAACAATCGAAGACGAAAAGAGTCATCGGTAATGGAGGTAGATGAACACCACATGTGGAAAGAGCGAACATGATTTGAAGGATCTTCTCCAGCACGACCTTCAAACTTTGGGATGTCGGAAGGGAGCTTTTTTGGCATAGCAGGCCAACTAGCGTCATGATGTATAGGGTCGTTTATCAACCGGTCCAAATCTGGGAGGCTGAGGCCTGCCAAGAAGGGGAGCAAGGGTGTAGTCGAGGTAGTTCCCGTGGTGGTTCTGCTAGTAGTAGTTCCGGCATTAGGGCCGGGAGCACCACTAGCGTTAGGCCCTGGACCAGACATAGTGAAGGTGACAGGGGGAGAACCGAGAAGGAAAAGGAGAACCAAAAGAATCAGAAGAGGAGTCGGAGGAGGACTGGCTCGACGACGGTGGGGTGGAGTAGGTCAATCAACCGGAAACTGAGGGTGAAGGCCAAGAAGTCTCCGAGAAGGGCGCCTTGGGGGCGCAATGATGACAGGAAGAAGAAAACTGGCAAGGGCAGAAAGGGACAAAATCAAGTAATGTCAAGGGCAGATAAGGTGCAGTGACAATTGATTTTAGAGTCTTTTCCAGGCGGTGTTAACCAGGCGCTTCTTCACTTAGGGTCAGTGTGTGGTGTGTGTTAATTTTAATTTTTAAACCCTTTTCATTTTGAGAGCAAGAAAAAGTGTGCTGCGTAACTGAAAAGAAATCTGCAGAGAACAATATAGATTGCTGAAATAACAGAACATTTAACAGCTAACTATGCATCGATCTAACCCAAGAAGGCGGGTCTCTCAAAACTACTCTAAAAGAGGGCAAAAATCTATTCGAAACACACATAAAAAGAGGCCAATAGATCTAGGGTCAAAAGGGACAGGGATCTAGAGGATAAAACTGCTGGAAAGAGGTGCAGATCACAGCCAAGAGACAGAGGCAAGGTGGCTGGAAAAAGGGAGGTAATCAGCAACAAGCGGAGGGGGCAAGGAGGAGGCCCTAAAAAGAGGTCCAAACAAAACGACAATACGTGATTTGAAAGGAAGGAAGGCTGATTACAATGGATCTAAAAGGGAGGTAACAGATCTGGAAAAAGGAAGGCTGAAGCTCCGAAAAATAGACGGCTGAAACAGCTAAAACTCTTCCACAAAAAGTGGAGGGTACTAAAGCCCTAGGGGGCTCGGTTCCCACTTAGTTGAGTAAAATAGAGCAATAATAGGTCTAAACGGGTGGAGACGGAGGTCAGACAACCCTGACAGAGGTTCAGACAAAACCCAGAAAATTTTCAGAAAAATTCCAGAAAAAAGTCCAGGTCGCAGTTTTTGACCTGTTTTTCGCTCCGGTCACACTTTTTGGGCTTTTTTCCGCGACCTGAGGCTTGAGGTCGCACTTTTTGGGCCAAAAAGTGCGACCTGCACTTTCGGGACTCTCGGCGGCAGATTTAAGAAAAAAATGTCGTCTCAGCTGCGGCTGATGTCGGTCACCTGCGCAATAGGGCCAGAAACACACGGAAGTTAGAAATTTTAATGTTTGAGGGCTTTATGAGGAAAAAACCACATGAAAATAGGAAAAAAAAAAGCTGAAAAGAAACCCTAGGGTCTGAAGTAGCTGGATATGCAGGAATAGGAAAAACGACAGCGGTCGTAATTTAAAACCCGTGTGGAGTCGCCATTTGTTAGTATGAATCCTTCGTCGAAGTGTACGAAAAAGGACCACTTTAGCTACGCATAACTAATAGCCCTAACAACAATAGTGGCTGCCAAATATCTTCAGATCTGCGGTTAGTAATAAAAATGCCGCAACAACCAGATCTATAAATGGAAAGACATTAAGCAGTAAAATAAAGGGTTTGCTCCATGCATCCAACAGACAAGACAAGAACACAATTTTTTGAAAGAATTTTTATATTACAAGGCACCTGGGAGGAAAACAAGAAGGTGTATCCAGCTCTCCTCAATGGGATGGGTTCTTTGTAGTCCTCAGCACTTCAGATCTAAGCTTTCTCTCTCTTGTAGATGTAGAAAACCCAATGCAGAAAATAGAGCTCAATGGGAGCAAATGGTGGAAATGAGACCAAGTGTATAGATCCAGAGTGATCTAGTAGGCAACAAAAGGTGAAGAATGATGGGAAAAACCCTGCTATTTATAACAAAATATTGGGTCATTCTAGATCTTGGTACATGGGTTAACCAAATCTAGATCCACTTTTTATGGAATATTCTATTATATTTGTTGGAGGGAAAAGGTACTTGACTTGGGTCAAATCCCTTAATTTGTCAAAAATAAATAAATAAATGATTTATTTATCTTTTTGAGGAAGCGGTTAGAAGATAATCAAATAAATAATGATTTATTTGATTATTTAAGGAAGTGGTTGGGAGATAACTAAATAAATAATGATTTATTTAATTATTTGTGGGTGATTTGGTCATATTTAACAAGGAATATCATCTAAATAAGGTTTAAATGATTATTCCTAGAAATAATAAGATAAATAAAGGTTTATCTAATTAATTTCTTTTATTTTGGGTTAAACATGACTGGGAATAATAATTAAATTATGGTTTAATTAATTATTCCATGAGGAAAATCAAACAAATATGGGTTTGTTTAATATTTCCTTTTTGGGGTTTCCTGTTTTAACATAGTGAAAGCAGTTTTACTTAGGGTAAAACTGGTCTTACATGGTGTACTTGGGTCCATCTAATGATAATAGGTTAGATGACCAAAAAATGGTGTAACACACATGCATTTCGCAGAATCTCGAGTCAAACTTACACAAATTCGATAAGGCCTAGGCTTGAATCATCATGGGAAGTCAAAAGAGTATAAGTCTTTGTAAGGTCTGGTAATTTCTAGGCCTAGCTTCTCCATGACTACTTTAGGCATTAGATTGTGTGATGCACCGGAGTCATGCATGGCATTATGGAGGATCTTGTCATGAATGTTAAGACTGATATAAAAAGGTGGAACTACCCCTTCCTGAAATTTCCCCTCAATCTTGGGACCGAATAAGAGGGCAGGCTGATCATCGCTCAAATTTACAGTGTCATTATTTATACTCAGAGTTAATGCTTTCAAAATCTGGCCCTTATATACATCCTGAGAGGCCAGCTCGGATAATGGTACAGAGATTTTGATTTTTGCAATCTCACTTTCTAAACTGAAAGTGGATTGACTCTTGGAAGTATTCAACTCTGTTTTATTTGCAACCACCTTAGTAGCTGGATCGGTTTGTGTCTTCTCCTTATGTACATGTGTAAGCACAGTTTTATCAGGAGCACTAACTGAGGTGCTAGTGCTACTGGTTGGTTGACTTTGTTTTTCATTGTTTTGGTTGTCCTTTTCTTTGTTACTCTCAGAACTCTTGGCCGTTGAATTGTTGTTCACGACAGTTACTTTAGAAGATTTTTCAGGCTTCTTTTTGATGGTTACCTCAGGAGTTTGAGGTTTGGAAGTGTCTTGGTTCTTTTTACTCCTGAGCTCATATTGTTCTCTGACCTGTAACATGGCATTTTCGAATCCCATCCTATAATCCTCAGATTCACACCATTCCTCCTCCTCGTAAGAGGTTGAGGGTTGGTCCTCTTCTGAATCACAGTTTAGGATTGAGTCCTCTGTTTCAAACATGTTTATCACATTCCCTTCAGACTCTTCTATGATTCCCTCATCCTCATCAAGAAAGTTTTGGAACGGGGGAACGACTTGCTGATCTGACTCTTTCTGTCTGTTGGGAGTGTTGTTGTTTCTTCTAAAGTTCTGATTTTGGTTTTGATTTTGGTTCCTGTTCTGAGTGATAGCCATCCTTTCGACCACTTGGCATAGCTTATCCAGATTCTTAGACAATCTGTCAATATTGGGATCTGAAGTGGAGGCTATAGTGTCATCCTTGTATGTTACTCTCTTCTCAGCTCTCAGTTTGGCCCTTTTTTCAATCAAATTTGCTTCTATGTTTACTGCCCCTTTCTGCATATCCTCCAACGTGGTATATTCTTTATCTCTAAGCTCATAGACCATATCAGCATCAAATCCATCAGGGTATTTGGCTAGGGCCATACCTTGTGGAGGCTTCATGTGTGGAGGAAGGGCGTTGTAAATATTGTTGAATCTAGTGGTGTAATCATGAACGCTTTCCCCCACGTTCCTTTTAAGGGACATGTATTCTGCTAGGAGCTGGCGAGGGTTCGCCCTAGTTTCCCATTTATTAATGAAAGTCTGGTATAAAGCAGGGAGATCATTAACACTACCAGCAGGTAGGTTTTTAAACCACTTTTTAACCTCCCCCCCCCAGACTCTGTGCGAAAATTCTCATTTTGATTGTTTCATCATCAATTTCCATATAGTCAAAAGAGTCCTCCATTTTATCTACATGTTGTTGTGCTGTTGTAGGCTCTTTAGCAGGGAAGTGTGGGATTTTTGATTGGTAATCGTTTGGTAAGAGCAGTAGAGCCTGAGGTAAAACTAGAGGTGCATACCAGGCTGCCATGACGAGGTTCTGATGAGGTATAGGGTTGGCTTGAGCAGTTGGTAGTTGGATGACAGGGATGGTAGGGCCGGAAAAAGTCTGTTGAGCAGATCTAGGGTGAGAAAGCCCCAATTTTTGGAAAAAGTGGAGATCGGGTGGTGTGGAAGGAGGGGTTTCGCTGTCCCTAGTGTCTGGCTGGTCTGAAACACTAAATGACCTAGTTCTAGGTAATCTGTTTTGGGGGCCTAGGTCGAAGAAAGGGTCTAATAGAGCTGCAAGATCTTCTGGTGCGGAATTGGCTCTATGAATGTTGCTGGAAATAGTTGATCTCTTACTTACAGGTGTTCTTTTAAGGATTCTCTCAGGATTATCAACTGTTTCAGGTGGGTTTGGATCAGGGAAAGCTCTTGTATGAATGGTTCTGTAAGCCAGAGTGTTGTTTATAAGCCAAGCAGCTTAGCCCTACTTGTTATTTCTACTGCGGTTAATATTGTCTTGGGAACTGGTCTCCCAGTGGAGTTTTCATTATGCTTGGGACTGGTCTCCCAGTGGATTCTGATGTGAAACCAAGATAATCAGCAGGCCTACTGATCACCAGTGGAATCTTTAACGTTTAGGAACAATGGAGTCGCCAGGTGGAGGGTTTAGGATGATTCTAGGGTACACTGTCCACCACAGTGCTCACCGTCAAAGGTGTGACTTACCGTCAACCTAGCCAGAGTTCGAAGTTTCTGAGGTCGTTTGAAATGAGAAGCACTCAGAATTCCCCAGCGGAGTCGCCATTATGTTGGGGTTCCCATGTTTTGGCCAGGTTGACAGAGACCAAAATATGAGACAACATAGAACCACTTTCAGACCTTAGGATCTAGCCCTCCTAGGTCCAGAGAGGGATCTCTCTATAATTATCGAAGGATTCATGTCTTTGAAGTTCTCAGTTATGATTTTAGGCTAGTTATGGGCTCAAGGTTGTTGGTTTGATTGTTTGAGTTTGGTTGTTGAGAATCAGGAAAGAAGGTTTCACCATAAGACAAGGATGGGTAAAGAAGGAAGCTAGGCAAAAATAGGTAACTCAGGGAACATCAAGGCCATTGGGCAATGGAGTCAAGAAAGGTTTTACTTATGTTCAAATGTGTAAGCTTCAGTTGGGCTAGTCATCTAGAGCATTCGGATCTCAAAAACTGATTGGTGGGATGGAACACTAAGTGATGAGAATGAAGGATGGAAAACCATCTGATTCTGTCTATAGATCAGGCCAGAGGTCATTTAACTCCAGGCCTGCTTGGACAAAACCATAGGCAACACAAGGGATCTTGAAAAGGTTTATATGGAAGGGAAGGTTATGAAGAGGCAGCGACAGGCTTTACACCTCCCAATGTTCCTAACCTCTTTCAATTAAATCTTAACAAAAACATCTGAATACTGATTTTACCAACTTGCACATCAGAGAGTAGGCAATAATCATCCACTACACTAGTTTAGTCAATTAAAAACAATACTCAGACACACATATGAGCAGAAAACATTCAAGACCGAGAGAGCTGGGATATAAGGTACCTAACAAGGGTAAATCTTATATCATGCATTCAGATGTCAGTCAGAAGAACATGAAATGAAATGGAAATAAACGCAGAGAATAGAAAAACATCACCAACTGCTGTAGATCAGGATCCAATGAAAATTGCTTATCATGTTAAACACAACACCAATCAGGTACATCACTGCCCAAAGCTTTTACATTCAGCCTGAATACATCATATTTCTCAGCCTGTCATACAATCATTACACAGGAAACTTGGCTTGGGACAAAAATGCTTGCAATACGCTGATAAACCAACAACAACCAACCCCCTTACAATGTTCTTACTGTGCTTTATAACAAAGAAGATCTTCAGATCGACTGAGGAGGTAGGTGCCCATTAAATGTTACATTTAAGCCCGATAATGAATGCAGGGCCGAGGCCCATCCTGCTTGAGAATGTTGCATATTTATTTCACTCACCTTCTTGGTAAGAGAACGATCTGTTCCAGATTTGATCTTGACATTTTGGGCCCGTTGTACTCCAGGTGATTTGAATTCAGAGATAAGATAAACTACTAGGAGGGTCTGTCTCATAAATGCCTGATTGTCTTTGAGCTGTAGTTTGATGGAAAAATCCTTCAGGGACATTCTGCATAATAAAACAGTATGGATGCCTTGTCTCAGACGAAAAACATTTTGCTGACGGAAATCCTGACATTACCTTTTTCTGCGCTCGGGGTCTGTGATCTGTTGTTCTGCCCTGTTGAAATGAACGAACTGGATGGAAGTCTGCATGGCCCTCCATGCTTCTTTAATGCTGCCTGACTATCTTTTAAGAAGCTCTGTCAGCGTTCTTGATTTTCCTGGGCTCGAGAAACATGGAGGACGCTGAGGGAAGGTGTACTTCTGGAGGAAAAATGTCTTGCTGTTAAGTAGTGCAGTTATGGCTTGCTGGTGCGCTCTTAGTCTTCAAATCGAATCTTAATCCATTTATCACGGGCTTAAAACGTTAATTGCATCGATAATAAGCATTAATCCCCTTTAAATCCCGCTTCTGCTGATCTACTGGCCAGGTGGAATGGCCTCACTGTACTACCTGCATGATGAAATAAACTCATTACAGAGCCCGGGCAATGGTGGAGAAATGCTATGGAGGCGGAGGAATGGTGGCGGAACAGCGGAGAAACAATGGAAAGAATGCAACGTGGTGGAGAAATGGTGGCTTTATTATAATGCTAACAGAATGCAATGAAACGGTGAGATCTTATGAGTCATAGGGTTCGGGGATAATATGCAGCGCAGACCGTTAGATTTAGGTCTGGGGACAAAGATCAACGGTGGAGATCAAATCGGAGGTGAGACAGAAGGGGGTGCGATCAGGAGGGGGGCCGTCGGATCGCGGGGAGATCGACGGCTATGATGTAATCGGGAGGCAAACCGAAAGAATTGCGATCGCGATCGGGGGGGAGAAGCGATTGAGCGCTGACCGTCGATCTGACGGGGAGATCGACGGCGGGGAACGCAATCGGAGGGGTAAGTGCGATGGAGCGATGACCGTTGGATCGCGGGAAGATCAACGGTGCAGATGCAATCGGAGGGCAGAGAAAAGGACTTGCGATCGGCGATCGGGGGAAGAGTTGCGATTGTGCGATGACCGTCAGATCGCGGAAGAATGGACGGCGGAGATTTAATCGGAAGACCTCAATCGGGGCGGCACACGACAAACCTCCGATTGCGATTGGAAAGGGAGGAGCGATCAAGCGCTGGCCGTCGGATCGCAGGGCAGATCAACGGCCAGGATGTAATCGGAGGACTGCAATCGGAGGAAGGGGCAGGAGGCTTGCGATTAGCGGACAGCCGTTAGATCTAATCGGATCAACGGTTCAGATCGGAGCGGGCACCTTACATGTTAAAACAATCGCATCGGGGTTTTTGTTGTCACAAAGGGTTTAGCCTCCCGCCGATAGTTCCGGTTGCGATTAGCGCTCGGGACTTAAGCACTTGGTCCCAGCGTAGGGGCACATGTGGGGAAGTGGTTGAAAGGGGCTAGCGGGAAGGGGCTTAGGCCTTTAATAAGGTCGGGGAGTGGGTTTTTAGCCCTTTTAAATGGATTTTAAAGGGGTTTAAAGGGAAACGATAGAGGAATAAAGGGGAGAAAAGGGAAAACAAAAGGTGGGGGAAGAAATTAGAAGGGATCTTGGGGGGATTTTGGGGGAATTTGAGGAGTAAATGGGGAAGAAGGGGGAATAAAGGGGAGAGAAACCAAGGGCTTTGGGGAATGAAATAAGAGGGAAGAAGGGGGTTTTTGGGCATTTCTTCACAGCAGAGAGGCTTTAAAAGGGGAAACAGCAGAGGGAAAACCATCAAAGGATAAAGGGCACAAAGAGGCTTCAAGGAGGCTGTATTTTCAGGGGAAATGCATTCCTTGAAGACTCAGCAACAATTTAACCCCCTATTTTCTTGTCAAAAATTTCATGGGGGGGGCTAACAGGAGGTTGTGCAGTCAAGGTTTTTTTATTCAATTACATGGATTCCCCTGTTGAAACTTTGAATTATTTTTCTGTCAATTTAAGCCTATATGAAATATTTTCTATAAATTGTGGATCAAACTTCTAAGCTGAGATTATCCTAATTTTATTTTATTTTGAGCTAGAAAAGCATCTAAACATCTTCTTATCATAGATTATGAGGTATTTATTGGATGTATATGAATGTTTTGATTATTAAAATCTATCCCTTTATTAGAAATCTATCATTGGAAACCACAAGAAATAGGTACCCAAGGGTCCAAAATATTGGAAACATGAAAGTAGTCTCTAAAGGGGTGTCATCTACATGCTAGATAAAACAGCTTAAACTTGCCAAAATCTTTCCAATATTAACAACATAGAGTTCCAATGATCTACAGGTATTTTTTTCATAGATAAATGGGAATTTTGAGCTATGATCCAAAGGGCCTTTTGTCAATCTGTCAAAGAAACAATCTCTGAAGAGAGAAATATATACAAAAAAATCTTAGCACATTCTAATTTTCTAGGACACGAAGTTGATGATCTAACTTAGGCCATGGAAAAGTTGCACAAAAGGTTATATGCCATCGAAACAGTCTTATCCATGCAAACTTCTATATTGAAAAATCAAGTTGCAAAACTAAAACCAAATTATACAGCCATAATAGATAAACCTCAATCATCTGCCCTATTTACAGATGATCCTAAATCCTGTCTCAAAAGGACATACAGTTTTAGAGTAGTTCAAAAAGAACTACCTACATGGGATTTTGGGGCTAGTTTAGCCCAAGAAGAAGAAGAAATGGATGAGGTCATTTCTGTCAGTTAATACTTTCTGCAACAAGTGTAGAATAAAGGTCATGCTTTCCAACAAGACAAATACAAACAGTTTTTGGTTTTCCCCAAAGTAGAACCAGATACTGAGACATTGATGTTAGCCCAAGGGAGTACATCAAGACTACCAATGTCTGCAACAAATACAAGAGTTTCAATGTTAAACAAAGCCATCCAACGGACTCCTGAAAATCCTATGTTCATGCCTAACTACCAAATGAAGGTAGAATTAGAGAATGCTGTAAATTTTTTAGCCGTGTTAGCTCCCTATAATTTGAAAGATTGGCAAAGTCAAACCGCAGAGAGAACACTTGAACCACTTTGGGATTCTAGGATCTAGCCCTCCTGAATCTGAAGAGGGATCTCTCCAATAAGTGCAAATATGGATTTATCTTTAAGGTTTTTTGGGTATGATATTAGGCTAGTTATGAAGAACGAGGGTTTTTGTTTGTTTTGGATGGTTGAGCATGATTATTAGTTGAGTCGAAAGTCCTAAATGGAAAGAGTTTCAAAGGTGTGAAGTTGCAAGCAATCAGAACAAGCTTTGGCTGATTAGATAGATATAACGCTGGTTTTTAGTCCATTGGGCTATGGAGTCATAATAGGGCTTTAATTGAGAAAAAATTTCAAGAGTGGTCCAAGGGACAAGTCATCTATATCACAAGATCATTCAGATTAAAATGATGGAATGGAACAACAAAAGTGTTGGAGGGGTGGAAACATATAATAATTTCAACTAGGATTTATAGTCTGTCCAAACAAGAAAATCCTTTTAAGCAACTATTTAAAACCAACCAAAGGGCAGGGCTCACCATAAACCTCTTTGGACAAGTTCATGTTAAAGATAACTCAAGAGACAAACAATCCAGTAATCCGCATAATTACGTTCAGAAGGGATGAAAACACATAAGAGAAACAAAATGCAACCTAAGATTAGATAAGATACTTTTAAATCTAGTCTTCTTTCAGCATACACTTAGGGAAACTTTCAGAATCTACCTTTGGAGAAAGAAGCTAGAAAAAAGGGCACACCATCACTTTTCTAGTCTGACTTTACTAAGCAAATAATAAAAATAACATCCAATAACAATGTTTAAAGTAAACAGTAGGACGAGGGAACACCAGCATTCCTAACTGCTTGACTGTATTGAATCATCCTTAAATAAACAATATGGAGGAAAACATTGAGATAAAGCTTATCAGTCAAAGAAGGGTACTGTAAACAGTAAATCCTAACTCTATGCTTGATGTTCTTTATCAGAGAATAATGGACAATATGGCATACATGAAAGGAAAAACAATAACAAAGAAAGAAGCACTTCACCAGTGATATAGATCAGGATCCCAAGAATCAGCTTGTAGATTGAAGTCAAACCAGTTACATTCTTCAAGTCCAATGTTTCAGTTCAGCAATCATCTTCACTTCTCAGCCTAACTTATGTGACTACAAACAGAGCTTCAAGAGCCTTTAAACACTATTTACATGTAGAAGTTTCGAGCACAAGTATATTTCAAAGTTCTGCAACCAACATTGTTTCATCTTCTAAAGAAGTATTTATAGAAGAAATGAGGAGGTGGGATGGGATAAAAGATCTTCAAGGTTCAATTAATATAGATTTAATACTTATCGGCCTTTGAGGGGCTCAATGGAGAAGTTTATAGATATTTCCTCCGTATTAATTGTTTTACATTAAGAATTAAGCTCGGTGGAAGATTTTGTTGGCTTTAAGTCTCTGCGTCATCTTTGCAATAACTCTGTTTGGCTTGGAATAACTATTCGGCTGTATTGAGGAAAATATCCTCTGTTCTGGTCATTACTCGGCCTCTGTAGAATTATTTAAGGCTACAGGTGGCAATCTGGTAGCTGAGAGGAATCAATTAGCCTCTAATGTGGCGGTGGAGGCTTTCTCTGTCTGATAGATATTTTTTATTTTTCTTTAAACACTGTTAATTTGATTTGATTCTGTGTATTAGGCTTAATCAAGCCTAAACTCTATCTTCTGCTCTCTAACTATGTTTTAATTTAGTGGATTAGGCTTTTGATTGTCGATTATAGCCGTAATCCACCAAAACTGTGATTCTTCCTTCAATTCTTTATTTCTGGCTTGATTTAATATTCAACACTGATACTCTTTGTTTTAATTAATATTGTTGTGTCTTGATGATGTGCAGGTGATACAGGGTTCATATGGCATCAATGCTCATGATGTATTCACGAAACGTGGTACAGAACCCCACAGAATGATCTTCTTCAATGAATGAAAGCTGGGAGGATCGTCATCCTTGGCTTTTATTTTTCCTTTTATATAATGGAAAAACCATTCAAACCTGCAAAGTACAAAAAATGTTATAAAATCCTGCGTGGCTGGGTAAACTGCTTTGGAGGCTTAGGTTAAGAGCATGGTCGTTGGATGAAAGCATCCAACGGCGGAGATTGCGAGTTGAGGTTTAACAGAGGCAATTTGGAACAAATGGTGGAGAAAATTGAGTTAGATTGGTTTGCCCTGTGTGACCATGTAGCCAGTTCACATGCGTAGCTGGGATTATTGACACAATATATTGCTTTCAGGAGCCAACATGTGTAGGGGTTAAAAGCAGGGAATAACAGTCACATAATAAAAAGTCACCGTGCAGCAGACCAACCCTAAATGCTGTCTGAAGAATGGGAGGGACAGGGGCAGACACACCGTTAGATCTGGGGCCTCAGATCGAACGGTGGCGAGTGAGCGCGATATCGGCAAGATGCGCGGGTAGAAATAGGTAGGGTGGTTTTAATCTGGGCCGTTGGATCAGAGATATGGATGGCTGAGATCAAATCTGGAGTTAAATGGAATATATATGCGGGGCAGAGAAAGGGTCAATATGGGTCGTTGATCTGCAGAGATCAACCGCTGAGATTTAGCCATAGAACATTATAAAGCGGGGCCCATGAAAATTAACCAAGGTGGCGAGGAAAGATCTGGACCATCAGATCTTGACACATAGACCGCCCAAATGCAATCGGAGCTTTGCGATCGGCAGGGGCAATGGATAGGGGAGCGCCGATGTGATTGGCTGTGGACCGTCGATCTGTGGATTAGATCGATGGTGGGAAATGAATCAGGAGGCAACTAATCGGAGGTGGTAAAATAAAAAATATAACGCGCCCAATGAAAACTTCTGATGCGAGATTGCGTTGGCCATCTGATTGGTTGATGATCAATGGTGGAGAAGAGCTCCGGCCAATGAACGACGGGCTTATTGTAAAACATGAAAAACATATTTTTTATGAAATACAAAGGTTTTATTGCATTGGGGCGGGTTATATATAAGGTTTAGCGCTCGACTGCAGGGCCTTTGGATATATGAACAAGTGAAAGGGACCGAGGTTATATGCACAAAGGGTCCAATCGCAATCGGAACGATAGAGGTACCTTTTCAATCTACCCATTTAGAAAATCTCCGATGCGAGATCCTCTTGACCGTCGATCAGTTTTTTAGATCGACAGTCCTTTTCATTAAAAAACATTGCACTGGCGTGTTTAGTTAAAAACATAGGAAAAGGGGTTTTATGAATTTACAAAGGGAAAAAGCATCAGGGAATGGTTCATACAAAGTGTTAAGCACCTGATTGCGGGCCTTTGGTTTTGTGAAGCGGCAAAGGGATCGGGGGTTATGTATAAAAGGGCCAATTGCATCGGAACTTTTTTTAAAACAAAGAAACGCGCCCATCGAAAATGCTCCGATGCAATAAGCGCTTTCGGCCTTTAACTCTTGGTATTTTCAAAAGAAATCAAGGGCTCGGGAGTTTATATACAAAAGGGCCAATCGCATCGGAGGTTTCATATAACAAAAAGACATGCGCCGATCGGGAGTTTCTATTGTGATAAGCGCTTTTGGCCTTTGCGCTTGGTTCCAGCGTCAAGTCGCATGGAGGAGAAGTGGTTTAGGACTTAGCCCAAAGGGGCTTAAGTCTATAATGCAAAAATGTGTTTTTTATGAATTTTTCAAATATTTTCAATGGATTTGGGGGTTTCGATAAGGTTCAAAAATGAGTTTTAAACCTTATAAAAGGGATTTTATGAAGGGAAGAAGGGAATACATGAAAAATAGAGGAATTTTATGAAGACCAAGAGGATAAAATGGAGGTTAATCTTGAGTGAAAACAGGGGTAAAATGGAGGTTTTTGCAGCAGTCTTTTCTTCATGGAAAATAGTAGAATTTCAGAATTTAATAGGGGAAACAGCAGTGAAGATTAAATCAAAGGAAATGATGTCTTCATAATACTTCAAGAGATAACAATTTTTGCAATAAAACTTGTTTCTTGAAGGCTCCAAAAATGTTTTAGCCACCATTTTATATAACAAATTTTATAGGTGGCTGACAAGCCGACTGGGCTACAAAGAAAATTTCTGAATATCCTACTCAATCGAGGAGAAACATTGCACAAAAAATCATTAATGGATTCAAAGGACTGGCACATACATGGTGGCACTATGCATCGGTAGAACAAGTGCAATCAAGACTTTCTGTAACAAAAAAAGTCAGTCAGTCAAGACTTTCTACAACAAGTGCAGAAGAAAGGTCCTTCTTTCCCAATGCATGCGTAATATTTTAACGCATCTAGCCTTCGAACCTGGCATCTTGTTAAGAATCATCCGATCCGTCCTTTTTGGGTGAGTATTTTTCATTCTGATTATAATTCTTTCAAATCATAAGTCTCTTAAAATTTTGTTCGCAGGAATAATTTTTTTCAATTATAAACGTGAATTATAAGCAACTAAATGACACTCTAAACATGGCAAGTAAATCATTGAATGCCAAGCATGGCTCAATTAAGTTGAGAAATGGATTGCAACATTGAATTATTTCAAACATGGTTAGCAAACATATCAATGAATTAGTACAAATGTGACAAACCATTACCATTACTTATAAATAATTATTGGACTGGAACACGGCCACACAAAATACAGTCATATCAAGACCTCTACTTATATGTTTATAGAATTTACAACAAAGGCAACAATTTATATCTTGAAAGCAGGTGGTATACATGCAATACTAGATAACTAAGCTTCACTGAATTAAAACTAAATTAACTGAAATTAACTAAAACACCTAAACATAATTATAAATCACTAAAAATAACTAATTGAAATTCGCAGCTGCCACAACAAGAACACGGCCACACAAAAATAATTATTGGACTGGAACACAGGCATACAAAATGCAGTCATATCAAGACCTCTACTTATATGTTTAATGCATTTATAGCAAAGACAACAATTTATATCTTGAGAGCAGGTAGTAGACATGCAATAGTAGATAACTGAGCTTCACTGAATTAAAACTAAATTAACTAAAATTAACTAAAACACCTAAACATAATTATAAATCACTAAAAATAACTAATTGAAAGTCGTAGTCGCCACAGTAGGAACACGGCCACACAAAATAATTATTGGACTGGAACACGACCACACAAAATGCAGTAATATCAAGACCTCTACTTATATGTTTATAGAATTTACAGCAAAGACAACAATTTATATCTTGAAAGCAGGTGGTGCCAACCTGGAAATTCAAAATTTAGAGTCGAGGCCAATCAGCAAGACTCTACCAAGACCCTGCAAAGAACCGGATGTAGATGCAGGCCAAAAACACAAACACATCAGACATAGAGGAAACACAAATATAGCAGATGCGGATGCTAATAAGCCTGAAACCCATTAACAGGTCTCGATTGGTGTATTTATAAACTAAAGTTCGACCAGACTATTTTAAGAGTTCAACCAAACTAATAGTTCGGCCGAACTTACGTTGCCAATTTTCCCATCTCCGACCAAAAATATTTTTTCTCACACCATCAATACGCCGTCAATGTACACGGTAGAATGAGTTTGGCCGAACTAATTTCGAAATTTTGGCCGAACTCTATAACAGTTCGGACTAACTTTTATAAAAGTTTGGTCGAATTGTTGAGAAAAAGAGTTTTCCGCCCCCAATTTTCACAAAAGTGTAACCCAACTTCGTGGATTTACCCTAACTTGAGTGCCTTTTTCCACAAGATCTTGTATGCATTTGCTGCTATAATGTTTAATAGAATGGATATATGTTATGCTTTCATATTTATGTGTTGATGTATCACTGTATTTTCCAGTTTATGTTCTATATTCCTTTCTTTTCCATTTTGGAATATTATAGGCGACCACTCTGTGGTGACGTGCAAGAAATCATCCTCAATGACGAGATAGGGAAATGCTTACCACACTACTTCGATTGCACCGTTCACACGGATATGAATATTGTAGAAGGTCGCCATAGAATCTGCGATCATCTTGTACTAGTCGTACAAAGTCAGAGAGAGCCTTAACTTGGATTGCACTACCTAAAAGTGCGAGGCATCGAACAATACCCAAAAGATTTTATTCTCCATGATGTGCGTGGGGAGGGAATAATTCCATAGCAGGGCATACCATGCGGCTTCACCATCTGTGACTCTATCTCAGGAAATTGTGTTTCCCCTAGGGTCTTCAAACCAATAAGGGCTATCAGCAGCAGGAGCCAAGCATAATAAAAGTGCTTGCCCTCCTCTTGTGCTTCTCGCAGATTCTCCAAAAATGCTTTACATAAATACTGAGACCAATTATATATGACCCCCTTCTCGCATTGTCGTACAAGTGCAATGGCTTGCGCAAGAAACTCCTTAGGTCTACATTTTTGCATCATCTTGCAGGCCAAGATGAGCATCCCAAACTGAAGAGCTGGATCATTGATCTCGCTTACTATGAATCCTCTGCTATGGCGCGACACTTGGTATTTTTCTTTGATTTTGTTGACCACCCTCTTTTCTTGCGCCTTTCCTCCAAAATGAGCCATGGGATCTGTGCCTTGATCAGGTAGGCCGGTGATCCGATGGATCAGCGCAGAATTAATCGGTTTGCACTCTCCCAACCATAATGCTTCATTGTGTATTAGCGTGAGCAATTGGTGAACACAAATATCGTTTATCAGGCTGCACCCAAAATATTGGACCTGTAATAAATTCAAAAGCCCTGCCTTGTATAGGCCCAACACCCATCACTGCGGCTCAAGGCACACAAGGCCCCCCTCATAGGGCACGTGATCCAGATAGCACTCAAGTGCAAGCTTAGGAAACTTCTCCACATCTGCGATGTCCCAATCCTCCATCTTCAGTTGCAGCACTTTGGCAAACATATTGCCTTCAACATAGACATTTTCAAGAATTGAGGGCATGTTAATGCTTGACCGCACTTTTTCCATATATTTCATAATTTTGGAACACGCTTTGTGCAGTGCGACATAATTCAACAACCGTGATAACGGGTCCACTTTGACCACATCCTCCTCATCCTCCATAATGGTCTCAGGGAGCTCCCCCATGGGTCTCTTCTGGCGCTCAGCCGCAGTGGAGCATGGCTTTGGAGTCTTCTCCCTATGGGATTTACGGGTCCCCGACGTCTGTCCCTTCTTCAAATTCGCAGACGCATGTGTCTTAGTGAACGACACAACAGGATCCTCTCGATGGCACGTAGTTTTCATTCTTGGTGGAATCACGTAACCCAGACCCCTACGACGCACCTCCTCCTTAAATCCTGGATCCAAACTAGACATAGACATTGAATAAGATACAAGAATTAGAGAGCTCAAGGTCGCAAATTCACATAGAAAGTAAAGGGAACTATTGCGACCCCGTAGGTAATATTTATACTTTTGGTGCATCCCCAACGATCCCTTATGAATTAATGTGTCTCCCTAAATGAAAAAATGGTCCCAAATATGGAAAAATCCCCTCATTAAATGCAACCTAGATTCTCCCTTAAACAGTAATAAATCTATATTTTTTAGATTTATTGTTCCAACGGCTAGATTTTGGCACCTCTATGACCCAGTCAACTTCCTCGCACAACTACCGTGCGCGCGACACACCTTTATGTGCATCTGTCATCCCTTCCGCACAGATCCAATACGCTAGCCATATAATCATTTGGTGCGCACATGGTCATCCCTGTATGGCTTCAATAGGCTTCCTTTTACATACCCGAGAAGATATTCTCTGCTCAGTGTGGCTAGGCACACTGCACCTCCATCAATGATCTTCTTAACAATATATGACCGTAGCCAATGCATCTTCAACTTCCCTGGGTGGCGTACAAACTTGTTGTCATACAAGAAGACCAAATCATATTCCTTAAACACCTTTTTCTTGATGTGTGCCAATCATGTCATTCCTTTTCATGTGTGTTTTAAACTTGTTGGTGATAATTGGAAATAAAGTGATCTTCTTCAAGTGTGACCACCTGTGACAAACGTTCTCCATAGTATCTTCTTCTGCCATATTTGTGAATGCTACAATGCGCATGCTGGGAACAATGTATTCCATTGGAAACACATCTTCTTTCCCATATACCATCCTGAACAGTGTTCTACTAATCAACTTCTTACATGTGGTTCGATATGCCCAGAGGACTGTAGGTACATGCTCATCCCAATCATTCAAATTGCAAACCTTGGTAAGCGCTGTATCCAATATCTTGTTTAACGCTTCTAGTACCACACTATTCACCTGTGGGTGATATGGAGTTCTCTTCTGAGGATGAATCCAGAATTCGTGTATCAATTCTTCAATGGTTTCATTCACAAAGTGCGTACCTTGATCACTTATTAGGTCCCTATATTACTAGTGTAGCCCCTTATTGTTGTTAGTGTAGCCCCCTTATTGTTATTGTTGTACTCCTGTAGTCCCAATATTATTATTATTGTGCCCCATAAAACCCCACTATTGTTATTGTTGTGCCCTTACATAATTATTGTTAGGTCGCCTAGGATTATATTGTGACCCCATGGACTCCTATATATAGAAAGGAGGTTTTGTGATTTCAATCATCCAAAAATTGTTCATTTATGTAACGTAAGGGAGGTTTCCCCCTTGAAGTGGTTGTTTTCTAAGGCTTTTATCTCTCTTTTCTTCTATTTTTTGAGTTGTTTTCATAACATTTGGTATCATAGCTTTGGATTCTAGGGTTTCACTGCTTCAAAAAGGTCATTTTGGAATTTTCTCTATAAATTGTTTTCTACGAAGGCTCAGAAGCTTATAAAAAAACCCATTTGCAAATAAATCTTAATAAACGTCATGTAAATATTTCAGATCTTTTTTTGCAATATTTTCAGAGATATGATCTGTGGAAGTTAGGGTTTTTTCAAGCTCCCGAATTTCATCTCAAAGGGGTGACCTTGGGAAATTGGAGCTTCCTGCTTCTTCTCGAGTGCACCCAGTTTTCCATGTTTCATTCTTAAATACATTTAAAGGTGAAAAAATTCCAGTTCAAACAATATTTCCAGAACTTGATGAGGAATTTAAAATCATATTGGAACCTGAAGCAATCATGAAAACAAGAACTCGACAGCTAGGAAATCTATCAATATCAGAGTATCTCATTAAGTGGAAGAACTTACCCGCCGAAGATTCCACATGGGAGGCTGAGAATTTTATATAGAAGAATCCATAGATACTCAAGCGTTGAGAACAACACTTTTTTGAAGGAGAGGGGCATTTTAGGTCCCTATATTACTAGTGTAGTCCCTTATTATTGTTAGTGTAGCACCCTTATTATTGTTGTTGTAACCCTGTAGTCCCCATATTGTTATTATTGTGCCCCATAAAACCCCACTATTGTTATTGTTGTGCCCTTACATTATTATTGTTAGGTCGGATAATATTATATTATGACCCCATGGACTCCGATATATAGAAAGGAGGTTTTTTCATTTGAATCATCCAAGAATTGTTCATTTATGTAATGTAAAGGAGGTTTCCCCCTCGAAGTGGATGTTTTATAAGGCATTTATCTCTTTTTTCTTCTATTTTTGGAGCTGGTTTCATAACACATATACTTATGCCATATTTGTGAATGCTACAATGCACAAGTTGGGAACAATGTATTCCATTGGAAACACAGCTTCTTTCCCATCTACCATCCTTAACGATGTTGTACCAGTCAACTTTTTATATGTGGTTTGATATGCCCAGAGGACTGTAGGTACGCGCTCATCCCAATCATTCCAGTTATCATTGCAAACCTTGGTAAGCACAGTCTCCAATATCTTTTTGAATGCTTCCACTGCACCATTCGCCTGTGGGTGATATGGAGTTCTCTTCTGATGATGAATTCAAAATTCGTTTGTCAATACTTCAATGGTTTCATTCAAAAAATGTGTACCTTGATCACTTATTAGAATCTTAGGACATATAAAGCGAGTCACAATATTCCCTAGGATGAACTATGCAGTTGTGTCTATAGTACAATCTTTCACAGGCTTAGCTTCAACCCATCTAGTTACATAGTCTGCCACACTGATTATGTAACACAAACCACTCTTCTTGCTTGGAGGGTTAATATTTCTGACAAAGTATATGGCCTATTTCTCAAACTCTTATAGTGCCATATGTGGATGCAGGGGCATATCGTCTCTACGCGATAACTTTCTGGTCCTCTGGCATACATCGCATGCACGGAAATGTGCATAGGAATCATTGTGCAGTGTGGGCCACCATAACCCAGCTCACAAAATATTTTGCGCAATTTCATTCCCTGCATAGTGACCACTGGAAACCCCTCCATGAGCTTCATCTAAGATTGCACACCTTTCATATTCCAGAACATATCTTCGCAGAACTTCATCTGCACCCATATTGTACAATTGGCCAGCAATAAAAGTAAAGTCCGTCAGGCATGCTACGAGCTATTTCTTTTGTTGTATTGTATATTCTTCAGGCACGTGTCCAATAGTGAGGAACTGAATAATATCAGGGAAATGATCATCAACTACCTTGATCGCAAACAAATGTGCATATGGTAATACATCCTCCAAGTCCGTAGGTTCTTCACCAGTCTCAATGCGCGACAGATGGTTTGGCCCAACATTAAATCATCCTGGTTTCACAATGATCTCAAGTTCATACTCCTATAATAATAACAACCATATGTAGATCTTGCCTCCCAAAACAGGTTTATTGACCAGGTACTTTAGAGCAGAGTGATCCGTAAACATCTTGAAATTTCCTCCTAACAGGTAGTGGCAGAATTTCTACACCACATACACCATCACTAATACTTCTCTTTTTGTGGTTGAGTAATTACGTTCTGCACTTGAGAGATTTATACTAGCATAGGCAATAGGGTGATCAATCTCTCCATATTTTTGCTGCACTAAAATAGCTCCGAGCTTGATACAGGAAGCATCAACATGCACATGAAACACCTTAGACCAATTTGGAAAGACCAGTATGGGTGCAGTGACCACCTTTTCCTTCCGCATTTCAAAACTCTTCTGAAATTCCTCATCCCAACATAATGTCGCATCCTTCTTGAGAAACTTATCGATGGGCGCAGTTATCAACGCATAACCCTAAATTATTTTTCGATAATATCTAGTGTACCCCAATATCGAGTGCAATTTTTTGACATTATGAGGTATCTCCAGATTAACTATTACTACGAACTTCGCAGGATCTACCATTAACCCTTGCTGGCAGACAATGTGTCCCAGCAGTATCCCAAATGGCACATAGAATATATATTTCTTCAAGTTTATTGAGATCTGATACTTTCTATAGGTATCTAGCATTAAGCGCAGATTGGAGACATCCTTTTTAAACAGCGCAAAAATAGTCCAATAATCAAAGTACACTTCTATGAACTTATGGATAAACTCCTTGAAGGAAGCTACCACTACGTGGAAGAAGATGGCAGGCGCATTCTTCAAGCCAAAGGGCATGACTTTGTACTGGAAAGATCCCCATCCAGTTGCAAAGGTAGTCTTACTATGATCTTTTGGCACAATCCTAATCCAATGATACCATGAGAAACCACTTGTGAATGATTAAGCTTCTTGTCCTCCGACATTGTCCAAACTTTCATTAGAGAATGAAGTTGGGAATGGATCATGCACATATACATAATTCAACTTGCACAGATCTACATAGATCCTGATTTATCCTTTTGTCTTCTTGTCTTGCACTACCATGGGACTCACCCAATCAGACTCTTATACTGGCTCTATGATGCATAAAAAAACCATCTTATCCAACTCTTCCTTTACTTTCTGTCTATATTTTGGATTCAATCTGTATGGGCGCTGCTTAACAGGGTGCGCATCAGGTTTCTAAGTGATCTTCATAACTCCAAGTTCTCCAATTATTCCTTTAAATTATGTTAACTTTGTAGGGAATACATTATGATACTCTATCAACAGCTCAATAACTTTTCCTACTCTTTCATCATCCCAATAGTCTTAATTATTTGCCAAATTTGGTTGCTCTTCAGATCCAATATTCACCTATCGAATCTTTAGAAGTTTTGTCATATATTGTAAAGTGATCGAGGGGCCAGAAAATTGTGTGTCGTCCCTCAGATTCCGAAATCATGATATTTCTTGGATCTTCTTCATTTTCTTCAACCATCATATTTCTGCAATTCACAATATCCTTCATCTGTGCATCCCATGTTGGCACCGCGCACTCTATCGTCAGCTTTGTTGTGTCAAAGATAACTTCTTGAATGTTATGCAATTCTTTACCAATATTTTTAAACCCACTTTCAAATATAAATGTTAGAATGAAACTCTCTGGTAGCGTAGACCATTCACTAGTACCTCAGCACAACTCTGTCCCCAGATACCAATCAGTAGGTACCTTACTCAATGTATGAATAAACATGTGGACCCATTCTGGTATTTGTTCTATGCCCCGTACTTGATTCCATTTAGCCAAATTTCTACACGTATCATCCTTTCCATAGTAGACTTCTTCCATTCTGATAGGTGGACATTCAAAGCGTAATCTCATCATTCGTGCGCGTTCATCCCAATTTCCCATGTTTTATTTATGAGACTCCCACCATCATGCTAGAGTAGCGCGCAGTCCAAGATCCAAGGCATGGAATATCTATCCTTCTAGAAAATTTCTTTCAATCTCTCCTAAAAACATGTTTACATTAGTTAAATCATCATAATGTGTCAATTCATGTACCTCGGATGTTATGCATAGAAGAGATCTGGTCACTCGATTGAAGTGCAGCGTAGATACTTCATGCAATCGGTTCTACCAATTCTTTAGTTCTTCATCAGAATATTATAAGCAAGATTTGTCCTTTTCCCAGCTAAGTTTTATGTCAGTTGTTGGGTTGATCCAATCTTCCTTGTGCAAAGTCAGATTATAGATCTGGTCAATAAAATCATCAATGCACACAGGTTCTATGTATCTCACTCCTTCGGCAGGATCCATGGGAATGATGAATCTAGTTCCATTGCTTTTAAAATCCATTCTTATTTCCTTCAAATTTATGACATCATCCATATCAATAGCCCAATCCAATCCCAACAGTGCAGGATAAGGATCTTTATCATCCACAATTTTTATAACTTCGAAATCTACAAGCACTTTAACACCTTCAATATTGACTATGACCTGTGACAACCTTCCTGATGGAATGATTTTCTGTTGATTTTCCCTGCACAGTTGAATGGTATACCATTCCAGGTTGGGCTCTCCCATGCGCTGCCAAGTTTTCTTAGGTAGGACATTTGCATCTAACCCTAGATCTAAAATAACCTTATCCATCTCATCACCACCCATCTGCGTGGTCATACACATCTCTCACCCCGTCCTCTTCTTATTCTTATATATTTTGTTGACAACTTTATGTTCTATCAGTGGTTGTTCCTTTTCTGCGCAGTTATCTATGAGGGCCTTAAGGTTCTCTACTTCCTTTTTGTTACACAGTAACTTAATACAAGCTTGTAAAAATGGCTTGATTTCTTCATCTATCCATGCCTACTTCGTGGGTCTACCTGATGTCGATGCACTTCCTTCTGCGAACTCCTTTCATGCTTCAACAGAAGTCTCTTTTACGCGCTTTAAATAAAATCCATCTTTGT
Source organism: Pinus albicaulis (assembly GCA_034641835.2). Classification (NCBI taxonomy): domain Eukaryota; kingdom Viridiplantae; phylum Streptophyta; class Pinopsida; order Pinales; family Pinaceae; genus Pinus; species Pinus albicaulis. The sequence continues at coordinate 689,500,870 of CM076575.1, forward strand.
TCTCAGGTGCCTTACCAATCCATAGGTCAGTATCCAACTTTTCTCTCTTATCTTCATTAGTGGCTACACCGCTCCTAGTAACCACATTCACGTTAGGATATTCCTCATGGGTTTCTTCTCTAACCATCTGAATATTATGCATCAGAGTCTGCGTCTTTTTATCCTACATCTTAGAAATCAAAATAGGGAAATTTTTATTACATGGTCAAATTTTCTACAATATATGCATGATTGTCGCGTCGGATTTGGACATACGCGAACATAGTGACCAACATCTCCACAGTTGTGGAAAATAAATTCCCCCCTTCCATGACTAGTTGATCCACCTCCTCTTCCTCTTCCTTTGTTCTGAAATCCACCGCATCCAGACAATGATGCTGGTGAGGTAGGTTCAACATGTATTATATATATTTCAGGTTTTTCCAACATCATATCATAATTTTGACAGTGTTTCTCACCATGTCCCAGTGATGAATAGAATCTAAAAATCAGTTTCTTTAGCTCAGGCTGATATTTGCTGACCCTTGGAAATAAATTTGTTTCATTCAAACTTGCAACTTGACAGATTATGCACCATATTGGCCTATCTATGCTTTTCAGCTGGCTAGGTCCTCCAACATTTAGATAATTATTGAAGATGGGAAATTAATCCTTATGATGCCCATCATCTTTAAATTTTATGCACCAGACCTCTGCGCATACCTCCTTGCCCTTATCTTTGCACAAATTTTGAATCTCCAAATGCATTGCTTCCAACTGACTCTAAATCTATTGATTTCCAAGAGCAACAGGTGTTGGGGTAGCTTATATGTTCATCGCAATCTCCACAGCCTCAGCCTACATATCAATCTTTTGTTGACCCAAGGGCTGGCGCAGATCTGGGAGCAGCATAGAAATAAACCACTCCTTGTGTTGGGTATCATCAATAGTGAATCCACCATCTCTGATATTGTGCTTCAGCCTCTAATCTACCTCCCACACAGATTCATTTACCTCTTGGTGAATCTCTTTCATTTCTGTAACCAACTGTACATATGACTTAGGCTTCTTGAATATTTCTTTTAGGAAATATTTTACTTCATCCAGGATGGCATTAGGGTTTTCTTAGACAAATCGGATATACCAGTCCAATGCGCGATCTTGGAAAGAAGTGGCTAACTACGCTTTCTTAACATCATAATTATTAACTTGTTGCGCTCTTCATTCAACATCAATCACAAACCAAAAGTGCTCAGTATCTTCATTCCCAATACCTATGAAAGTAGGTAGCTTCATATATGCGACCATATCTACACCTGGGGGAGGTGGAGGTGGAGGTGGAGTGGATACTTTGTAATATGACTGTGGAAGTGGAGTGGATGGGATCTGAAAGATGGTAAAGGCTCTTTGATCGTTCTGATTTGATGAAACTTCTTCTCGAGATACTTCCTCTTCTTCAGAGTGCACAGATTCACTAGAGCTACTAGTATCTGGTTCAACGTCATGATGCAGGCCTAAACCTGCCATACCCAGAATCTTTAATCTTTGTGCATATAAGAGTGCATTGCAATTTCTGACCAATTTAAAACTCCAATCTGGAAATTCCATATACCATAAATTTAACAAGCGGAAGCATTTAGACATATCTTGTTCACAAAATTCTATGGGTTAGAAAAACCCATGCTTCAAATCATTTTCATGCACTCAACCCCAACACTTCATTTCAACACCAATTTTAGAAACTTCATTCATCATTTCCATTTAACATCAACATTCAAATATGACTGGATTCAATTAAAGAATGTGCCCTTACCTTTAACTCCTGCGCTACTAATTAAATCTTCAACAATTTAATGATAGAATTCCATTCAATCAATGCTTTCAACATGAACAATATGTCTGGTCCATTTTCTTACCACTCACCTCATCGTTGATCTAATACCTGTGCCTGCACATTATCATTCACTCCAAATTGTATGGAAACTCCATCGCTCCATATCTCAGCATCCACATTAACAATGTATTGAATCCCAATGTATATCCATTCACAAGTTTCCACTCTAATATTCAATGAATGAAATTAAACATACATCGCCCTTGACTTATTGAATTAGATACATCGTTCACCAAATCACCTTATACAACTCTTATTTTATCATTCATTGATACAATGGATTCTCTCCACACTAAGGATTGACTCCATTTCGTTTTGGAATCAAATTCATTTCAACTCTTCCAATAAACTGTGTGAATTCCTGCATGGTTTCCTACACGCAAACTCAATTAAATTCTGAACAGATTCCAACAAGAAAAACTCTACGCCCTTATGAAGCTCTACGCTTCATATTCACTGTGCGTTCTATTTTTTTTTTAAACACTGCTCATTAAAACCACATATTAACTCAATTCTCTCTTTCAACATCTGATCAAAATTACTGTGAATTCACCTTACCGCTCACGATTCTCCCAACAATCGATTTCCACCTGCAAACTTAATAAACATTCAAACATATAAAACGCAGTCCTGGATACCATAACGCTGGCTATTTCTGCAATTTATCCACGATTTGACACACCAGAACCCGCATCTACCATAAGGTGATCCACGTATTCAATTATCACTCCATCTGCAAGTCACTTAACACAATTGCTTCAGCGCCAATAAAAATCTGTTCTTCTTCAATGAAACAAGGAAATCGTTTTCAATTCCACAGATTATCTGCAAATTTCAAAGTTTGCCAATCGAATTTCATTCGATTGTATTCAATCAATCTTCAACATTGTGTTGGGTTTTTAAAATGGATTCTCAATCGAAAAGTCTGCGCCTTCCACATGAGACTTCACCGTCCCACAATTTCTTCAGATCCAAACCCAAAACTAGCTTATAAATCACGTTAACATTCTGGAAAACAGAATTTCAGTCCCTATTAATTAAATTTTCACTGTATTAAATGGGTTTCTAACTGTTATACCAGATATCCAATATCTGAAGGTCGATTCAGCGCTGCCTTGTAGATTCATCGACTAATGTTTGCAATTATCTATTCTTATGTGACATTTACGATTACAATGTTTCCATAATTAATCCATGCACCCACCATTACTTTTTTCATACTTGTGTTAAGATTCGTTCTCACTTCATATATACATTTTCGATTCAACTCCCAATTACAGAAATTAACCACACAATTTCTGAATCAATCCATGCAGTTCTAAAAAAACACAGTCTTCACATTAACAATGAAAAAAAATACTTACAAACTTTTCTTTGCTAGATATTCAACACTCATGGCCTTCCAATCGCCCGGAGGCTTACAAACTTTGGCTGTCCAAGCCTCACCTCCTCCTCTCTATTCTACCTCTCTCAACTATTCAAGTGTATTTTTCTTCACAAAAACCACTCCTATTTATACACAAATAATGCATTTAATTCACTCAAAATATCTCTCCACCTAATCCTCAACTAATCCCATACATAGAAATCCTAATCCCAATTTTTTCTCCTAAACTATTTCTCTCATATCCTTTTATTTATTAAAAGAATATTTACATAATCCTCACTTTTCATAATTATCTCCTATTTTATTAAAAATAACAAATTAATTAATAAAATATTAAAAATTGTCACACCCCCTTTTCTAACATATTTACAAATGAAAAATGCCCTTGATGCTCCTGCATCAGACTGCCAACGTTAAAATAATCATGATCACCTGATCATGTGTTCGGATCTATGTATGCCTGGATCCAATATCTTGTGCTGCAACTTTCCACTTGTCGCTGCTTCTTTCTGATGTTCTTCTCCAGGTATCCACACTTTATGCTGCATCGCCCCACTGACTAGGCTTTCACAATCTTTTGATGTCTTTCGTTTACTGCTTCTCCTTTGTTTTACTGCTGCTGGCCTCTTCCGGGATTCTTTCATCATCATCCGCCTCATCAGTTCAATTTATCTGTCTAATAGACTTTCTCCAGCATCTTCAATAAAACCTGTATTCACAAAAAAATTGTTAGGATAAAAAACATAAGGCTTCAGTGCCCCCATAGATGTTACTTCAGCTGCCACCATAAATGTCGCCTCAGATGTCTCAGGTTTTACTCCTGCAGATGTCACCCCATATGTTTCTCTAGTTGTCACTATGGATGTTGCTGCCTCCCAAACTTCCTGTCCCTCTGCAACATTCCTTTGCTCATCACCTGCAATTTCATCTGCAACTTCTTTCTCTGGTTCAAATGTCTCCAGCAAACATTTCAGCATTTCATCAACATGCTGCAAATTAACTCCAGCATAACCTCTATCTTCCCCTTCGACAATCTCCAGTAATTGTCCATCATCATCTTGATTGATTCTGGCAATCAAATCAAGTCATACAAATATTGTAGCCTCATTCTCTATCACTGTAGCAGTTCCAAAATTTTGTCCACTAGTCTTATCTTGGCTATACAGACAAGCCAACTCTTTCTTGTCACCCACAGTAACAAGCCTTTGCATATGAGACATGATTGTCTCATCTTCTACCTGCAATAGTTCTTCTTCTTCCGAGACAATTCCAAGTAATGGACTGTCTTCTGTATCACCTATAAACACAATCAAATTTTCAGCTTCCAAATCACAAGACTCAATGGTCTCACTTGATGATTCAATCATCCGCAGCTCCAAGTCTTCTTTAGGACTTAGACAATATTTACTGGCTTTCTCCTCAGCTTACTTTGGTAACACTCCAGTATGCTGCTCTGAGTTCCTTCCTGACTCCTCTGTCAGCACATCAGTATGCTGATTTGCATTCAACAAGAGACTATTAGCTAGTCTCGCCTTCTTACCATCATCTGCTTCATGACTGTCCTTCATGAAAACTTCCTTACCTTGCTTCCCCAACAGATTAGCCTGTACATAAGTCCTTTGTCTCTCCAATTCTCTTCTCTGAAGATCTAGTTTCCTATACAACTCAATAATTTCATTAGGAGTAGAACTCATAAACTTCACATAATTTTCCATACCTTCACCAGATCTTAGCCAATCATCAGCTGGTCCTTCCCTCTCTACACCAACATTTTGATTAGACTCTTTCGTCTTCATTCCCTCCTGAGATCTTTCTATCTCAGCATCGATCTGAACAACCTTTAGATTCAACTCTTCTCTCTCTTAAACAAACTCTAAAGCTTTCTCATCTCCCTGTGTTGTACCTGCAAACATACACAACTCATCAGTTTTAAAACCACAAGACTTTTCAGTCTTGACTGCCTCCTCCAACACTTCCCTTTGATCAGATCTGCATGTGGAATCTTCAAATTCCATCTCTGGCTCAAGAACCCTAAGTCCTTTCTTCAATAAGGCAATCACACTTTGCCTCAACTTCTCCTGCAATGGTTGCCAAATCACTTTCTTTCCCTTCAGTGGAAAGATCCATCCTCTATTCTGAATTTCCTGCTCTTGCAGCCATTCTTCTAGTACCTGCAATTGTACCTTCATTACTGCAATCTCTCTTACTCTGACCTCATCAGTCATCTCACCTCTATGGCATTCCTCTGAACCTCTTCTCTGATTCTCCATGATATTTTTCTCCATGAGTTTATCACTCACCATGAGTTGCACTAGCCTCTGTAACAGCAATCCCTCCTGCTTCCCCTTACCTCACCAAGCTCTCCTCACTCAGTCTTTCGGTAAGTACTTGGTTCACTGCCTCTGGAACCTCTTGAGCACTCTCCCTGCTCTCTCTCTAGGCTATCTCTTCAACTCACCTTCTTCTTCAGGACACTGCAATTGTCCTCCCTATCCAGCCTTTAGCTGAATTTCAGGTTCACTTCCATCATCTTCTCTGCAATCATAAACTTCAATCATAAACTTCAAATCAGAAAATCATCTCACATGCATGATCTTGTTCTCCTTTCACTTCTGCAATCCTGTTCACTGCAATTGTGTAGCTTGCATATAAGATTTAAAAATCTGATCTTCCTTTCAGTCATTTATCACACATTCAAAGAAAACACACTTTAGTTCTTAACAAAACCTTCTGTCCTCATTCAGAAAAACAAGCATCTTCTATTTCAACAGAGCCAACCTGGCTCTAATACCAAAATTGATGCAGGCCTAAACTTGCCATACCCAGAATCTTTAATCTCTGTGCATATAAGAGTGCATTGCAATTGCTGCCCAATTAAAACTCCAATCTGGAAACTCCATATACCATAAATTTAACAAGCAGAAGCATTTAGACATATCTTGTTCACGAAATTCTATGGGTTAGGAAAACCCATGCTTCAAATCATTTTCATGCACTCAACCTCAACACTTCATTTCAACACCAATTTTAGAAACTTCATTCATCATTTCCATTTAACATCAACATTCAAATATGAATGGATTCAATTAAAGAATGCGCCCTTACCTTTAACTTCTGCGCTACTAATTCAATCTTCAACAATTTAATGATAGAATTCCATTCAATCAATGCTTTCAACATGAACAATATGTCTGGTCCATTTTATTACCACTCACCTCATCGTTGATCTAATACCTGTGCCTGCATAATATCATTCGCTCCAAATTGTATGGAAACTCTATCGCTCCATATCTCAGCATCCACATTAACAATGTATTGAATCCCAATGTATATCCATTCACAAGTTTCCACTCTAATATTCAATGAATGAAATTAAACATACACGTCCTTGACTTATTGAATTAGATACATCATTCACCAAAGCACCTTATGCAACTCTTATTTTATCATTCATTGATACAATGGATTCTCTCCACACTAAGGATTGACTCCTTTTCGTTTTGGAATCAAATTCATTTCAACGCTTCCAATAAATTGTGTGAATTCCTGCATAGCTTCCTACACGCAAACTCAATTAAATTCTGAACAGATTCCAACAAAAAAAACTCTGCGCCCTTATGAAGCTCTACGCTTCCTATTCACTGTGCGTTCTATTTTTTTTTTTAAACACTGCTCATTAAATCCATAGATTAACTCAATTCTCTCTTTCAACATCTGATCAGAATTACTGTGAATTCACCTTACCGCTCACGATTCTTCCACCAATCGATTTCCACCTGCAAACTTAATAAACATTCAAACATATAAAACGCAGTCTTGGATACCATAACGCTGGTTATTTCTGCAATCCTCCATGATTTGACACACCAGAAACGCATTTACCATAAGGTGATCCACGTATTCAATTATCACTTTTTCACTGTCCCCGCAAGTCACTTAACACAATTCCTTCAAATACCAATAAAAATATGTTCTTCTTCAATGAAACAAGGAAACTTGCCAATTCCACAGACATTCCGTAAATTTCAGTCTGCCCAATCGAATTTCATTCGATTGTACCCAATCAATCTTCAACTCTTCAAATATCATTGCGTTGGGTTTTAAAATGGATTCTCAATCGAAGAGTCTGCGCCTTCCATATAAGACTTCACCGTCCCACAATCTCTTCAGATCCAAACTCAAAACTAGCTTATAAATCGTGTTAACATTCTGGCAAACAGAATTTTAGTCCCTATTAATTAAATTTTCACTGTATTAAATGGGTTTCTAACTGTTGTACCAGATATCCAATATCTGAAGGTCGATTCAGCGCTGCCTTGTTCATCGACTAATGTTTGCAGTTATCTATTCTTACGATCACAATGTTTCCATATTTAATCCATGCGCCCACCATTATTATTCCACAGAAATAAATGCACTAATTAACTAGCAAATACCAGCAAATTCACTCTTAACACAGTAATTGACCCATACATGAATTGATCAATTTAAGGCACATAACTCAAAATCACACTTTCATAAAAATGAACATACTTACAAAATTTTCTTCTTGGCCAAATATTCAACGTTCATGGCCCTTACAATTTGCCAGAGGCTTACAGCCTTGGTTGTTCAAGCCTCACCTCCTCCTCTATTCTACCTCTATCCTCTATTCTACCTCTCTCAAGTGTTCAAGTCTATTTTCCTCACAAAAACCACTTCTATTTATACACAAATAATGCATTTAATTCACTCAAAATATCGCTCCACCTAATCCTCAACTAATCCCATACATAGAAATCCTAATCCCAAATTTTTCTCCTAAACTATTTCTCTCATATCCTTTTATTTATTAAAAGAATATTTACATAATCCTCACTTTTTATAATTATCTCCTATTTTATTAAAAATAACAAATTAATTAATAAAATATTAAAAATTGTCACACCCCCTTTTCTAACATATTTACAAATGAAAAATGCCCTTGATGCTCCTGCATCACGTCACTATCAGATCTATGCTTGAGAGGAATATAAATAAATCTTTTTTGGGTCTTCACGGTAAATTCTTCCATTGTGCGTAGTCGGGCCTCTTCGAGACATTCATGCAATATGTTGGCACACAGAGCCCTGTTCACATAATAGCATCTTCAACAATAACTTCAAAGAGCGCAGGAACTTACCTCTAGGACCCTTAAAAATATTCTTTCTTCTTTAGAGTATGTCAAAAACTGATCAATGGAAAATTCAGTCACAAATCCTCCCAAGACATGATCGATCCAATGATCTATCGCACGGGTGATCTTATTGTCTCTCTTTTCTAATTTTTGTATTAATTCAAGTGACCACTCAGTGATTGCGTCGTACTTCGCACAGGTATTGAATTTTGTCAATTGTGACAACCACTCATGCATCTCATTTCCAAAGGAACAAAAGAATATCTCGTGAACTTCTGTATAGATGTACTTCTGAACCCACTTTTCAGGTGATATCTTAGAACTTTGATTCCCTTGGATCACAAATTCAAGGATGTTTCTATAAAGCCAATCTTGCAATTCGTTCTACATAGGGTGCCACGACATAAAATCACCCTCAAAATGATCCTGTTCCCGACAACAGAACCATTTTTTGTCTTGAGGGGTCCTGACCCAGTTCAGAGTTTATCGCGTAACCAACAAACCCTCCAACTACTGTCCCTTTCGGAAATGACCTATTTTCGGATATCAAAGTCTCACACAAAGCAGTATGGGGGGGTTCTGAAACTAGGATTCTGCAACCTGAGGAAGAAAATAATGTGGTGGCCCTAAATAGGTTGATTACAGAACTTATTATAGATCGGAAACATATGCATGAAAATACTAAACAATACTTATCATATCGACTTGTAACAGACAAAGATAATGCATGTACAGATGAATCACAGATCGACTTCGTTACAGATATATATATATATATATATATATATATATATATATATATATATAAGACAAAACTAGATCTAAGAAATGTGTAATAACTTAAGCAGGTCTATCAATCATCATCACATGTTCATGCATAAATACATATTTACTCGTGCATATATAATTTAGCAGAATAGATGTAAAGTGATATGAAAACAGTAATAGTAAATAGATAACACAGGGCTTCACCAAAACCAGTTTTTGTATTAGATTCCAACAGTTTAGTACAAACAAATTTTCCCTTACAATTACCCCTTCCGCACACAAAGCCAGCGGATTCCACACACAGCTAGGACTATGTCTCCGCACACACAGCCAACGGGAGCCTTTCTACCCAAAAGCCCATACATACAGAATGTATCACAGAAGGCATAAACATACTTAGATCCAAAACATCATATCACTTCTTACTTAGACTCAATCTATCTATTTATATCCATCTTAGCACGCAGATACTATGGTCTCAAACCATGGTTTGAGGCCCACAGTTTACCCTTAAAACCCATTTACATAAAAGAGGGACTTTGACCCGCCGCAAAGCCCCTTGACCTTTTCGTGCAGTACGAATATGAAAAATTATACAAGAAGATATTAAAAAATGTACCCCAGGGGACCCTGCTCCAATAAGGGAGTAGCAAGGGAGTCAATAGAATGCATACCCTTGTCATCATTTTTGTGTTTATTCGGGTTGCTTTTCCATTGCTTGATAAAATTTGACTTCAACTCATTCTCGCTTGTGAATTGCGCTAGATTTTGCTTGTCATAAACCTTCTCTAGGTTTGGGATGTGATACATCAACTTCAAGTCTTCGGATTTAAAATAACCTATCATCGTTCCTATGTTGTTTAAGAAAGTCTTGTCCCCAATGTTGAGGTTGTCTATTATCCATCTCACCATATCAATATATGGTAGAATTTTAGGGCGCACAACAACTTGGTGCAGAAAATAATTGGCCACTCCTTCTATAGTAGTTTCTAAAGAATCAAAAGCATCAATAATAACTTTTCGTTGTACCCTATGGGGTTTTCATCCTCAAACAACTTATACATCGCATCCCAGGAGGAAGAACCACTTTGTGGCCCGCTTGTTGTGTCTATAAATAGAGGAAGCATCTCTATTCTTTCCCTTATAGTAGGTGTAGGATTCACATGTTCCATACGTTTCATAGCTTTGTTAAAAAATTTCGACATCTCCGAAGAGATATGTTTATTTAGACTCACCTATGAAAAATGAGAAATGATAAGTAGAAAGAGGCAATTTTTATTTACAAATGCGCAAGTACCGTAATAATGGAAACAATCAAATGAATGAAACTTGGCGTGTTGTCAATACATAAATTCAATTCTTCTTCCCGTCAAATCATTTTTGGAGGAATGGGCTATAAAACCATTTAAGTTGTAATATTCCCAAATTTTCACATCATATTTGGAATATTAGAGTCCTTGATTTTCTTTATGAATTAAGTAAATAAAAGGGTGGATGGACCCACAATCCCCAATATGAATAAATATCCACTTTTGTGTGTGTGAATGTGGATTAATTTAGCCTAGATCTGCATAATAAGGTACTTTAGCAACTACTAATGTGAATGAAATTGGAGAACCTGTCTCATTAATGAGATAGATCATGGATGTTGACACAATCAACTAAGACCTTGAAAGGATCAAACAGAGATGATTCAATAAATTAAGGTCTTGAATATGTCAAAGATCATGGGACATTCATGATTAAGTGATGGAGAACGTTGTGTCAACAAGGCACACTTTATGGAAGGTGTACATTGCACCTAGACATGATGGTTGATTTGGTCAAATAGCACAGTCCAACTTAGAGGATCTTGTCCACATGTGATAGGGCAGTCTAGATGAGGGCCAAGGCTTGGGAAGGCTCAAATGTTATATAAAGAAGATGAAGGCAAGGATGAGGGCATGTTGATTATTTCTTGATGTAAGATATTTTCAGATCTGGAATTGTCATGTGACATTCCACTACTTTTTTGAGTTGTTTAGCCAAGATTGCAGGTGCTGTTTAGCACAGGGTGTTCATGGTTGTGAATCCCACCTCTTTCTTATAGTAGCTCTAGAATGAGTATTGTATTTCATTCTACATCAGGCTTTAAGTGCCACATCTCTTTTCCTACCTTCCGCAGGACACTCGTATTCAGAAATTGCAGATTTCTGAAGATCAGTTTGGAATGAGGAAGTTGTCTTCAGTACTTCAACTGGAGAACTGGTGAGGGTTTATTCCTATCACCTTGGGCTTAAATATCAGCTTCCCAGAGCTTCATTGCAGATCTAGCATCAGGCCAAAATTTATTGACCTCCCAACAATAGTACTTCCTTCAGGAATTATGATGTCTATCTTGCAGATCTAAAGGGCGGAAGGAAGTTTCTAGTATTTCAGCTAGCAATCCTGTGAGGGATCATTCCCTCACATTTCCATCAGTCTTACCATCATCCTGAAGTTTATTGCAGAATTTTTCAGTAGGCAGAAGGCCTCTCTTTCCCTCACAACGCAGTTTCTAGAGGAAGTTGTGTTGCAACAGCTGCAATCATCATTAGAGGATTGAGAAGCTATATCTAGAGCTTCTAGCTCATAGATTTGAAGAAGCGATCAGCCCTTCAAGCTTAGATCTGATCTGATATCATATTTCAGCCATCTATTTGTCAGATCTAGTTTCAAATCTGTACTTCCCAACAGATCAAGGATCAAATCCTAGGGAGGTGATTTTCCAAAGTTTTAGATCTGGAAAATCCTTTTTGGGTTATCTTGGGAATCCATCACATTGGCCAGATCTTGAATCTTGGCATCATCTAAGCTTCAGTTTTGACTAGATCTGCATTTTTCTATTCAGCCTACAATTATATGTTCATATTCTGCTGAAGGGACAGCGCAGTATTTGCTTCAGCGCCTCTCTAGTTACGTTGTACCTATTGTAGCATGCTTTCTGGGTGATTCTAGACCAACTTTTTGGCTAGATCTACTCACATTTTGTACATTGTGTAACTGATTCTTCTCTAATCTAATAAAATGGCTCAGCTTCTCTGTAAATTCTGATGTTGTCTTAAGATTTATTGTTTATCTTGTTGTAATTTCTTAAATTGTGTGAAGTATTACTACATTCTCCCTTTTGGGATATTACAGTGGTATTAGAGCATGATCTTTGGCTCAGCTTGTGGAAACTTCATCTTTTGCATCTAAGGAAGAAGCGGATAGATGAGATATATCATGGAGGAACAAAATTATGCCACTCATTTCTATAGATCTATGCAATATCTCTCCAAGGAGGTCTATCAAATGAAAGAGGAAAGGTAGAAAGAAGATCCAAGAAGAAGATGTGATGAGGAAGGTCCCAACACTTCCTATCAACAAAGAAGAAAACCGGAGAATCCTAGATCTCCTCATAGATCCACTATTCCCACTTTTTTTGAAGAAGGTGAAGGGTGTAGAAATGAAAGAAGGAATGAACCTGAGACTCATGTGACTCTTAGTCTGTATCTTGAAGAGTACAAAGCACAGTCTAGAGCATTTAGGGAAAAGCTAACTCTCCAACAATTCTTCAAAATAAAAGAAGAAAGAGGATCCTATAGCAGCAATAGAAGCAAGAGGCATAATAGGTTCTATTTGCCTACATTTGATGGATCCTCCTAGAGAAACGTTAAGGCTTGGAGGAGAGAGTTAGATGCATTTTTCAGGCTGCATCCTGTAGCTGAAGAAGAGGTTTTTCAAATTGCAGCACTTCATCTTTTAGATGAAGCCAATGATTGGTGGTTTGGTCACATGGAGCATGTAAAGGTGACTAAATATTCAGATTTCTTTCATAAGTTGCGAAAGAAGTTTGATGTGAAGAAGATAGAGATGTGCCACAAAGAGACATTTCCTAAGAAGGAGGCTGTTAATCTTGTCACTATGGACAAGAGGTCACTACATTCACCACCAACTGCAAAATTACTTGCATCTGGAGAAGAGACTCTTGCATCTTTGCAAGATGGTCTTGAACTATTGACATATAGAGTCCCATGCATGATTCAGAAGATGCATGAGGAAGAGGAGGAAGATTCTAGCATTGGTACATTGGAAGAAGAGTAGCCATCTCTCTTACTAGTAGTGGGAGACACCATTGTCCCGGTTGGAGGAACTCTTGTGTTCTATCAAGAGGTTCCCACATATTAGTTAATCCAAGGTATGCATACACATTAATCACCTATTGTTTCAGTAGATATTATTGAAACTTGTGGGGAAATTCCATCAAGACCAATGCATAACCAAGGGTTAGAACATAGTGTTGATTTGGAGCAACAACATATCACAGCGCAGAGGACCCTTGATCTAATCAAGGAGGAGATGAAAATATATCCTAGGTTTTCATGGATGATCTACATTCAACCTCTTAAGTTGAAGTGTAGAATTTTAGAAGAAGGGATGAGCATAATCCTTTGTACAATGACTGGTTGTGAGATTAGTATTGTACCTTTCTTTGAGACAGTTTATGTATTACCTTGCAGATCTACAGCGCTATCACTTAGAAGCAGTGATAATGACGAGGCCCCATTATTCTTGGAACATTTTGGAGGTAGCTTCACTCATGAAGCAATGGAGGGAAAGATGATAAATGGTAGACATATATTTATGAGAAACCTTTTCTCCTTTCTTGATGACACTTTCTCAATGAGCACCTCACATCTCAAAGAGAGACTTCTACCTACATCAGATCCAGGACCTCATTGGTTTTGGAAGGCCATGGATGATAAGAAGGTATCATTAAGAGATCTCCTTGGAGGTTCACTTCAACATTTCATGGAGTGAAAAGTTCTTCATCAGTTTGGGGAAGATGGTATTCTACAAAGGGAGGATACCATGATTATGCAGCACATCACTCATCTTCCATATTGGGGAGAGTGGATGAGGAAGATGAGCAAGGGGTTGCATGACCACTTGCAGATTTACATGGGCCAGCAAGCTTGGTTACGATGCTTTCCCTTGGGAGGTTCTTGTCACTGCCCAAAGGCTCCTATTTCTTTGATCCATGCCTTGAAGAACACTTCTGAAATGAAGACGGAGGCATGGCTGCGTTGGCTGCTCTTGGGTGAGTATGGTTACCACCCAATAGCTCATGATTTTTTTCTTCATGCCTTGTGTATCAATGATAGAATGCAACAAAAGAAGGCATGTTCATTTTGGTTTCACTTGAGAGAGATTGGCCACCACATGACATCCCATATGTCTATGTGTTTTGTCTTGGGTAAATCTTGGCATGATGCTCTCATGATGTGCATTGATGATGTTTCTTTGTATTGGGCTGATGTGACATTCCATATGTCCATTAGTATGTTTTTGCTTCATGATGCACATGGGGAGGAGAGAAAGCAGCAAGATCTCTTGTTGCTTTGGTTGCTTTTGGGGGAGTTTGTCTTGTCCATCTTACATGGAGGAGATGGAGGATGGCAGAAAAGGGCCTTACTTCGGTGGTTAATCTTAAGAAAATATGGTTTGACATCCTTGTCTACCCATATGGCTCCTTTCCTTATTCTTTTGCATAACATTGGAATGATGCTTGGATCCAACAAGGCCAACAGGGCTAAGTATGAGAGCATATCAATGCTCAATCAAATTCATGAAACATGGGATGGAGAGATGTATTTTGTAATGGAGCTTTTCCTTTGTGAAGAGAGCCACCTTATTTTATGCACCTCATGTATTGATGATGATGTTGGACATCATATAGTTGTCACTTGTACTTCATGATGGAAGGAGGACATCTAACCCTACAGTTAGAAGTCATTCTTTATGTTTTTAAAAGACAAATTTGGAACCAAACATGCATAACCCTTTGCAACAAATGGAGGAAGCCTTCCTTATGAGGATGCCATTTGGAGGGGAATAGATGGCTTTGCATCTACTTTTGGAGTTTCTTTAGGACAAGCAACATTTTTCCGAGGGAGACTGTAATATTCCCAAATTTTCACATCATATTTGGAATATTAGAGTCCTTGATTTTCTTAATGAATTAAGTAAATAAAAGGGTGAAGGTACCCACAATTCTCAATATGAATAAATATCCACTTTTGTGTGTGTGAATGTGGATTAATTTAGCCTAGATCTGCATAACAAGGTAGTTGAGCAACTACTAATGTGAATGAAATTGGAGAACCTGTCTCATTAATGAGATAGATCATGGAGGTTGACACAATCAACTAAGATCTTGAAAGGATAAAATAGAGATGATTCAGTCAATTAAGGTCTTGAATATGTCAAATATCATGGGACATTCATGATTAAGTGATGGAGAACGTTGTGCCAACAAGGCACACTTGATGGAAGGTGTACATTACACCTAGACATGATGGTTGATTTGGTCAAATAGCACAGTCCAACTTGGAGGATCTTGTCCACATGTGACAGCGCAGTATAGATGAGGGCCAAGGCCTGGGAAGGCTCAAATGTTATATAAATAATATGAAGGCAAGGATGAGGGCATGCTAATTATTTCTTGATGTAAGCTTTTCAAATCTAGAATTGTCATGTGACATTCCACTGCTTTCTCGAGCTATTTAGTAGAGATTGCAGTTGTTGTTTAGCACAGGGTGTTCCTGGTCGGGAATCCCACATATTTCTTAGAGTAGCTCTAGAAATAGTATTGTACTTCATTCTACATCAGGCTTTAAGTGCCACATCTCTTTTCCTACCTTCCGCAGGACACTCATATTCAGAAATTTCATATTTCTGAAGATCAGTTTGGAAGGAGGAAGTTGTCTTCAGTACTTCAACTGGAGAACTGGTGAGGGTTTATTCCTATCACCTTGGGCTTAAAGATCAGCCTCCCAGACCTTCATTTCATATCTGGCATCAGGCCAAAATTTATTGACCTCCCAGCAGCAGTACTTCCTTCAGGAATTACGTTGTCTATCTTGCAGCTCTAAAGGGAGGAAGGAAGTTGTTAGTATTTCAGCTAGCAATATTGTGAGGGATCATTCCCTCACATTTCCATCAGTCTTACCATCATCCTAGAGTTTATTGCAGCATTTTTCAGTAGGCAGAAGGCCTCTCTTTCCCTCACAACGCAATTTCTAGAGGTAGTTGTGTTGCAACAGCTGCAATCATCATTGGAGGATTGAGAAGCTAGATCTAGAGCTTCTAGCTCATAGATTTGAAGAAGGGATCAGCCCTTCAAGCTTAGATCTGATCTAATATCATATTTCAGCCATCTATTTGTCATATCTAGTTTCAGATCTGTACTTCCCAGCAGATCAAGGATCAAATCCTAGGGAGGTGATTTTCCAAAGTTGCAGATCTGGAAAATCCTTTCTGGGTTATCTTGGGAATCCATCACATTGGCCAGATCTTGAATCTTGGCATCATCTAAGCTTCAGTTTTGAGTATATATGCATTTTTCTATTCAGCCTACAACTATATGTTCATATTCTGCTGAAGGGACGACGAGGTATTTGCTTTAGTGCCTCTCCAGTTACGTTGTACCTATTGTAGCATGCTTTCTGGGTGATTCTAGACCAACTTTTTGGCTAGATCTACTGACATTTTGTACATTGTGTAACTGATTCTTCTCCAATCTAATAAAATGGCTCAACTTCTCTGTAAATTCTGATGTTGTCTTAAGATTTATTATTTATCTTGCTGTAAGTTCTTATATTGTGTGAAGTATTACTGCATTCTCCCTTTTGGAATATTACATAAATTATGGCATTAATGGTCGGTATGGGTTGATGTGCCCATGTAATCATTCCAAAATTTAAGTGAGATCTGTCACATCACAGTGTTACTCATGTGTGGATCTTTATAAAGTGAAAATCAGTTACGTTTTTCTGATTGTGATATTGAAATCGCAATATCTGCGAAAATGAATGAAGGACAAGAGTGGTCATGAAGGGAAAGTGCAATGCGATAGAGTATATCACATCGGGGAAATGTGGAGGATGACATTAGGATTGCCGAGGTAGAATTGTGAAATGTGATTTTCAATTTGCGATAGCCTATGTGGCAAAAGTGGGTCCTGCAATCTCTTTTCTATAGAATTTGTTCGAAAAATTCCTTTTTCCCTTTATAAAAGTGCTTTGATGTATTTCACATCGCAATATGTGTTGAGTGGATTTTAAGAGCCATCTGTGTTTCATTGCGATATTGCGATTTCTTTAGCATTCTCTGCTTAAGTGTCTTTAAGGTCAAAATTCAAGGTTTTTACCCCCTTTGATTCCTATTTCTATTTAAATGAATCACTTAAGGGTATTATTTTTTTACTCTAAAAAATTTAAAAGGGTACCCATTATTTTTCTAAGGTAATTATGCTAAAATAATGGGGGTTGTTGAATAGTACAACAATTGGCGATTCACTAGAAGAACTGGTTATCTCTGAAAATAATTTCTTAGTATCTTTAAATAAGTAAAAATAATTTAAGGAAACAAAAATTGTTTTCGAAATGTTTGAATGAATAAAATTACTCTGAATAAAAGAACTCATCTTTATTGTTACTCTTTCAGAAACCTTTCATAAATAAATATTTTCATTCCCCTATATCAATCATCAAATAGTTTAAAAGATAAAATAAGTGTATTTTTGTAACTTAGCCTTTTGATTTACTCCTTCTTCACAGTTAGAGCCATTGTTGGCAGTAGGAATTCATAGCCTCAACAAGGTTACCTTTTAACCATCAATGATTCAGTATCCCATCCATCTATTATTACAATTTCTTGAGATAAATCCTTAATCATATAACTTGTTTTTTTCTTGTTCTTAAGAAGTCATTGTCCTGGCATGATGATCGGAAAGTGACAATGGCATTCACTGGCTATAATTGAACTAAACAAGCTACCTCAACCCTCTATAAAGCGTTCATGTGCTTCTGTAAAGAAATTAGCTCCAGTTTTTGTAATTGTTAGATTATTTATGTATGCATGGTTCTTTAAATAATTATTGATCTTTTCCTCCAACAATAACTGTATCTCTTCAAATGTAAACATTTATTCTCTCATTTTTTGTGACTCGAGTTTTGACTACAGACAACATAACCAATTTTATAATCTAGCGAAACGTGTACATAGTTACTAGTAGACAGACATCAAGTAAACACATGATAATCATGTACAATGACATAAAGAGATATAGTAATGGAGAACTAGTTGAAGAGAACAGATATATCTTATTATATGTCGGGAGAAAATCCATAACTGCTACATCATTTACATATACACATATATATATTTTTCAGGACACTTATGCTAGTTTAATTGTCCGACCAAACATGCTACTTGGTCTATCATTAGTTAGCCTTCATTACATTAAAATTTCGTCAACATAACTTTGGGTTGTTGAAATTTTGGTATTATATGTTGTTACAATCACTTAAATTCAGAACTTCTTTATGCTGCAAATTAAGTTAAGTAATTATAGATAGAACACAAACCATATAAACCATATGAAAAATAAAAGACAACCAAGAACTCAATGAGACACAGAGAAGTTAGGTCAATGACTGGGGCAAAACCCACAAGGGGAAAACCCATAAAGGGAAAACCCAACTAGATTCTTCTTTTATTAGAAATCAGTTGTTCAACAGAGATATAAAGTACAATGAGAGAAAGAAGAAGTTCACCCAAATTAGAAGAATATCTCTAATAGCAGTAGCTGATGCAAACATTGAATCACTTTGGCTCTCTGATATTTTCTCTTACTCTTCAAGTCTCTCTCTCTCTTAATCTCTTTAAAGTCTCTCCAACTCTCTCTCAAGTTCGAATTCACAATGCACAAGTAAGTGAAGTGAGATTATATGAAACAAATATATATAGGAGAGGAAATAACACTTTTACCGATGAAATAGGTAACTGCACTGGTACCTACTTTTTGACGTAGCAAGAAGAACACCCGATTTTGAAAAGTGGTGATGCAGAATCAAAATTTCTTTTTAGCATGTTTTTTTTTTTTTTTTTCAATAGTGGTGGCGTATCATCACCAATGTTTTTTTAAAGGATTGATTTTGACACTATATATTTTCTAATGTCTTCTTCTTCTGTGAGATGTTTATTTTTAAGTGCATTTATGTACTTGTGTTTTAAAAAGAAAAAAATATTTTTTTCAAATAAAATTATGTAATGGTATCTTCACTTTTTCACATAGATAAAAAATGAAAAAAAGGTCAATATTATAAAGTTTATATTTTCTACAAGTTTATGTATTGCTAATTAATTTTTCAATGCACATCAAATAATTGTTGCTAAAAAACCAATATTTTGAATGATATGACAAAAAAATTCAAATTTTCAATATAAATAGAATGCAAAAAATATGCTTTTAGAGACTTTTCGTTAAAAAAAAATGTTAATTAAACTAAATTTTTGGGAAAATCTTAACAAAAACACTTAAGAAAATAACATTTTTATTGAATTTTATGTCAAAAAATAATAGTAATCACATGGTTTTTGCAAAAAATAATGTTTCTTCTCATAAAATATCAAATTCTAAACATTACAAGAAAAATTGATTAATGGATCTCAAAAATGAGCTTTGTTTGCAAGAATAATCTTTGTTTGCAAGAATAACTTAAAGATCATCAACAATATCAACTAATACATGTTCAACATCACCTAGAACATCATTGATGGCTTCTTTGGCAACATTTTCTGCATCATTTTGGTCATTGTTATCTTCTAATGGATCTTTCATGTCTGCAAATCTTCCAAAGTGTCCCTTTCCAATCATTCCATATAATGGTGTTTGAGGTTCCTTTGTTTTTTTTGCCACACGTGATTCATTAAAATCTCCTTTCCTCAAACCAACTTCGTGCTTCACATCTGGAAGGAATTTAAGAGTGTTAATTATTTGTTGAATAAATCTGCATTGCACTAGATCTTTGTCAATGGCAATGCAATTTCTTCCTTTTGGTAGGCAACATGCTAGTGTTGTACCTAATCATCAAGCACAAAATAAATAAGTAAGAAAATTAGTATAAAGACATAAAAAATAAAAAATAAAATATTTAAATTTAAATTTGTATAGTAAAACTTACCTGAACCTGAGAATAAATCCAAAACCCAATCTCCTTCATTTGAACATAGATCTATAATATAGTTAATCAATTCTTGTGATTTTTTATAAATTTTAACTATATCTCCTTTTGCATAATTATCCTCATATGTTAGTTTTCTTACAGCTGCATCATGAACCAATACTTGACTATGACTCTTCCCATCTACTCGATTCATAAGAATATGCTTATAGCTCTCCTCTTTTGTCCAACATTCAACATGGATGAACTCACAATCATTTATAATAGGCTAATCTTCGGAAGAAACAATATTTGACTTATGCCTATAACATAACATAGTAAAGTTCAATTAAATTGTTCATAAATAAAAAAAATTAACAGTAATCAAACATACAATTTCAACTTCTTACCATGTAAGTTGCATCCTTGAGTCTTTTTTTCCCTTGAAGCTTGTTAATAACATTGGAAACTGTGTGTCTGAATGAAATGTCACAAATCGCCAAAGTGGTGATGCTGTCACTTCTTGAAAACCCGTAACAACTTTATTAAAAGCTTGATAAGTATATGGTTCACTATCATATTCAATGTCTGGGAAATTGAAACCATGAGGAATATCTGCAATAACTAGGGCATATTCCCTTCTAGGTATTAGTGATGCAATGTCTTCACAGTCACCTTGTATTATTTGATATTGGATATTGTCGAGCCCATTCCAAATGTAACGATTAAGAGTAGGATCAAGTTCAACATTCATAAGACACTTCTTTCTCATCTTTTCCAACTTAATTTTTTCAATAAAGCTTTTGAAAGTATTTGGTACTCCATTTCCATCCTTCTTCGACATC
This sequence comes from Pinus albicaulis, assembly GCA_034641835.2. NCBI lineage: Eukaryota > Viridiplantae > Streptophyta > Pinopsida > Pinales > Pinaceae > Pinus > Pinus albicaulis. The sequence goes on from CM076575.1 coordinate 689,521,907, forward strand.
TTTAATGACATAAAAATATATATGTATAAGTAATAAAATAAAAATAGTTTAAACATGAATAAAATGAATGTATAAATCAACATACCTTATTGAATGCAATATAAAAATCTTTAAGTGTTGTTGTAGAACTTTCTTCTGGGTAGTGGCGCACAACATCATCCCAACTATCTTCATTCAACATTTTAGCCATATGTTCTTGTATTTTCATAAAAATCTTATGACTGAATAAATAAAGTTAAAACTATTAATATAGTGACATGTATAACAAATTATACCAACAAAATTATGTTTTATTTAAAAGAAAATTATAATGAAAGGAAAATAAGAAATAATTCAAGAAACTTACTTTTGAAATTTGCACACATTTCTTCCATTGATAATTCACCCGACTTCACACGGGCTAGTATTGATTTGACCAGTTTCTCATCCTTCACACCTTGCATTGTTCTCTAAGGTGTGATAGTCATATCCTCTGGAAGTTGCTTCATTTCAAGACCTGTCTTACTGTTGGTACATATTATGGGTTTACTCTTTTTAACCTTCTAACTTTTTATGGAAATATTTTCCCACCGGTCAAAAATATCATCAATCAAATCCCATATCTCCCCAGTTCTAAATTCCAACTGAAAAATGTTATCCATGCTTCTGAATATAGTTGAATTCATTTTTCCACCTTTTTCTTTGATTTTTTCATCAATTTGATAACCTGTTTCCATTAAACATTCCTTCCGAAATGTTAGACTAACTTGTGTCTTATCCCCACCATATTTTTCTATGAATTCATTATGAATAAATCTGACCCTTTGGATGAAAGTCATTTTCATTTTGTACTCATTATCTGCATTATGATCCCATGCCAAAAACTTTGATTCTATTTCTGTTAAACCAACGTAAATGATGCATTTCACTGTTTGAAAAAGATATTTGTTGGGATATTCCTCAATCAACGGTCTTTTAGCTTCTACTGAATGGTTCCCTCCAATTACATAATATTTATAATCAAAACATTTTGTCTTTTCAAATGCTTGTTTGTTGGGAATCTGACGTGGATCGACAAGAACCACATAATCCACCGCATACGCATATTTATTTTATAGATTTTTATTTTTCGGTAAATTTAAATTTATATTGACAATTTGAAAAAAAATTAATTAATTGTTTTCTCATTAACTAATATATATCTTTCTTTTTATCATGAAAATGGCATCAAAAAAATTTTCTGTGAATGTTTCTGCACCTACGGCAGCAACTCCCAAATCTAAAGTTGGAGCTCAAAATTTTGGCCACCAAGAATTAATTTATTCTTCCTCAACTCATATCGAATAGCATTTTGTTTTGTTTTAATAATGTCATCCTCTAACTCAGCACCTGGTGTTGTGATTTCTCTGCTTCCATTAGATCTTTCAGTTTTTTCTTCACTATTGCTCATGAATTTTACAGATTCACCAATATTTGATTTCCTATTCTTATTGGTTAACATATGAGTTCTTTTATAAACAAGTTCTTCATCATCAGGTAACAGAGAGACATATTTGGACTTTTTCTTTTTGGTGTCTGATTTGTTTTCTCCTTTTGCACGATGGTTCTAATCTCCTCCTCACTAATTCTATCATAATTTTCAGTTTCATGTTCCACATCTTCAAAAGTAACATGTTTAGGTTTACTAGATTGACCCACCTTAGTGACTCTTGGTTGATCCCCTCTTTGTACTATTGCAATGTCACAAGCTATTGATCTTTGCTTCAATCTCCTTTCCTCTGCTTTGTCCATGTGGAAAGTGTTGATCACATTCATAACATCTGGCTCCATATAGTAAATACCTTCAAACATGTTTGAAAGACTCAGAACAAAATCCTATGAAACAAAATAAAACATGTCAATGATCAATACTTTATAACGAATTGAATGATCCTTACAATAATGCATAGCGGAAATAAAAATAAGCATACTTACAATGTTATTTGCAATGTTGCTTGAGATTTCTTCAAAAAACTTTGTAGATATTTCATTTGTGTCATACTTGACCTTTGATAAACGATATCTAACCTTATCACGTTTATTAGCCTTCCTTGCAAGAACATAAATAGTGTTTGTATTCGGAACCATACATATGTCTCGTACTCTGCCCATCACATCATATAGTTCATTTAAGTCAATCATACCACAAACCAGATAGATATGTATATCAACCTTCGTTTCACTGTCTTCAAGATACTATGAGAAATCAGTTTTATCTATTTCCTCGGCGTTCTTCCAATCAGAAACAAGCTTTAATGAACCTAGTGGGCCACTTGCTTGAATTTTATTAGTGTGTGCAACAATGTCCTTATTGCATCCAGCAGTATCCATAGTGCGCCCAGCTGCAACTTTAGATTTGGGAGTTGTATCCATAGTGCGTCGAGCTCCAACTTTAGATTTGGGAGTTGCTGCCCTAGGTGCAGAAACATTCACAGAAAACTTTTTTGATGCCATTTTCCTGATAAAAAGAAAGATATATATTAGTTAATGAGAAAACAATTAATTAAATTTTTTTCAAATTGTCAATATAAATTTAAATTTACCGAAAAATAAAAATCTATAAAATAAATTAAAAAAACAAAATTTATTTGTAACTAAATAAATTTAAAATAAACCAATAAATTAAACTATAGAAATTATTCATTTATAAAAAAAATATTAAAAATCGTATTTATATATATATATAATAATTTTAGAATAACTTTATAAAAAAATTAAAAATTTGTTTTAAATTGTATAAAACAATTTAAAAATAAATTTAAAACTGAATTTTTTATTTAATATTTCAAAAAAAACATTTACTATTTAACAAATGTTAAAATTAATATTAATTTGTTTTTAAGCTAAAAAATTTATTAAAAAAAAATTGAAAAAATGAATGTTTATTTTTTTTGTTTTAATTTAAATTGTATTGTTTTATTAAATATGTATTTAATCAATTATATTTTAAAATTTTAAATATAATGAATATAATTAAAACATATATTTTAAAATTTAAATTTAAAACATATAATATTTTATCGTATTCTAAAATTTTATTTTATAATTTTAAAATATTATATTATAATTTTCTATTATAATTTTAAAATTTTATATTATACTTTTAAAATTTTACATTAAAAGTTTATATTAAATTTTTTATATTGAAATTTTATAATAAAATTTTATATTAAAATGATATATTAATATTTTTAAAACAAAACAATAAAATTCTATATTTAAATCAAAATAAAAATTATAAATTACATTATATATTTAAATTTAAAAAAAAAAATTTAAAAACAAATTTTCGCACTCACTGGGAGTCGAAGGCAGGCCGGGCAGCGTCGTTGAGGGCTGGTCGGCCTGACTCCAGCCCCCGGTTGGGCAAAGGACAATTTTCGGCAGGCCGGGCAGCGCCGTCAAGGGCTTCCCAGCCTGCCTCCGGCCCCCGGCTAGGCAGAGGACGATTCTTGGAATTGTCCTCTACCCAGCTGGGGGCCAGAGGCAGGCCGGGCAGCCCTCGACAGCGCCACTCAGCCTGCCTCCGGCCCCTGGCTAGGCGGAGGGCAATTCTCGAAATCGCCCTCCGCCCAGCCGGGGGTTGGAGGCCGGTCGGGCGGCGCCATCAAGGGCTGCCCAGCCTGCCTCCGACCCCTGGCTGGGTGGAGGGCGATTCCGCCGTCCGACCGGCCTCTGGCCCCCGGTCGAGCGGAGGTCGATTTCGAGAATCTCCCTCCGTCTAGCCAGGGGATGGAGGTCGGTCGTGCGACGCCGTCGAGGGCTGCCCAGCCTGCCTCTGGCCCCCAGCTGGGCAACAAATTAATTTTTTATTTATTTATTTTTTTAAACACAGACTATATAAAAAACATAATATTTTTTTTTAAATTTTGTTTTAAAAAAACTATTATAATTTAAAAAAAAAATGTATTGTTTAATATTAAAAAACAAAAAAAAACTATTCAATTAAAATTTTAAAATATAGAAAAACAATAAAAACAAATTAAAAAATATGTTTTAAAAAATAAACAAACAAATTTAAAAATAATTATTTTTTATTTTTTATTTTTTTTAATTAAAACAATTATTATTTAAAATATAAAAAACAATTTAAAAAAATTAAAAATATGTTTTAAAGATTTTAATTTTTTTTTTTTTTCTTAAAACTAAATCAATTATAATTTAAAATATAGTAAATATATATATATATATATATATATATATATATATAAACAAACAAATATATGAAAATGTTAATTTTTATTTTTATTTTTTTTAAACAAATATATGAAAATGTTAATTTTTATTTTTATTTTTTTTAAATTAAAACAATTATAATAAAGAAAAAAAATTTGTTTAATATAAAATATAATACTATAGAATTAAAAATAAAAATAAAAAAATAATATATATATATAAACAAATACAATTAAAAATAAGATTTAAAAAAAAAATTATATATATATATATATATATATATATATATATATATATATATATATATATATAATAAAAAATGTCAAATAAAAAGAAAAAAAACAATAATGATAAATTACAATTAAAATTAAGATTAAAAATTTAAAAAAAAAAAAAAAAAAATTGTCAAATAAAAAACAAAAGAAAAACAATTTAAATAATGAAACCACAAATATATTTATAATTAAAAAACAAATAAATTTAATATAAACTAAAACTATCTATTCTCCTTTAAATAAAAGAAATAAAATATCTATTAATATTTCTAAAAATAAATTTTCATTTTTTAAAATTATAAATTTGTGTCCAAATAACCCTAACAAAGAAAAAAAAATCTAATTTTTTGTCCTAAAACTCTAACAATTTGAGTTTTTTTTCCCATTTTTTTCACTAAAAAAATATTAAAAAATTATGGTTTTTGAACCTAAAAACCTTTAAAAAGTAGTTTTTGAATACAAAAACCATAGAAAAAAAGATATTTTCCCCAAAATAGTCTTTAAATGGATATAATAGAAGTAAAACTAAGCTTTGAAATGCAAAAAATTCCTATCACCAATGCGAACACAACGCCTCCACAAAATTACCAATACGAACACAATGCCTCCAATGCGAATGCAATGCCTCCAAGAAGTTACCAATGTCAATGCAACACCTCCAGAAAATTGCTCCAACAAAAACTAGAAGACTTGATGTGATGTGATGAATAGAAACAATGATTCTTATTATACAACGAATTTTGTGTGAATGTTTTACTATTTAACGAATGTGGGATAAAGATTTAAAATTTAAAATTTAAAATATTTACATGTAGTTAATTATAGCTAATATTATAGTTAAAATAATTAATATTTGCATGTAGTTATCGTAGTTAATATTTTATATAATATTTACATGTACTTAATGTTAAATCATTCAAATATAATCTAGAATTAAAATTTAAAATATTTACATGTAGTTAATTGTAGTTAATATTATAGTTAAAATAGTTAATATTTGCATGTAGTTATCATAGTTAATATTTTAGTTAATATTCACATGTACTCAATGTTAAATCATTCAAATATAATCCGGGATTAAAATTTAAAATTCAAAATATTTACATGTACTTAAATATAGTTAATATTATAGTTAAAATAGTTAATATTTGCATATAGTTATTTGTATGTTTTAACCTTGTACAGAAATTGTCTGCAAACGAATCTTAAAAACAGAAAATAAACAATAGCGAGAGCATAAAACATAAAACATATATACACAAAGATTTTCCCCTGGATCCCAAATCGGGACGACCAACTTGATTTTTCATTATATTCCTTTTAGTGTTACAACACATATATATACATGTCGAAGCATACATAAACCCCAATCCATTAACCCTGGATTAGAACATAATCGTAATTCCCTTGACTGGATCTACAAAATACCAGGGGCCCAAAATCATCATGCTCCAAAACCATGTGCAAACCCATGCACAAAACCATGGGCGGGTCCGCCCACCGGAAAATAAGGACCAAAAAAAAATTCTCGGGGCTTTGCACCGGACCCCAAACAGGGGGGGCTATCGCCCCCCTGTGCATGACTAGTCATGGAAAGAATATAACACATACCCAACATTCTCCCACTTGTTGTTTTCTTTCCGCAGGGGGCCACAAGAGAGCTTAGTTATTATTCCAACTCTGCAACACCCATTGTTTCTCTACACCAAGAGAACTTTTGAGTGCTGACAGACTTTGTCAATGCATCTGCAACATTCTTCAGGGTGTCAAACTTTACCAGCAACACCCTTTTAGCCTCAACCATATCTCTCACAAAGTGATATTAAACATCAATGTGCTTTGTCTCTGAGTGATAAGCAGGGTTCTTAGCCAAGAAAATTTCACTTTGGCTATCACAGTCTATACTTATAGCTTGTTGCACCAACCCCATATTTGAACACAATCTCTGCAACCAAGCTACTTATTTTCTTACATGAGTGGTTATTATGTATTCAGCCTCTGTAGTTGAAAGAGCCACTACAGACTGTCTTTTACTCATCCAACTGATTGCACCTCCAAATAGGCTAAACACATACCCACTTGTAGATCTTCTTTGGTCTAGATCTCCAGCCTAGTCTGCATCAACAAAACCATGAATTTCCAACACTCTTTCCAATCTTGGTCTTCCTTGGTAGCACAAGCAATAATCACTAGTGCCACGCAAATATCTGAAAACCCACTTCACTGTTTTCCAATGCTCCTTCCTTGGGTTTGACATAAACCTGCTCAATACTCCCACTGCATGTGCAATGTCTGGTCTAGTACAGACCATTGCATACATCAGGCTACCCACTGCACTTGCATATGGAACACGGGACATATCCTCCTCTTCTTCTTGTGTCTTGGGACATTGTTCAGTAGATAGATTTGTACCTACAGGGATCATAACATTCACCGGTTTACTATCCTACATGTTGAACCTCTGCAATATAGTCTCGATATACTTCCTTTGGTTTAACCAGAGCTTCCTCTTTTCCCGATCTCTCTTAATTTCCATGCCCAAAATATAGTTTGCAGCACCAAGATCCTTCATGTCGAATTTGGAGAACAGTTGGGTCTTCAAATCTTGAATAATTTCTTTGTCATTTCCAATCAACAACATATCATCCACATACAAGACCAAATAAATAACACGGTCACCAATTAATTTAAAATAAACACAGTGATCCTCTTTGTTTCTAGTGAAGCCAAGTACCTGTATATAGGTATCAAATTTCTGATACCACATCCTTGGTGATTGTTTTAACTCATACAGAGATTTATTTAACCTACATACTAGTTCTTTCTTCCCCTTCACCATAACTCCTTCAGGTTGTTTCATTTAGATCTCCTCTTCCAGATCCCCGTGAAGAAATGTTGTCTTCACATCCATCTGTTCTACCTCAAAATAAAATGCAGTAGCAACAGACAAAAGTAATCTAATAGAAGTAACTTTGGCAACAGGAGAAAAAATATCACTAAATCAATTACTGACACCTGAGATTAACCTTTTGCTACCAACCTAGCTTTGTATTTCTCCACCTTGCCTTCTACATTTATCTTCTTCTTAAACACCCATTTGCTCCCGATGGGCTTCCTTCCAGCCAGCAACTCCACCAGATCCCATGCCTCATTTTTATGTAAGGATGCCATTTCATCAACCATGGCCTCCTTCCAGAGTTTTCTATCCTCTGAATCTACGGCCTCCCTGACGGTTATGGGATCATCAACAATTATAGTTAAAGAAAAATTTGAATAGAAAGCAGATGGACTATACCTTTCTGGTTGTCTTCTTTCTCGAACTGATCTTCTCATAGCTAGAGTTTGTGGCTCTTCCTCTTCTGAGTCTTCTTCTGTTGTAGACTCTGATTCATCCTCCTTTAGCTTAAACTCTATCTTTTCAGGTTCCTTTGGTAGGACTTCATGCTTAACAACATCTTTCACCTCTCTAAACACCACATCTCGGCTGTACACAACCTTCCTTGTTTCTAGGTTCCAAAGCTTGTAACTCTTTAAACCATCCTTATACCCAATAAAGATGCACCTTTCAGATTTATTATCCAACTTGCTCATTTTCTCCTTAGGAACATGTACATATGCATCACATCCAAATACCCTCAAATGTGAAAGAGAGGGTTTCTTACCAGTCCATACCTCATGTGGAGTCTTATCCTCCAACGCTAATTAAGGTGATATGTTAACCAAGTAACATGTAGTCTCCACTGCCTCTGTCCATAATTCTTGTCCTAACCCGATACCACTGAGCATGATTCTTGCCTTTTCCATCAGCGTTCTATTCATTCTTTCTATAACTCTGTTTTGCTGAGGTGTGTATGGAGTATTCTTTTGTCATGCTATACCACACTTCTTATAGAACTCTTCAAATTCCTTCTTGCAGAACTCCCCACCATTATCTGTCCTCAGCACCTTTATCTTCTTCTCTGTCTGGTTTTCCACCAGAGCCTTAAATTCTTTAAATCTGTCAAAGACATCAGATTTCTTCCTCAAGAAATATATCCATGTATTCCTTGAGAAGTCATCTATGAATGAAACATAGTACACAGACTTACCTAATGATGGAACCGACATAGGTCCAAACACATCACTGTGCACAAGCTCTAATATCTTGTTCTCCCTCTTAGCACTAGAAGGAAAACTCACCCAATTCTTCTTCCCATATACAAAATGTTCACAGAAATCGAAATCCATAGAGCTATTAGACATACCTTATACCATACCATTTCCATGCAGTATCCGAAGGCCCTTCTCTCAAATATTTCCAAGCCTTTGATGCCATAGCATGGTCTTTTCTCCAGAGAATGCTAGGCTCTCCACTCCACTTTCGAGAACCACAGAACTGTTGCACCCATCAATAATAGTGGTGCCTTGAAGCTTGTACAAAGTTTCAATCCGAACTCCTCACATTAATACCAGTGCACCCCGAGCCATCTTACAGACATCTTTCTCAAACACTGTTTTTACACCTGCATCAGCCATCTTGCTTACAGAAATCAGATTTCTGGCAGATGCAGGAATGTGTAGAAAACCAGGAAGTGTTCTAATCCTTCCACCTTTCAGCTTCAGCTTGACTTTTCCACGTCTAACGATTCTGGCCTTCCTATCATCGCCTAAGAAGACATCATCGCCATCATATTTCTCATACTCGCAGAACCACTCCCTATGAGGATTGAAGTGAAAGGATGCACCCGAGTCAATCAACCATGACTCATGATCTACATGTGTATTTGAAGAAGAAGCCAAATACACATCCCCACCTTCATCTGAGGTGGTTTTTGCCTCTATAGAAGGAGAATCATCAAATCCCTTTCCTTTCTTAGGAGCTTTAGCCTGTAGTCCTTTTTTTAGTGCCCTTCCTTTCCGCATTTCCAGCACACCTTTACAAACTTTATAGGAGATTTAGATCTCCCTCTAGATTTAGATCTCCCACTCGAAACCTTATTCTTGTTTCTTTTCTGGGACCTTCTTCATACAAACAAGGCATCTCCATTCTAACCTTCCATATTTCTCTGTCTCATTTCCTCCGACAGCAAGGCTGAGACAATGTCATCAAAATTCAAGGTAGTTTTATTGCTACCTATTGCAATAACCAGATTGTCCCATGAGTCTGGTAGAGAACACAACAAACTGATGCACTTATCTTCATCTGAGATTTTAATATCAACAAATGACAGCTGACTTACCACAGTATTGAAGGCGTTCAGATGCTCTATCACTAAGTCTCCATCCTTCATCCTCAGGTTATACATCTTTTTCTGCAGGAACAATTTATTCACCAGAGACATAGATTGGTACAAAGTCCCAAGTTTGTCCCACAAATTCTTCGTTGTAGCTTCCCCAAGTATATTCAACAATACTGAATCTGAGACACACAACCGTATTGTGCTCTTCCCCTTCTGATCCAACTTTTTACAGTCTTCATCTAACATTGTCGTTGGTTTAGTACCTAGATCTACCGTGATTCACTAGTCTTTATCCACCAGCAAATCCTCCATCTTGAGCTTCCACAACTCAAAAATCTGACCATTAAATTTCTCAATCTCTATCTTTCCACTACTCGCCATCTTCTTTCACCGCAAGAATCAATCCCGCAGATCTCCCATTGAACAAGGTCTACCACAGGCCCAAGAAAAAAACCCCTTAGCATCAAAGGCATCCCCTTGAAGTCGAAACAACTCTGATACCAAATGTAAGTTTTAACCCTGTACATAAATTATCTGCAAACGAACCTTAAAAACAAAAAATAAACAATAGCGAGAGCATAAAACATAAAACATATATACACAGAGATTTTCCCCTGGATCCCAAATCGGGACGATCAGCTTGATTTTTCATTATATTCCTTTTAGTGTTACAACACATATATATACATGCTGAAGCATACATAAACCCCAATCCATTAACCCTAGATTAGAACATAACCATAGTTCCCTTGACCGGATCTACAAAATACCAGGGGCCGAAAAACAACATGCCCCAAAGCCATGTGCAAACCCATGCACAAAACCATGGGCAGGTCCGCCCACCAGAAAATAAGGACCAAAAAAAATTTCCTCGGGCATTGCTCCAAACCCCAAACAGGGGCGCCCCCCCCCCTCCGCCGGTCGGGGTCGCTCCCGGCCCTCCACACACACACACACACACACATGACTAGTCGTGGAAAGAATATAGCACATACCCAACATTATTATTGTTAATATTTACATGTAGTCAATCTTTAATCATGCAAATAAGAAAATTATTTTAGTTTGGAAGGCATGCATGAAAGGAATCTTTTGTGGATATTTTGAATAGAAAGTATGGTGAAATATTTCAAGACCAACAATTTATTAAGAAATTTTGAAATATATTTTAGACGAATATAATGTAGGTTTAAAATTTAAAATTTAAAATTTTTACATGTAGTTAATTATAGTTAAAATAGTTAATATTTGTATGTAGTTATTATAGTAATATTATAGTTAATATTTACATGTAGTCAATGTTAAATCATTAAAATAACAACATTATTTAAGTTTGGAAGGCATGTGTTATTTCCTAAATCTACCTCAGGCTGAAGGAAGGCAGAGTTCAGGGTAACATCAAACCACGCTCAGTCTGGTAGCTAGCCCTACCAGATCAGGAGAGGGCTCTCTCCGATTCAATCTCAGCAAAGATAAACAATAAGGCTTGAGATGTCTTGAAATAAAGGCTAATTTTAGGCTAGGTATATAAGTAAAAGATTTTGATTTAATTTTGAGGGTTTTTGTTGGAATCAAAGGGAAAGGCAGTTTTGGGTCCGGGGATGAGGCCTAGTTTTTGCAGAGTTCTGAATGGGGCAAGGAAGGAAATTGTTTTGATGCTTTGGATTGAATGAATGGATAGTTCAGACCGGTGAGGAGCTGAAGAGGGCGAGAAGCTTTCAAGAATCTTCTTCAAACATATGAAAACATGGAAAATTAAACAAAACTCAAGGCATAGCAAAGCAATCTAATGAATTCCACCTTTATCACTCATTTGTTTAATTTAAGAAGAAAGGAGAATGGAAATGATACACATAAAAAATCAGTGAACTTACAATCACAGAGAGAAATACACCATCAAAACATAGAGCCACATGGATCCCAAAGAGTGCTGCAAACCCTGGTCTATTCCTTTGCCAAAATTGCAGAGATGAAATGTACAATGAAGTGCCAAGCAATCCCAAGTGTCCAACCCTGAAAATGACTGAAGATCTACATGATATACACAATCCTAAATCATCCCCATGCCTCTAGGGGTCGAGCTCACCATTCTAAGAGTTGTTTCAACCAAAAATAAACTAAGAACTAGAAAATAGGCAATGAAACAACTTGCCTCTATATGATAGGAAACTGATTCATTCACTTACATTTCACTTTTTGGTGAATGAATCTACTTGGATGAGTAAAAATGTGCCAAAATTACATCATAGTCATGAAATTACATCAAGTTACATCAATATTCATATGAAAAATTCAAACTAGCCAAAACTAGGCGAAAAACTGAGCTGTTGAGTGAAAAATAGGCCAAATTTCCCAATGCGCCGCGCCTGAAATCTCTATGCGTAGCGCCACTTTGAGACTGATTTTTAGGGTCTTCCCGGAGTCCAAATGGAGTGCAGGATAGCTCTTTGGAAATCTATACCTATATAATTTCCAACCCAAGTGGAATTTCTGAATTTGGTTGTTATTTTCCCCTCCAAAAATCCAATCTCCCAACACTGCTTCCTGTGTGTGCAAAAAGTGGCAGAAAGGCCATTTTTGAGGTATTTTTGACCCTTTAGGCAACCCAAAACTTGTCAAAATCCTTAGGTAATGGGTAGGAATACATAATTTTTGATGAAAAATCAAGAAATGCAAATTTTTCCTCAAAAGGAGCTGCCAATTATAAGCGCACGCCAAGTGGCGCTACGCATCGGGCGGAAAAATCTGTGTTAAGGCCAAAAAATTCAAAATTGACAAAAAGTTTCCCAAATTTCTTGAAATTTGGGCTGAATGTCCACCATCAAGCACTATGCTGGGCCAAAGAAGCTTCGGCCAAAATTTGGAGTCTATCATGCCTTTTGCGACACTTTAGTGCCCTATTTATCCTTGCTTTCAGGATCTTGATCCTCGCTTTGCAAACATGATTTCGCGCCCAATAATGGTTCTTCATGTGCCTGAGCATGTTCTTTTCCTTGTTTTATTTCTCCAAAAGCTTCTCAAGATGAATATTGACCCTCTCAAGCCAAGTCTCTCTATCAGCCTCAATCTCCCGCTCAATGGGTGTCATCTCTATTTGGCTTGTTTGGGCAGCTTGTCGGTTCTCACGGATGTTTTGCAACTCCATGATTGTTTTTTGATCTTCCAATTGTTTATTTCACTGCTCCAGGTAATTTATGATCCATTGGGCTCTTTTTAATTTGATGATCAATGTGTCAATCTCCGCCTTCTGCTCCTGAATAGTCTCTCTCAACTTTGAGCTTGGAGAGCTCAAATTCTCATCAATGAGTACAAAATCAGTATCCTGGCCTCCTGAAGGGCCCTCATCCTGCATAGGCATCTTACCTCTATCCTGAACCTGTACCTGTGCTACTGATGACGGCAACGAGACCCCTTCCACCCCAGGTGGAGATAGTACTCGTCGGGCTGCTGCAAATAATCCTCTAGTGCCTTTTTGATAAGTGATATACATCAGCACACTAGTAGTCTCTGCCTCTTGACCTCCACACTGATGTGAAGGTTCACCTGCATCATGGAAAACCTCCGGAGGAACCTAAGGAGCTGTGAAGAAATCACGAGAAATGAAATCCTCCCATGAAATTCCCTACAATCCAAGCTGATGTACAACCACGATCTTGATGAGTGCATAGTGATAAATATTGTTGTACTGCTGCTCGGGAGTTTTCTTCTGCACAAGGGTGGCCATTCTCTCGATGTTCCGGCACATGAAATAAGGAATGTTCATCATCCTCATTCTGGTGAAATGCATCAATAACCTGATGTGGTAGGCATAGAGGCGTGAAAACCGGCCCTCATAACTGAAATATCTGATAATGAGTTTCATCAGAGGCGCATAGGATTCCTTCAGGAACCGGAATGGGAACACCCTGCTGAGCTGCCTCACAAAGCTAGGCCTGATGTATGGTTCATAATGCACTCTGTCCACCTGTTGTCTTTTGTTCCACTGTTCACCCACATTCGGTATTCCGGTTGCTTGAGAAATAGTTTCCGGTGTCAAAGTGAAATTTACACCAGCAAGAGTTACCTGACCATCATGTAAATGCAATACAAACAAACGAGCCAACTCCTGATGATGATGGATCCTAGCAATCATTTCGCAAAACTGATAGCATGACTGTTCTCGAAAACATGCCATGGCAAGTGGGTAAGCCTGCAATTGAGTCAATGAGGTGGGCTCTTCTCTCACATGTCTGCCACCTTTACGAGGCCTTCTAGGTGCATGTAGCTCAGTGGTAGAATCACTATCTCGGTCATATGATGTGTCAGTATCTGTCTCCATGATGTCCATGCAAGGTGTATGTTGGCTTGTATGAGATGAAAATGAGAATTTGGTGCTTTGTTTCAATTGCCAAATATATGGTAGCAAAGGGGAGGTACTGTAGGAGAAATAAGGCAGTGGGGATAATGGACCTCAATCAAGTGATAATTGAAGTGTAGGGATAGCCACTTGACTGTTTGGAAAACTTGGGGTTTGGGAAGTTTTACAAGTGAAATTGGAAAGGGAGAATGATAGGAAATGAAATGACTTAGGGATAGGAAAATAGGCTTAGGAATGAGTGACTTGGGATATAAGAGGATGGTGTAGTGATGAGATAATAGTGATAGGAGATGGGAAAAACAAGGTGGGGAATTGAGTAATTTGGCACAAAGTTATTTTTAAAACAACAACTTCAAAACCCTAAAGAGGCACTTCAACAAGATGATAGGGTTTATACTTTTGGCATTCAAACTCTCATATTCAAACTCAAACAACACCAAACATGGGTTAATGGCAATTACAAAGTCACATAAACTTACTTAGGGCGAGAAGGACTGAGTCGATTTGAATTTTTGTGGAGCAATGACAAAAATCTAGCTGTCTGCCCTGTGCGCTGCGACAGTGGCCCAGTGCATCGTGACCCTTGTATGCATCGTGACAGTTCAAAAATACACAGAGGTTAGCGGCCCTATGCGTCGCGCTCAGCCAGTGCGCCGCGACCACCACCCAGTGCGTCGCGCTCAACAAATTACACACAGTTTTCCCTCCAAACACTGCATCGCTCCTCCACGATTTTTCTTGGTTTCACTCTTGTCTCTTGGCATGTAAATGGAGTTTGAATATGAAAATATCTTATATATATCAAAGAATTTGATTTTTCATTTGGGCAAACCCACTTTCTAATGTTGCAGACTTTGACACATTTAAATGAACTATGTTTTGTTTCCTTTTGATTTTTTGGACTGATGATGAGCTTCTTGTCTATATTTACAGGGATAGCTGGCATGGGGTTTTGGAAAAGGTGACCAGGGCTACGCATGGAGTACTTTACAATTGAAGAAACTTTGAAAATTACATTGCATTTATTACAAAAGATGAAATAGACGATTTTTCTTCAAAATAGAGTTTTGAAGTAAAATCATTATCAAGGATTATGATGATGAAATTTTTGCAGTGAAACCTTATTTGAAACCTCCCTCATGTGCCTGCTGACATTATTAGTCATTTTGAAGACTAAATTAACGAAACCCTAGACCTAATGAGACTAAAAACCCTAAAATGACTCTTTGCTAACTAGGAGACCAAAAATGACTGTAAATGATTTTGATGAACAGACACGGACCAGCAGGTACATGACATGAGGGATATGAGTGACAAGACACTTCCGTCAGATGATTCATGTTCCTAATGGAATGCAGCTGACTGAACTGAGTGAGATACCTAAAATGAAATGCAACAAAATAAATTTGATCTCTGACGGAGGGATGAAGATACCGACTCTAACATTGGCTCCAATGGGGATGGTAGCTCCTTGGAGGTGCCAAGAACTACATATTTCTGGGAGAGTAGGAAGTGCCTTCGTCCATTGGGATATGGATTCCATAACTTTGACAAATCAACACAAGACTCTTGACTCATTTTATTGACTGAAAATTTACTCAAACCGACTCAATTTTGAAACCAAAATGACTGAAAGACTTGACTCGACAAACTCAAACCAAATCTGAAATCAATCTTCAGAGTTATAGCCTTCACCTCTGGCCCCAAACTAAATAAAAGGTCACAGTACACACTTTCTCTGAAACTATATTGAAACTGACAAAAATGACTCAAGACCTACTTAACTGAAATTTATACTTACAAAGCTTTTTAATGGCAGCAGTCCATCGAAGTGACAACCAGCGCCTACGATGAAACCATGCCCAATCTGTGAAGTGACTGATGGCAACCAATCCGGCGGATGGCTACATACGAAATTCAAGTCTCCTTTTCGAGCGGGTAACTCACTCACTAGAAACCTGACTCACAATAACCACTGAAACCAAGGCTTATGATAACGAACCAGGCAACATTTATCTTTTCTGATGCTTGCAAAAGAATGCCGAAGGGATCTTGAAAATCCTGAAGCACTAGTTGGTCTTGAGATCCAGCAGCAAAAATACAACTACTTGCTTCATTCTGATCTGAAAGAACAATTGATTTCCGAGTGATAGGAAGGCACAGAGAGGTATAGGCTTCCTCCATCTGAGTGTTAGCTATAAGTTACTTGACCATGAGAAATTCTGGCATATTGTCTCTCTCAAGCTCATATTCCTCAATATCATGGTCTAGGTCATTCTTAAACAGAAAACAATCTTCAAGATTATCAAACATGACAACCTTATCATCTTCATGAAAGAAAATATTATCTGTTTGTTGATCTATAAACATTAGGGGAATTTTGAGGTCTAAAATGGGCCTCCTAAGAAAAATGTACAACAAAAATAAACTTTATAACAACCAATAGGATTCAAGATGATGATGTCAACCATGGGGGATGATTTACCATTTTTTTAAATAAAAGGGTAAAAATATTAAAAAATAATAAAATAATAAAACTACTTTTTCAACTCGTATTTTCAACTTATCTCCCAAAATTTTTACTCAAATTTCGAGCGGGAGTACTCGTTGGATGCGAAATTTAATTCCTCATCCAAGGAGTACCCATGTTGCATACTTTCGATGGGTCCTACTACACGAAAAATGAAAAATACATAAAAAAAACGTGATTACAATCACGTTTTTTTATGTATTTCTCATTTTTCGTGTAGTAGAGTTCATCAAAAGTATGCAACATGGGTACTCCTTGGATGAGGAATTAAATTTCGCATCCAACGAGTACTCCCGCTTGAAATTTGAGTAAAAACTTTGGGAGATAAGTTGAAAATATGAGTTGAAAAAGTAGTTTTTCCATTTTTCCCTCTAAAATTTGATGATGTCATCAAATCTTATTTGATTTTTTCCACTATTATTTTATAATTTCCTTAGGAGGCCCATTTTAGACCTCAAAATTCCCCTAATGACTAATTACAAGACCGACATCATTTTCAAAAGAAGAAGAAGTTTCACCAACACTTTCTTGATCATGTGCACAGTGCAACTCTGCTTTAGCTTGGGCTGTAACATGACCTTTCAGGAGTTGATCTATCTCATCTTCAGACAAAGGAGATAATGCTTTTTGTTTTCTTTGGCTCAAACAATGATTGTCTTCATGAAATAAAATTTTAAAACATGAAAAACCTGAATGATAGTCCTTAATTCCCTGATCTTCTGAAATTTGAAAACATTGTTGATCATCTTCATATGACATGGCAATCAAATTATCATTTATCACTGAGTTATTGAAAGAATATTTTTCACTTACTTGAACAAAGATCTCATCTTCTTTTTCATGAACTGACTGGATTACCTCCTCATGAAGGCTTTGTTCTAATGAAATGAGAAGATTTGGATCAATAACTTTGTCTTCTTCATTCCAAATGATCTCAACAACAGAGTTCTCCTTCATGGGAGTTAGCACAAGGCATTCTTGATCATCACGATTTGAATCTAGATCTGAAATAGCTGAATTGACTTTATCACATTCTGAAATTGAAACTTGACTTTCCTGCATATTGTCTTCTTCTATGGACAGATTTGAAATAAAACCTTCTCTTTCATCATTTTCCATTGTGCTAAGATCTTGATCCTGCTGCAAAGTTTCATGAGCATCTTGATGAGTATCCTCTAAGTTCTCTTTATGCTGCTGAAATTGATTTTCATACAGAGCCTCCATGATCCCATCATCCATGAAGTCATCATCTTCATAAACTTTTTCAAGATTTTCAATAAAACTATGAACATGGCTACAACAGTTCTGAACTAAAGTTAAGGATGGATAAGACTCTTTATACCTTTGAAAGAACATGGTATGAAAATCCTTTAAACAGTAAATACAAGCACGCGGCAAACTTTCATACCAAGATCGGGCTTCACCTTCTAGAGTGGCCATGCATATCTTCATCAAGCAATCTTCAGGAAAATCAACCTTCAACTTGTGGATATATATGTGAAATCTAACCAGATGTAAAGCAGCATCCTTACTATCATCATCTTTAAACGTAGGCAAATTCCTTTGCCAATCTACCTTAGGAATTTTATTTGGAAAACCTAGAATGTGATCTTGGCTCATGGAAGCATACCTTCGATCCAGCAAAACCATTTTTATAACAATGAATTCACCAAGAAATTCCTCAGGCTACTGATTATTGAAGAGTAGAGTCGCCATAAAAATTCTGAACCTTAGGATTCTTTGACACTGGAGTCGCCAGGTGAATGATTTCAGCCTTCTTACGTCTGATCGTTGTCCACCATCAACCATCAGATCTAACTTGATACATGTACTAGGGAAATTTACAAGTCAGGTGTTACGATTACAAACTAGACCGGAGATTGACTGAAGCAGCGTTTATCTACTTTCGCTAATGAAAAGCAAGAGCAATTCGAAGGCTACGTGGCATAACTTCAGGCTCCATCTGTAGCTTATAAAACAAATAACACTAACGAAAACATTTTGATATTCCCCGATTAGGTCGCCACTATTGTGCCTACGAAATCTACCTCGGAAGGAAGGCGAGTTGAGGTAACATCAAACCGCTCGGTCTAGTAGCTAGCCCTCTACCAGATCGGGGAGAGGGCTCTCTCGGGTCAATCTCAGCAAATATAATCAATAATGCTTTAGATGACTTGAAATAAAGGCTAATTTTTAGGCTAGGTATATAAGTAAAAGAGTTTGATTTAATTTTGAGGGTTTTTGTTGGAATCAAAGGAAAGCGAGTTTAGATGCAGGGATGAGACTGAATTTTAGTTGATTACGAATGGGGCAAGGAAGGCAACTGTTTTGATGCTTTGGATTGAATGAATGGATAGTTCAGACCGGTGAGGAGATGAAGAGGGAAAGAGGCTTTCAAGAATCCTCTTCAAACAGATGAAAACATGGAAAATTAAACAAAACTGAAGACAGAGCAAAGCAATCTAATGAATTCCACCTTTATAACTCATTTGTTTAATTTAAGAAGAAAGGGGAAGGGAAATGATACACATAAACATCAATGAAATTACAATCACAGAGAGAAACACACCATCAAATAATAGAGCCACATGGATCCCAAAGAGTGCTGCAAACCCTAGTCTATTCCCTTGCCAAAATTGCAGAGACGAAATGTACAATGAAGTGCCAAGCAATCCCAAGTGTCCAAACCTAAAAATGACTGAAGAACTACAAGATATAGACGAGCCTAAATCATCCCCATGCCTCTAGGGGTCGAGCTCACCATTCTAGGAGCTATTTCAACCATATCTAAACTAAGAAATGGAAAATAGGCAATGAAACAACTTGCCTCTATATGATAGGAAACTGATTCATTCACTTACATTTCATTTTTTGGTGAATGAATCTACTAGGATGAGTAAAAAGGTGCCAAAATTAAATCATAGTCATGAAATTACATCAATTTACATCAATATTTACATGAAAAATTCAAACTGGCCAAAACTAGGCGAAAAACTGAGTTGTTGAGTGAAAAATAGGCCAAATTTCCCAATGCGCCGCGTCTGAAATCTCTGTGCATAGCGCCACTTTGAGTCTGATTTTGAGGGCCTTCCCAAAGTCTAAATTGAGTTAAAGATATCTTGTTGGAAATATCTACCTGTCTACTTTCCAACCCAAGTGGAATTTCTGAATTTGGTTTCCATTTTCCCCTCCAAAAATCAAATCTCCCAACACTGCTTCCTGTGTGTCCAAAAAGTGGCAGAAAGGCCATTTTTGAGGTAATTTTGACCCTTTAGGAAACCCAAAACTTGTCAAAATCCTTATTTAATGGGTAGGAATGCATCAATTTTGATGAAAAATCTAGAAATGCAAATTTTTCCTCAAAATGAGCTGCCAATTATAAGCGCGCGCTAAGTGGCGCTACGCGTCGGGCGGAAAAATTTGTGTTAAGGCCAAAAAATTCAAAATTGACAAAAATTTTCCCAAATTTCTTGAAATTTGGGCTGAATGTCCACCATCAAGCACTATGCTGGGCCAAATAAGCTTCAGCCAAAATTTGGAGTCTATCATGCCTTTTGTGATGCTTTAGTGCCTTCTTTAGTCTTGCTTTCAGGATCTTGATCCTCGCTTTGCAAACATGATTTCGCGCCCAATAATGGTTCTTCATGTGCCTGAGCATGTTATTTTCCTTGTTTTCCTTCTCCAACAGCTTTTCAAGATGAATATTGACCCTCTCAAGCCAAGTCTCTCTATCAGCCTCAATCTCCCGCTCAATGGGTGTCATCTCTATTTGGCTTCTTTGGGCAGCTTGCTGGTTCTCATGGATGTTTTGCAACTCAATGAGTTTTTGTTGATCTTCCAACTATTTTTTTCGTTGTTCCAAGTAATTTATGATCCATTGGGCTCTTTTTAATTTGACGGTCAATGTGTCAATCTCCGCCTTCTACTCCTGAATAGTCTCTCTCAACTTTGAGCTTGGAGAGCTCAATTTCTCATCAATGAGTACAAAATCAGTATCCTGGCCTTCTGAAGGGCCCTCATCCTGCATAGGCCTCTTACCTCTGTCTAGTACCTGTACCTGTGCTGTTGATGACGGCAACAAGACCCCTTCCACCCCAGGTGGAGATAGTACTCGCTGGGCTGCTGCAAATAATCCGCTAGTGCCTTTCTGATAAGTGATATACATCGACACACTAGTAGTCTCTACCTCCTGACCTCCACACTGATGTGAATGTTCACCTGCATCATGGACAACCTCTGGAGGAACCTGAGGAGCTGTGAATAAATCACGGGAAATGAAATCCTCCCATGAAATGCCCTACAATCCAAGCTGATGTACAACCACGATCTTGATGAGTGCATAGTGATAAATACTGTTGTATTGTTGCTCGTGAGTTTTCTTCTGCACAAGAGTGGTCATTCTCTCGATGTTCCGGCACATGAAATAAGGAATGTTCATCATCCTCACTCTGGTGAAATGCATCAATAACCTGATGTGGTAGGCATAGAGGCATGAAAACCGGCCCTCACAACTGAAATATCTGATAATGAGTTTCATCAGAGGCGCATAGGATTCCTTCAGGAACCGGAATGGGAACACCCTACTGAGCTGCCTCACAAAGCTAGGCCTGATGTATGGTTCATAATGCACTCTGTCCACCTGCTGTCTTTTGTTCCACTGTTCACCCACATTCGGTATTCCGGTTGCTTGAGAAATAGTTTCCGGTGTCAAAGTGAAATTTACATCAGCAAGAGTTACCTAACCATCATGTAAATGCAATACAAACAAACGAGCCAACTCGTGATGATGATGAATCCTAGTAATCATTTCACAAAACTGATAGCATGACTGTTCTTGAAAACATGCCATGGCAAGTGGGCAAGCCTGCAATTGAGTCAATGAGGTGGGCTCCTCTCTCACATGTCTGCCACCTTTACGAGGCCTTCTAGGTGCATGTAGCTCAGTGGTAGAATCACTATCTCGGTCATATGATGTGTCAGTATCTGTCTCCATGATGTCCATGCAAGGTGTATGTTGGCTTGTATGAGATGAAAATGAGAATTTGGTGCTTTGTTTCAATTGCCAAATATATGGTAGAAAAGGGGAGGGACTGTAGGAGAAATAAGGCAGTGGGGATAATGGACCTCAATCAAGTGATAATTGAAGTGTAGGGACAGCCACTTGACTGTTTCGAAAACTTGGGGTTTAGGAAGTTTTACAAGTGAAATGGGAAAGGGAGAATGATAGGAAATGAAATGACTTATGGATATGAAAATAGGCTTAGGAATGAGTGACTTGGGATATAAGAGGATGGTGTAGTGATGAGATAACAGTGATAGGAGATGGGAAAAACAAGGTGGGGAATTGAGTAATTTGGCAAAAAGTTATTTTTAAAACAACAACTTCAAATCCCTAAGGAGGCACTTCAATAAGATGATAGGGTTTATACTTTTGGCATTCAAACTCTCATATTCAAACTCAAACAACACCAAACATGGGTTAATGGAAATTACAAAGTCACATAAACTTACTTGGAGCGAGAAGGACCGAGTCGATTTGAATTTTTGTAGAGCAATGACAAAAATCTAGCTGCCTGCCCTGTGCGCCGCGATAGTGGCCCAGTGCGTCGTGACCCTTGTATGCGCCGCGACAGTTCAAAAATACAAAGAGGTGAGCGGCCCTATGCGCCGCACTCAGCCAGTGCTCCGTGACCACCGCCCAGTGCGCTGCGCTCAACAAATTACACACAGTTTTCCCTCCAAACATTGCGTCGCTCCTCCACTATTTTTCTTGGTTTCACTCTTGTCTCTTGGCATGTAAATGGGGTTTGAATATGAAAATATCTTATATATATCAAAGAATTTGATTTTTCATTTGGGCAAACCCACTTTCTAATGTTGCAGACTTTGACACTTTTAAATGAACTCTGTTTTGTTTCCTTTTGATTTTTTGGACTGATGATGAGCTTCTTGTCTGTCATTGCAGGGATAGCTGGCATGGGGTTTTGGAAAAGGTAACCAGGGCTACGCATGGAGTACTTTACAACTGAAGAAACTTTGATAATTACATTGCATTTATTACAAAATATGAAATAGACGATTTTTCTTCAAAACAGAGTTTTTAAGTAAAATCATTATCAAGCATTATGATAATGAAATTTTTGCAGTGAAACCTTATTTGAAACCTCCCTCATGTTCCTGCTGACATTATTAGTCATTTTGAAGACTAAATTAATGAAACCCTAGACCTAATGAGACTAAAAACCCTAAAATGACTCTTTGCTAACCAGGAGACCAAAAATGACTGTAAATGATTTTGATGAACAAACACGGACCAGCAGGTACATGAGATGAGGAATATGAGTGACAAGACCCTTTCGTCAGATGATCCATGCTCCTAATGGAATGCAGCTGACTGAACTGAGTGAGATACCTAAAATGAAATGCAACAAAAGAAATTTGATCTCTGACGGAGGGATGAAGATACCGACTCTAACATTGGCTCCAATGGGGATGGTAGCTCCTTGGAGGTGCCAAGAACTACAGATTTCTGGGAGAGTAGGCAGTGCCTTCGTCCATTGGGCTATGGAGTCCATAACTTTGACAAATCAACACAAGACTCTTGACTCATTTTATTGACTGAAAATTTACTCAAACCGACTCAATTTTGAAACCAAAATTACTGAAAGACTTGACTCGACAAACTCAAACCAAAGCTGAAATCAATCTTCAAAGTTATAGCCTTCACCTCGGGCCCCAAACTGAAGAAAAGGTCACTGCACACACTTTCTCTGAAACTATATTGAAACTGACAAAAATGACTCAAGACCTACTTAACTGAAATTTATACTTACAAAGATTTTTAATGGCAGCAGTCCATCGAGATTTGAGGGCTTCAAATCATGATGACAACCAACTGCCTACTGATGAAATATGTACAATCATGTGTAGTGAGCCTTCCAATGTAACTAATCCAGCAGATGGCTACATACCGAAATTCGGCTCTCACTTTTCTCGAGCAGGTAGAACGATGTACATGTAGGCAACTCACAATAACCACTGAAAACAAGGCTTATGATAACAAACTAGGCAACATTTATCTTTTTTGATGCTTGCAAAAGAATGCCGAAGGGATCTTGAAAATCCTGAAGCACTAGTTGGTCTTGAGATCCAGCAGCAAAAATACAACTACTCGCTTCATTCTGATCTGAAAGAAGAATTGATTGCCGAGTGATAGGAAGGCACAGAGAGGTATAGGCTTCCTCCATCTGAGTGTTAGGTGTAAGTTCCTTGACCATGAGAAATTATGGCATATTGTCTCTCTCAAGCTCATATTCCTCAATTTCATGGTCTAGGTCATTCTTAAACAG
The DNA here is from genome assembly GCA_034641835.2 of Pinus albicaulis. Taxonomy (NCBI): domain Eukaryota; kingdom Viridiplantae; phylum Streptophyta; class Pinopsida; order Pinales; family Pinaceae; genus Pinus; species Pinus albicaulis. The sequence continues at coordinate 689,545,831 of CM076575.1, forward strand.
AAAACAATCTTCAAGATTATCAAACATGACAGCCTTATCATCTTCATGAAAGAAAATATTATTTTTTTGCTGATCTATAAAACTAATTACAAGACCGTCATCATTTTCAAAAGAAGAAGAAGTTTCACCAACACTTTCTTGACCATGTGCACACTGCAAATCTGCTTTAGCTTGGGTTGTAACATGACCTTTCAGGAGTTGATCTATCTCATCTTCAGACAAAGGAGATAATGCTTTTTGTTTTCTTTTGCTCAAACAGTGATTGTCTTCATGAAATAACATTTTAAAACATGAAAAACCTGAATGATAGTCCTTAATTCCCTGATCTTCTGAAATTTGAAAACATTGTTGATCATCTTCATATGACATGGCAATCAAATTATCATTTATCACTGAGTTATTGAAAGAAGATTTTTCACTTACTTGAACAAAGATCTCATCTTGTTTTTCATGAACTGACTGGATTACCTCCTCATGAAGGCTTTGTTCTAATGAAATGAGAACATTTGGATCAATAACTCTGTCTTCTTCATTCTAGATGATCTTAACAGTAGAGCTCTCCTCCATGGGATTCAACACAAGGTATTCTTGATCATCATGATCTGAATCTAGATCTGAAATAGCTGGCTTGACTTTATCACATTCTGAAATTGAAACTTGAATTTCTTGCATATTGTCTTCTTATATGGACAGATTTGAAACAAAACCTTCTCTTTCATCATTTTCCATTGTACTAATATCTTGATCCTACTGCAAAGCTTCCTGAGCATCTTGATGAGTATCTTCTAAGTTCTCTTTATGCTGCTGAAATGGATTTTCGTACAGAGCCTCCATGATCTCATCGTCCATGAAGTCATCATCTTCCTAAAATTTTTCAAGATTTCCAATAAAACTATGAACATGGCTACAACAGTTCTGAACTAAAGTTAAGGATGGATAAGATTGTTTATACCTTTTAAATAACATGGTATGAAAATCCTTTAAACAGTAAATAAAAGCAGGCGGCAAACTTTCATACCAAGATCGGGCTTCACCTTCCAGAGTGGCCATGAATATCTTCATCAAGCAGTCTTCAGGAAAATCAACCTTCAACTTGCGAATATGTATGTGAAATCTAACCAGATGTAAAGCAACATCCTTCCTATCATCATCTTTAAATGTAGGAAAATTCCTTTTCCAATCTACCTTAGGAAATTTATTTGTAAAACCTGGAATGTGATCTTGGCTCATGGGAGCATACCTTCGATCCAGCGAAACCATTTTGATAACAATGAATTCACCAAGAAATTCCTCAGGCTACTGATTCTTGAAGAGTAGAGTCGCCATAAAAATTCTGAAACTTGGGATTCTTCGACACTGGAGTCGCCAGGTGAATGATTTCAGCCTTGCAGTGTCTGATCGTTGTCCACCATCAACCATCAGATCTAACTTGATACATGTACTGGGGAAATTTTCAAGTCAGATGTTACGTTTATAAAACTAGACTGGAGATTGACTGAAGAAACGTTTATCTACTTTCGCTAATGCAAAGCAAGAGCATTTCGAAGGCTACCTGGCATAACTTCAGGCTCCGTCTGTAGATTATAAAACAAATAACACTAACAAGCAAACCATTTTCTCCCCAGTGGAGTCGCCACTATGTTATTGCCTAAATCTACCTCAGGTTGAAAGAAGGCAGAGTCTAGGGTAACATCAAACCATGCTCAGTTTGGTAGCTAGCCCTACCAGATCAAGAGAGGGCTCTCTCCGGGTCAATCTTAGAAAAGATAATCAATAAGGCTTGAGATGACTTGAAATAAAAGCTGATTTTAGGCTAGGTATATAAGTAAAGGAGTTTGATTTTGATTTTGGGGGTTTTGTTGGAATCAAAGGGAAAGGCAGTTTTGGGTTCGGGGATGAGGCCTAGTTTTTGCAGAGTTCTGAATGGGGCAAGGAAGGCAATTTTTTTTATGCTTTGGATTAAATTAATGGATAGTTCAGACTGGTGAGGAGCTGAAGAGGGCAAGAAGCTTCAATAATCCTCTTCAAACAGATGAAAACATGGAAAATTAAGCAAAAATCAAGGCAGAGCAAAGCAATCTAATGAATTCCACCTTTATCACTCATTTGTTTAATTTAAGAAGAAAAGAGAAGGGAAATGATACACATAAAACATCAGTGAACTTAAAATAACAGAGAGAAACACACCATCAAAACATAGAGCCAAATGGATCCCAAAGAGTGCTGCAAACCCTGGTCTATTCCTTTGCCAAAAATTGTAGAGATGAAATGTACAATGAAGTGCCAAGAAATCCCAAGTTTCCAAACCTGAAAATGACTGAAGAAATACAGGATATAGACAAGCCTAACTCATCCCCATGCCTCTAGGGGTCGAGCTCACCATTCTAGGAGTTTTTTCAACCATATCTAAACTAAGAACTGGAAAATAGGAAATGAAACAACTTGCCTCTATATGATAGGAAACTGATTCATTCACTTACATTTCACTTTTTGGTGAATGAATCTACTTGGATGAGTAAAAATGTGCCAAAATTACATCATAGTCATGAAATTACATCAAGTTACATCAATATTCATATGAAAAATTCAAACTAGCCAAAACTAGGCGAAAAACTGAGCTGTTGAGTGAAAAATAGGCCAAATTTCCCAATGCGCCGCGCCTGAAATCTCTATGCGTAGCGCCACTTTGAGACTGATTTTTAGGGTCTTCCCGGAGTCCAAATGGAGTGCAGGATAGCTCTTTGGAAATCTATACCTATATAATTTCCAACCCAAGTGGAATTTCTGAATTTGGTTGTTATTTTCCCCTCCAAAAATCCAATCTCCCAACACTGCTTCCTGTGTGTGCAAAAAGTGGCAGAAAGGCCATTTTTGAGGTATTTTTGACCCTTTAGGCAACCCAAAACTTGTCAAAATCCTTAGGTAATGGGTAGGAATACATAATTTTTGATGAAAAATCAAGAAATGCAAATTTTTCCTCAAAAGGAGCTGCCAATTATAAGCGCACGCCAAGTGGCGCTACGCATCGGGCGGAAAAATCTGTGTTAAGGCCAAAAAATTCAAAATTGACAAAAAGTTTCCCAAATTTCTTGAAATTTGGGCTGAATGTCCACCATCAAGCACTATGCTGGGCCAAAGAAGCTTCGGCCAAAATTTGGAGTCTATCATGCCTTTTGCGACACTTTAGTGCCCTATTTATCCTTGCTTTCAGGATCTTGATCCTCGCTTTGCAAACATGATTTCGCGCCCAATAATGGTTCTTCATGTGCCTGAGCATGTTCTTTTCCTTGTTTTATTTCTCCAAAAGCTTCTCAAGATGAATATTGACCCTCTCAAGCCAAGTCTCTCTATCAGCCTCAATCTCCCGCTCAATGGGTGTCATCTCTATTTGGCTTCTTTGGGTAGCTTTGCGGTTCTCACAGATGTTTTGAAACTCCATGATTGTCTAACTGTTTGTTCCAATGCTCCAAGTATTTTATGATCCATTGGGCTCTCTGCAATTTGACGGTCAATGTGTCAATCTCCGCCTTCTTCTCCTGAATAGTCTCCCTCAACTTTGAGCTTGGAGAGCTCAAATCATCATCAATAAGTATGAAATCAGTATCCTGGCCTCCTGAAGGGCCCTCATCTTGCATAGGCCTCTTACCTCTATCCTGTACCTCTACCTGTGCTGCTGATGATGGCAACGAGACCCCTTCCACCCCAGGTGGAGATAGTACTCGTCGGGCTGCTGCAAATAATACTCTGGTGCCTCACTGATAATTAACAAACACTGGCACACTGATAGGCTCTGTCTCATGACCTTCAGGCTGATGTGAAGGTTCACCTGGCTCATGAACAACCTCCAGAGGAACTTGAGGAGCTATGAATAAATCACGGGAAATGAAATCCTCCCATGAAATACCCTGCAATCCAAGCTGATGTACAACCACGATCTTGATGAGTGCATAGTGATAAATATTGTTGTACTGCTGCTCGAGAGTTTTCTTCTACACAAGCATGGTCATCCTCTCAATATTCCGACACATGAAATAAGGTATGTTCATCATCCTCACTCTGGTGAAATGCATCAATAACCTGATGTGGTAGGCATAGAGGCGTGAAAACCGGCCCTCACAACTGAAATATCTGATAATAAGTTTCATCAGAGGCGCATAGGATTCCTTCAGGAACCGGAATGGGAACACCCTGCTGAGCTGCCTCACAAAGCTAGGCCTGATGTATGGTTCATAATGCACTCTGTCCACCTGTTGTCTTTTGTTCCACTGTTCACCCACATTCGGTATTCCGGTTGCTTGAGAAATATTTTCCGATGTCAAAGTGAAATTTACACCAGCAAGAGTTACCTGACCATCATGTAAATGCAATACAAAAAAACGAGCCAACTCCTGATGATGATGGATCCTAGCAATCATTTCACAAAACGGATAGCATGACTATTCTCGAAAACATGCCATGGCAAGTGGGAAAGCCTACAATTGAGTCAATGAGGTGGGCTCCTCTCTCACATGTCTGCCACCTTTACGAGGCCTTCTAGGTGCATGTAGCTCAGTCGTAGATTCACTAGCTCGGTCATATGATGTGTCAGTATCTGTCTCCATGATGTCCATGCAAGGTGTATGTTGGCTTGTATGAGATGAAAATGAGAATTTGGTGCTTTGTTTCAATTTCCAAATATATGGTAGCAAAGGGGAGGGACTGTAGGAGAAATAAGGCAGTGGGGATAATGGACCTCAATCAAGTGATAATTGAAGTGTAGGGACAACCACTTGACTGTTTGGAAAACTTGGGGTTTGGGAAGTTTTACAATTGAAATGGGAAAGGGAGAATGATAGGAAATGAAATGACTTAGGGATAGGAAAATAGGCTTAGGAATGAGTGACTTGGGATATAAGAGGATGCTGTAGTGATGAGATAACAATGATAGGAGATGGGAAAAACAAGGTGGGGAATTGAGTAATTTGGCACAAAGTTATTTTTAAAACAACAACTTCAAAACCCTAAGGAGGCACTTCAACAAGATGATAGGGTTTCTTGTTTTGGCATTCAAACTCTCATATTCAAACTCAAACAACACCAAACATGAGTTAATGGCAATTACAAAGTCACATAAACTTACTTGGAGTGAGAAGGACCGAGTCGATTTGAATTTTTGTGGAGCAATAACAAAAATCTTGCTGTCTGCCCTGTGCGCCGCGACAGTGGCCCAGTGCGTCGCAACCCTTGTATGCGCCGCGACAGTTCAAAAATACACAGTGGTGAGCGGCCCTATGCGCCGCGCTCAGCCAGTGCGCTGCGACCATTGCCCAGTGCGCCGCGCTCAACAAATTACACACAGTTTTCCCTCCAAACACTGCGTCGCTCCTCCACGATTTTTCTTGGTTTCACTCTTGTCTCTTGGCATGTAAATGGGGTTTTAATATGAAAATATCTTTTATATATCAAGTAATTTGATTTTTCATTTGGGCAAACCCAATTTCTAATGTTGCAGACTTTGACACTTTTAAATGAACTCTGTTTTGTTTCCTTTTGATTTTTTGGACTGATGATGAGCTTCTTGTCTGTCTTTGCAGGGATTGCTGGCATGGGGTTTTGGAAAAGGTGACCAGGGCTGCGCATGGAGTACTTTACAACTGAAGAAACTTTGAAAATTACATTGCATTTATTACAAAAGATGAAATAGACGATTTTTCTTCAAAACAGAGTTTTGAAGTAAAATCATTATCAAGCATTATGATGATGAAATTTTTGCAGTGAAACCTTATTTGAAACCTCCCTCATGTGCCTGCTGACATTATTAGTCATTTTGAAGACTAAATTAACGAAACCCTAGACCTAATGAGACTAAAAACCCTAAAATGACTCTTTGCTAACCAAGAGACCAAAAGTGATTGTAAATGATTTTGATGAACATACACGGACCAGCAGGTACATGACATGAGGGATATGAGTGACAAGACCCTTCCGTCAGATGATCCATGCTCCTAATGGAATGTAGCTGACTGAACTGAGTGAGATACCTAAAATGAAATGCAACAAAAGAAATTTGATCTCTGACGGAGGGATGAAGATACCGACTCTAACATTGGAAAATAAGGACCAAGAAAAATTTCCTCGGGCATTGCTCCAAACCCCAAACAGGGGGGGTTGTCGCCCCCCCTGTGACCCCCTTGCTAGGCCCAGTGCAACGTAGAGGGGTCACTTTCAACCCTCCCCCCCTTCCCCCTCTACCCCCCGCATATGACTAGTCGTGGAAAGAATATAGCACATACCCAACATTATTATTGTTAATATTTACATGTAGTCAATCTTTAATCATGCAAATAAGAAAATTATTTTAGTTTGGAAGGCATGCATGAAAGGAATCTTTTGTGGATATTTTGAATAGAAAGTATGGTGAAATATTTCAAGACCAACAATTTATTAAGAAATTTTGAAATATATTTTAGACGAATATAATGTAGGTTTAAAATTTAAAATTTAAAATATTTACATGTAATTAATTATAGTTAAAATAATTAATATTTGCATGTAGTTATTATAGTAATATTATAGTTAATATTTACATGTAGTCAATGTTAAATCATTAAAATAACAACATTATTTTAGTTTGGAAGGCATGCATGATAGGAATATTTTGTGGATATTTTGAATAGAAATATTGGTAAAATATTTCAATAAAAAAATTTTATTAAAATGTTTTTAAATACATTTTTGACGAATATTTTGTACGAAATATTTGAAACGAAAATTTTGGGGGGGAATTTTCAGTATTTAAGCTATATATTGTAATTGGGAGAGGCATTTGTATCCTTCAACATATTCTTGTTGAAAGCCATGGGTTCTTCTGATAGCGAAGTTTTTCTTTCTACAACATCAACATCTTCATCAAGCAACAACTCTATTCAGATTGATGAATATAATAGGAGTTCATTCACCAAGAATAGAGAGTCAAAAAATCGACTTGGTCGTAATCCGAAGGATGATGAGAACATAATTGATGAGGCACAACAAAAAGAAAAATCTTTAAATCGAGAGTCAGTTATTCCACTTACTCTTAATCCTAAGGATTATGAAAGCAACAGTGATGAAGGGCATGATGAATAATTTCCAGAGTCAAAATTTTCATTTCGTCTTAATCCTAAGGATTATGAGGGCACCACTGATGAAGGGGGATATGAAGAATATCCACTTCGTCCTAATCCTAAGGATTATGCGAGCACCACAGATGAAGAGGGGAATGAAGAATTTGGAGAGTCAAAATATCCACTTCATCCTAATCCTAAGGATTATGCCAGCACCACTGATGAAGAGGGGAATGAAGAATGTACAGAGTCAAAAATTCCACTTCTTCATAATCCTAAGGATTATGCCATCACCACTGATGAAGATGGGAATGAAGAATTTGCAGCGTCAAAATATCCACGATGCCCTAATCCTAAGGAGTATGCCAGCACCACTAATGAAGAGGGGGATGAAAAAATTCCAGAGTCAAAATATCCACTTCGTCCTAATCATAAGGATTATGCCAGCACCACTGATGAAGAGGGGAATGATAAAATTCTAGAGTCAAAACATCCACTTCGTCCTAATCCTAAGGATTATGCCAGCACCACTGATGAAGAGGGGGATGAAAAAATTCCAGAGTCAAAATATGCACTTCTTCCTAATCCTAAGGATTATGCGAGCACCACAGATGAAGAGGGGAATGAATAATTTGGAGAGTCAAAATATGTGCTTTGTCCTAATCCTAAGGATTATGCCAGCACCACTGATGAATAGGGGAATGAAGAATTTGCAATGTCAAAATATCCACTTCGTCCTAATCCTAAGGAATATGCCAGCGCGACTAATGAAGAGGGCGATTAATTTCCAGAGTCAAAATTTTCACTTCATCCTCATCGTAATGATTATAAGAGCACCACTGATGAAGGGGGGGATGAATAATTTCCAATAAATATAGATTCAAGGCATCCACTTATTCCTAATCCTAAGGATTATGAGAGCACCAGTGAGTAAGGGGAGGGGCGGGATGAAGAAATTCTAGTGAATACAGATTCAAAGCTTCCACTTAGGTGTAATCCCAAGGATTATGAGAGCACCATTGAGGAAGGGGAGGATGAAGAGTTTCTTGCAAATGATAATTTTAGAGGCACATATCTGAACAATGAATTTTCTCTAAGTGATCATTCCAAAGACTCTCATGGTGATGAAGAATTGAATCCTCCCAGGGAATAATTTGAAAGCATGGATCAAGATGGTGAAGAATTTCATCAGAGTCAGGGTTACAAAAGCGCAGATGATTCTTGTGAAATGTTTTGTTCAAGTGATGATGGTAATGAAAATTTTCCAGGCAATGATGTTGATGAATTTCTTAACTATGTTGATAATGATGATAGTGGGGAAAATACTCCTCTTAATGGTGATGAAATTGCTTCTACAAAGGATGATGGAATGATGAAGCCGTTGCAAGAAAATATTGTAACTAGGAGTAGGAGTAGACCTTTTCATATCAATCCAAAACATTCCAGTTATACAAGGGTGAGGACAAAATATCTCACAAAAAGAAGTTATGTCGTTCATTTGATTTCAAGTGGATGTTGTCGAAAGGATTACTTGAAACATATGGATTTCAACTTTGTTTTGGAGAAAAGGAAAAGATATATGTTAATGAATAAAAGCATGAAAATTTTATATTTAGTGGGTTGCATGCAAGCTACATTAGCAGGTTATGATTATCATATTGGGAATGTATTGTTTTGCAGAAAGGCTTTCAAAATGTTGCATTCAATTGGTAATTGTTGTTTGTCAAGAATCCAAGAAAAATTGGAAAAGGATCCCACATATTATTCAGAAGTACGTTATAAATGGGAGGTTGGGCCGTTTGCAAATAATGCTAAGACATGGATGAAAGACTTCTTTTCAAAGCATGGAGAGTGTATGCCAAATAAAGACACAATACATATTCCAGATAATTTCTCAAGATGAGAAATATTCATCTTATACAGATATTATGCAGAAGTTGTTGAAGGAGTTGGTAATTTTATTACATATTCTTATATTACAAGGCTATGGAAAAATGAATTCAACAATTTTCATATTCCTAAGAAGACAAGGATGGGGGTTTGTAGCACATGTGCTTCTCTTAAAGCAAAAAGAGATAAATGTCAAGGGGCAGAAAGAGGAATGCCTTCAAAACATTGTTTTTTAAAATTGGATAGTTATCAACTATGAAAATATATTTATTCATATGTTTCTTTAATTTTATGTACATATTCTATTGTCAAAGAACTTCAAGAGCATCGCAATCAGCAAACAAGTGAAAGGAAAAAGTTATATAAACATCGAAATAAGTGTTACGATCATCCAAATAAATATCTGGGTTTGATAATTGATGGTATGGACCAAAACAAAACACTTCTTCCACATTTTGTTCGCACGCCAAAAAAATTACAAAAGGAAAATTTCATTCAGTTTCACTTGGTTGGTTGTATGGTATTTAATGAGAAGATGTTTCCAAGAGTTTTCTTCACAACTCCAAATATTCACAATGCTGCAAATATGACCATAACTATAATCCATGATATGGTTACTCATTGGTCTGGTATTCTTCCTAAAGTTTTGTATTTTCAATTATACAACACTAGTCGTGAAAACAAAAATAAAGTTCTTTTTGGGTATCTAAACATGCTCGTTGAATTGGGAATTTTTAAAAAGATAAAGGTTGGTTTCCTTCTTGTTGGGCATACTCGTGATCATATTGATCAATTGTTCAGTCGTTTTTCAGTAACATTGAGGAGGAAAGGTGTTAGGAGCCTGCCATCATTAATTGAATGTATTAAGAAATCGTACATTCCAGAGCCTATCTTTCATGTGTTGGAAGAAACTATTGACATGCGAAGGTTTATTTTGGGATCACATGGTGAGGAGAAATGCATTGAACAACTTAATGACATTAGCTTCCAGCATCAATTTCATATCAAAACAATTAATGGGATAACACTTATATGGGGCAAGAAGTATTCAACTATTGCAGAATGGGGGCCATCATCAGGTTTAGCATTTTTTAAGTTCATTCCAAAGCATCCAATATTTTCATCAAAGATATTGTTATTAAAGTCAGTTTTTGAACTCCATAATGCACGAAGGTATAAGAGAGACATAAATTATTCTGAATGTCTAGAGGAAATTAAAATATGTATTAGAGATACATATGAGTACTTCGATGTTGCTAATTCAGTTTTGTGGGAGTATTTTTTCAGTAATCAAAGTGATATGATTTCAAGATCAACAAATCTAGATACGCTTTTGAAGACTCCTTTTTTTTTCCACAAAATATGCCAAATGAACATCAGGAAACATACATTGTTGAACAACAACAGTCTCAAGCTATTGTTAATTCTCCACAAGTAGAGGAAACAGAAATCTATATTGGTTCTAGAATATCACATGCACAATGTGAAGCCATGGAAGACCTTTACAGGGGTTTTGTGCAGGATGTTAAGGAGGGTTGCATGATAGCAGTGTTAGCAGATGAAGATCCACTTGGCTATCCATTCTGTATTGCGAAGGTTATAAAGGTCATTAATGAAAATGAAGATATTACAGTTGTTAATGTACATTGGTATGCCACAAGTACCCACACTTTCAATGGTGTGTACAAGTCAGAGATGGTAGTTGAAAAAAAAAATTGGCAGAAAGAGAAAAAGAAAGGGCACAAATATAAATCGTCGCCACACAGATTTCTTAAAATTGGAGGATGTTGAAATACTTGTGTATGACTTCAATTTGACAAAGAGAGGAACTCTTCAGTTGAAGACCATAAATATTTTGAAGAAATTGCTACCAGAAAAAAAACTGTTGAGATGGGACTCTGCAGAAAGTAGTCGTAGATCTACAAGACATTTTAACTCTGAAATGGAGGGCATGCATGTTGACTCAGATGGAGCACTAGTTGATGAAAGAGAATAATATGGATCATCTTCATCTGCATCGAGTCATTCATCTGAAGATGTAGGTTTTGATGGTGTGCCAAAACCTATGGTTGATTCTGAATAATTGTCTAAGACACTTTTATGTAATTGATGTTTGCATGGTAACTTGAAATCAAAACTTTGACTTCCATTTGATTTTTCATGAAGTTATGAGGCATTTCTATGTTTGTTGGATTATATGTTTTAATCATGAAGAATTCATCTCTTTAGAATATCCACAGCGCAACAATGAATTACAAAAATAATTTATGTTATATTCAATGTACCAATGTTGATCTTTTGATTAAAAGTAAAAAACAAAATAGAAATTAATGTTGAATTTTTAGATTATGCAATGATATTACCATGATATTATGTATTGTAACCATTTGGTATAAGATACTTTTAAATTTTTAAAAAATTATATGCCTCATTCAGAGGGGACACTTTGTTTTGATGCTTGATTTTTAGGTTTTGGTTGCAATTAGATTTAAATTTGCTTATGCTAACATTTGAAAAGAGATATATTTTTCTCCTTTAAAATTAAAATTATTATTGGAATAATAAATTTTTCATTTACTTGTTCATTTATAAAAATCGTTTAAGTCATATAATTTCTCCATAATTTCATGGTTTGAGTATCTTGAAAACTTAAGATTTAAAAACTTGAGATTTACAACTTGTCATTAAGGTTTTCATGCGCTACGAAATTTTCTCTTTAATGTTATGGTTGAAAATAATTACAATTTTAGGGTTGTTTAGAGTCAAGATATTTTATGTTTAACAACATGGATAAAAATTGTTCGAAATGATAAGCCCTTCAGACATGATTTTGTTTATATTTAACATCATCTATCAAAAAATTTAGAATTTTACGAATTTTCAATGTCCTAATATGTTGTCTTCAATTCCATTGTCACAATGTGTCAAAAGTGTAACATAATGTTTTTTTTTGTTATTCCAGCATCAACTCATTTTGTTTTGAGGGTGTTTTTTCAATCCTTTTTTCAAGAAACAATTTTCGTTTTTAGCATAATTTTATAAAATGTTGAAATTTGACCTTGAGAAAAAACCAAATGTGTTCTGGAATACACACTTTTTGTTTTTGGGACGATTTTTCATGTTTTTTGAGTCCTTTTGGGCTAGAGTTCCCATTTTGAGGTAATAGTTCCTGTTTCATCGGTAACAGTGTTAAATGAATTATTGGCATAAAGGAGGAGAAATATGCATGCCCTTAGGAGGAGTTACATATTCCAAAATAGGATTGTAACTTATGCCATAAAGTAGAGGAGTGTAACTTATGCGTTTAGGAGAGAAATGTAACTTATGCATTAAAGAGGTGTAAAAGGAACCTTTTTATAACGGTTCATTATAGTGTATAAGAGAGTGTAAGAGGTGCATAAGAGAATTAAAGAGAGAGAGGAATGAATCCCTTAAGAGAGAGAGAGAGTAACATATGCATTAATTGAGGGGAGTTACATATGACATGATTCAGTCTCATGATTGAGAGACTTCAATTTATTTTTAATAATAATAATAATAATATTAATATTAATATTAATGATAATATTGATGATTAAGTAAAAATTGAACTATTAGGATCGATTGATGATCAAAATATGTTTTCCATCAACAATACTTGATTACCAATTGATGCAAGGTGATTTACTATTTTTGGAAATTCATACTTGAGACTTTATTTTTAGACTTCCTATATTTAGTAATTTTATTTTTAGACTTTATATTTTTTGAAATTCAATTTTTAGACCTTCAATTTTTAGAAATTCATTCCTGAGCTACGAATTTTCAACACTCACTCTCAGCTAGGGAGGAAATTCTTTCTACAATAAAGATATCTACATTCTTTGCTAATCTTTGTTCATCTATGCTATGTATCATCTGGAAAAATGATGTCTCGCTCTAATGAAGAAGAATAATCATAGGGGAGATTCATCCATCACCCTATATTCACTTGGGGGGAATGCCACTTGCCAACATATGACAAGGATTTCGCACATCCAAGGCTCATCATTTCTTAGGGGGGATCCGCTTGTCAACACATGACAAGAATCTCACTCATCCAAGTCTCATCACTCCTTTGGAAGATCCACTTTTCAACACATGACAAGGATCTCACACATCCAAGGCTCACCATCGCACGGGGGGATCCACTTGTGATATGTATACAAAATATTGAGGATTATGTCTAGTTTGGCAAGTGATAAATTAGGGGTTTTTAGCCTCTTATGTCAAATTCATAAACACTTAAACATGCATTAAAATTTCAGTTTTTGCAAAAAATAGAAGACAACATCACCATAACAGTAAACACAAAACAACAAGTAATGAAGGAGTTCACCCCTTCTGGGATACATCTCCTGGTCCTTCTTCCAATGGTTGGGCCTCTTTCATTATGCTCATAAAATGGTATTTACATCAAGTGACAGTGCTCACATGGCTTCAATAATGGCTCAAATGTCTCTAGAATTGTAAAAAACCCTTGTCTAGTCTCTTTCTTCTCCCAAAATGGCAAAAACTAAATGAGTTATGCTCCCATGAAATTTTTGCACTGTTTGTCCTACAATTTGCACCTGCCTACACACTTCCCTACAATTTTTTACTTTATCGGCCACGTGGGGCGAAAATTTTTCTCGACGCCAGCGAGATTTCCATCGTGTCAGGTATAAAATGATGGCTACTTAATCACACCAGTTAGCCCCAATATCCGGCTAAATTCACACCAAGTAGAATTATTAGTCTCATTGATATTGAGGTTCTTGTTGTGTTTTCCTGCCGACTTCGTGCTAACTATAGCATGTAATGTGACTGTCACATGTGCATGCTTTGACAGTTAATACCCCACTCCCAGTGGGTTATCAAAACTCTAGCTATGAAAACTGCAACCCGTGACATTAAAATCAAAGTTTTCGTCGTGTGATCACCTACTCCAATGATTTAAACCGCAAACCATATTGTTTCATAACCTGCTCAAGACTTTGGCTATGGGTATATCAAAGTTTTGGTTAATATATATCTCCTCCATAATATGTGACATAAACTTTAGGTTTTGGGGTTATCAAATGGTTTATCCGTCGTAAATACTTCTCCAACGTACTTTCATTTATGACTTTGGATTGGCACAACATATAACAAGTATTTTGGGTCAAGGTTGGCCCTTAACCCTAGTATGTTGACCGGGGTCAAGGGTTAACCCCAATCCCCACCCCTGCAACAGACCAGGGTTAGGGGATAACCCAAATCCCCACCCCCACTTGTCAAACCATTAAGGTTCAAATAGAGACTGCGAACCATATGGGATGAGAAACATCACAGAGAAGTTGGTCGGAGGGCTTGCTCATTGGTCGAAGGTCACATGTTCGAACCTCGGGGGTCTTTTCTGGCCCTTAACCAAACTTTTAGTGGCCACCAGGAGGCCACATGGCAGCCTCTGGTTGGCCCATGTGGTCCTCTTTGGTTGGTCCACCTCACCAACAAAATTAACCAATGAAAAACCAACAAATTCAACCCAAAAAAATTGTGCCAAGTGTCAAGTTACGATAGGTCGAAGAAGACAAGTCATCTTGTATAGTCAGGGTCCAGTCAACAGTAAGAATTGCTGACTATGCAGCCTTGCACAACCCAAAACTTAAAAAAGAAATTATTTCCCAAAATGAACAGAACTTGATATCTAGAGCATCCAATGTTGGATTTGAGTGAAATGAGTTTCCCCAAATTCAGAACGGCGATATCTATGCAAGCGCACTATTTTTGAGCCATTTTGAAAACTTTGAATTTTGAGCATAAAATTGATCCACTAGACCATTCCTCCCCACTGGAAGCTTTTGTACCCCAAAAGATCACTTTCATTTAAAAAACATATGAGGGTATAGTTCCCTCACCCTTCCGATCTCAATCCATTTGGATTTTCTTGGATTTGTTCCCTTGAGCCCCACACGAAGGTACTCTACATTCCCTCATTTTGAAGTCCTTGTTTTTTTGTCAATGATAGTGTCTTGCCGCAATTATTCAAGATATTCATGAGAGAAATATTCAATTGAAGGAATATGAACATTATCTCCTTGATCTTCAGTCAAAGGAGGCTCATACAATATTAAATTCTCAACATTAATAACTGCATAAATTTGCATATATGAAAGAAAATCCAACATGAAGGCATTATTACCAATATTTTCCAGAATTTTGAATGGACCATATCGAATTGGTTTCAGCTTTTTACCTTCTCCTTTTAGTATTTATTTTCTAACGTGAAGCCAAACTTCATCACCGACTTGAAAACTTTGATCTACATGATGCTTCTCATGTCTTGTCTTGTACTTGACTTGACTCTTCTCCAACTCTTCTTGAAATATTTTATGTACCAATTGAACTTGTTCAATGAATCTTTTAGCTTTGACTATGTCACTATGACCATTAATAGCAAAATCTTCCCCAAAGATGAAATCTAATTTAAGAGATTTTGGCAAGTATCCCAAGTATGCCTCAAATGGCGATGTTTGAATTGAAGAATGCTTGGCCCAGTTGTAAGCATGTTGAATATAGTGCAAATGTTCATGCCACAATTTAGGATTCTTGTTGCAATACCCATGAATAAGATGTGTCGTTGGTTCACCACCTATATTTGGCCTTCTGTTTGCGGATGAAATGTTGTACTCTTTTTCAATTTGGTGTCCAAGAGTCCCCACAATCTTGACCAAAAGTTCCTGACAAACCAAGAATCTTGATCACTAACAATGGATGTGGGCAAACCAAAATGCACCCATACATTTTGAAAGAATAACTGAGCGGTTTATTCAGCTGTAACCTTCTTTTTACAAGGCATAAAAATACACATTATTCTGAACCTATCCACAACTACATAAATATAACCATGACCTCTCCTGGACATAATTAGACCTCCTACAAAATCCATAGAAACACTCTCCCATGGATGAGAACCTATAGGAAGTAGCGTATACAATCCCAAATTTCTATTTATAGTCTTACTGACATCACATAATGAACATCCTATTACAAATCGTGACACACTTTCAAGCGTGCGAGGCCAATAACAATACCTTTGTAACTATGCCACCATCTTATCTACACCGAAATGACCAGAAATAAGAGAAGTATGCGGTTCCTTTCTGATGTTGACTCTCTCCCCCTGTGGAATACAAAGATTTCCAAAATGGTACAGCAAGTTATCATGCACATGATAATCCAATTTCTCTACTTGATTAACTTGACAAAAAGTCACATGTACATCTTTGAAATCACTATCTAAAGCATATTGTTCAACATAGCTCTCATGCATGACATAATTATGCTTAAGAATAATGGATTCACTAACAATTGGTCTAGAAATCATATCATCAACCTTGTTATAGATACCTTTCTTATACCTTATCACCAAGTGGGATTTTTGAAGAAAGTGCCTTGCTTGTTGTAGCTTTGTTTGTAATTGCAAGTATTGCAATGGTTGATGATCTGTGTGAATGATTGTTTCCTTACCCATCAAGTCCTTTAATTCCACCAAGATGTACAAATTTTGTCACCAATATGGGATTGAATTGACTCATTCCACGCCTTATTACCCTCAAGGTAATGGATTGTCTAAGTCATCCAATAAAATTTTGGTAAGGATTATTAAGAAAATTTTGCCTGAAAATAAGAGGAATTGGGACACTCAGCTGATACGTGCTCTGTGGGCGGATAGAGTAAGTGGTAAAAAATCAATTGGAATGTCTCCATTTCAGCTTGTAAATGGTACTGATGTTGTAATGAATTTGCAGTTAGATCTTCCTGTGATGAAGTTCCTGCAAGATGAACTTGATAATGAAAATCCAATCCAAAGGAGAATGCTGCAGTTGATAGAGGCACACCAAATCAAAGAATCGTTGCTGGAAAAAGTACAGAAGTATCAAGCTAAAGTCAAATCTGTTTTTTACAGAAGAGAAAATCAATAGTTATTTCAAGAGAATGATTTAGCGTTG
This sequence comes from Pinus albicaulis, assembly GCA_034641835.2. Lineage (NCBI taxonomy): Eukaryota > Viridiplantae > Streptophyta > Pinopsida > Pinales > Pinaceae > Pinus > Pinus albicaulis. The sequence continues at coordinate 689,562,797 of CM076575.1, forward strand.
TGTTGGGATGTTAGGAGAGAATACCATGGAAAGCATGGTAAGTTTGACAATTTGTGGTTTGGGCCATTTAGAATTGCTAAAGTTTTGGATAACAATACTTTTCTGCTCAAATATATGGATGATGATCAGTTGACCATAGGCCCAGTCAGTGGTCATTTTATAAATAATTTCTTTTTTTATTAATTCAGCCCCTCTCCTCGATAGCCCTGTAATGAAATATATGTCCTCCTCAGTGGGTGCATAGCACTGGTTAGGACCAACCCAGAAAGCCAGTAGGTGGGCATTCCACCTGCGGATAAGATGTCGCAAAAACAAACCATGGCCCTTTAGGGAAGTAGCCTCCTCATAGAACTTGAGGAGGCCTACCTGCCTTAGGAGCCCTTAGGTAGCTGTTGTAATAGGGTGAGGGTATGCATCTCTCTCCCTCTCTCGTGCCTCCCACAGGTGAACCATGTTATACTGGTTCGCTTGTTGTTGTTGTTGTTCCCTCTCTTCTCTCTTTCATGTCTCTGAATGATTGACATATTAAATAAAATTATTTTATTAAATGAGACATGTATTTAGGAATATACATATATAAATTTTTTTGAAAATAAAAAATAAAAAAAGAGCCAGTGTGCCACAAAAAACAGGCATGCACTAGTCACGGTGCATCTTTTATTGTCGCGAACCGAAGGTGGTGCACCCGAAAATTTTCAGCTCATCGAAGGAGGTGCACATGAAAATTTTAAGTGCACTGCCCTCTTGGCATTGTTCCAAAGTCAACGATGCAGTGGTATAAAAGACCACACCATTGACTATGGACCAGTGTCAGGAGGGTAGTACGGTGACCAAACTATATGCCCTAGGGCGTATATTTTGGTCAATGCACCGTTGTCCTGACATCAGTACATAGTCAATGGTGTGGTCTTTAACCAGGCTGCACCGTGGACTAAGTTGAAATGCCAGAATGAAGTGCGCTGACGAAATTATCTGCCCTGGGACAGATATTTCCGTCAATGCACCGCATTCCCGCTATTTGACAAGGTCAATGGTGCGGCCAGGTAACCAACCGCACCACACTTATTTTAAAATTTAAAAAAAAAATCCCAGTGCGCCTTTAGGTATTGCCCCGGAATCAGTGTGGATACCGTTAACACCGGTGGCAGGGAGGCCTATACGAAAAAAAAAAATTAAAAAAAGGTTAATTTTAAGCTAATTTACAATTCTAATATGCTAAAAGGCTTAATTATGGAAAAACAAGAAAAATACTTGTACATTTGGCCATCGAGGAGGCATATTCGTTGTATAATTTGCAAAACTAAATTTTCCCACCATTTTGCAAAATTAAAAATGGAGATGGTGGGCAATGCACAACAGCAATGCGTGCAATGGGAGCACCGATTTCATGACGCCTCGGATAAGGAAAATTTTCACCAGTGCTTGAGAGCTCTGGAGCACTAAAAAGTGAAAAATACGGTTTTTTGGCTGTAATTTTTTTTTATTTAACCCACCGGTGCACGAGTTTTTATAGGCGTACCGATGCGTTTTCTTAAGACTGCACTGGGTTGTTTCAGTTTTGGCGCGAGGTTTTAGGATGCACCAGTGTGAAATCTTTGTAAAGCACCGGTGCGCTACAGTAATAACACGCACTGAGCGGGTTTGTACGGAGGGCACGGTGTCCCGGTGTGCCAATTTTTTTGCGCACCAGTGCTTTCTCTAGTTGAACGCACCGATGCGGTTTAGGATGATAAGTGCACCGAAGGAAAAACATCCCTAAAAACCTCCAACCGCCAACCTCCTCTAGTAACCTCCGCTACAAATGGATGTCTGGGGTAATTTTATAAGGGGTTCCTCAAAAACATCCGCTAGAGGGTCTTTTCCTTGTAGTGTTTAGACTTCCCATACAAATTACCCTTCCGCGCACATAGCCAGTCGAGTCCGCACACAGCCAGGACTAAGGTCTCCATACACACAGCTAGCAGGAGCTTTTTCTACCTAAACAACCTAGACTTAGATCAAACCCTTACAAATATTTAATCTTAAAATCATATTATATCTTCACTTGACTCAATCTATCTATATTTATACTAATATTAGCACACAGATACCATGGTCTAAAACCATGGTTTAAGACTCATAGTTTTCCCTTAAAACCCATTTACATTTATTAGGGACTTTGACCTGCCCCAAAGCCCATTTGACTCTAATTCCACTCAGGGTGCACAAAAAAATATATAAAAAGACATAACCAATTTGATCCCATGGGACCCCACTCCAACTATAGTCATGATATTTTTCTAGGAAAATCGTCTTCATATCATCCCATGAGGTAACAGATTTTCCCCATAAATCCATGAACCATCTCAGATTTTCTCCCTTCAAAGTAGCAAGGAATATTTTCAATTTATGAGCATCATAAATATGGTCATATCCTCGACAAACAATTTCAAACTCAAATATAAATGTGTTTGGGTCTTAACAAGATATTCCATGGAAGTTAGGTAGTGTTTTAAAAGGAATAGGCTTCATACATGCGTCGCCCTTGATATCTCCAATTGGGAATTCGATCGAAGAAGTTGAAGGAGCCATGAATATCTTCCAATACTCACTTGGAATCTCGGTCGATTATGGTTGTTCTACAATATATGTTTGAGTCTTATTAACAACACTTCCTCGATTAAGAGGTGCATTGAATTCCTTGGAGTTCTCTTCTTGCTTAAAAACACTTCCTCGATCAAGAGGTGCAATGAATTCCTTCAAGTTGTCTTCCTCCTCTGAACTTACAATATATGCCTCCTTTGATCCTCTACTTGCTACTTCTTCTTCCTTGGATTGTACTTCTCTTGTTGGATAAGGTTCAGGTTGTGTTACAAACTACCCCTTAGATCACTTCTGAGATCTTACCCTGATAGCAGCTTGTGACGATGCCCCTGATTCAAATCTCGAAATAATCTCCTAGATGTAGGTATTGCCTAGATCTTTCTCCCTTCCTCTACCTAGGGGTATTCCTATGCCCCTTTTATTCATATCTCTGTTCATACAATTAGAAAAGGGGAATCATTCAAATAGACCTTAAATCTCAACAACTGAAGCAGGGTGAAGTCTTCCCTCCTCGAGATGAGAGAGTGGCCCCTAAAAGAAAGAAAAAGAAAAGAAAACAAACCAACCACAAGATCTAAGCTCAAAACCTGAAACGGGATTAAAAAAACTTTCCTTCCCAGGACGAGAGAATGGATCCTATGAAAAAGACAAAACAATCTAATGCTCAGGACCTGTAGTAGGGTAAAAAAAAAACTTCCCTCCCCAGGATGAGGGAATAGTCCTATGGTCAATATTGTTCGTACTTTCGCGCCTTTGATAGCCTCCCAGGAAATGGCACCAAAATGTTGGTGTTAAAATATGAATCATAAAATTTACCCTATTTGACATTAATTTTCAACCCAAGGTCTAACTGGTTATTTCAAGGCTATCATGAAAAGTATATGCAAGCCACAGTTTCCCTACCCAGTGTCAAGCATTCAATCATGACATAATAATGTGTAGCAGTGAGAAATGGCTATAACATCAATTAGAGTATCAGCAAGACACGACTCACAGCAACACATTGATAAATTGTTACAGTAATAAAGAATTACACAACAAAAATAAACCTACGGACACCACTTAATCTAGAAGCACGTGGTTAGGAGAGTGGGACGAACTCCCTGATCAGGGTTGTGGAAATATAATTATAAAATACTTAGGAAATCGGAAATTTCATTAATGAAAGAAAATTACGAAGTCTACTGCCATAAACTCAAAGGTCTAATGTATCTCTTTTGGGGCCTCCTTTCCAGCCCTCGTGACATTACTTATACATTAAGCGATGACTGATAAGTCCTGAAATTATAGAAACTGTCCATCTAAAAATATATCGTGATTCATGAAATAAAATAGAATACAAAAATAGTGATTGCGTTGATTAGGAAGTTGGATCACCATTGCATCTGGTGTCCAAAGATAGTGTTGCCAGCTCAGTAGCATTCGTTGAATTGTAATCTTTGACATTCATTCCTTTTCATCTACAAAAATACTTAAGTTAGCAAGACACTTAGGTAACTCCCCTACGACTATGCTTCATTAATTAATAATTCACAAAGACATAACAATAGATATACCCTTTTTTTTTAGAATACAAATTAACCCATCAAGGACGTGGAATAAGTACAGGAAAAGGATAAAAAGGCGAGTAAAAAGTAGGCAATTTTAGCAAACAACAATACCTGCTATTAACATCTTTGAGTTGTTTGTCATAACTTGACTAAATTCTCATCACTTATTTTCCAAGCTAATACTGGGCCAATGAATGCTCTTTTGACCCTCACCAATGAGCTTATGGTGACATTTTTTTCCCCTCACCAATGTTTTTTTTTCTTGTAGTGTTGTAGGAGCAGATCTTTCAGGCGGTACAACATGATGAAAAGTATCATCAGTTGAGGAATAGGTTACAGCAGTAGGGTGAAGGTAATAGCGATGAGGAGTATCATCTCATGGTAGATGGTTTGGGAAAATTCAGGAATAATATTTATGTACCAAATGACAATGATCTCAAGAATCTTATCTTGAGGTTGTTTCATGTCAAGTTGTATTCAAGTCACTCGGCATATTATAAGGCATTGATAGTAGTTAAGAAATTATACCATTGGTCGCACTTGAATAAAGAGGAGATAAATTTTGTTGCAATTTTCAATAGGTAAAAGTAGAGTGTAAGCATCCTAGTGGTTTATAGAAACTGATTTTGATTCCAAAGTGGAAATGGGAGTTCATTTTCATGTATTTCATTACAAGTTTTTCAAGGACATCGAAGAAACATGATTCCATCATGGTTGTGGTTCAAAGGTTAAGTAAGGTAGCTCACTTCATTGCAGTTAAGTCTATGAATTTAGCAAGTGAAGTAGCTCAGATTTTCATCAGAGAGATAATGAGATTACATGGTGTTCCTAAGAAGATTGTATCTGAAAGAGATGACAAGTTCATTTCTAGGTTTTGGAAAGAGTTGTTTGTAGGTTTGGGGATAGAGTTGGATTTCAGTACAACTTATCATCCACAAATATATGGAGAGACAAATAGGGTTAACAGGATTCTTGAGGACATGTTAAGGATGCATGTCATGCATCAGCAAAGGAAGTGGCAGGAGTATCTTCCACTGGTAGAGTTTGCATATAATAATGGGTATCAGGAGTCCTTGAATATGAGTCTATTTGGGGTTATTTACGGGTGGAGTTGTAATATTCCTATTTAATGGAGAGATTCAGTGAACATGGTATTGATTGGACCGGACATGTGTGGTAGAGATGGAACGGGAAATGAAGGTTATTAAGAGGATTTTGGAGGTAGCACAAGATAGGTAGAAGATTTATGCAAATCAACACAAGGAATTTAAGGAGTTTCAATTTGGTGAGCATGTGTACTTGTGCATCAAGCCCAAGAGGAGCTCCTTGAGGATCGGGTCATGTGCCAAGCTAGGATCTCGTTTTTGCGGACCTTTCGGGATCCTTGAGAGGATTAGACCAGTGGCCTACAAACTTGCACTTCCTCTGACAGTTAAATTCCATGATGTTTTCCATGTTTCATTACTTAAGAAGTATGTCCAGGATGTTGATCATGTAATTTATTGGTCTATATTGCAGGTGGAACCAAAGGGAGAATTCCAGCCAAAACCATAATGCATATTATAGTATAAACAACTCATGTTCTGGAACCGAGTAATTGAGCAAGTTAAAATGCAATGGAAGAAATTTTGGTCCGATGAAGCTACATGGGAGATGGAAGATCATATGTGGGCTTTATATCCTTCATTATTTTTTGGTTTGAGCAAATGAGTTTTGGTATATGTATGTATATATATGTGTAGTTGTAGATACCGCAATGATTTGTGTTATAGAGATCCAATAAGCAGTCTGATTGTCATGTTTATCATTTTGGTCATGGTTTGTAGTGGTTGATCATTGTAAATTATATTGCATCGAGATATTCTATGAACCTTCATGGGTAGTAAATTTATTTATTTTTTTGGTGTTTTTCAGCGGTTTGTTGGTCATAGGTTTCATTGAACACTGAGGACGGTGATCTCCTAAGGGGGAGGGTGTAGAATGTTAATGTAGATTCAAAATTGGTCATGTATTGTACTAAAACATAAGACTCAAATCTACTCTACTCATATGTGGAAACAAATTTACGATCAAGAATACATAACAAAAACATGCATCGTGATTCAACATAAATACACAGATATTTATCTGAGGGAAAGAAATTGTTCAAAACCCCTTCCTATTTGTATTGAATTAATCAAATAATTTGGATGAATACAATATCCTTGCTCAAGCTTCAGCACAACCTGCACCTATATTTTCTATTCACTTCCTCACTGACTTACTTTGGCCAACACTTAGACAATTTTCAAGCCCTCCAAGCTCTTATTTACTTGCGCTATTCCTTGCGCAATTAGGCCCCTATTAATTAGGAAATTCCTCAATATGGATTGCGTAATTCCTTTAGGTCCTTCTCTGACTGAATGCACCACTAGTACAAGTTCAAATAGTTTACAACTGATAGAACAACAGCCCTTGAACTCCAATATCAACTGGGTAACTTGAATTTCATGCATACATGAGTTAATTTAGATTGATATATCATTTAACTGGTTAAAAACTGAAGTTACACCCCACTGTTAGACCTCCCACTAGTTCCTCCAACAGTTGGAACTAGTTTAACTGACCGTAACTCAATTTTACTTAATTAAATTATTACAACTAAAATTAACTCAACCTAGGATCCCAAAATTTAGGAATAATTGTACACAACTCAACTTCATGCCCCAAACTTGAATTAACTAAGCTAAATAAGTGATAACAACTATATCACCTCAGTTAACTCATTCAAGTTGTTTGTTGACGTGGAATTTCAAATTTTTCCTAATTTATTCAAGGGAAAATTTAAAATAGGAATTTCTTGCTGCATTTTCAACACTCCCTCTCAGCAAGAAAGGGATTATTAGACACCCCTATCCTGCCTCTATGGAACTTGAATTTTCCTCTTGACAAATCCTTTTTCAAAATATATGCATCTTTTTCCTCTGTAGGAATGCATTCCAACGACATGATCCGCCTTTTCACACAAGCTCATAGATTATGATATTGGATGTCAATATGCTTGGATTGATCATGAAATACTGGATTCTCAGAGAGTTTTATACAACCTTGATTTTCACAGTAAATCATAGTGGGATCCATCATCTGACCAAATAACCCAACAAGAATCTTCCTCATCTAGATAGCCTCAAATGTTGCTTGACTGGCAACCATGTACTCTGCTTCTCCTAAGTTGAGTGGCACATATCTATGTTTCCTTTTGTACCAAGAAATTGATGCTGGCCCAACATTGAAAATTCCTCTTGATGTTCTCTTCTTATTTGATGGAATCCCTACCTAATATGCATCTATGAAGCCTTGCAGCTTCACATCCTCTATCTGTTTGTACTAAATTCCAAATAAGTAGTACCTCTAAGGTATCTCAAGGCATGTTTTTCTGCCTTCCAATATAGTTTGGTTGGATTAACTATTTCTTGACTAATCTAGTTAACTACATAACATATGTATGGTCGTGTGTTCACCAAATACATAAGTGAACCAAAAAGTTTCCTGTAAATAGTAGTCTCCACTTCATCACCTGAAGTGGCATCTTCCTTCCTCCAACTGCCTGCTAGAGGAGTGTCCATGGGTTTTCTACTCTCCATGCGAAACTTCTTCAGTATCTTGTTGGCATAGCTTCCCTGAGAGAAAAACGGTTCCCCTTCTCCTTTCAATACTTCCACACTGAGGAAATAATACATGAGTCCCATGTCCTTCATCTTGAATTCTCTTGCAAGATCCTCTTTGCATGAACTAATCAACTTCTCATCACCGGTTAAAATTAAATCATCGACATGTAATACTATAATCAACAATTTACCTTCAACAACAATATGGTAAAGTTTTGCATTTGCTTCACTTTTGGTGAAGCCAAACCTAGTGAGATAGATTTTGATCCCAGTGTACCAAGAACAAGGTGCTTGTTTCAATCCATACAACGCTCGCTTGAGTCTACACACATGCAACTCTCTGTTGAAGGTCTCAAATCCTTTCATTGTTCAATCTACACCTATTCCTCAATCACTCCATTGAGGAATTTTTTCTTAATATCCATTTGATGAATCTTCCATCCCATCTGTGCTACAAGTGCTAGAATTGATCTGATAGAAGAGTACCTTACTACTAGAGAAAATGTTTCCTCATAGTCAATTCCCTCCACCTGAGAGAACCCCTTTGCCAAAAATATGGCCTTATGTTTCTCGATGCTTTCGTCTGCTGCTTGCATCATCTTCTATATCCATATCAAACCAACCATTGATTTTTCCTCCGGTCTTAGGACCACTTCCCAAACATTGTTTCTAACAATGGAATCATATTCCTTACCATGGCATCAACCCATACTGGTTGTTGCTCTACTTCCTCGAATGATGATGGCTCTGTCTCTACTAGATCACTCATCAGAGCCATGTAACATGTGTATTGATTCGGTGACCTTCTTCCTACACTATGATGTGGGTGCTCCCACGTTCTCTCTAGCATCATGCAATAATTTTCCAGCTTCCCTGGTTCGTTTCTTTCCTTCTCTAGATGTCTCTGCTTGAGCGAATGTCTCCACTCTCTACTTCTCTTCTTGTGGCTTATCCACAACATCCTAAGGTTCTTCCTTTGGAGCCAAAAGCTCTCGATATGAATGCAACTGAAGCTCCCTCTCAAGAGAACACCTCATTGCCTTCGCTTCATCAAACTTCACATCTCTACGAACAACTATCATCCTTAGAGATGGCAAGTACACATGATAATTGTGAGTTGTTTCTGTTCACCCCACAAATATGCCCAACTCTATTATCAACTCTATATTTTTCCTTGATTCCTTGGAAACATGAAGATAAACTAATAAACCAAATATCTTGAAAGGTGACACATCTAGTTTCTTCCTTGAAAAAACTTCTTCTGGTGCACTCATCCCAAGAATACGATGAGGACTTTTGTTTTGAAAATAGACTATTGTGTTGCATGATTCAACCCACAAGTGTAGTGATAGGCCTTGGTCATGCAACATCACCCTTTTTGTTCCCACAATACTTTTTTTCTTCCTCTCAGCCACCCCATTCTGTTGTGGGGTGATGTCAATGCCCGTTGAATGCCTTACTTTGAACAGAAATTTTTAAACTCATTCGACAAATATTCACCACCGTTATCACTCATGAGATCCTTCACTTTCCTGCCAATGTATTTATCAACAAGTGCTTTAAATTCAACAAACTTGGAGAATGTGTGGTATTTCTTATTCATGAAGAAAATCCAGCACTTTCGTGAGAAATCATCTACAAATATAACATAATATTTTTTCTTGGCATTGGAGGTTTTCGAGAAAGGTCCATATACATAAGAGTGGATCCATTGAAGGATTATTGCACCCTGCTATCTTGATCACTGAAGGTGGATTTTGTGCACTTCCCCAAGGTACACCCTTTGCATGTATTATGTTTCTCTAGTACCCTGTTGGGGAGTCATATGGTCATTTGTTGCATGATCTTCAAAGCTCCATGATGCAAATGGCCAAGTCTTCTATGTCATAATTCGTCGATATATCAGCTATGAACCTTCTCTACCTTTGTGCTCAAAGAAGCACAGTCTTCAACATTCAACTTGTAGAGTTTCTTCACTTTAACCTCGATCTTCTTCACTTGTCCCATGGTGATGTGTCTCGGAAATGCCTTCCCTTTTTTGAATATCACATCATATCCACTATCTTCCAACATGGCGACAAAAACCAAATTCTTCTTTAGACCCGGAACAAACATCACATCCTTGAACTTGAGAGGGGATCTAGGCTCCCTCTGAAAAGTAATTGTACCAAAACCGGTTGCACTATACCTCCCATCATCTCCCATATCGATGTGCATCTAGAGGTCTTTATCCTCCAAGTCACTGAAAAATTATCGGTTTCCCATTATATGGAATGATTCACCACTATCCAGATACCACACACTACCCAACACTATGCTTGCCATGCATTCAATGAGGGTGAATTCCAACTCGAATTGGAAGCCAAAGATTCACCTGACGCTCCTCCTAAGGGCTTCTTTCCCAGCTTCTTGTGTGGACACTTCATGGCACAGTGTCCCATTTTATGATAGTGAAAGCACGTAATTTTGGACAAGTCTTTCTTCTTGCCCCCTTGACTGGAATCTCCTTTGGATTGGGATTTCTCCCCTTTCCATTTATTTTCATTTCCATAGAAGGCACAATTTTCTTATTCCTCACACTTGGATGAGGTACCATCTCTGGTGTTCTGCCTTATCTCCTTCTGTACCAAATAGGACCACAACCTTTCCCAATTTGGTAGCTTCTCCCTCCCATTTACCAAATCCTGGTAGTTTTTCCAACTCTTGGGAAGTCCTAAAAGTGTTAGGCTTACCAAATCATCTTCTACAACCATAATTCCAACACTCCAAAGTTCATCACAACGTTGTGTGAACCGGCTCAGGTACTATGGTATCGTGTCGCCCTTCGACATCTTAATATTATGAAGCTTATCCTTGAGTTCCAACTTCCTGTGGTCACTATTGTTCTTGAACAAATCTTTCAATGATTTCCACATTGCATATAGAGTCTATTTTCTCCTGGATATTAGAGATAATATGGTAGCGTACAACCTCCAATATGATCCTCCTCCCTTTTGCTACACTCTTCTTCCAATCTTCTAGATTCTAAGCATCAGCTGATGTCAGTATCGAGATATCATTATCAATGAATTCTTCAACCCATTATCTTCAAGTATTTCCTCCACTGTGTCCTTCCAAGAAATATAACTAGAGCTACCCTCAAGGGCATACTCGAGTCTTAGTCCATAGAAATCCATCCTTCTAGCTCTAAAGAATTGATCCTGCAAATTCGATCCTCTTGCAAAGACAACTTCGAATTGTCTTCTCTAATTTGAATCCTGCCATGATACCATGTAGAATTTTAATGTAGATTCAAAACTACTCATGTAATGTACTAAAACATAAGACTCAAATATACTCTACTCATATGCGGAAGAAAATTCACGATCGAGAACACATATCAAAAACATGCATCATGATTCAACACACATACACAGATTTATCTAGGGGAAAGCAACTGCTCAAAATCCATTCCTATATGTATTGCATTAATCAAGGAATCTGAATGAATATAATATGATTTCTCAAGCTTGAGCACAACCTGCACCTGGACCTTCTATTCTCTGCTTGACTAACTGACTTTGACCAATGTTAGAGTCGGTATAGTCATACCTCCGTCTGAGATCAAAAACTCTTTCTTGCATCTCATTTTAGGTGTCTCATTCATCCAATCAGTTGCATTCCATTAGAAGCATAGATTGTCTGACGGAAGGGTCTTGTCTCTCGTTTTCCCTCATGTCATGTATCTGTTGGCTTGTGTCTGATCATTAAAGTTCATCAAAATTCATCAAAGTCAATTTTACAGTCATGGATGGTCTTTTGGTCAGCAAAGAGTCTTTTTAGTCATTAGGTCTAGGGTTTGTCAATTTAGTCTTCAAAATGTCAAATAATGCCAGCAGACCATGGGGAGGTTCTTAATAAGTTTTCATTTCAAGATCTTCATCGTCAATAATGCTCGAGAATGTTTCTTCTTCAAAACTCTGTTTTGAGGAAGAAATCGTCAAATTTATTGTTTGTAATAAATATGTATTGTAAAGTTTTCTGCCATGAAGTACTTCAAATGCAGACTCTGGTCATCCTTTGCCGAATTCCAATGTCATCTATCCCTGCAAAATATTGACAAGAAATTCATCATTTAGCCACAAAAAAATCACAGTGGAAGCAGAAAGGAGCCAAAGCAGAGCTTGAAAAGGAAGTGCCAATGGAAACATTATAAAAGTGAGTTTTTATGAGTGGAAATTCAAATTCTTTTGTACATATGTAATTATAATGTTTCAACACTCCATATGCACACCAAAGACATCAGCAAAAGCCAAGACAAATCAAGGAAGTGAAAAAATGAGTTTTGAAGCCAAACTATGTGTTGGATCAGTGCGAGGCACGTTGGGTGACTGGCACGGCGCACTGAGTAGGCGCGGTGCACAGAGCGGCATAACACTGTGTAATTTTACACTGGCGCGGTGCACCCACACGGCGCGGTGCACTGGGCAGCATGTGCGGCGCACAGGACCGACGCCCCAAATTTCATCAGTACAGCCAACAAAACTCAAATTTCTCGGTTCTGTTTGTTCCATGTAAGTTCAAATCATTTTGTTATCGCCATTATTCAATGTTAGGTGTGGTTTGGAAGATTGGTTTTGAAGAATTTGAATGCCAAATTATAAACCCCCTCTTTTGTCAAAACTGCTTCCTAGGGTTTTGAAATGATGCTTTAAAAGTCATTTTTATGCCAAATACTTATTGTTATACTATCTTTTCCCACTTGTGATTCTTTTCCCATTATTGTAAACCTATCATCATTCTCAATCCCCTATTCCCTTATAATCCTAAGTTACTCATTCCTATCTCTAAAACCTACAATTCCCTATCATCATCCCTATCCCATATCATTTGCAAAAATCCCTAAACCCTACCATTTCCTACCATTGTCCCTCCCTCATATCACTTATAAAATTCCACAAGAAACCAAGTGATTGTCCTCTCACTGCAGATTCACTTGGCAAAACCCCACTGTAATATTTCCTCATAGTCCCTCATTTCCTACTTGGTATACATTTGGCATCGAAAAAAAACACCTATTTGTCATTTTCAACGAACCAAACATACACTTGACATATACCTTACAACACCATGATGGACACCGACACATCATATGAACAAGACACTGATTTCCGCCACTGAACTGCATGCTAAGGAGGGCACTGAAACGGCGTAAAAGACATGTTCAGCTCTAAATCTTGGCCGAAGCTTCCTTGGCTGAGCATGGGACATGATGGGAGACATTCACTCCAAATTTCAGCAAATTTGGAGTAAATTTTTTCATTTTTGAAATTTTGGTTGCAAAACAGGTTTTTCTGCCCGATTACGTTTGAGAGATCTTCTGGAGGAAAACTTTACATTTTTGGATTTTTTATGGTAAATTATGCATGCTCAGGAATGTCTGAGAGATTTCATCAAGTTATGGATGGTCTTAAGGGTCAAAAACACTCCAAAAATGGCCTTTCTGCCACCTTTTGCACCAGCAGGAACCAGTCTTGGGAGATTGAAGTTTTGGAGGGGAAAATGACATCCAAATCCAGAAATTCCACTTGGGTTGGAAAGTAGACAGGTAGGGATTTCCAACGAGCTATCATGAGCTCAAATTGGACTTCAGGAAGTGCCTCAAAAACAGGCTCAAAGTGGTGCGACGCATTGAGTTTTATGGCGCGGCGCATAGAGAAATTTGGCCTCATTTTCACCCTTCAGCTCAGAATTTCGCCCAGTTTTGACTAGTTTCACTTTTTTATGTAACTATTGATCTACCTTGATGTAATTTGATGACCATGATGTAAATTTGGCATATTTTTACTTTTTCTAGAGGATTCATTCACTAAAAGGTGAAAATTAAATGAATGAATCAGTTTCCTTCCATATAGAGGCAAGTTGTTTGATTGCCTAGATTTCAGTTCCTAGTTTAGAATTGGTTGAAACAACTCCTAGAAGGATGAGCTCGACCCCTAGAGGCATGGGAATGGGTTAGGCTGGTCTATATATTGTATTTTCTGAGACATTTTCAGGGTTGGACTCTTGGGAATACTTTGGCACCTCATTGTATATTCATTTCAGATTTTTGGCAAAGGAAAGACCAGAGTTTTGCAGCACTTGTTGGGATCCTTGTGGCTTTGAGTTCTGATGATGTTTTTCTCCATGTATCTGTAAGTTTCATTAATGTTTATGTGTGCCATTTCCCTTCTCTTTGCTTCTGAAATTAAACAAATGAGTAACTAAGGTAGAATTCATTAGTTTGTTGGTGCTCTGCCTTAAAATTTTGTTTAGTTTTATATGTTTTCCTCCGTTTGAAGAGGATCCTTGCACCTTCCTGCCCCCTTCAGCTCCTCAGCAGTCTTTTCTATCCATTCATTGAATCTAAGACATCAAAGTCATTGCCTTCCCTGCCCCAACTTGAACTCTACAAGAAATTGGCCTCATCCCCAAGCCCAAAATTGCCTTTCCCTTTTTCCAACAAAAAACCCCTAAAAATCATTCCAAACTCCTTGATTAATATACCTAGCCTAAAATTAGCACTCATTTCAGTCATCTCAAACCCTATTGATACATTTTTCCTGAGATTGACCCGGAGAGAGCCCTCTCCTGTTCTGGTAGGGCTAGCTACCAGACTGAGCGTGGTTTGGTGTTACCCTGAATCCCGCCTTCCTTCAGCCTAAGGTGGATTTGGGCAATAACAACCAACACTTAGCCAATTTTCAAGCCCTTCAAGCTCCTATTTCCTCGTGTTGTTCCTTGAGGAATTGGGCCCCTATTAATAAGGAAATCGCTAATTTGGATTGTGTAATTCCTTTAGGTCCTTCTCTGACTGCATGCACCACTTGTACAACTTGGAATAGTTTACAATTGATAGTACACTTCCCTTGAACTCCAATATTAACTAGATAACTCGAATTTCATGCATGCTTGAGTTAATTTAGGTTGATTGATCAGTTAACTAGTTAAACACTGAAGTTACACCCCACTACTAGACCTCCCACTAGTTCCTTCAAAATTTGGAACTAGTTTAATTGACCATAACTCAATTTAAATGAATTAAATTGTTGCAACTAAAATTAACTCAACCTAGGATCCTAAAATTTAGAAATAATTGTACACAACTCTAGTTCATGCCCCCAACTTGAATTAACTAGGATAATTGAGTGATAACAACGATATCACCTCGGTTAACTCATTCAAGTTTTCTGTTGATGTGGAATTTTGACTTTCTCCTAATTTAATCAAGGGAAAAATTAAACTAGGAATTTCTTGCTGCATTTTCAACGGAGGGGTTTGTAACAGCCTGAGGTTAAAGTTCATGTAATAAAGGTTAATAAAGGAAAAATAAGACCCAAGTCATGGGACACGTATTCCAAGCTAAATGTTGGGAAAATCATTATAGCGGGCATCACTTTCGATTTATTAATGGCTAAGGAATTGGAAAAGGCAAAGAGGCATTAACTGGCATTTTATTTATGAGAAATAAAGGAAAAAGGGAGAAAAGGATGGTAAAGAGACAAAAATTTGCATGATAGAGTATTAGAAGAAAAATTAAGGAAAATGAAGAAAATAGAGGCTTCGATGATAAAAAGGCTTATGAGGATCGGTTCACAGCTTTTGTTGGTTTACCTATTGTCAATTTTGTATTGGAATTAGTGAGAAAGAGAGAGACAACACCAAGAGGAGAAAGAAAGTAAGCAAGCAAAGGAAGGAAAATGACAAGCAAGAGTGAGCAAGGAGAAGCAAAGGAAGCAAGGAGAAGGTTGGATCAGTAGCTTCAGCAAGAATATTTTGCAGGTAACAGGTTGCATGTGTGAATTCCTAGCTGAGGTATGAATACATGAGTCCTACATTTGTTTATTTGGTTCATTTAATGTCATTGACATGGGTTTTTTTGAGTTTGACATCGGTTTCAACTTTGCCTTTCCACTCCTTGGATAGCCATGGTGTGGTGGGATTTATTTATTCATTAAGCTTTGTATTTTCGAAAGGTTTTGGAACCGAGTGATGTGGTCTCAAGAAAATTCCCAAGGGTTGGGGGGGAGTAGGTATTCTTCGGGAAGCCCTCGACAAGTGGGTGGAGATAGGAAAACTCCTCAAGGTATGGTGAAGGAATTCGGAGGCATCCAAGCTTGTTTTGGTTTTGTGATCTCTTGATCGGTTTTGGCAAGATCACGGTAATTTGAGGGTGGAGGTGGTTTAACCTTTGGATTCCCTTGGCTTTTTATATCTTGATTTATCTCATGAGATCCCACATTCATGCTTGGAATATGGCATGAGGGTGATTGGTTGAAAGAAGAATTTGGTTCAATTCAATCTTTGTTCAAGTGGTACGTGGAAGTCCCTGACTTGGTTGGATTTTGCATAAGTTAATAAGCGTTATTTTTCTATTGTACTCTATAAGCATTTATACTTGTTATTATGTGGCTTTGATGGTTGTTCTGTCATGGTTGATATTATGGTTGTATGTTGGTTATAAGCATGGTTTTATAACATGTTTTAGCTGTGGCTCTTGTTATACTTGATAAGTTGATGAATGCATGGGCTAACTAGTGTGTTTTCCACTACTTGAGAGGGAATTAGACCTTCTCAGTGATTTCCAGCTAAAGTACAGATATTTATACTCAAATATGCATTCATGACCTACAAATTACATGTTTACCATGTGTTTGACGAAATTCCTAGTATGTTATGGTTTGTTTAAGTCAAGTTTCTAACGCAATTTTTTATGTTTATCCTTTTCATTATGTCATTTATAGTTCTAAGAAGTCTTACGCAATTTTAGGCAATGGTCTGGAGGCTGACCTAGAATTGTGGCTCAGATATCGAGACCACGACCTCTGAAATGGGCAAGTTGGGTCACAACTGCATGGAGACAGTGGTGTGCATGCGGTTGGAGGCCTACAACCGCACCCAAGCATTGTCATGCATGCGGTTGGGAGCCTAGGTCAGTGAAAAGGAGCCCCAACTCAGGGTTTGGTCACTTGGGGTGGTTCTTTGGCCCCTGAGCTTCCTATAGCCATGAGGGATGTTGTGAGTTGTTAGTCGGTGGTCAATTTGTAGGCCCCACTTCCTTAACTGGAGCTTGGAGATCGAGTCATGTCATAGTGGTACTCCACTTCACATTCCCAAAAAAATTGTAAGAGCAAGTGAATGTGGAGTGAAAATGTTACATTTAAAGTATACATTTATTTTGTTCATATCCCCTCAAAGAAATTGTTTGTATGAATGGTCCACCTTAATAATGGTCTTAATAAACATTATACCTAATTTTATCATATCCACGTCAAAGAGACGATTAATAAGTTAGTGATCCTCCATAAAAATGTGATTAGTGACTCTCTAAAAATGTTAAAAGTCTTAATAAGTTAATTACGCCTAATGAGATGATACACCATTAAAATATTAACATTTAGTGAGAATTAATAATATACTCTTTACAATAAAAAAATTTGCTTTAGTATTTTCTCTATATGTATCACCCCCTTTGTTTTATTATTTTATGACTTGTATATCTTGATCTTATGGGTATTTAACTATTTGATCGTATTACGCAAATCCTTACGCATGGTTTTTCCTTATATTAATTTATTTGCTCAAAAAGAAAAGACTCAAATATTTGACCAAATTAGTATTAATTATATTTTTAGTTTTCCAAAAATTATGGTACAACCGAACTTAGTATTAATTATTATGGTACAACTGAAATTCATATTAATTATATTTTGAGTGAACTTTTTGTTTATCTTTAAGCACGCCATTAATATATATAAGAATTTATCGTTATATCGAATGAACTTTTTCTTTATTTTATTTTTATGTGCATGGGATAAAATATATTTTTTCAATAAATTTATTATTTTATTCAATGTACTTTTTGCTTCTCTTTATATGGAATCTAATGATTATTTTGCATAATTTATTATTTATGTATTTAAAGTTTAAAATATACAACATTCTAGACAAATTTATGTTATGTAATGTTGAGAATTTTGAATTTTTTTAATTAATGATGCAATAATTTTACATTAAATAATTAGAAATTGAATTTAAAATATTTTAAAAACAGAAATTTTAAAATTGATATACATTATAAAATAATTAGTTTTTTAAATTCATTATTTATTAAGTTTTTTGAATTTTGTAAATATTTTAAATTTATTATTTCTTTTATGATGAAAAAAAGAAGAATAATGTTCACTAAAATCTATGTAGTCTAATGGATTTAAGAAGGTAAAAGATTAATTGGAATTATTTAACATTTATTTTTATGTTCGAGAAATATGAGGGAAGTCTTCAGAGATCACCATAATTTTGTTGACTTAAAAGGTTAAGAATGATGCTAATATGAAAAATATTTGCAAAATTAGATTGGATTAGTATACGCTAGATAACTTAAGAAAGATTAATAAAGGGGGTTAAAGGAGATAGATAGGATTAAGATGGAAGATCAAGTTAATGAGATTACTGAAGTAATGAATTTAAGTTTGGATTAAAAGATCTTAGTACAAAAAGGGAGAAGAGTTTAAGATGGAATAAAGGGTAATAGGTATTAAACCATAATTCAAGGTATGTGAAATTAGAATAAACTAACAATAAACTATTAGATTAGAGTATTATAACCAGCCTAGATCCATCTAACTCCGGATCACTCATGCTTCTAGAAGGATTAAATCCCTAGAAATGTAAATTTTTCCAAAAAATTATTAAACCAAATTTATTAATTCTAATAATATTAGATTTAATAATATTATTAATATTAATATTAATTTTTTAATATTAATTTTAGATTTAATAATGTCTTTTGCATGGCATGATATAATAAAACTACATTAAATCAACATTTTCAAATATTACAACTTTGAATTGGAAATGTTTATGTGTTTAAAGATTTTAATATGTCTATAAGATATGGTTTTTCTTTTTAAAGATTTATTTTAAAAATATTTATGGACCACAGAAGCAAAATTCTTAATATTTTCATTTTTGTTTTGGGTCTACATTATGTTGTTTTATTTTTATTATTATTTTATTGGAGACATGATATACTGACATATATGCTCCTATTAGCTTGTAGAATGTGCCTCTTGGTGCAACAATAGTTAGAGTTAGAATTAATTTTATTTAAAATTAGATAAAATTATTTTTAATTTAAAAAAAAAATTATTAAATTAAAACCATTTTTTATCATGTTTGAATAAAAATATGAATAAATTTAGAAAATGTAGAGAAAAAACAGGAAAAGGGATTATAAAAAAAGGGAGACAATGGTGTGTAGGGAGAGGTTACCCACATCAATGTTCAGTGCATTAGGTTTAGAGGTCAAGAAATGTATTTTGAATGTTGTCAAAAAAATTCATAATATTTTTAAAATGAAAGTTTTATTAAAATTTGAATTATAAAAATATTTTTTTTAAACGATTATTAAATTAAATTATTTAATAATTATAACAAATAAAAAATAATAATGAAAATTTAGAAGAAAAAAATATCCATTATATTATATATGGATGGAAAAAAGCATTTCATAATATTTTAATAATTAAAAAAAAAAATCATTATTTTTTTATTTTTATTTTTTAAGCAAAGGAATTGGCAAGTGAGTAAGTCTTGTACTATGGGCGTTCATTCTGGTTCAGAATTAATTTTTTTTAATGTCATATTTGATTAGAAATAGGGATAAGTTTAGAAAAAAGAATTAAAAAGGGAAAATGACATAGTATTAGGGGTATTGGATTTAGAGATTAAAAAATGGATCATGGGTTTCCTAAATTTTATATTTTGAATAAAAAACATTGTTTTTATATTTGAATAGTCTCAAAAAAAAATACAATTAATAATATTTTTAAAATGAAAATTTGAAAAAAATATGTTTATAATTTTAGATGTTTTCTATTATATTATAAGATGGATAGAAAAACACAATTCATAATATTTTAAGATTGATTTTTTTTTTTTTTTAATAAGAGGAATCCCAACTAGGTTACTATCAAGGTTGATTTTTGTTCTAAAAATATTTTAAAATTAGAACAACAAAAAGTATATTGTATTTTATTAGAAATAGGGATAAGTTTAGAGAATGCAAGAAAAAGAGAGGATAAAAAGGGAAGTCACATCAGTGTTAGGGGAATTAGGTTTAGAGGTTAGAAAATGGATTATGGATTTCCTAAATTTTATATTTTGAGAAAATAAATAACAATTTTATATTTTGAATGGTTCAAAAAAAACAATTCAAAATATTTTTAAAATGAAAATTTGATAAAAATTTGAATTAGAGAAAAAAATTTGTTTTTTAAAATGCTATTAAATTATTTGATGGCTATAAAAAATAAAATAATGTTATCAAATAAATAAAAAATTATCTAATTTTAGAAAAAAAAATTCCATTATATTATATATTGTTGGAAAATCCCAATTCATAATATTTTAATATTTAAAAAAATATTATTTTTATGTTGTAAGACGTTCTTCTTTGAAAACAACTCCCCCAACTGCCACCATATATTGTTCTACACCATTAGATCTAATTTTAGACGATTGAATAATTTTTGGCCATTAGATTTCACCACCGACTCTATAACTATCAATCGACTCCTTAATTTATTCCATGGGATCATAATTTGTTCAACGAGAACTAACACCTTTTAAGGATTCTACCTAAGTCCTTCTAATCCCTTTCGGCCATTTTCATAATGGCAGGGACGAATTTCATTCTTTTCCTTCTAAAGAAAATGAAGGCAGAGGATTGAGCATCATGGCTTTTGAGGCCCTAGAAAATTACATGGCTTTGGGTGTCCACGAAAACTACATATATTCCGAAATTTTCGAAGCCAAGGGAATGGAAGTCATATATGGGGAAAGTTCTTTATAGTGCCAACGGAAATAGAAACATGGTTGTTATGCAACCAGCACACAAAATAGAAGAAAAGATAGATCAACGAATTAGAAATTAGCCTCTTCGAGAGGGAAACCTCCTTTACATTACATAAATGAACAATTCTTAGATGATACAAATGAAAAAACCTACCTTCTATTTATAGGAGTCTAAGGGTTCACAATATAACAATATGGCAACCACATGGGCAGAACAATACAATAATGAGGGACTACATGGGCACAACAATCACAATATGGGGACTACATGGAAACAACAATAACAATAATGGGGCTACACTAACAATAACAATAAATGGCTGCACTAGTATTATAGGGACCTAACATGCCCCTCTTCTTCAAAAAAGTGTTGTCCTCAATGCTTGATTACTTCTAGATGTTTCTGTATAAAATTATCATCCTCCCATGTGGAATCCTCAATAGGTAAGTTCTTCCACTTGATGAGATATTCTGAAATTGATTAATTTTTTTCTTTTTTCTGTGACTACTTCAGGTTCCAATATGATTTTTCCTTCCTCGTCAATTTCTGGAAATATTGTTTGAACTGGGAGGTTGTCACCTATAACCTTATTTAAGCATGAAACATGGAAAAATGGGTGCACTCGAGAATATGAAGGAAGCTCCAGTCTGTATTCCATAATACGAATATTTTGCAACACCTTGTAAGGACCATAGTACTTTGGCGATAATTTATTATCCGTCTTAGCTTGCTTGAAGTACATTTGTGTGTATGGTTGTAGTTGTAAAAATACCTCGTCGCCTACATCAAAAATTCTTTCATTGCGATGTTGATCTACCTGTTGTTTCATTCGATTCTGCACTAAAATTAGGTTATCCTTTAAGAGTTGGAGAACTTGTTTTTTATGCTCAAGGTTATCTTCCCTTGTTTGAACCTTAGAATTTTCTCTTAAAGATGATTTCAATGTTTGAAACTCTAGTGAGCATAGTTGTGCAATTATGACTTGTTGTTCTTTCTTTAGAGCTTTGTAATGCCATTAGATTTGATTATCTTTCCTGGTTTCCCCAAAGATTGTAACCATTGAACTCCTAATACAACATCAACACCACTCATTGGAATGGAAACCATTGGGCTATTCAATACATATCCCCTGGCATGGTTATCTTGATATTATGGCACTTTCCAGAGAAATTTATAGTTCCTCTATTTGCAACCATCACTTGACACTCTAGTGCTAGATATAGGAAGCAATTCAATTCCTCTTCATGCGTCATAGTAAAGTTTAATGAGGGATTAATGGGTGTAGAATTATTTTTTTGGAGGAATTTTAGAACCCAATACAGATATCTATGTGTTATGAAACCATCTCCAAAAATAGAATAAAAGGGAGATCAGCGCCTTAGAAATTAGCCACTTTGAGGGGGCAACCTCCTTTACATTACCCAAATGAACAATTCTTGGATGATACAAATGAAAAATCTTCCTTTCTATATATAGGAGTCCATGGGGTCACAATATAATCCTAGTCGACCTAGCAATAATAATGTAAGGGCACAACAATAAAAATAGTGGGCTTCTATGGGGCATAATAATAACAATATGGGGACTACATGGGAAAAACAATAACAATAAGGGGGCTATACTAATAATAACAATAAGGGGATACACTAGTATTATAGGGACCTAACATGCCCCTCTCCTTCAAACAAGTGTTGTCCTCAACGCTTGATTATTTCTCGATGCTTCTATATAAAATTCTCATCCTACCATGTGGAATATTCAGCAGGTAAGTTATTCCACTTGCTGAGATACTATGAAATTGATCAATTTCATAGTTTTCAAGTTCTTGTTTCCTTGACTTCTTTATAACTTCTTTCACTGCAATGTTGATCTTCATGTTGTTTCATTCGATTTTGCACCAAAGTTAGGTTATCCTTTGAGAGTTGGAGAATTTGTTGTTGATGCTCGATGTGATATTCCACTGCTTTATCATCCATATTAGCTTTAATTTGATCCTTCAAACCATCCAACTTAGCCTCCATGTCTTCTTTTAAACCATCTATGTCATATTTGGTTGCTCTTTGTAAGATCAAAATTTGTTGCACTTGGTACCGTAATTTTGATATATCATACTGCAATTCTTCCTCTTCATACGTCATATTAGAGCTTTCTAAGGGCTTAATGGATGTGGAATTATTTTTGGGAGGAATTATATAAATCAATATTGATATCTATGCTTCAATATACCCTTGGAATCACTTCAAATTGATTTTTCAAAAAAGACTTACGCAATTTGAAAAAAAAATACACACTTTTTTCTTGCTTTTGAGGAGCTCGATATTGAAACTGGTGTATCTCTGGAATTTCGGATCCCTAAGATTTTATCTTCAGTCCTTTAGTATCCCTATGAATCTTCTTTCCAATTCCATAGGTCTGACCTGATTTGGATTCTTCAAGGAAAATTTGTGTCTAATATCCCGCAATGACCTAATTATGGACTAGTTCCGTAGAGAGAACTTGTACGATGTGTCACGTGTCACTGTTTCCTCCTTCGGCTCTAAAACTGATACATAGTAAACTAAAATTCGTGTAATTTCGGCCACTTTTTATAGAATTCCAATCCGATGCTCAGAGAGAGAGTTATGATTATTTTCCCAAGATCACCTCTTTGCGCTGAAATCCGAGAGCCTGCAGAAACCCTAACTTCCACAGATCATATCTCGGAAAATATTGCAAACCAAGATTTGAAATTTCTACACGACGTTAATCAGGATTTCTTCGCAAATGGGTTTATTTTGGCTTTCTAACCTTCGTAGAAAAAAATATATATATAACTAAAATTCCACGATGACCTGTTTGAAGTAGCGAAACCCTAGAATCCAAAGCTCTGATGCCAAATGTTATGAAACTAGCTCCAAAAATAGAATAAAAGAGAGATCAACGCCTTAGGAATCAAGCACTTCGAGGGGGAAACCTCCTTTACATTACATAAATGAAAAACTCTTGGATGATACAAATGAAAAAACCTTCTTTCTATATATAGGAGTCCATGGGGTCACAATATAATCCTAGCTGACCAAACAATAATAATGTAAGGGCACACCAATAACAATAGTGGGCTTCTATGGGGCACAATAATAACAATATGGGGACTACATGGGAAAAACAATAACAATAATGGGATACAATAGTATTATACAAACCTAACAATATGCTTCAATATTTCATTGGAATCACTTCAAACTGATTTTTCAAACAAAAGTTATGCAAATATTTTTTTTTAAATGCACGCCTTTTTCTTTCTTTTAGGATCTCGATATTGAAATGGTTGTAACTTTGTAATTTCATATATCCAAGATCTAAATTTCAGTCCTGTAGTAGCCCTTTGAGTCTTCTTTCCATTGTTATAGGTCAGACCTAATTTGGATTCTTCAAGATAAATTTATTCTCGATCTCCCACAATGACCTAATTATGGATGGATTTAATAGAGCTAATTTGTACGACGTGCCACATGTCACTATTTCGAACTTCAGATCTAAAATCGATACATAAGAAAGTACAATCTGTTAAATTTTGGTCACTTTTTAGAGAATTCCAATCTGATTCCTAAAACGAAAGTTATGAAAATTTTCCCTTTGTCACTTTTCTGAGATGAAATTCTATAGCCTGCAAAAATCCTAACTTCCATAGATCATATCTCTAAAACTATATCCAACCAAGATCTAAAATTTTTACACAAAGTTCCTCTGGATTTCGGCTTCTCGTGGTAAAAATTTCCACTTATGAACCTTCATATAAAAAACGTTATAGAAAAAATTCCAAGATGGACTGTTTGCAGTAGTGAAACCCTGGAATCCAAAGCTCTGATACCAAATTATATGAAACCAGCTCACAAAATAGAATCAAAACAGCGACTTAGAAATCAGCCTCTTCAAAGGGAAAACCTTCTTTACATTACATAAATGAAAAATTCTTGGATGATACAAAAGACAAAGCCTACCTTCTATATATAGGAGTCTAAGTGGTCACAATATAACAATATGGGGACCACATGGGCACAAAAATACAATAATGGGGCTACACCTATGGGGCACAATAATAACAATATGGGTACTACATTGGAGCAAAAATAACAATAATGGGGCTACACTAGTATTATAGGGACCTAACACTAGAACTCACTATGGTTTTTCTACTTCTCTATTGGAAAAAAGGGAAATATGGAATTACCTGGTTGTCTGGTCCATATGTTTTAGCAAAATATTCTTCACAAAACTGAAGATATCAGAAAGGTTAGCCTATGCAAGAATTATTTCAAATTTGGTGATTGTTGACGGGCAAAATTGTACCACCAACAACAAGGGGGTATCCTCGGTGAAAGGTCCCAATTAGACCTCACACCGTTTTGGATAGGAGCCCCATCCGATATGTAGGCCTGGCTGCCACCATAATTGTTTCCGCTCTGGGTTGTCAGATGGGAAGGTGACGAAGCGGAAACAAGGGTAAAATGACCAATCAATGAAGAAAAATCAGCCCAAGATTAACGAACCACAGACAGAGATATAAGCAATTCTAAGCAGCAAATAAAGAGGGCTACGCCATGAGAAGGATTGGTGAACCAAAACCTATTCAGGCATACATGAAAGAGAACATGCCAGAAGTTAGCTGCAAAATAGTTCACAATAGATCATTGGCATGGCAAGAAACAAGTAAACACTTATTCGAAATCAAAACGTACATGCAACCACTATGAATTAGTCCATAACCAATTGCATGTATGAAAGCACACGTACAAACATAGTGAAATATTAGACATCTAGTACTACCACCATAAGCAAGCACGTGAATTGGTGCCGGAAAAAGAGAATATATTATTAATGTTGCTGCAACTTCAAATACATATTTTGCAACTCATCAAAACCCAATAGTGGAACATGGGCTATTCATCTCAATGCATGATACCAAAACCCTAGCCTTGCTACAACTCCCTCTCCTTGATACCAAGAGCTGAGTGCCTTTAGCTCTTAAGCATGAATTCGTTATCTCGTCCTTGCCTCAACTCAAGTGCTAAAAGTCCATTTGTTGATTTCTCGAAGTCATACATATAGGCTGAAGTGACTCTTGAGTTTCCCTTGACTCTTGATCTCCCTGACCATTGGGCTGGATTGCGACTAGGACCACTTGCAACCCAAGGCTATTTGTGACCTGCGACCTGAGGTTATCTACGACCTACGGTCATTTGTGACCTGTGACTTGGGGAGGTCTACGATTTGAGACTATTTGCGACCTCCAACCTGGGGCAGTCTATGACTTGGGAGGTCGTGACCTAAGGTTTCTCCTTCTGCACTTCTCTTTTGGAGATCTTAGAACCTTGCTCGCTGGAGGACAACCCTAGCTTTCGCCACGCAAACCAGCAACTTTTATCTGTTTTCAATGCCATTTCAGTGCAAAGGGAACTTGCATGAGTCGATAAATGGGACAATGGTGTTACATTTGTGAGTGAGATCTTGAGCATCCACATGACGTGATTTTTCTTGTTGGTTTGAATCCCAGTTGTGCAGCTTTTGGAGGAAGTCATCAACTTTCTTAATCTAGGTCAATCCTATAACTTCCTCATGTTACCTTCAAGTGAACACACTAAATTAGCCAGCCATATATATATGTGTGTGTGTGTGTGTGTGTGTGTGCTGAGGAAACAACATTAGAAATGTAATATATTTATGGAAGTTAAAATCAATTTGGACCCCTGTGTAGTCTTGTTCTACATAAGAATGTATGAGAAACTCATGCATGCCTATACTGAGCTCGTTTAATCATGGAATGGGGAGAAAATTTTAAATTTCAACCGGCGTTCATCACATAACCGAAACGTATAATTAGCTCTAGCTTAAAATTTCTTTCCATTGGTGATGATATCGAAAACCAAAGGCAAATCCCACTTGTTGTTATGTGCTGGGACAAGACTGCAATGTGCGACCTCAATAGAGCTTTGAGAGGTTGTGACTTGAAAAGAGGTTGCAACTTGTGGTAGTCGCAAGGTCGCAACTCATCATTTCCGCCTCTATTTGAGGAGAGAAACTTGGAGACCTGGGCGAGGATAGCGACCTATGGAAGTCGCACAGTCGCAACTCCCAATAGATCACAACTTTTTTTCATGCCTCGAGCTTGTGACTTTGCGACCTGTGGAGGTTTGCGACTTGAAAGGAGGTCGCACTGTCGCGTTTGGGGCTGGTTCGCACCTGTCACTACTGCAAAAGAATTGTGACTACATGAATTGATCACATAGTGCCTTCTGGAAACCCCTGTTGAACCATGGTAAAAACATTTATCTCCCTTTGGGTGTGATTATCTCGTCCACAAATACTTAACTGGGATAGATGAGATGTCACCAATCGATTGAGCAGGTTAAGAAAACAACGCTTCCTTGATGACCCTTCATGCGCATCTTTTCTCCGGCTTCGTGGATGACCAAGTATCTCACAACCTTCATGGAGTCGTCGATGCATCTGGAAAGGCGAAAGGGTTCATTTTCATCTCGACAGTGGAGCATCGGTCCACGAACTTGAGTCTCTCGGGCCCCTCCATACCCACCATTCTAGAGTGGCGTAGAGGATTTGACCTTCTCCAGAGGCACGCAATCACACAAGCTGTGTGTTAGCATGCATACCCCATCATCTTCTGGTGTTGAAAAAGAGATTAGACATTGTTTCTTCCTATTGTTGAACGCATATGTAACTTCGTTTTCTTAGCGTGCATGTGTTGTTGTGTTCAAACGCCACTCGAAAAACGAGCATAACATGTAACATTAACTCTGCACGCTTGATGCCACTGTTGTTACGTAGTACCCAATACATTTTTGTAATGCATCCTCGTTAGTATTGATCATTTGAAGGACTTCTTCCGCAGTTGGTGTTGAAAGAGCTATCATGCACGACCCCTTTATCTGCATTAAAGGTGTGTTTCCCACTCGGCCTCTTAATACCTTGGATGCGCTTGAAACATACTTTCTCACATGCACCTTTGATGTCAATCGAAAATAGAGATATGCCTTTCATCTCCTTCATCATTTTCTTCCTTATGTGTTTCTTTGAAGTGTGTTGGCCCTTTATGGTGGTTACCATGCAAATTCTAAGGCTTTTGAGTGCGCTTATATAGTATATATTCAAAGGAATTAATCCTCTATCCATATTGAATACCAACTACGCCATATGTCGAAAAATCACCATGTGTTGAAGAGGGTATCATCGTGTCATATTCAAAACTCCCTTGAAGAGTTTGTGTAGCTCACACGAACAATTATAACTTCATCTTGTAGAGTATATTAATGGTGTCGTGTCAATGAATCCTTAATGAAACTGTTACGTCATCCAATGTATACTGATGGCATATTTGAACAATTTCCTGAAAGTGGTGGGTTAAGAACAAGTTAGCTTGATAGTGATGAGAACACACAAATGACTGAATAAAATAATTAACTTGAGGAGCATCAATATTGAATTATCCAAACTAATATGTTACAAATTAAATTGATTGTTTGAGCATACTTAGGTTTGGAGACCGGCTTAAAACTCATGAGTTTTCACCTATCTATTGATTGCAGTGGGCATTGATACTTCATGATGCCACAAGGTGACGATACATTCACAGAGGAGGCTCCTTGAAATAAACGAGACCATGTGTTTGGAGGGTGGGGATTAAATGCAAAGCAAGGCTGGATTAGGGGTAAGATATGCCAAGAAATTAGGGGAATAGGTTAGGCATTGACCCTCATTGTGATGTCGCGTGATGCCGATGGGAGTGCAACCATAGGGGAGTGTGAATTAGGTTGACACAGGAAAGAGGGATACCATTTGGATGGGTTAGGGTTTCTCTCAAACCATAGCATGATCAGCACAAGGAAAGCCAAATTGAAGCCTTACGCATATGGGCTCAGTGCCCCCCCCCCCCCCCCCAATGGATCAATGATAACTACCATAGTCAACCTAGCTTTGAATCCCCGGAATAAAACTCAACTCTCTATGAAGAAGCAAAAACCCACAAAACCCTAACACAGTTATGAGATAACAAGATAAGTGGATGTTGCGTGCATCGTATGAATGGGTGCAGTGACGGGTTTTGGCAAGAAAATGTCATGGGGAGATTAACCGACTAAATGATGGGTCAGAGCCTTAATGGGTTGAAGAGTGGAGGGGAACCAAAATTTTGAATATACTCAAAATTTTGGGTGGTTTTCTAGCAACTACCACAATGACTTATCTTGCATATGTTATGCATGAGAACACCACTACTCCTACAAAGAATGTGAATGTTTGGTTTGGCCCTGGTCGTCATGCTTCCTTTACTTGGAGATTTTGTTGCAGATTCATATTTGGGTCAATATTGGACCATTTCCATGTCTTTTGTCATCTATTTGATGGTCAATATTGTATTTTATTTTTCTAATTGTTTCTATAAACATATCCCGAGAGGTAACTAGTTGGCCATAATAATCTAGGATTTTCACTTGATCTCATTTCTATGAAACCTATGTTAAACAAATAAGGTAGACTGCAACTAAAATTTGGCTCATTTTTTTTGTATTTTTTTCTCATATTTTTTTTCTCAACTACTTTAAGAAACATACACTGAGGGGGTTTGATTGGACTTCCTTCTACCTAGGTGCTAGGTTTGAGAGGTTATGATTTATCTTAAACAATATAGATTTGCATCGAATTCATTCCTTTGAAACTAAGAATAGATAGCTAGGAATATAGAAGCTAGACGCTCATAAGTAATTCCTTTTTCACTTTTTTTCTTTTCAAAAATGATTGAGAAATAAGGATTTTGTGTGGGCTTCCTTCTATTCAGATGCTAGGTTTGACAGATAAGCTCAAAACAACCTAGAATTTGTATTCAATATCAATGTTCCATCCTTATAAATTCATGCTATACAGCCAGGGCAGAGGGAAGTTAAATGGAACTGATGGACAGGTTAACAGTTAGTGAGTCACACCCATTAGGTGTAGAATAAATGGTGACAGATTTTATGTTAAGCCTACTTCCTATGTAAAAGTCGTCGGTTTGAATTCTCATAGATGAGCAGGACACCCAAAGTATCCAACCTACCACCCTAAAGAACAGTTAGTAAACCTCATATTGTCAGCATGGAACCTTATCTGATTGCCCCAAGATTAATTTAATCAAGACCATCCCACTAAATCCAACATGGAAATTCCCTCCACGAATCAATATTGAAGGAAAAAACATTTGTTATCGTCAAATTTGATCACTACCTTATTAGGTTGACCTTCCAGACACTGGAACCCCATTGACATTTTTTCTAATGTTGTAATATTATGAAATTGATAATTTTGTATCTGTACAATTGCTTGCCAATTAATTCGTGTGAAATTTTTTGGATACAAGAACGTTTTGCTATATACTTTGGGAGAATTAAACCCCTATTTAAAAGGACAACAAAGTTTGAAAATAATTGTTTAATTTTTCTCTAACCTCGTGAATGGAGATTGAGTAACAAACACTACATGCAATGGGTTGTTGCAGGGATTAAATTTCATCACTTTATCAGCCACGTTTAGGAGTTTGAAACGGATTGGGATTTTATTCTTCTAAATCAACCTGGTTTCTCTAGGGAAAGGAGGCCACAAACCCTCTTTAGAAGCATTTGGTGTAGATTAGTTTGAAGAGAATGACCCGGTAGAGAAGAACAATAAGAGTTCATTCTTTAACAATTGGAATTGTGGTATATGCATTGGTAGTCTTATA
This sequence comes from Pinus albicaulis, assembly GCA_034641835.2. Lineage (NCBI taxonomy): Eukaryota > Viridiplantae > Streptophyta > Pinopsida > Pinales > Pinaceae > Pinus > Pinus albicaulis. The sequence continues at coordinate 689,593,199 of CM076575.1, forward strand.
AGAGTCACATTACTCATGTATATTTAGGACAACGTTGGATGGGGTCTGGGATTTGGCATTATCATTGTGACCATGACAATAGCTGTATGTATCTTCTTGTGTGAGATGATATTTTACTGGCATAAACTACCCAGTGGTAGTCCTCTCACTTGAATTATCCATGTCTTTGTTGCAATGTTTCACAAGTGGAATGTTTCGACTTATCATCAAGAAAAAAATCCTGGAATCAGAGAGGGATCAATGACAAGTTTTATAGGGATCAATGATGGTTGTTAGTCTAACATTCTTCACAACAGTTAGACTCTAAACCTTCTTGGAAATTTTAGCCATATGTCGATTCTCAAGATTTACAAAATTTGTCACCACTTCCAACAGTGTGTCATTTAGCTTATTGTATGCCATCTTGAACTCGCTGATAATGTCGTTAATGATGTCCATCCTTTTTATTGTCAATGAGGAGGTAGATGGAATTCAAAGTTGTATTAATTATTCAAAAAAATAAACAAAAAGGAAATATTTCTTTATAAGTGTTTGACCTATGGAATGGTCATTCATATTTTATTCTAGACTTAAAACTTATATTTTGCATCATTGAATGATTTCTTCCACAACCATTCAAATCACATAGGTAAAGTAACCTATTTGGTGTCGATATTGATTGTATATAATATTGTATCGATGCATCGTTGACACTATCATACTTGAGTAGTATTTATTTGCAATGTGCATTTGTCAGTGCGAATAAGATGTATATTCATTACATTGATGTTCATTCACCCTTTGTGGTGAAACTTAATGTACATATTCTTTTTCTTTGTCGTGATTTTCCTAGAGTTATTTTTTTAGTTGGTAAATGTTTCTTTCTTATTGATATTCTCCTTTATGAAGCCTTAATATTCTTGTGTGTGTGTCTACTGTTTGACTCCTAAAATATCTAGGAATGGCAAAAAATTTGTGATGTTCATATGTTCATAGGAAATATACCTTTAGAACTTGGGAATAGTGTTAGGCTTATGTTTGTTTCATTCTCAAGGAATAAGCTCAATAACAGCATTCCTCCTTCAGTATGAAATCTTTGTGGGAAACTTGTAGATCTTCTTCTAAATGGTAATTATTTGAGTTATTACATACCAGAGCCTTCTTTGCCTAATGTTACACGCAATAATTTTCATATTTTAGAATTGAGCAATAACAATCTGCAAGGGACCGTACCTTTGTTTCTTAAATAGTTTCATGGCCTGTAAGAGTTGGATATGAGAAATAACTCTTTGTTAGGTACAATTCCTAAAGTTCTTGTCCATCTGAATTTATCAAGTTTGATTTTGGCTCTTAACAATCTCAGTGGACCCATTTCGGTGTTTTCACAGAGTTTTAGCAATGATCATTTGTAGGAAACAGGCTCTGTGGGCCTCCTCTTGCACCTTGTGCAGGAACTCAAGCTCAGGGACATTTTGGACTAAGCCCTAGGGCAGTTGAAGGAATTTTTATTGCATTGACGACATTTTTGTCTGTGTTTCCTTTTTCATAGGCATTATAATTTCCTACAATATGAAAGTGTTGGGAGGAGTGGGGGGGCCTTCTTTGAATGATTGGAAGATGAAGAATGAGGCTACACTCTAACATGTTATGAGAGAATGAAGCATGCCCTACACTATTTGGTTGGGAGTGCCAAAAACTGGCATTGTTCAATTACTTACATATCATATTGTGTTATAAACCATGGGAGGCTTGATACCTCTTCGCTCTATATCTAGCCAATGATATAGGTGTTGGGGTAAATCTTGAGTGGAAGTTCACATTCTGACACATTTAAGAATGGGAAGAGCAAAGTTGTGATATTGACCAAATAGAACGGGGTTGGCCTAGTCGATAGAATTTTTGTAGCCAAAGGGTATAATGGTAGTATGAGAGTGTTGGACACGAGTGGATTTGATGGTTTTGAAAAAAAAAAAAATAGGGAGTAAGTTTTTGGTTTTATGTATGATATTAAGGTTAAATATTGTTCAAAATATATCATTTCATTGGATGTAGTTTTTGTAATGATCATAAGGGATGGGTTTATGTATTTATGTTGAAATTACCTTTTGGTTTTAAAATAAGACCTAAATGTCTTTATAAATTAATTTCTCTGGCAAAAAAATAAACTAATCATGTCATTGATTAGTTAATCATTTTTTTAGGGCTATTATGCACTTTCTATGTAGACTACAATTTTTTATTGGGCACAAATTTGTCCATAATTGATACAAAACAAATCACCAAATTAAATCCATATCCTAGAACTATTATTTTCATAGAGTATTTTTTTTTAGTTGGTAATTGTTTCATTCTTATCGATATTCTCCTTTATGAAACCTTAATATTCCTGTGAGTGTGTGTCTAGTGTTTGACTCCTGAAATTTATAGGAATGGAAACAAAGTTGTGATGTTCACATGTTCAGAGGAAACATAACTTTAGAAGTTGCGAATAGTGTTATGCTTATGTATGTTTCACAATGTTTTGGCAATGAGTCAATTGCAGGAAATAGGTTTTGTGTGCCTCCTCTTGCGCCTTGTGCAGGAACTCAAGTTCAAAGGAATTTTGGACTGAGACCTGGAGTAGTTGCAGGAATTTTTATTGCATTGATGATAACCATTTTTGTTTGTGTGTCCTTTTTTATAGGAATTGGAATTTCCCACAATATTAAATTGTTTGGAGAAGGAGGGGACCCTTCTTTGAATGAATTGGAAGATGAAGAAACAACCTAAAATCTAATAGATTATGAGAGAATGAAGCATGCCCTGCATCATGTGGTTGGAAGTGCCAAAAAATGGAATTGTTCAATTCTTTACAGATTATATTGTGTTATAAACCATGGGAGGCTTGATACCACTTCGCCCTAAATCTAGCCAATGATATAGGCACTAGGGTAAAGCTTGAGTGGAATTTCACATTCAAACACATTTAAGAATTGGAAGAGGAAAGGTGTGATATTGTCCAAATAGAATAGGTTGGCCTAGCCGATAAAATGTTCATATCCAAAGGGTATAATGGTAGTAGGAGGGTGTTGGACACAGGTGAATCTGATGAGTTTGACCAAAAAAAAAATAGGGAGTAAGTTTATGGTTTTATGTATGATATTAAGGTTAAATATTGTTCAAAGTATATCATTTCATTGGATGTAGTTTTTGTAATGATCATAAGGGATGGGTTTATGTAATTATGTTGAAATTACATTTTGGTTTTAGAGTAAGACCTAAATGTATTTATAAATTAATTTCTCTAACTAAAAAATAAATTGATCGTATCATTCATTTGTTAATCATTTTTTTCAGGGATATTATGCACTTTCTATGTAGGCTACCATTTTTAATCACACACAAATTTGTCCACAATTGATGCACAACAAATCACCAAATTAAATCTATATCCTACAACTATTATTTTCCTAAATTAATTTTTTTAGTTGGTAAATGTTTCCTTCTGGTTGGTATTCTCCTTTATGAAGCCTTAATATTCCTCTGTGTGTGTGTGTGTGTGTGTTTATTGTTTGACTCCTGAAATTTCTAGGAATGGAAATAGAGTTGTGATGTTCATATGTTTAGACTCTAGAGGAAGCATACCTTTAGAGTTGGGAATAGTGTTAGGCTTATGTATGTTTCATTCTTATGGAATAAGCTCAATGGAAGCATTCCTCCTTCAGTATGGAGTATCTGTGGAAATCTTGTGGATATTCTTATAGATGGTAATGATTTGAGCAACATACCAGAGCCTACTTTTCCTAATGTAACATGAAATAATTTGAAGATTTAGACTTGAGAAGTAACAATTTGCAAGGGCCCATGCCTCTATTTCTTAGACAGTTTCATGGCCTGCAAGAGTTGGATCTGAGCAATAACTCTTTATGTGGTACAATACCTAAAGCTCTTATCCAACTGAATTTATCAAGTTTGAATTTGGCTCTTAACAATATTATTGGACCAATTTCGGTCTTTTCACAGTGTTTTAGCAATAAATCATTTGCAGGAAATAGGCTTTGTGGGCCTCCTCATACACCTTATGTAGGAACTCAAGTTTAGATGTATTTTGGACTGAGCCTGGGGGAAGTTGCGGGAATTGTTATTGCATTTATGGAAAACATTGTTGTTTGTGTGCCCTTGTTGATAGGCATTAGAAGTGCCCACAATATTAAAGTTTTGGGAGGAGGAGGGGACCCTTATTTGAATGAATTGGAAGATGAAGAAACAGGTTAAACACTAATAGCCTATGAGAGAATAAACCATGCCCTGCATCGTGTGGATGAAAATGCCCAAAACTGGCATTGTTCAATGCTTTACAAATCATATTGTGTTATAAACCATGGGAGGCTTGATACCAATTCACACTATATCTAGCCAATAATACAGGCGTTGGGGTAAAGCTTGAGTGGAAGTTCACATTCTAACACATTTAAGAATGGGAAGAGGAAAGTTGTGATATTGTCCAAATAGAATAGGGTTGGCCTGGCCAATAGAATTTTCATAGCAAAAGGGTATAATTGTAGTAGGAGGGTGTTGGACATGGGTGAATTTGATGAGTTTGACAAAAACAAATAGAGAGTAATTTTCTAGTTTTATGTAGGATATTAAGTTTAAATATTGTTTAAAATATATCATTTCATTAGATGTAGTTTTTGTAATGATCATAAGGGATGTGTTTATGTATTTATGTTGAAATTACCTTTTGGTTTTAAATTAAGACCTAAATGTATTTATAAATTAATTTCTCTAGGTAAACAATAAATTGATTGTATCATTCATTTGTTAATCATTTTTTTCAAGGCTATTTTCCACTTTCTATGTAGGTTACTATTTTTTATTAGGGACAAATTTGTCCACAATTGATGCACAACAAATCATAAAATTAAATCCATATCCTACAACTATTATTTTCCTAGAGTAACTTTTTAAGTTGGTAAATGTTTCCTTCTTATTATGAATCCTTAATATTCATGTGTGTGTATGTGTGTTTATTGTTTGACTCCTAAAATCATTAGGAATGGAAACAAAGTTGTGATGTTCATATGTTTAGAGGAAACATACCTTTAGAGTTGGGAATAGTGTTAGGCTTAGGTTTGTTTCATTCTCAGGGAATAAGCTCAATGGAAACATTCCTCTTTCAGTATGAAATCTCTGTGGGAAGCTTGTGTATATTCTTCTAGATGGTAATTATTTGAGAGGTTACATACCATAGCCTGCTTTGCTTAATGTTACGTGCAATAATTTGCATATTTTAGACTTGAGAAGTAACAATATGCAAGGGCCTTTGTCTCTATTTCCTAGATATTTTCATGGCCTACAAGAGTTGGATCTTAGCAATAACTCTTTCTTTGGTACAATAACTAAAGCTCTTGTTCAGTTGAATTTATCATGTTTGAATCTAGCTCTTAAAAATCTCAGTGGCCCCATTCTGGTGTTTTCGCAGAGTTTTGGAAATGATTCATTCGTAGGAAACAGGCTCTGTGGGCCTCCTCTTGCACCTTGTGGAGGAACTCAAGTTCATAGGCATTATGGACTAAGCTCTGGGGTAGTTGCAGGATTTTTTTTTTCCATTGATGACAACCGTTGTTGTTTGTGTATTGTTGATGGGCATTAGTAGTGCCCACAATATGAAAGTGTCGGGAGGAGGAGGGGACCCTTATTTGAATGAATTTTAAGATGAAGAAATAGGGGAGGGAAGATTGGTGGTTTTTTAAGGCGGGGAGAATCTCACGATGGAGGATATTCTCAATGAAACAGGTCAAGCACTCAGTAATACCAGCTATAGCACTGTCTATAAAGAAAAGCTTAGCCAAGGAGGAACTATTTCTCTAACTATTCTCAGGGAAGGGACTTGAAAGGGTCGAAAAGAACTCCTGCCTGTAATTAAGGATTTGGTCGCCTTTGGCATGAACATATAGTCCCTCTTAGAGCATTTTGTGAAGGAAAAATAGAAAATATTTTTGTATGTGATTATCAGAAGAAAGGCAACTTGGCTGACCTTCTTCATGGTAAGTTGTCATTTTGAAACCCAAGTCTAAGGAATATTTTCTTTCTTGTCTTTTGTTTCTTCTCCAAAAATAGGAAAATTGATTAAATTACATACTCCATTCATAGGATATCAATAGTACATGGATTACAAAGATTCAAATAAATTTTGGCTTTGAAAGTTGGCTATATCCTCTATAATGGAATAAAGCAACATTTGTAGGGTCATGTGAAATGGGCCACTACACTAATATAACTCATGGCCTTTTTTACTTCTACATTTTAGAATTTTTCTATTGTTGACAAGAAATCAATTTCACTTCCAAAATAATGCAGTTATCCCAAAGATATAACACAAGTAGCAAATACTATCAATTTACCTTTCATGTTTCCACAATCTGCTTCCACTTGCAAATTGAGGTTTGGATTGAAATAATAAGGTTCAAGAGGCCGTCGTCTAGCTAGATATTAAAAATATTGAAGAATGCACTAGAGTTCTACGTCACACATTTTTATAAGTTAGGCTTTAGATTCAATATGAAGTGTTTTCAATGCTTTCTTCTTTATTCAGGGAAATCATAATCTTGTATGTCTGTGAGCGGGGTCCTTACTTTTCCTTACTGTGGAAAAAACATCCTTGCTTTTGCAGATGCTTGATGTGGGAGGCCCTCTTTGAGCTGGTCTCACAGGCACAAAAATGTTCTTGGAGCAGTAAGAGGACTTTCCCACCTTCACAATGGGCTTGAACCAATTTAAATTATGAACTCTAACACTGTTGAGATGATAAATCCCCATATATTACATTTGGAAACTCAAGACGAACATGTTATACAATCTAAAGGTTTATGGAAATTGTTGGCTACAATCTTGATAAAGCCATAGTTTTGATTGGACTGCATTTTTCAAATAATCTGATGTTTCATATCAGTGAAAGTAAAATGTAAAAATAGAGTTAGGAAAAGTGAAATTTACTATTTGAAAACCAAATTGTCATCCCTTGTACCTAATGAGCCTTCTTCATTGAATATTTTCTTGAATGGCATTTTGTTTACGAATTTTTATCATTCAATGATTTTTTATGTCACATTCTTCTCTATTTTATGCCTTACGGTGTTTCTTTTTCAATATCCAATGCAATTGCTAGTTTTTTTTTTTTTGTAATTAGAGGAATCAACTTCATAATCATGCAACACGGGTCGATTTTAGCAACTACCACTATACCTCTAAAACCTACTACATGTCCTTCTCTCCATAAAGCAGGGTTACTTCTAAGGTATTGAACTTTGCATCTTTTAGTTTACATAATACTCAAATCACTACAGTGACCAATTAAACTATACTATAGAGACAAAAGAAATAAAAATAAAAATAAATAAATAAAAAACATTTTTTTAATAATTCAATTTATATAATAATATAATAAAATTAATAACAATTAATTTTACAAATTTTAATAAAAACATAATTTAAAATATTTTATAATATAAACTAAATGAATGAAAGACAAACAAATACTATATTCAAACAATAAGAAAAAGACAAGAAGACAAAATTAAGAAAATATATAATATAAACCAGAAGAAAGAATTAAAAAAATATAATCAAGCTCTATAGATTATAATCATAGACTTGAGTAAAGAGATCATATGTAAAATGGTTCAAAATATGTAAGAATCAAACAAATTAACAAAATAGGAATACTTTCTAACAACTAATTGTCCTGAAAGACTAATCAATCGAGCCAAGATGTGTGTCCTACACTAAAAGATAAGCAAATTTCGAAAAAACAATTGCAATGAAAAATTAACTAACCAACCTAATAGGAATGTTCTATAAAACTAATTGTATTGAAAGATTAACTACTTAAATTAACCAAAATTAATCAGTCAACACAAAAGAGATGTCCATATAACGCAGTTATATGGAACTATTAGTTAGTTTAATTCTTACTAACAAGAGGTGTCCATATAAAAGTAGTTATATGGAAATATTAGCTAGTTTAATTGTTATTAATAATTTTGTTTGTTTTTTTATGGGGTGTAAAGTAGAAAGTGATAAGATGTTATGTTAAGGTATTTGTGGTGTAAAGATTATCGTTAATGTTTTGGGCAAAATCTAATCATACTAAGGATTGATGTGATTCATACTAAATACAATTTCTAATTGATTTTGACGAATTAAATACTCTTAAATAATTAAAACTCAAACCACAAGTTAAACGTATTAATCATCTCAAAACTCATATAACCTTACAAAAAAACATAATTTAACTACTCACCCAAAATAACTTCAAATTTAACTAACTATTCTAATTTAAATTTATATTATTACATAGTACTCTTATTTCACTTTAAAAATGAGAACTCAAAGACAATAATGGTTCACCTTGATAAAACTTGAGAGAGAATCATTAGTACAATGATTAGTTATATGAAGCTAGATTTCTTAACTAACCGATGTTGGGTTGGAGGGGAGAGATTCTTGTCCATTATTGTTACTTTAAACTCTTGTATGTGAACCCTTTTAATTTGGTTAATCCTGGTCATACTTAGCGGTAGTTGTTGGTCTTAATCCTTTGATTATATAATATTAAATCTTTATTTTATACTAAAAAGGATTAAGTTACTACTAAGACTTTGTAACATGGTGTTTTGTGCTTGCCTCGAAATTATTATTTTATGACATGTTTCCTTGTTGTTCCCTTTATTTTAAATAATTTGTTGCGTTGTTTAGAGGGTAGACAAGTTTTACTTCGTATTTTATTCTTATTACTGAAATAGAATTTAAATTTTTATTTTATACTAAACAACTATAAGAGACTAACACTATTTTAATCTCAGCTCTATTTATATTAGAATGATAGATCATGAGATTTGATAGTTTATTTAGCGTTATATAATTATGAGAATGGTATATTGATTTTCCAAATTCAATTATTGTTAAGAAGATTCATATGTTACTTCCGCAGTATCATAATATATCTTTTATTATTTTTTAAGAATTTATTAAATTATGTGTTTCCTAAAATACAGTTTTGATTAAGTGCTTAAAAAAATATTTTTATATCTGTAATTTAAATTATAATTATAATTTAAAATAATAATAATAAAGATATATTAATGGAATTTAACAACTTTCTAAATTAAAATTTAAATATAAAAATGTAAGATTTATTAATTAAAGATAATATATATCTTCATATATTATTAAAAAATATTTTTTTTATTTAACTGTGTTTTTAATAATTATAATTTTTGGATTAATAGTAAATGGGTCTACTGCCAAGATATTTATGAGAAAAGATCATTGATTCAAATTCTTCAAAATGTTTCTAAAACAAATTTAGACCAATTACAATTAAGTAAATTGCATTTTTATATTTTGATCTAAAACAATTATAGTTAAGTAAATTGCATTTTTATAATTTAATCTAAAACAATCACAATTAAATGAATTGCATTTTTATGATTTGATCCAAAATATGTATTCGATTTGGTTTCTGAGTGTTTTCTATTGTATGAAAAAATCCACAATTTTTAGTAACTTATTGTGAGATCAAATTGTTTCTTATATGTAAATTTTAGATATGATATAATAATTTTGATTTTATTTTTTAATATTTTTTAATTTTTAATTTTTATATTATTTTTTAAATATTATTTAATATTAAAATTATTAATTAAATTATTTAAATTTTAAAAATATAAATGTGTTTATTTTGGAATAAATTTTTAAAATTTTAATTTAATTATTAATAATTATTAAATAGATAGTGATATAATTTTCATTAAATATTTTAAAATATTTTTAATAATATACACAAATTAAATAGTAAAACACACAATTTAAAGATTAAGATTTATCTCCAAAGTAACTATGTTCTTTTTTGTCTTTTTAATATATATATATATATATATATATATATATATATATATATATATATATATATAATGGTTTTTTAGGTATGTGGTATTGTTAAGCTATGGTATTGGTTGATGGTATTGTAACAAAGCCTATTTATACATTAAGAATCTTCATGTTAAACTGGGATAAATCTCCATGGTAAAGAATCTTGTTCCATGTTTTCTTAAATGCATATAGGTTGAACTTATATATTAATTTGTTAATAATTAATGAAAATACTAATAACAATAATTTAAAATAAAGTTATAATTTAGTTAATTTTTATTAATAAAATAATAATTTAACAATATGAGATGTATAATGAAGTGTTTTGATGTTTATTATGAATTGAGGTCTTTCAATATTTACTAGCCTTTAATTTATATGAAAGCTCTAGTTAATTATTTTGATAGGATCCTTTTATTGAATGTTGATAGATTATTATTTTTTTCAATCTAAATCTTTATGTTAAAATCATAAAAAAAAAAGATGTTAATATATTCTAGTTGTCTACTTTATATTAATTGATAAAATTTTGAATATTAACTACTTTACATTTCTAAATCCATATTTATTTTTTCAAATTTACATAATACAATTATAAAATTATCAACTAACCACTAACCAATAATATTTAAAATATATATATAATAACACTAAACATTATATATTTATATTATTTACCAAAAGGAATCCTGAAATATTAAATATTCCCACTAAATTAATTCCATCATATCTCAAATCCCCTCATGTTCGACCATTCACCATATTCGCGCATAGAAAAAGGTGGACCTTATGGAGTCATCACTCTAAACAATTACCCAAAAAGCAAAAAACCTCAAATATCGTTAACAATCATGCTTGATAAAAACACATTGTGCATCTCATCTCATACATTTAAACTAGACAAGTGGCATTTCATTTCATGTGAGCCATGTTGTGGCATTAAATGTCCTTGTCAAGTCAGCTCCATTATAATATCTGAATAACTATACAAATCATTTTCTAGAATATGTTAAAATATTTATATAATTTTTATAAATCAAAGATTAGGATAGTTAAGTTTTTTAATTAATTTATTTTTTATTAATTGATTAAGGAAATTGTCATATCAATATTAGTTATATTGGACATGAGGTATTGATAAATCATGATATTGTAACAAAAACTATTTATAAATTAAGAATTTCCATGATAAAGTGGGGTCTCCATAATTAAAAATATTGTTACATATTTTTTAAAATAGATGTATGTTTAACCTATATATTAATTTTTTTAAATAATAATAATAATTTAACATAATGTTAAAATATAAATATTTTATTTTTTATTTTTTTATTTGGGCAATGTGAGATGCATCATGAAATAAGTGTTTTGATGTTTATTATGGACAATGCCTATGAACATTTACAACCATTTAATTTATATGGTTACCCTCATAATATATTAATGGGATTTAATTTTAATTTAATTTTTAAAAATTTGATGTTTACATTTTTTTCAATTATTTGTATATTCTTAGTATGATAACTCTGAAAAAAAATTATTTTGTGTTTATTAAAATATTAAGTGGCTTTTACAAAATAAATAAGTTATCTAAAATAAAAGAGCAATGGTTTGTGAGGGTGGTCTAAGTGGTTAAGGCTCATAATGATAATGCTATCTACTTCGATTTGAACCCTAATTAGCCTTGCTCAATATGGTTTGTCGATTATCATATTAGGCCAAGGGGTTTTTCTTGGCAACAACACTATGTGATACTTTTTTGTAATGAAAATTGTATGTTCTAGTTACCAGTGGTGCCCATTATACAAAAACAAACATAAAACATTTTTTGTAATGAAAATTGTATGTTCTAGTTACCAGTGGTGCCCATTATACAAAAACAAACATAAAACACATAATGTAGTAGTATTTTTAAGACAAATTCTGGAGATTTTTTGCTCAAATTATCTTATACTCGTTAGAAATTACTTGCAACAGATATAGAAGGTTGCATATGAAGCATTTTGGTGTCATCAATTATGTGAGTCAATCTTTGCATCTTAATTCTCATGTGTCCTACACACCAAGTATACTTATTAAGGTTAATGCTCCAAAACCTCTATAGCATTTAGAAGATAGATTTCTATGCACATCTAACTACATAGATTTTGCACCAAGTTTCATCTTTGTACATGCACACTTTATCATTTTGTGTATGCATTTGCAACTAAGAACGTTAATTGTCACTGAAGACCATTATGGAATGTCAACTATTTTTTGGCTAAGTCATGGTACATGTATGTAACTATCTATATCATTTATCTTGTTAAAACACTTGAATCGTCTTTTTTTTAAATAGGCACACAATGAACATAATTCTACCTCATAGTATTCATCAACACTTTGACATATGAGATGTTTCAATCTCTCAATTATTTTTTGTTGTGTTATCATGTATCTCCTTGATTTTGATAGTGAATGAGAGAGCTTTAATATCATATCTCTATTAAACTTATGGAATTGTATATAACTAGCCTAGCTCCATCTTAACTCCAGATCTACCAAGAGCCGAGAGGGATCAAATCACTTTTCACTCTAAAAGAGACTTGCACCTCATGAGATTTTATCCCTCTAGCAGCTTGGTAAACCTAGAGTTAAAATGGATCTAGATTGGTTTAATTATTAATTATAATTATTATTTTTATTTGAATTTTTAATTTAATTTAATTTTAATTTTAATAATTATAATTATTATTTATTATATTATATGATAATTTTTCAATTTCAATTTTATCTTATTTTAATTTAATTTGACCAAGTCAAAAATTTTAACAAGAAAGGACAAGATAAGATAATGTAATTTGACAAGTCAAAATGTTTAAAAAAATAAGACATTACAACGTGTTAAAAATAAAATAAAATATTACAACATTTACTTCATAGTACACTGAAAGAGCAATAAATGAACATAACTAAATAAAAATGAAGAAATTATATTATAAGATATAGCTTGATACATAACTTATAATACATTCAATATTGCATATTAACATGTGGTAAATTATACTATCAATACATGCATATCATTTATTCTCCTTTGACCTATTACACATACAATATTATCAATAATCTTTTATTTATTCACCTTTCACCTATTTTGCTAAAATTATCTTATACTCTTAGAAATTACTTGCAACAAATATAGAAGGTTGCACATGAACCATTTTGGTGTCATCAATTATGTGAGTCAATCTTTACACCTTAATTTTCATGTGCCCTACACACCAAGTATACTTATCAAGGTTAATGCTCAAAAACCTCTATAGGATTTAGAACATAGATTTCTATGCACATCTAACTACATAGATTTTGCACCAAGTTTCATCTTTGTACATGCACACTTTATCATTTTGTGTATGCATTTGCAACAAAGAACGTTAATTGTCAATGAAGACCATTATGGAATGTCAACTATTTTTTGGCTAAGTCATGGTACATGTATGTAACTATCTATATCATTTATCTTGTTAAAACACTTGAATCATCTTTTTTTTAATAGGCACACAATGAATATAATTCTACCTCATAGTATTCATCAACACTTTGACATATGTGATGTTTCGATCTCTCAATTATTTTTTGTTGTGTTATTATGTATCTTCTTGATTTTGATAGTGAATGAGAGAGCTTTAATACCATATCTCTATTTAACTTATGGAATTATATATAACTAGCCTAGCTCCATCTTAACTCCAGATTTACCAAGAGTCGAGAGGGATCAAATCACTTTTCACTCTAAAAGAGGCTTGCACCTCATGAGATTTGATCCCTCTAGCAACTTGGTAAACCTAAAGTTAAAATGGATCTAGATTGGTTTAATTATTAATAATAATTGTTAGTTTTTATTTATTTTTATTTTATTTTTTAATTTAATTTTAATAATTATAATTATTATTTATTATATTATATTATATTATATGATAATTTTTTAATTTCAATTTTATCTTATTTTAATGTAATTTGACCAAGTCAAAAAGTTTAACAAGAAAGGACCAGATAAGATAATGTAATTTGACAAGTCAAAATGTTTAACAAAATAAGACATTACAACATGTTGAAAATAAAATAAAATATTACAACATTTACTTCATAGTACACTGAAAGAGCAATAAATGAACATAACTAAATAAAAATGAAGAAATTATATTATAAGATATAGATTGATACATAACTTATAATACATTCAATATTGCATATTAACATGTGGTAAATTATACCATCAATACATGCATATCATTTATTCACCTTTCACCTATTTTGCTAAAATTATCTTATACTCGTTAGAAATTACTTGCAACAAATATAGAAGGTTGCACATGAACCATTTTGATGTCATCAATTATGTGAGTCAATCTTTACACCTTAATTCTCATGTGTCCTACACACCAAGTATACTTATCAAGGTTAATGCTCCAAAACCTCTATAGCATTTAGAACATAGATTTCTATGCACATCTAACTACATATATTTTGCACCAAGTTTCATCTTTGTACATGCACACTTTATCATTTTGTGTATGTATTTGCAACTAAGAACGTTAATTGTCAGTGAAGACCATTATGGAATGTCAACTATTTTTTCGCTAAGTCATGGTACATGTATGTAACTATCTATATCATTTATCTTGTTAAAACACTTGAATCATCTTTTTTTTAATAGGCACACAATGAACATAATTCTACCTCATAGTATTCATCAACACTTTGACATATGTGATGTTTCGATCTCTCAATTATTTTTTGTTGTGCTATTATGTATCTTCTTGATTTTGATAGTGAATGAGAGAGCTTTAATATCATATCTCTATTAAACTTATGGAATTATGTATAACTAGCCTAGCTCCATCTTAACTCCAGATTTACCAAGAGTGGGGAGGGATCAAATCACTTTTCACTCTAAAAGAGGCTTGCACCTCATGAGATTTGATCCCTATAGCAACTTGATAAACCTAAAGTTAAAATGGATCTAGATTGGTTTAATTATTAATAATAATTATTAGTTTTTATTTATTTTTATTTGATTTTTTAATTTAATTTTAATAATTATAATTATTATTTATTATATTATATTATATGATAATTTTTTAATTTCAATTTTATCTTATTTTAATGTAATTTGACCAAGTCAAAAAGTTTAACAAGAAAGGACAAGATAAGATAATGTAATTTGACAAGTCAAAATGTTTAACATAATAAGACATTACAACGTGTTGAAAATAAAATAAAATATTACAACATTTACTTCATAGTACACTGAAAGAGCAATAAATGAACATAACTAAATAAAAATGAAGAAATTATATTATAAGATATAGCTTGATACATAACTTATGATACATTCAATATTGCATATTAACATGTGGTAAATTAGACCATCAATACATGCATATCATTTATTCACCTTTCACTTATTACACATACAATATTATCAATAATCTTTTATTTATTTACCTTTCACCTATTTTGCTAAAATTATATTATAGTCGTTAGAAATTACTTGCAACAAATATAGAAGGTTGCACATGAACCATTTTGGTGTCATCAATTATGTGAGTCAATCTTTATACCTTAATTCTCATGTGTCCTACACACCAAGTATACTATCAAGGTTAATGCTCCAAAACCTCTATAGGATTTAGAACATAGATTTCTATGCACATCTAACTACATAGATCTTGCACCAAGTTTCATCTTTGTACATGCACACTTTATCATTTTGCGTATGCATTTGCAATTAAGAACGTTAATTGTTAGTGAAGACCATTATGGAATGTCAACTATTTTTTCACTAAGTCATGGTACATGTATGTAACTATCTATATCATTTATCTTGTCAAAACACTTGAATCATCTTTTTTAAATAGGCACACAATGAACATAATTCTATCAACACTTTGACATATGTGATGTTTCGATCTCTCAATTATTTTTTGTTGTGCTATCATGTATCTTCTTGATTTTGATAGTGAATGAGAGAGCTTTAATACCATATCTCTATTAAACTTATGGAATTGTATATAACTAGTCTAGCTCCATCTTAACTCCAGATTCACCAAGAGTCGAGAGGGATCAAATCACTTTTCACTCTAAAAGAGGCTTGCACCTCATGAGATTTGATCCCTCTAGCAGCTTGGTAAACCTAAAGTTAAAATGGATCTAGATTGGCTTAATTATTAATTATAATTATTAGTTTTTATTTATTTTTATTTGATTTTTTAATTTAATTTTATTTTTATTTTAATAATTATAATTATTATTTATTATATTATATGATAGTTTTTCAATTTCAATTTTATCTTATTTTAATGTAATTTGACCAAGTCAAAGGGTTTAACAAGAAAGGACAAAATAAGATAATGTAATTTGACAAGTCAAAATGTTGAACAAAATAAGACATTACAACGTGTTGAAAATAAAATAAAATATTACAACATTTACTTCATAGTACACTGAAGAAGCAATAAATGAACCTAACTAAATAAAAATGCAAAAATTATATTATAAGATATAACTTGATACATAACTTATAATACATTCAATATTGCATATTAACATTTGATAAATTATACCGTCAATAAATGCATATCATTTATTCACCTTTTACCTATTACACATACAATATTATCAATAATAAATAGAATTATTTAATTAAAACTATAAATATAAAACAACTTCAAAAATTTACCCAAAATATATATAATTTTAAAATTCCTTTTACTTTTAAAGCATGTTGTGCCAGCCCATCTTAAATTCTTAGAACAAACCAATAAGGAAAAATGAAAAAAAGTGACATAGATATACATTTCATTACATAAATAATAGGAAAATCAAATCCACCCATATATTTCTCAAACACATCCAAAACTTATCTTATCTTATATCCACCAAAAAAATATATATATTTATTCACATCCAGAGATCACATAAAACAAATTGGACCCATGAAAACAAAATTGTACCTGATGGGTACAAGAGGAGGAAGGCATTTTTGCATGGGCCATGAGTGTACACGCAAGGACATTCTTCCACTTTATACCTTTTAACCCGAGATGACTAGGTCAAGAGTTTAAACATTTTCCTGTACTCCCAAAATAATGGCATCATCTTCTAAGGTCCCATGTCATGCTAGGAGTAAGACAAGTGATTGCAGTGCACTTGGTGGAATAGGTTAAGTCTTCACACATAATAAACCCAAGAAGACTAGAATTCATAAAAGCTTTAAATTGAGAGGGACTAACTACATGACTACAGATCAAAATGTCAAGGTCTTCCACTTGGCCCACAAGTACATGTTGTGGCATTTTCCTTATACTTTTCTTCTGATAGTTAGTAAGGTTTTGAAAGCCATTGTCTACTACCCATTCATGGACTCTTGTTATAATTACTGCCATACAAAAGCAAGAGAAGAGTCATTGACTATCCTTGGGTCAACTAGTGGCCCATCTTCAATTAATTGCTTTGGTGTGTTTCTAGAAAGATGTTCCCTAACAACCCTCCTCTAAGTATATTAAAACACATCATGTCCCTCCTAGAACTCATGGGATGGCAAGGTCCACAACTTTCACATGTAGTCCCACAACTTAATTCCCTTGCAACTACCCAATTAGACCCACTAATATGGTTTGATGTGATCGAAATTTAATATTAAATTATTAAATTAACCTTTTCAATGTGTAAACATGTTTTTAGTGAAACATGAAAAGATGTGCCCAAGTCCACACTCAAAGCAGATAGTCGTTGTCACCATAATATAGAAAATGCTAAAGCCGTTCGAGAAATATTTTTCAATCTTTCAATGAACAAAATAAGAAAATATCTTCTCGATAAAAACTACCTTAGTGGGAAATGTCCCACCGACATTTCTAGTGCCCGAAAACCACCGATCGTGCGAATAAAACTGCCCTGGTATTGCGACAGACGTGGACTTACAACAATCTCCGTACGGTGGTTTCCCGGGCATCTAAAAAGCCGGTCACCGGTACAGTCACGTCCCAATCATCATTCCGATATCCAATAGTTTCCCGACAGCTTTCATTCTCTTCGCGGCGCTTTTGCCAAAACCTACAGGGTGACTGAAACCGCTTTTTACGGACGACAGATTGCCACATCAGCACATACAGCACACCGGTGTGCAAAACCACGAAGGGCTTATTTTGGCTGTCCCCGTATAACTGCTGCCAAATTTAGCAGTACACTCCCGCTATAATAGCGGAGTCTCTGTGTTTCACGTACTCTTTACGGCCTCGTGAAATTCAGAACAATTTGGCATCGCGGGCGCTCTGAGCTGCTAAATTTGAGTACAATTTGGAGGTTTCAGGGAAGCATAAGAGGCTAGAACCCAAAAGACCAATAATTCCCCTTTGGGTACACTTAAAAGATTCCTGACAAATAGAACGGCTGGCAGATATCGCTTTCTCTCTGGGCCCTAAAATTCCAGTTTGAGTACTCTGTTGGAAATGGCCAAATTTGTCTGCTGACACATGGAGAGCATCCTAAGCCTGGAACTCTTTGCTATCTTTGTGTTGGGATAAAATTGTCTACAAGACGTCAGTTGCTGGTTCCCAAAATCGGACAAATTTAGTAAACCATCAAATATGACGCTAAAGTTGGCGTAAAGTACTTGGCAGGCCACCGCAGCACTTGATAAGTCGGAATGCCAGTGAATCGGTAGAGTCAAATGGGTATTTTATTTCTTATTTCCACTTGCATAATTTATCTGCCAGTTAAAATTATTAACTGAAACTAGTTTTTTTTTATATTCACTGAGGTGGTAAGAGCTGTAAGTGTCGATGAATCTGATATGTATATATATCCCTGGAGGTTGTATATACATTTTGAAATTGCAAAATAGAAAATATCAATTTTATTGGATGAATGTTTCTGGAGTAATCATTTCTGAGATTGTAAAATAGAAAATATTAATTTTATTGCAAAGGAATAATCTTGTTGATTGTCTAACTTTTTTTCACCCATCCAAAAACAAAACAAGAAACTAAATGGAGTGATGATGACAATAGATAAAGTGAACATTTCACTCATCAAAAAACCAAAAACCAAGTGATAAAAAAAGATAGATAAAATGTTCATCTCAAATATTGAATTACTATAAAAACACTCACTCAATTCTTTCAAAAACATTTGTCTAATCATTACTTATATTTATTCTTAAATAAAGTGTGGACACTTCACCCATCATAAAACAACGAAGTGATGAAAAAGATAGATAAAATGTTCATCGGAAATATTGGATTACTATTATGAAAAAAAAACAGTCACTCAATTTTTCATTTGTCCAATAATTACCTACATGCAAATATCAATTCTTTTTATTATTATATTTTGGAAGTATATGTATATGATTGTCATATATTTTAAGTATACATATACATTGTCATTTTTGAAAAATATATTTGAATAGATTTAAACTGAGATTCATATTCAATATATATTCTCTGAATATGCATTGTGACATGAATATATAAAAATGCTGTAGTTTAAAAAACTCACAGAATAACTCTGAAATTTTATGAATTATTTTGGCAAAGATTTTTGAAAATCTGAGTTATAGTTGTTAAACTTCAGTATTTTGGGTGCCTTGGAGGTTTTTGATGGTGCTGAATCCATTTCGACTTTCAAAAATGTAATCCAAATGCTCCAACTACCTGATTTTCTGAAAAAAAAAACTTACCAGATTCCAACAAAAAATTGCTGTCCAGACTATTCTATTGCTCGATAAACAACTCCTATAAAAATACTAAATATATAAAAATAATTGATTGTAATGTGCAATTATTCTCTCAATGCTTATTCAACTAAACTAAGATATTAAAGTAGATTAAAAATTATTATTAATATGAGTTCAGTTAAGTTTTTGGTAGGTTTTAATATTAAATGAAAGTATGTTTTAATGTTGAATGGAAAAATAATTTGTTATTTTGTAAGTATTTGTAAATTTTGGGAAGGTTAAAAAATTGTAAACCATGGTTTTTAGAGATAGTTTACTTGGTAAGTCTCTGTGTCAATTTATGTTTAAATGATGAGTTTCTTTCTTTAAATTTACTATACAAAATTATAGTAGTTGCTGTTGGAACTAAAATCAATCTTGTGTCACACTAATACTATTGAAATTGAAATTGAATACAAGTATGATATTGTTGTCTATCACACTAATATTATTGAAATCGGAATCAATCCTATGTCAGACAAATACAAATATGATATTGTTGTGAATTCTTCGGATAAAAAGAAAAATTATAAACCACCTTTTACAAATCCTGTGCTATAATTAGATAAAGGTGAAAGTTTGCTGAACGTTTAAATTAAGCTTCACCAACTCAAAACCAGAATCAATTAATAACCAATCATATTTGTAAAACTTGGTGAACAAAAAATGGCGTAAAATGGGGAAAAACAGACCGTTGAAAGTGAATCTTGATAAAACGCCATGAACGAAATATTAATGTTATTGAAGTAGGACAAACAATAGGACAAAAATGTATTGTTTCCAAATGCAGATTCCATGGCCCAGAATTGAAGCTATCACGATCAGGGATCCGTACCTGCAAATGGAAAAGAAACTCGACAAACTCAGTAAGTTTATTTTGTGTGGACAACGCCGAATAGCTTAAATATAACTCAATCTATTATTAGGCATTGACATTTTTATTTTGTGTGGACAGCGGCGAATAGCTGAAATATAACTCAAATCTATTATTAGGCATTCACATTTTTATGGTGGTTGAGAAGATTCGCACTAATCCTTAAGAGTTCAATTGTTTGAGATTTTAGTTATTATTGTTTGAATGACTAATGACTATTCAGAGAAGATCGAATGGTAAAAACCTTTGAATTGATTTTTCCAATCAACACAACTGGTTATTTGAGTCAATATTTCCAATCAGCAAGTGTGGTTCAGCCAGTAACATTAATCCATAACAGCTCATTAATCCATGGTAGTTTATAAAAGCAGAAAAACCTTCTGGACAAAGAGAGTCAGGAGGGTGGCTTTATAGAGGAGTTGAAATTTTGCATAGGATGGTCCCCTTCGATGTTCACCACCATCTTTTATTATCTTGGAAGGTTGTTGGAACTTAGTATTGAGAAAATGGAAGACGCACTGTTTGAATAAACAGTAGGTGGAACATGGTTGTAATCAGATGTGATATCTATTGGCAGTGAGGATCAGGGTAGTTGATCAAGAAATTGGCAAAGACCTGATATTTAATGGCAGCGAGTATCAGGAGTAAAATTGATAAAGAAATGGGCAAGACCTGATATCGAATGCCAGTGGGAATCGGGGTTGATTTGATAAAGAAATGAGCAAGACCAGACAAGGGATCACAGTGACAGAATAGAAATATCGTGTTGTCCCCCTCACAGTTTCAACTTATTTAATGCACCACATGGGGGACAAGGCATCATTGTTGTTATTTGACAGCGGTGAGTTATTTAGTTATTTATCAAACAGATGGCATTTGGCAGGGATTAACAAGTAAATTTACATTAAAAAGGGGTTGCAGAACAAAACTTCTAGGTGGGTTTGGTGGGAACGGGCCAATGATTACAGCTGTTGTGATGCAGCTTGTTCAGTTCATTGTCCTGCTGGCGAAAAAGGTTGCGGTATACATTACAGATTATACAAGCGAGAGAGAATCAAATAATTGGTCATCAGCCATCCACCACATGGGATACTGTACAAAACAGGATGAACTCATCAGCAAAGTCATGTATTTCCAGCTATATATGAAATCAAGCAAAAATTGTAGGACCATCCCATGATGCAATAACTTGAACGGAATACTGAGGCCTCTCAATCAAACAGAATCCCTATTAAATGCTTCTAAAACACATCAATAAATATCTATTTCTTTATTTCATGGGCTACATCATATCACTTTCCTTGCCCAAGCAGCAGTGACAACATTTTTACCTCTAGTGACCATGGAGTTACATTTGAGACCTGAAGTTTGTCAGCTGAAAAATCTTACAAACTGAAAGCACCAAACATTTTGGCTGTCTAGCTAGGGCAAAAATAGCAAATAACAGTGACAGGTTGAAGACATTTTCCCCTTCTGTATTCACATTTTTTTGTCAAGTAATTTTTCTACTCTATGGTACCACTCACACAGTGCCACCTCCACTTGAAAAAAAAGATGAGAAATAAATAGAAAAACAAGGATACAATTATTACCTTTCATTTCTTGACATTTTTCCATGAACAACTCCTCAACTTTACATGCAATCATATAGCATTAACGGTGGAAAATAACTAGTCATCTACACAATTTCCAATTCCATCATAGATGCAATTCACAGCAGCAAGAAGGAACAAAGGAAAACAACAGGTTCCATCGCACTTAATTCATCAACTTCCCATTCGATCAGACATACAATCCACACCAACAAGAATGAGCAAGCGAAAGCAACATTTTAATTACTCGTTTTTCACTTCATCTAATTCCTTGCCCCTACATCCCATCACAGACAACTATTACAGCAATCAATAATCAATGGTAGAGAACAACAGAAGACCATCTAAGCAACATTGATCTTGAAAGGATTTACTGACCAAAAGGGTGAGAGGATGCAGTAGAGTTAAAAGCACATAATTCTACCTTATTTTAATCAAAGAAGCATTGCAAGTGATAACAGGCAATTCATTCCTCAATCATTCCATTCCAAAAATATAGATAGTAAACTCTCCTAGTTGCAATGCATCCAACAAAAATGTCATCAGCATATAACTATGAACATGAATCAAGTGTATAAGGCAAAACAAAGCTAAAATTTTCAATCCGAATCCATCTCATTGATTAGCCTTTTCTTTTCAAAAATTCTGCTGCACACACTATAATTCTCAATTAGTCCAAAAGAGAACACAGTCTGAAGGACTCCAAGGTTGCCATCTAACAAAGCACACAATATATAACTAGTTATCTATGTTATTTCCAATAAAGACCCTATCACTGAACTCTGTCAAGCCCTCGCCCATGATCTCTTTGCAATCTAACTAAATCAATCTTCATAGAATCATTCCAATGCAAGTGGGCTGTAACACTTAACAAAGCACACAAATGCATGACCAATAATAATTTTTCCCATAAAGATTTAATTGCTCTGATTCCTAGGGCCATCATGCCATGATCCCTACATAAGAAACATTACTACAAAACAATTTCAATGAACACAATTCACATGTTTGCAACAGAAATTATAGACACAAATAACATCCAAACACCTCTCTTCAGAAAAACCAGCATTTGTTATGTAGAAACATTGAAAGCTATACAATAATATATAAAGCCACACTTCAAGCTGCATATTGACATATTGAGTTTTATCAAACTCATAGTTCAGTCAAATAAAACTACCAAAGTCTTTAGAGTTCACCCAGCCTAAACGGCAATGTAGCAACAAGTTCACAAAACAGGACAGATGCCGTTTGGTGGATGAAAATAGATTCATCCCAAACCATAATACCAAAGTAGCCAACATAAGCACTGCAAAGACATCGAGAGCAAATGTCTCTCTCGTAATCTTAAAAAGGATTTTACACTTCATCCCTCCAGATTTCAAATATAAATAGCTCCGGAATTACTCAACTGGAATTTTGATGATTCTGACCTTCAATAAGTCCATTTCCCTTGCTGAAAGAGCTAGATCTATATGCTCCAGAGATGTTCAGTGATAGATTTCAGTCTACATGATGTCTCATCAAACCATAAGCCTATTTTTGGTCCCCAAGCATTTCAACTCCTAATAAAACAACACAACAGACACTGTTCTAATTTTAATTATCTCCCTGTTAATTTCCTTCCCTACATGACCTGCTTCTTGACCTGTGCATACCAATGTCACAAAATCCAAGTTCCTCTCCCTTCAGTCCACCAAAGACTTAGTAACAACAATGAATTTCCAAGCCCGCTTAAGAAGATGTATGATAAGCTGAGCAACATTGTTGCTGACTGGCTGGGCAAGCCTTGATGCCCAAGATAAATAAGGAAGTCTAAGAATGAAAAAAGAAACATAATCTACTTCATTCACTGGCTACTCCACGTCCTTCCATCTGGACCTATGTAAACCCCCACAGTGACTTGGGAGCAGGTCATGCTCCACATCTAGTTCCTGTTTTTACATTTCTCCATGGCCCTGGGAGCTGCAAGCCAATAAAGTAAGTCAGCTTGAAATATTTAGATCCAGAACTATAAGTTCACTGCACGGATGAAATTGATCAAGAGAAAGATTTACTCAGATACCTAGGCCAATTGCTTCAGAACCCTTCATGATACGTAACCTTTTGCAAGAGTCGGTGAACATCCTGCAGAGAGTATTCCATATTAGCAATTTTTTTTGTTGAAAACATTGTCTGAGCCACAAAGAAGGCACTGACATTATAGGAGTGGAAAAAATGACAACAGAAAGATTAATTGCAGAGAAACAACTTAAAAAGTGAGTGGCCTAGACATTATTTTGACATGGTATATATGATATGTAACGCAAAATTGGAGGGAGCTTGGACGGAGCATATATTAAAGTTCTCATTGGGTACCAAAGTACTACCAGGGAAAATGAAAGAAAACTCCTACCTGTGAATTATAATTAATGTACATATATTACAAAAAAGTAAACAAAGAATGAAAGAAGTAGAGACTTGGGTACTTACTCCCATGGAACATCTCCAACAAGCATCCAATCTCCATCCCTGTCCTCATATGTAAGCACATATTCTGAGCCATGCAGGAGATCCATCAATTTGCTCTCACTCAAACCATCCCTGCCTGGTACTCCATGAGATCCACACTGACCTGTGACTCATCAAATAAGCCCTATTTATTCAGATCCAAGATTATCAAAATTCATAATAAAAAAGAAACACAATAAATGCATACAGAGTGGGACTCACCAATAGTAAAGCAGCTGAACATCTTCTCTAATGCAGACGACAATTCAAGGTAACAGTTGTATAATTTCAAGTCTATCTTCCGCAGATAAGGAGCCCCATCCATGCTGACTTTAACGTACAAAGCACTTGATCCAGACTTTACATCATCCTCATCATTTGATTTTGGAGCAGCCAAACTGTTCTTCCTGAAAGAACGAATTGGTGGCCAACCTACCACCTGAGCCCTGCCAGTTAAAATCACGCCTACTGTTTAGTCACTGAGGTTAATGGAGAGCTTTCAATAGGCTGGTCATCTAACTTATACAGAATATCAGGAAATTTAACTTGGATCACGGTCTTGTAAACATATTCTCATTGGGAACTTCATTCCAAACAGAAGCAGATATCATATCATTTAAACTGGACCAAAGCCTAGCAAAAACAGTTTCAAAATGATCATTCTCAAGAATATACACCAACTGATTGAATACTTACTTGGCAGCAGGAGCCATTCCAGGGTTATTTGCAGAAGGCACCTGATTCTGATTAGTCCCATGCTGTGATTCAGTACGAGGCCTCTCCTGCGGCATCTTCGACTGTGCAATATCTTTGACACCAGTTGAAGCAGCTCCATCCATGATGGATTTTCCATTGAGGTTTGTTCCATTGGAAGTCCTAGAAGACATGAAAGAGCTCCCTGAGTGATCCAGGCCCCCTGTATGCCAGGATGTAGGCCCTTGCATCATGGTAGAAGTTCCAGGAGCAGATGCTAGTCCTTGCGGCAAAAACTTTCCTTGTGTGTTTGTCTTGGGCAATTCAACCTCGGATCCAGCCACAATAACTCCTCCAACCTGTGCAGGAAACACCCACTTACCCTCTGCTGAAAATCCATTATTTCTAGAATCCGGGAAACAGTTCCTCGACTCCATCGCTTCTGAAAAGCCTCTCTTTGAACCAGTTACAATATTCTTGGGTGATCCAGTCATCATGTTCCTTCCCATTCCAGATGGCTGAATATTATACTTGTCTTGCCCATTCTTCTCTTCTGCCACCCCATCCTTCGTTGAATGTTGCTGTTTCTCAACAGGGAACAGATTCTTCTCTTCCACTTCCGTCCTGATGTTCAGAGGGCTTAACAAATTCAGCTCAGATGAGTCCCTTGCAGGAGAAAGTGAACCAGGAAGGCCCAATCTCAACTCAGTTTCCTTGAGGTGCATATTGTTCTCTTCACCATCACAAGAGACCACAGAGCTCTCTATCGACGAGGAAACTTCCGACAGACCGATGTAGTCGTGCTCCTTCAGTCCCCCTGGGTTATTATGACTGCTGTCATCTGCTACAGTTGATGAAGCTGGAGGGGGACCTTTGCTCAAGCTCTCCTCGATATAAATATTAATATTAGACGACATTACACCTTTTTTACTTCACGAAATCAGGATACTAAGCACTGTAAACTGCACTGACTGGTTGGCTACATGCATCAGAATGAGAATCTCCAAGGGCAATGCTGATATTCAATAGTCTCGCCCGCCACTGTTATCGTCGACTCCTATCGGGTCATCACAGAACAACAAACCAAAACAAAAACAAAAAAGAAACAAAATCAATCCTTCCACACTGCTGGTTACGTTTCCCTGCAAATCATACACAGCCCAAAGGAATGTATGGGACAACGATACAAAGATAAATGACAACCAACAACTACAACAAGCAGGAAGTAGTCCTGGTAAGCAAGGAACTTCAATAAATAATTTCTGTAAGCTACCAAAAAAGAAGCACACTCATCTCTGTCATGAAGGACTTCAAATGCATTAATAACACTAACAATTCATCTTGATGGTTTTGATGCCTACCATGACTCCATTATTGCAGTCAAACAAAACCAATAATTCCTATAGTAACATTAGCCTTTAATATTAGAATGACACTAATTATTTCAGAATCAAGTTCGATGTTCCCTTTGACAGGAATCCCACAACATGTGCAGTAAGCTTGAACCTTGCTATTAAAAAACAGTACTTCTATGCCAGGTCCAGGTCTCATCAAATAATGGGAGACATAATTCCTGATCAAAAGCATGGACAGCCTAAACCAGACTACTCCCTCCACACACACACATTGCATGACAGCCATACCCAGTACCCACCCATGATAATTAGCAGCAAACAATGGCAGAATCACAGGCCCCAACAACCATCAATCACACTAAACCCACATGAAAGCATTGATGCATACCTTGGGAAGGAAAAGAATTAAAAACAAAAAATCCTCTTTTGTTTGTTCTGATAAGCCTCTTCTTCCTCTGTATCAGACAGAACACTTGATTGAATATCTCCAAAAACTCAGCAATAAACCCACTAACTGGACCAGAAACAATAATCCTTGATACCCAACAAATATATCAAGTAAAGAATACCCAGCAAGGGGAGGAGTTGGGCATTATGCATAACCACCAACCAACTGTATCAGCAGCAATATTATTACTAGGGCCCCTCCATAGCCACCGCTACAGTAAGTCCCAAGCACCCTCTGTCTTTTCTTTTTTCCTTCCTCATCAAATATACATCAAAAATCCAACATTCATCCGTCACACCTCGTTCTTCATGGGCTTCGCTGAATGGCCTTTTTCAAAGCCCAAATGCCCCTCTGCGCTTGCAATAATTTTCGCCGTGGGTCTCGTAATCCAGCGTGCTTGATCCAGCCATCGGACGGCCAGAGGGCTATGGAGTTTCTTATGCGAGCATCGAACGGTGGCGCGAGGATTATGTTGCTAGGTCGTTACGCGATATCAGAATTAGTAATTTCTGAAGGGGCTGGGGGACAAGAGGAGACACACCGGCCCATCCAGGGGACATCCGGGCCGCAGTCTTCGTTGGAGTGCCGGAGGCCGACGGCGACGACGAACCGACCGGCGGGCCGCCCGGCGGCCACCCTCCCTGCCGGGAAACCCCATGGCTGGCCCGCATGATCCTTCGCGATCATCGGGCGGATTGTCTGCAGGGAATCCCTACTTCTGCCGGTCACGCCTCCCTCATGTCTTCCTATAATTTCACCACCCACACTCCCAATTTCACTTTCACTACACCCTATCTTTTCGATCAAATATCTTATCGAAATATTAGTGGTCGAAAGTGATATGTGATTAAAAATGTCATCCAACCTGGTGACCCAAATTATAAGGTTAGGAGCAAATTTCAGTTGTAATAATTAAAAAATAATAAAAAATTAACGTTGAATACTTTATTAAATAAAATATTTTATCAAACTACCATGATTCAAATATGAAAGGTGGTTTAAATAGCTCATTGCATTATTGTGAGTTAAATTTTAAATTTAGAAATTGGGATAAATAAAAATGAATTATAATTTAAAAAAAAAAATTATTTAAACTTAATGTTAAAATGATTATAAAATGATATGTATTGTAAATTTTCAAAGTTATAATGAAAATAAAAATGAATTATAATTTTTAAAAAAATATTTAAATTTAATTTTTAAAATGATTATAAAAGTATATGTATTGTAAATTTTCAAAATTATAGTGAAAATAAGTTTAGTGTAAATTTTAAGAATTATAATTAAATTATTTAACTTGTATAACTTTGAAAATGATTATAAAATTATATGTATTGTAAATTTTTAAAGTTATAGTGAAAATAAGTTTAATGTAAATTTTGAAAGCTAGGATGTGTAGCTGTAAGTTTTCTCAAAGTTATAATAAGATTGATTTCTCAAATCACAATGAAAATGTTTGGCTTACCATTATAAATGTTTACAAGTTGTAGCTAAATTATGTAAACTTTCCAAATCATAGATAAAATATTTTTAATATAAACCTCAGCCTACCAAGTCATGCTGAAAATGCTTAGCCTATCATTATAATTTTTTACTACTTGTAGAGAAATTATGTAAATTTTCTAAATCATAGAGAAAATGTTTCTAATGTAAACCTCAACTTACCAAGTTATGGTGAAAATGTGTTATAGTGAATCACTATGTCACAATTAAAACATGTGAGTGTGAACCTTCCAAATAAAAGTGAGTGTGTGTTAGTACAAACCTTTCAAGTTGTATTAAGAATGTGTCAACAAAGACCTTCCAAATCATAAGTAATTGTGAGATATGTCATTGGAGACCTCCTTAACCAAGCATGTTATTACAATCCTCTCAATTCATAACGAGAATGTGTCAAGTAGGTCTCTCAAGTCCCAAGTCATGGTATGAATGTGCCAACATGGATCTCCCAAGTCGCAATGAGACTAACCCAACATGGAGCTCATTTGTCGTAGAAATAACATGTTGGTGTATGTCTCCCAAGTCAAGATGAGAATATATTAATGAAAATAAACACAAGGTTATGTCCAAGTGCTAAGCTTTTTAGATTCAATCCTAATTTGTTCGTATGTATTTTTAATTGTTGATATATTAGGAAAAAGTCCAACCAATCTCTAACCAGATTAAAATCCAAAATCACATATGGAAAATTAAACATGTTGTGAAAATCTACATGTTTTTATTAAAATCTAAGGTTAATGATCTCTCAAACAAATAGAAACTTGGGGTTGGATGGATGACTTCTTTTTTCCATTCAACACATTAGGTTGATCAACAATGTCTTGTTAGTAATATTCTAAGATTTAAAATCTTACTTCCATTTAATATGATCAAGTGCTCTACCACACCTTGTCATTTATACTTTAAACTTATAAAACTTGCTTCTTGATTTCTTTAACATGTACATTACATGTAGGTTTTTTTCTCATACTAAGCAATGCATATGAAATGTCATTGCTAAATTATACTTGTGATTCAGCTTACATTGTTGTTAGTCATTGTAGTAAGGGAAAATTTTAGGGACTAAAATTTGCAAATGGGCTATTTTTTTCATGTTTTTTCCCAAAAAAAAATTGCATTAAAAAAAGTCCAACCAATCTCTAACAAGATTAACATCGAAAATCACATATGGACAATTAAACATGTTGTGAAACTCTACATGCTTTTATTAAAAACTAAGGTTAATGATCTCTCTAACAAATAGAAACTTCGGGGTTGGATGGATGACTTCTTTTTTCCATTGAACACAATAGGATGTTCAACAATGCCTTGTTAGTAATATTCTAAGATTAAAAATCTTACTTCCATTTAATATGATTAAGTGCTCTACCATACCTTGTCATTTATACGTTAACCTTATAAAACTTGCTTCTTGGTTTCTTTAACAAGTACATTACATATAGATTGTATTCTCATACTAAGCAATGCTTATGAAATGTCATTGCTAAATTATACTTGTGATTAAGTTTCCATTGTTGTTATTCATTATAATAAGGGAAAAATTTTGGGATTAAATTTTGCTAATGGGCTACTTTTTCATGTTTTTTCCAAAAAAAAAAAAATGTTAATTTTAATTTTTTTTAAATGATTGGCCCAAATTTTATAGAATGAAATAATTTCACCTTAAAAATAGTTAAAATTTTATAGAAAATATATAGAATTATTAGAAAATTGAATTAGATATCATTTTTGGGATTCAACTCCGTTAAGTAAGTCATTCATGTATGACCATTTCCATGAGAGGTAGATGTAGCTGACTAATTTCTCATAATTTTTTAATATTTTATCACTCATTGCGGGTGATGCTCATAGGGGTGAAGAAGTGGGATTGAAACTAGTGAAATGAATCACATAGCATGAATCATCACTTCCATGGGTGAAGAAGTGGGATTGAAACTAGTGAAATGAATCACATAGCGTCAATCATCACTTCCAAGGCTTACACCTGGTAACCAGGACTTCTCGGGAGGTCACCCATCCCAGAACTCCTCTGGCTCAAGCACGCTTAACTGTGAGTTTTCCCCACAATCAAGCCCACTTAGCTTGCTACCCCATTTGCAAAACCTTAGCAAGTATTGCGCCTAATTATTGACACTATGTGATTCATTTCACTAGTTTCAATCCCACTTCTTCACCCCTGTGAGCATCACCCGATGCAATGAGTGCTAAGTGGACTATTCAAAAATCATGAGAAATTAGTCAATTACAACTACCTCTCATGGAAATGGTTATACATAAATGACTCACTTAACTCAATTGAATCCCAAAAATGATATCTAATATAATGCACTGCTGAAACCCCTCATACTTAAAAAATTGAATGTTTAAAAAAATATATATCTCCAAATATTATAAGTAAAATTCATCAAAATATTTATACTATGTAATAAATTTCCATTTTTAATTATTTTTCTAAAAATAAAATAAATTAATGAAATTTTAGTTTAGCCATCAACAATTCAATCTTCTCTTAATCCTCTCTTAATCCGCCTTTTTAACATTCCTTAAAAATATAATTAAAATTAAAATAATACCAACTTACTTTAAAGTTTATGCTTTTAGTTTTACTCTGACAATATCAAACCATGTTAGAAAATAGAAATCATTTACAATGAGTAAGTTCTATGACCCTTCATACACATAGACACTCTGTTTTGATTTAGTGCCCTTCCAACAAAAGGAAAACAGAACTTTCTTAGAGCTATAAAATCAAGGGCAATTATGAACACAAGCTTTAGTGCAAATGTAAAATATAGTGGCCCCTCATTTCATTCATGTAATATGGGAATATGTGCTTTTAAATATTGAAGGATGAGAATCTTGCCAAATATAATATTAGGCACAGTTTACACTTATTTGGAATGCTTTACTCTAAGATTTATAAGAGGCTAAACCATTAAAAATCTACCCTCCATTGCATGAAGAACCAAGTGTGGTTTGTTTTTTTTTTCTCCCAATTCATAAAAATACTCAAGTGGACTTTTAGCCTATTTCATGGACCAAAAAGTTATGACAGGAAGATTTTCAAAACATAGACCAAACTTTTGGAGTAGATTTCGAGGTTTAGGTCTATTATCTTCATTTAAAGAATGAAAAAAGTTTTTTCATTAATTTATTTTATAGTGTACATTTATAATAGCATAAACGTTGTTGAGTGTGATGGATGATTAGTGTCCAAGTCTTAAAAAACACTCAATTATAAAATTGGTTAAGCTAGCTAGCTATGTACTGGCTTGTCTTTAAGAGAAAAGATTAGACCTTATAGGGATGGGCCAATTTTTAAAGTTATGTTGTTATCATAACTACTTATTTGTCTCCTTGTTATTCTTTTAATATTAATGAGTTTTTTTTAGTGAGATCATAATGATAATGGTGACTTAAACTTGTTTTAGTTATAAAATTTAATAAAATTTAATTGGTGTATGGTTTAATGTTTTAATCAAAGATTTTGGTTTTAACAGAAAACTTTTTTCTATCATTTTCAATAAAGAATTAATCATTAATAAAAAAATGAAAAAAATTAGATATCACATCTATATAATAAATAATAAGATACAATATATTATGAAGATTATATTAATCATTATCCACTTTTAAAAATTCAATACTTTTTATTAATAAAATAGAAAATTCAATATTTTTTATTAATAAAATAAAATTACCTTTCATTCATGGTTTAATAAACAATTAATTATCACAAAACAAAATATTTATGAATTCATAAAACTTAAATACATATTAAATATTGCAAAATTCAATAATTTCATTTCAAGTTAATATTCATTATCACAATAATGTTATCTAAAAACTTCTCCTTAATATATTATAGATAAAAAAAATTCTCACTCTTAATAAAATACAATTTCTAAACACAATTTAAACAACATAAAACCAATTTCTAAATAAAATTTAAAAATTATAAAAAATATTAATTTTAATTTTTAAAACTTTCATCAAAATCAAAATTTAAAATTTAAAAAAAAATTAAATAAAAATCAATATTTATATTTCATTTCTCAAATTAAAAATTAAAAATTAAAAATTAAAAATTAAAAATTAAAATTATCTCAATGTAGGAATACACCACCAAAATGAAGTCCTACTTGGGGGTGGTAGTGATTATCTCAAGTAAATAGCAATTTTGATTGAATTTTTTACAAAGCTTGTTATTATCAACTATGTGTTTGATTCATTGTTATCCGATCAAAATGATGCCATGGAATAGGTTTCACTCACACGAAGGGTTCTTTTAATATAATATAAAGGAATTATGAAAGGTAAATAGTAATCATGTTGTTTTCCCAAAGTTCCCCTTTCTCAACTATGTGTTAGAATTATCATCAAAGCAAATGATACCATGGAATATGGTCAGCTCACATCACGGGTGCTTTGCACTGTATATATAATTTTTTAATTATTAAAAAAAATGATATACAAGTTTTTGATGGTTTAAAAAATGATTATAAATTTGATTTTATAAAAAAATAAATGGTATATGATAAATGTTATTTAAAGTATATGATTTTATTTTTATAATTTTATTGAATATATGGAACCGTAAATATTATTTAAATTGAAGTATATTTTGGTTTTAGAGTAAAATTTAAAATTGTTTTTTATTAGTTAAGTTTTTATCTTTATTAGATGTAAAGAAATAGATTAATAGTCCAAAATCCAAATGTATCCACTATAAGTGAAGTTCGCTCTTTTACCAATCGCTAATGTGTCATTTCAGATGACATGATTTTCTTCAAATAATACTAATGTGTTAACTTACATTTTATGATAATAACCAATAATACATATTCTCAATATTTGAAAACTGAGTTATAATAACTTCTTCCACCTTGAAAGAAAAAAGTAACTTTAAATTTTAAATTTGTATCCTGTAATCTAAAAATTCACTTCCATACCAAAATAAATATTGCAACTGCATCTAAAAATTATGGTAGAAAAATTTGAGGCAGTTATTTACATGGCTCAAATGCTACAATAAGACATTCAAATTTATGATCATAATTTTTGGGATAATATTAAAAAATAAATATTTATTTTTTTAAAATTAATCATTATAAGTTGTGGTCAATGCTAATCAAATAGTGGTCAACCATAATGCATTTTCACATATTACTAAGATTTTAATTTTGGTCAAAATCATGAGTTGATAAAAAGTGATGCATATAATATGTTTTAGGTAGAGTGGGTTTAATGGTCAATAACATGTATTTTTTCCTTGAAGATCACAAGTTGATATAAAATCTAAAAGAGGTAGAATTTTTACATCTTTATAAACTAAAAATTCAAATTATTGACGGTGATAAAATACTTAATTTCTCTTTTTATTTTTATATTTTCAATATATCAACTAAAAATTGTAAAACTTGTTAATAATGCTAATTATAATACAATTTTTTAATCAATAAAAATGATTAAATCTATTTTATAATACAAACTATCAAATTCTCAGTGTAATAACAAATTTAATTCATTATTCTCTATATCAATCTCTTCCCATACAAAATCACTTAATAAAATTATATACCAAAATATAAAATCATTTATTGAAATTATATACCAAAAAATTTGTATCTCATTTTTTTTTAAATTCTTATAATACTTACAGATTAAAAAAATTTAAACTAGTAATAAATTAAATCTAATTCAAATTATTATAAAAATAAAAGGTTATCCTTCCATCTATTTTTAAATTTTGTAATACAATATAGTATATTTATAAATAATTAATAAAAACAAAAATATAAAATTTAACCTAAATTATTAGAATATAAATATTAATAAATATTATTTTTAATAAAAATAATATCCAAACAATTTAACATACCACAAATATTAAACTATATTATTTTAATCAGCAGACAATTGCAATATATGGTATACTAGCAATTGCACCAGATGTTGCAAAGGAAACGCCATAAGTAGATAACATAATATGGAACTTGCATTTGATAACATAATATGGAACTTGCATTAAGAATAAAATTTTGTTTTGCATTCAAGACAGGGTTTTACTCATCATTAATAAAATATGTATTAGAAATAATAACACCTCAATAAGATTTTGTCAGTTATTTTCTTAGAAATGTGAAACTTCTTTTTCCTTGTAGCAACTTGTTAAATAACTTGTTAAATGACATACTTGCCATAAATTGAATCCTTGGGAGAGGAATGGCCCTAAAAGAATGAGAATGAAAACTACATCTAGTTTCTCGAAACTGCACATGTACACATATTTTTCTTTTTCCTTGTAACAACTTGTTAACTGACATACTTACCATAAATTGAATCCTTAGCAGAGTGGCCCTAAAAGAATGAGAATGAAAACTACATCTCTCTCCCCCTTCCTCTCCTTCTCTCTATATCTCTCTTCCCATAACTCTATCTTTCTATGTCTTCTTCCAAATCTCACTCCTCCTCACACTCTCTCTATGTTGATATATGTATAAATGTGTATATTTCTCTCTAATCTTCCCTTTATTGATCCCCTCCATGTAAGTCTCTATCTCTCTCCATTTGTCACTTAGAAATTAAATAACCAAGAAATGAAAGGAAAATATTGAAAACACAAAAAAACATTAAACAAGAGAGACAAAGATATAAGTGGAAGGAATAAGGGAAAACAAAAATGGAAAGAAGGACTACAATCACTAAATTTGAAGCAAGTAGTATCACTCAGAAACAAGTATTTTATCACTCAACTCGAAGTTTAGTTATTAAAATTACATCATTCATAATAATAATAATAATAACTCGAAATTCACTACCAATCCAATGTCAAATGTCAAATTTTTGTATAAGACCTCGTTGTTAATAAGAATGATTACTTTAAAGTCACTACAAATCCAAAAGTCAATTTTTTGTAAAAGACTTCTTTGTTTGTGAGAAAAGAAAATAAAAATTACCCATACACATAATTATCAAATATTAAACTATATTATTTTAACCAGCAGACAATTGCAATATATGGTATAATATTGAACGCTTTCTCAAAATATATGGTATAATGAAATTGATAATAACTTAAATTTTTCTTTATAAGAGGAAGGTTTAATGCATTATGGTACTAAAAAGGCTTGTGTCAATCTATCGTAACTTAACTATAATATAATTATATTATAGCTGCCGGGTCCTATTAAATCATGCATTTTCTTATATAATGTCATGAGGTCTTCTTTATCTTTCTTATAATTATTTAATTTATGGAAACTCTAAGGTGTTATAAAGGGTTTAGGATTTTTTCGCTTTTGGAAAAAAAAAGGTTACCGACATTTTATAGAGTTCTGCAAGAAAGTGAAGAAATTTTACCCATTGCATAATTTTTTTGTTGTTGGGATAATGCATATTTAAGTTATTGTTACTTAGATTATTGATGCTTTTGTCTCTAGTTTAATTAGGGTGAAAGGGCTTCAAATGAGCTTTGAACCTACTTTTTGAATTTGGGTGATTAAACCTAGTATAATGTAATGAGCTTATCCTAGATTGACATTTTTATTTATTTTATGGGAAACAACTCTAGCAATTTATTTATTTTGGTTGTGTAGGAAATCCTTAATCATAAATTTCTACACAACTTTTCATGTGTATGTTTCCATTGAACTTATCCCTTGTTTAATAAATAATCATGTGAATTCATGTGGGACATTTTCTACTAAAAGTTTAAGATTATCTTATCTATATTCATGGCCTTCTAAGTGTATTCCCTATGAAAATATTTATTTGTTGAATATTGATGTTGTGACATACACATCGTACACGCTTAGCCATGTCATGGCTAGTCACATTTGGATATTTAAAATTACAACCCTCAAGAAACCGTTTCACCATAATCCTAACAAAGAAAGTGTCCAATGGAGCCCCATAATTATTTAAACACATGCATGGTGCTAAAAAAAAATAAAAATGCAACAAAATATTGAAGTGTTAAATAATATTGAATCATGGCAATAAATGTCCATATTTATAATTACATTCAAACACATAGCATGCAAAGATATTTATGTACTTGAAAGTGACATTTAAATGCAAGGTATAAACAAAGATAGGACACTTGTATTTTAGTAGAAAAAGTCAATTACAAGTAGAAAAAAAGTTAATTTTTCTAACAAAACATATATTATAGTGTATTCAATAAATCTGAAAATAGATTATTTGAATATAATATATCCACATAATAGAGAACAAAATAATGAACACAAGAATTGTGTAGAAACCCATGAGTTAGGGAAACACCATGAATTAGTCTTTAAGGAAGGAAAATGTTCCATGAGTAATGCTTACAATTGTAATATTCTTCGCAATACCCCTCAATACATTGTTTTTGCTTGTTATATAATTCAATCTAACCTCCTAGGAACCTTCTAGTAGGTGGAACTTTCTATCAAACTTTTTTGCAATTATTGCTTTCACACTTTGCCACCAATCCATCGTTATCTCACTTGAGTACCTCCCTAGGAATCCCATATTAACCCCCCTAGGCACATTATGATTGGTTAAGAAATATAGAAAACTAGTGCCAAGCATAAGCATATATCCATCCTAGTGAAATTTGAACATGGGGTCCAATTGCTTCCTTGTCACCTTGATCTAGATTCTGATTGCTCCTTCTTATGCTACTATAATATCTCCATGTATTGCTGTTATTCCTCCATGTGCCCCTCATCTAGTTTCACTTTGGGTAAAATTTGATTTGTAATAAGTTTTTTCAAAGTCACCTCCTTGCTTTGATGATATTCGTTTCTATAGGTGGTGTGGGTAGAAATACTCATCAAACTTAGCTCTTAGTTCTTCTTGTTTGGATTCTTCAACATGACACCTTTTTAATTCATTTAGCTCACCATTTTCTTCCTTTTATGCCATTCCTAGGGCTTTTCTTCATGTGCTTCTATAACTTCAATCTTTGTATTTTCATCTAATGCATCAGTTAGTATTGCAATATTTTCCCTTGTATGGACTTGCTCATCTAGCCCCTTGGGCCTTTCTTGTTTACTAAGATGCATATCCTATAGTATAATTTTCTTTTTTCTCAAGTGTCAAAACTTTGTAAACTTCTTTTGCATGTTAATATTAACTATTCAAATTGATTCCAACCAAGGATATCTAAGAATATCATGGACATCATACATATATGTAGCATGCAAATTTGGTGCTACATATATTTATCCATGGTGAGCTTCACATATTTAAAAATTTGAACGTTATCACTCTAAATATGTGCACTTTGAATATGCTTTGTTGAAGCTTGTAAACTTTTAGCCAAGTTAATATTGTTGAAATCATGCATTGAGGTTAATAAAAACAATGACCTTCTCTTTTTGAATACATTCATGAATTTGTAATATGGAATTGTTGCATGAAAATAAACCCCTATAGATCTCATTATCATTCTTCTTGGCATGAGATTATCTATCTAAGAATATTTTATCATGTTCTTCATCTAAAACTATCTTCATCTCACCATGGTTAAGTCCATACCATATGCTAGCATCATCCTTTAAATTAATGGAAAGAGTAGTCTCTAAAATGGTGTGTATTCATATTTTATCCATTTTATATATTCTTTATTACTAGGGCCATCAACTTTTCTAGAGAAAAAAAAAAAAAAAAAACATCTTGCTTGGAAGAAAATATTCAACAATAACTAGGTTTCATAAAAATAACTTACTTTTCAAAGTAGCTATTGTAAAATAATCATAAGTTTGGTGTTACTTCTCTGGTTGGCTAGTATGACCACGATTATGAAATGGCACAACCACTATGCATTAATTAGTGTTGGTTTGATTGCAATCTAGGTGCAATATTAACATAAAATTGATCTAAAAATTACATGGCCATCCTTGGAAAATCCTTAAAATAACTAATTTATAATTTATAATAAATGCACTACATGGACTTCGATTTAGAGGAATTTTTCTTGGATCTTGGCTATCTTTTTAAGAGGAAATTATATTTACAACTAGTTTCTTCATATTGTACGCAAATGTTTCGAAAATAAATCTATAGTCCACAAACCTCTTTTTCCATTGAAAGATTTGCAAAAAAGAAAAAAATATTTTCCTTTTTTGGTCGAAGAAAGGGCTTCGATACTACTCCTTATGTAACTTTGATATGAATTTGCTATCACATACAAGATATCTAATAATAAGATAGAAGTTATACACAAATTATTAATATAAAAAACCCTTAAGGTGGGGAAACAACTTACAATTGATCCTTTTATCAAAGGAATCCACTCTTGTTCACGTGAGCTATGCTTCAAATACAATAAACTTTCACATCTCTCATGAGGAGGACTAGGTCCTTATTTATAACTAGTTAAGAAATCCTAAGCATAATAAACCCATAACTACGTAATGGACCTTTGTTAATGAGGCCCCCAAGTATGTTATAAGTATCCAAGGAGATGTGAGCCCGAATCCAAGCTGCTATGAGGTTACCGGTGTGACTCGGAAACAAGATACAAGCTTGGAGCTTACTCGACCTAACTAATTTCTCTCATATCTTAGTGAACCTCCTCACTACATAACACTTCAAGTAGCTTGTTTGTCCACACAACCATGGAACTCTTTCCACTTGCTCTACATGACACTTAAAATATCTTCCCTTTCTCAACTCGATGATCCCTTAGGGAGATTCTTCCCTTCCAATGCTCTTCTATCTTGGTAGAAAGAATCCTATCCACTAAATTATTTATAGGATTAACTTGGAAGAATAAAACTTAGCTCTCAAGCATCCAATGAATAATAAATGCATAGTGGGTTTAGGGTTATAGGTTTTCCCAAGCTCTATTATCACCTACAACCATATATTTATCACCTTCATATTTACTTCCTAGATCACAATGGATAATGTAGCGTAAGTGGAGGGCTTGAAAATGAGAATGAGAATAAAATGAATGATGATGATATAGTTAAAGGAATGAAAATTGAGTTCCATTTTGATAGGAGAATGAAGTATTCTTACATTTCCCTATAATGGTTGTACTCATTCGACTTCTCAATAACCACATTGGATAGACTTCCTCACTAACCTCTACCTACCTTCATCATTAGGTATTTAAGTGTAAGGAGTTGAATGACTTTGTTTAAGGGTACATGATAGAAAAGAGATGAGTTCATGCATCAACACTTGGTAATATAAGATTAATTTTCAATATGCTCTCTTTCGTTTATCCCTATAAAGGAATCATAGCCCTTCTCATGCTATTTAGGAACCATCTTGGACCAACATATATCACATTTCAAAATTAATAGTTGCATATATTGATTGAATTGTAGTAAGCATATGACACATCCATAGAGAGTATATTTATTGCATCTACATGCTTATCCATTAACAAATTTGACCTTGGCCTTGAGCTCTACACTTGGAACCCATACTAATATATTTATATCATTTACACATTAGGTCATTAATTAAGGTTATATGGATTGATTCTTGTCATTAACCACACATTTACAATTTATACATAATTTTATCCAATAATTATTGGGGGGAAAAGCTATGGTATCATGTTCCCCTCTTCCTTCGAATAGTATCGAATTTAATGCAACTCGAGATTAAGAAAAAATGTGTGTACCTACTTAATAACATCCTCTGTCTTCCATTTAGCATCATCGAGACTAAAGTGTTTCCATTGCACCCTTACTTGTCTTATGGCGAAGTTTCAAAGCAATGCTACTTTCTTGTCAAGGATGCATAGAGGCTTTGTCTAGAACTCTCCCTTTGGTTCCACCTATATCAAAACAAAATCATTCATGTGGTTAGCATCATGTACATATTTTTTAAGCAAGGGAACATCGTAAATATTGTGAGCTTTAAATTTAGTTGGAAATTCCAGTCTATATGCAACTGGACCTATCCTATCAAAGAGTTTAAAAGACCCACAATATCCAGGTTCTATCTTAACACAAATTCCAAACTTTAAGAAACTCTTACATGAATTTACTATGAGGAAAGCATGATATCCAACATTGAATTATATATGCATCATGTTTTTAACTATGTAATGCTTATGACTATCTAGGGTTGCTTGCAAATTTTACTTGATTCTAGAAATTTCTTGTTCCATTTCCTTGAGAATTTGTGGTCCAAGTACAACTTATATATTCATTGGGTTACCCCTTTTGATATTTCTAGGGAAAACAAGATAGAACAATTTTCTTCAACATATAACTACGTCCAATGATTAGTTAGACTTAATTACATAACATTTAATATCATTAAGTAGTTATACAGAAGAAAATTTCAACCAATAAACATGAAAGAGCAATAGAAAGTAAACATGAGATAATGAGACAAGAGACACAAAAATTAGGCCCAAGGCTAGGGAAAAACCCACAAAGGGAAAACCTAGAAATTTTTCCTTATGAGAGAGAGAGAGTTCAAAAATTAATCAATACATCCATAAAAATAAAACATAATAGCTCACCAGAAAAAAGTGCCAAATCTCCCTGATTTTTTCGGCCTTCTCCTCCTTCCTCCTTCTCTAAAATAGAGACAAAAATTTAGATCATCGATATGCCAAGGATGTACTTTTCATTCTTTCTCAAGAGAAATCTCCTCGGCCAAACCATAGGTCTCTCGGTAAACACCTAAGGGAGAGATCAGATGTACAAGTCTCTCTCTCTATCAAGATCAATCTCCTCGACCAATCTATAAGTCCCTCAACAACTTCTAAGGGATATATCACATGTCTCATCATCAGTAAAAATACATAGCATCAAACAAATCCCATCAATCAATATCGTTCATCAGTCCAAACTTTCCAATCACAAGCAATGGTTACACAAGGTCCATCTCCCCAACCATAAACCAAGTTTCTTGATCCACGAATCAAAGGAGGAATCGATATCTCAACCCCTATCTATATAGACTCTTATTCCATGACCTAAGGGAGAGAAATCAAGGAAGGGAACTCAATATCAATCTCCCTGACCAACCCATAGGTCTCTTGGAAACTTCCTAAGGCAGAGATCATAAAATCAGTGTTCCTGACGAAACTAATCTCCTAGTAAAAACCTAAGGGATCACTTCAAGCCTCAAAATCAAACTCCCCGATCATACTCACTTCCCTCTATTAAACTGACCTATGAGAGTAACAAACTTCTCAATCGTAATCATGGTATCTCGTCCAATGCCTAAGGAAGATTCTCATGATGATATCATTCAATTATCCCTCTCCAAGAGGGGTTCTTAGCCATTCTAGGCTTCTCACAAAAGAATACATTAGCATCCCATTCAATATTAGAAAAGTAGCCATAGAGTATTTCAACATTCAATCAATCATTCCAATATACAAGAATAGGTTGAAAAAACAACTATATATTTAGCTTTAGTCACGACTTCTCACAAAATCAATCATCAACAAGCTGGTCATCAATAGATATGTATACCACGGTTTATTCCAGCATA
Organism: Pinus albicaulis; assembly: GCA_034641835.2. NCBI lineage: Eukaryota > Viridiplantae > Streptophyta > Pinopsida > Pinales > Pinaceae > Pinus > Pinus albicaulis. The sequence continues at coordinate 689,635,275 of CM076575.1, forward strand.
AGATCAAATATATCATCAAATAGCTCCTAAATCTAAATTTCTTCACAAATCAACTACATTTCCAACTTCAATTGTGCTAAATGCAACAAGAAAATTTATGTCATCCAGACCAACACAACACACATAAGTGTTCTTTCTACCTTTAATACATCTATTCTAAATAGAGTTAATTATTACATGCATCAGGTGGTTCAACTATACAATCAAAGAATCAACAGAGTCTTGAAGCTTCTTAAAATTTTAATCATGGATATGTCCATGGACTCACGTTCCATTGTAGCAAGGATTTTATGAGGATCGAGGTTTTACAAGAGCAACTCCCTCTTACACAGGACACGTAAGTCCTCAACCCTTTGTTAGAAACATATCATCAATACATAGCAAAAAAATCACGAGCTCATCTTCAACATATTTGGATCAACATAATTCTTCAAGACATTTAGCCATCTTCATCTAGAAAGTCACAACTGACTTCTTTTCGTCATAGATCAAAACATGCTTCAATTAGGCTGATATTTTATGATCCTTCTAAGTCCAAAGCCCATCCAATCATGAGTCTTCTTGCCACATTGTTTAACCATCCTTTTCAACAATTGCCACAACCTAGTACTTCTCATTATGTATCTGCAATCCTTGTTAGGAGGCCATGGAACAACAAATACAATCAAGCAAAATATACAAGGACAAGAAGAAAAACAAAATTAGTAATGAATTAAAATAAGAGGAATACAAAATACTTATATTTTTTAGAACATGAAAACTCCCTCTTCACTAGTAAAAAATGGCTAATTAGTTACTAAAATAACGACTAAAATTTGAATATAAATGACCATTTTTCAGTTGGTCACCAATAGTAGCTAATTTAGTGTCTTATAACGTGGCCAACTTTTAGTTGTTTTTAGCTTAGTAATTAATTGGTTATCTCAATTTTATCATCTGGTAGTATATTTAATCATTAATTTGGTCATTAATTTAGTCATTAATTTAGTTATTAATTGCTACAATTAATGACCAAATATACAACAAAATATATTACTATATGATCACCCGAGAAAACTAATTAATGACCAAATAAATATGACCAAAATGTTGGTCATGTTATAAGATACTGTAAATTAGCTACTAATAGTCATATATATGCAAATTTTAGTCATTGTTTGAAACCAGTTAATGACCAAATAAATATGACTAAATTTTGGTCGTGTTATAAGATATTGTAAATTAGCTACTAATAGTCATATATATGAAAATTTTAGTCGTCATTTGTAATCACAAATTTATCATTTGTAATAGTCATTTTTTTTTGGTAGTTTCGTATTCATTATATAAATGACTAATTTAGTAGTTTATATTCATTTCATTTACTTTCATTAATAATCATTGTAAACAACTAATTTAGTCATATATTAATTTTATTTGTGTTCATCATTAATCAATATAAACTACTAATTTGGTCATTTTAAATTGATTTTATGTGTTCATTATTAATCGACATAAATTAATTAGTATGATTTTGCGACTAAATTAAAAAAAATGTCATACAATGTGCATGTTCATCTAATATGAAAACACAAATTTACATATGTTAATTACAATACTAAATAATATCAAATGCAACTATAAATAATTTCAACCACATAAATTATATTATATAAAATAAGTATTACAATATGAGTTTCCAACTTAATATTGGTTGGACTACAATTTACATATGAAATATTGTTTCATCACTTCAAAACAATATCATTGTGTTGCCAAGGCATGATTGCAAGTGAATTCACCAACTCTAAAGACTTGACCGTTAGTATATATGTGTGTGTATCATGTAGGATATTGGATTTAAGGGTATCACTAGATTGGTTCTCTTCTCTCTCTTTTTTCATACGTCATTCCAATTTTATTGTTCTCATCTTTCTTCAATTCCTGCTTCTTACCATCATTATTGATTTCCTCTTCTGAAAATTAAAGAAACTAAAGTAGATTATAAAACATTTATATGTCATATACCTCAACATTAGCAATGTCAATGTCATTTCCCCCCCAAAATAAAGAAACTCGAACAATTTTTTCTTCAGTTGGGTGTTAGTGGCCTCTATGTGGCCAAATGACCTATATAAACAAAGTAAATAAAATTTCACCCTATAAAATAACACATTATAAACATTTTATTCAACCTCCAGGAAAATATTATGCACAATCATGTCAACTAAGTTACATGTTAAAAATCTCAGGCTATAGATAACTTGTGAAAACAAATGGAAAGAAAAAGACAACATATAATAAATAATGTATGACAACTGGCTGGAAAATTGCATCATAGAAGGGAAAAATTTCTCCTATGGTTACCCATACATATGGGTGGGTAACATGCCCCAATATGCCATGATCCTTAGGTTCCATAAGGATTAAACCTCCTCATAAATGCACTAATGTCTATGCATACAAATTTCATCTTATCATGTGGCTTGCTTACATCATGCACCTAACTAAAATAAACAGATGGAACACCTGCCTCAGGCTGCCCAAAACCTTTGAATTTATCTTTTCCTTAAATTTCTCCCTCTCCTACCTTTCTCTTTATCATCCTCCTTTGAAAAAATGAGATTTTTCCTACCCCCCAATGTCTGTAACTGAAAAACCATACTGGAAACCTGCATAAAAATTGTTGGATCTCGAGAAATGATTGGATCCATAGATGTCAAGAATGTTCAACAAGAAACATGAGCATTGTGACAATTATATTATGTTGTATCTCTACCTCCATAGCAATATAAAGAATCCAAGGATCCTCAAGAAGATTTCGTATAATATCAATTGCCACACTATCAAAATCTAGGAGAGCACAACTTCTAGGAATGCTCAAAAGGGAAGATAATCCACCTCTCTCAAGAAATTGCATTGCCATGTAATGTGACTTTGTAAGTCACACACAACTGAAGAACCACCTGAATTATAACTATTGGAAGGTGTAGTTTCAAAATATAATCATTTCTCTATGTTGTTCATCTGTTGTCATGTATCCTAAAGGCTTTCACAAAATATTCATGAATAGATTATTGCCTTTAATGTTGTCATTCAAGGAATAATTTTTAATTTTATCTATAGCACCTACGCTAGCTAAAGTTGTACCTCAGAATCATAGAAAAGTGAAGTTCCTCCCATAGCACGAGTGTTCTAGGCATATATAGTAAGTTGAAGTTTGTATTGCACCATATGGTCAAGTATGAGAAATAATGTAGCCACCCACTTGGGAACTGAAACTTGTTCCCATGTCAGGTTATTTGGCATAAAATTTTTCAGTAAGTCCAATGTATACCAACAAGTCCATTCTTGTCTCCTATATCTCTAGTACTGTCGTCTTCACTCAAAACTAATTCCAAAATATGAGAACTAGTTGATAATGGACTAGTGCATTTTTCAGATCCATCCACCTTACAAAGATTTAGTTATTTGAATAAGAGGGAAACAACTCTTAGACGATATTTGCCTTTGGTTCAGTTGCACAAAGTCACAATCAAATTAGTCATGGAAAAATCAATCGCATCTATACTTTGTAACAGATTAATACATGTAGCTAAGATATCCTCAACGAGAGGATTTTCTATAGGCTTCTCTTCATAAGAAAAATCTCTTCCTTTTTCATTGGAATTGTCTTTGGGAACCTTAGAATTATCTAGTGACAAGGAAAGAGACTGGGAAAGTTCATCACCTTCTTGTGTTGGCTCCTCAGGATGACCAAAGAGCCACTCCATAGTCAGTTTAACACTATTTGTTTCAACATTCCTCAATGCTTCCTCTGCCCTAGACCTTGGAAAATACATGTCAACCATCATAGAAATGACAACCTCATTAGCTGGATGACCTCTAAACCGTTGACCCGTGTTTCTAGGATTACCCTGTATGCTTCATTTAACATTACCTATGGAAGTTTATACATGGGTAGTAATGGAAACAACAAAGGTAATCAAAGATGGAGTGCAACGAAAAAACATTGGATTGCTCCATATAGGTAGAAAAACATTGAGAACTTGAGATTGTAGAGTGTGGAAAAAAACCTTTAGATACCTTGGAATAGTGACAAATCCTCCAACAAATGGTTGCACTAACTGTGGTGTAGAAGGCACAATTAATATCGAAGAAGAATTCACAAGGTACTCCAAAATCCTGCAATAACTTCATAATGCCTCTAAAAACCAAGGTACATGCTCTAGCTTGTTATTTTCAATACCTTTGTCATTTTTTGCTTCCATTCCTTGTTGTGACATAAATGGTATTGTTCATAGTGAATGATTTGTTGCTTCAAAAGTAGTCAAAAGTAGTGAATTGAGCATAGAAACAATTCACCACTGATCTATTGCACATTCGCTTATGGTTGTCATATATAACTGATCTCATTTCATCCAAAAATTTCCTACGATAGTGACACTTTGAATAAAGAGATTACTCAAACTCAAATGATCTACAATTCTCATCCACATCAAGATTGTCATGAATTTTTTTTGCAAGAGTAACCACCACATTCTTAGTTGTTGCAGTAAGAAATCTTGTAGCATCGTGACATTTATTGGGAACTATCAAAACCTTCATAAGAGTAACATAAAATGATCACATTGTATACACAACCTCATTCATAGTCTCAAATTCTAGGAGATTAGGTGAATTCCTTTTAATTTCATGAGCTTGAGATGTCTCCCCTGCACTTACAGAGCTTCTAATGTCAACCTCTGATGCATCTGCATGTCCTCCAAGACAATCAAGATGCATTCTTGAAATCCCTTCGATACCATGGTCCCATCTTCTATGGCAGTGCAATATTTTTTACATAAAGATATTCATGTTCAATGGACCAATGAGAAGAAGGTCCATTCCTCATAGACACTGGCTTCACATACCAAAAAAATGAAAATACATTAGTGTCATTGTCAGCTTCTGTACTTGTTACATTTGGTGCCAAATTTCCATTTGCAGGTCCTTGTTCAGCCTTTTTCTTCACATATAATTTTGAATCACTAACAAGAGATATATTCCAAACTATTTCTTTGTACACTTTCCCTACATCCTTTAGTATACATGCATCCCCATAACCAATTATGGGAATCATTGTTGTTGTGATTTTCATAAGATGTGTTGAAAATGATAAAACACCATTTAGACTCAAAAGGCATCTCAAAATTCTCATGCATTGTGCTACCTCAATATATGCCATCTTTGTTCCATCCAACAAATCAATGAATTCAATTACATGTTTCATGTGTTCTCTTAAAGTAGTACAAACAACCCTTGTGAGAGGATACAAGTGCTATAGTGAAAAATTCTTAAATGCGACAACAATATTTTGGCCACTTGCAAACGACAGTAGTAAGAGGGGTAAATTAGATAGGTGCAACACATCCTCTATACCCTTTTTCTCAACAAACACCCCACATGTATCTGTATTATGCAGAATATTTTCTAAGAGATGTGTAACATTGCTTATACAATCCGGGAGAGAGGATTCCATGTTTGAAGAAAAAATTCCAACAAAAGTATCAACCCCTAGCTCATATATTTCCCTTGATGATTCATCTCCATCCACTAAACTAACTGTTATCTACTGTAAATCAATCTCCATGGGAATAGGCACAAGAGCACATTTAGATTCTTGCAATAGGGAATACAATTCAATGCCAAATCTAATTTTGTTGTAGCATTTAATGTTTCAATCAATACATCCACCCTATCCCCCCTCAAAAAAGCAGCATGTCACATCAGCTTATCCAAGACAGATGATAAGGACTCATGAGTGTCCCTTGCCAAATCCTGTAAGTAGGTGTTCAATGTAAAAAATTTCACAAAACATCTTAGAGAACCACGATCATTAATAGCTTGAAGACCAAGCTACTAATGACACAAAGCATTGTGGTATATAAGATACTACAACTCCAAAATGGATGACACCAACCATGATGGCATCCAAAAAAGAATTAGGTGGACCAACAACATCTAGAAAAAAATATCAAGTTGGATCTTTGTGAATAAGATCACTCATGGTTGTAGCTACAAGTGAAAATACCCCACCACCAAAGTCCTTTCATCTTCTAAATACAGTGCACAAGGAAAATGGAAAATAACTCTCTGTAGATCCATATAGTCGTGCAGTATTTCTAGGAGCATATGTGCCAAGAGATATAGGCCGAAGCAAATCCTTCATAAGAAATTTTCTATGATAAGTAACCAATCTGTTAGGTTGAGCTATCTGTGTTGCCTTTGACCCAACAACATTGTTTTGAGGAGACTTTCCCTTGCAACCTGATTGTGATTATCCACTATGCTTCCTTACTCTTTCCTAAAAATGGCAGACTTCAAGCTTCAAGAGTGCTATGGTGTTATCTAAGCCTCCTAAATCCCTAAAGGAGGTTGCATAAGGATTACTATAGTCCATAAAAACCTCAAGAGCATGCACAAAAACTATTACCAAGTGTATGTATTGTGGATCCAAATCTTTGAGAAGAGGGAGCCAATTTGGCATTAAATCCACATCCCTTAAAGCAATGCAGCTAGAAGAAGAAGAAACTATAATTGTTACAAGAGAAAGCAGTGCTTCTAGGAAAGATATAGAATAATAGGATGATTCACTAAAAAGGGAACTTATTTCGTCCTGCATTAAACTAGGTAAGATGCCATGTTTTCCTCCTGATGTGATGACATTTAAAACGTTTGACTGATAAGACCTATCCTGATAGAGGGCCCCTATTGGAGCGGGGTCCCCTCGAGTGAATTTTGAGAAAATTTTTGGATATAATTTTGGTTATGCACACTGCGTGGAAAGGTCAAGGGGCTTTGGGGCAGGTCAAAGTCCCTCTTTTATGTAATTGAGTGTTAAGGGAAAACTGTGGGCCTCAAACCATGGTTTGAGACCATAGTATCTGGCGCTGAAGGAATATAAATATAGATAGATCGAGTCTAGTATATATTTCATGTTGATCTAAGTAAGTGATTCATGTTTATGTGATACATTGTTGTAAGGGTTTTCAGTCTGGGTTGGGCAGAAAGGGTCTTGCTGGCTGTGTGCGTGGAGACCTATTCCTAGCTATGTGCGGAATTTGCTGTTAGTGTATGCGGAAGGGTAATTATAAGGGAAAGTATGACTGTAATGAACTACTTGGATCTAATACAAAGACTATTTTGGCGAACCAAATGTGTTATGTGTTTGATATATGAGTTATCTGATTATTGTTTATTTCTTTGAGATCGCTTTACTTCTAATCTGTGCGAGTAAATCTATCCTTTATGCATGAATACCTGTTGATGGTTAAGTATATGAATATATATACCTAAGTTATTTCACGCGAATGTATGCTCTGTGAATTGCGAATATATTATTTTGTTATGTGTGTCTGTGACGAAGTTGATCTGTGATGTTGTTTATCTGTTATGCACATTATTTGTGTTTGCGACGAAGCTTATCTGACAAGTGTTGATCTATATATGCACACATACGTTTATAGTCAGTAATAAGTTCTGTATAAAAAATTTTAAGGCCACCACATAAATTTCTTCCTTAGGGTGCAGCTGGTTCTAGCACCCCCCCATACTGCTTCAAGTGAGACTTTTATCTGCACAAGCAGGTCATTGTCAAAAGGGCTAGTAGTTGGAGGGTTTTTTGGTAGCGCGATAAGCTTTGAACCTGGGTCAAGACCCCTTAAGCCAAAAAACGGTTTTTTTTTCAGGACCGGGATCATTTTGAGGGAGATTTGATGTATTGGAATCCTACGCAGAATGAACTGCAAGATTGGTTGGATAGAAAGATCTATGAATTCACGATCCAAGAAAATCGAAGTTCTAAATTTTCTACTGAAAATTGGGTTCAAAGGTATATCTATAAAGAAGTTTATGAAATATTATTTGCATCCTTTTCAACTGATTTGCATGAGTGGTTGTCACAACTAACTGAATTTAATACCTGCACGAAGGATGACACAATCACTCAAAAGACTCCAAAAATGGTACATCGATTGGAAAAGATCGGTCGTGTGTTGGAAGGATTTTTGACCGAATTTACCATTGATCAGTTTGTTTCGTACTCTGAGCCATAAAGAATATTTTTCAAGGGTCCTATAGGTAAGTTCCTGCGCTCTTTGAAGTTATTGCTGAAGATGCTATTGTGCGAACAACGTTCTCTGTGTGAACATATTGCATGAATGTCCCAAAGAGGTCCGACTACGTGCAGTGGAATAATTTACTGCACAGACCTAGCAGAAGGGTTTATTTATAGTCCTCTCAAGGGTAGATATGATAGTGAGGACAATCCAGAAACTAGTAGCTCTAGTGAATTTGCGCGCTCTGAAGAAGAGGAAGTCTCCCAAGAAGAAGTCTCACAAGATCAGGAAGCATTGATCATAGTTCAGACCCCATCCACGCCACTTCCACACTCATCTCACAATTCATCCACTCCACCTCCACACCCACCTCCCCCAGGCATAGATATGGCCGCGTCTATGAAGTTGCCTATGTTCAGGTATTGGAAATGAAGATACTGAGAAATTTTGGTTTGTCACTGATGCTGTATGGAGAGCACAAAAAGTTAATAACAATGATGTTAAGAAAGCACAGTTATCCACTTCTTTTCAAGATCGCGCGTTGGACTGGTATATCAGATATGTATCAACAAACCCTAATGAAACTATGGATGATTTGAAAGATGCCATAATAGAGCAATTCAAAAATCCTAAGTCATATGCGCAGTGCGTTATAGAATTGAAAGAGATTCAAGAGGAGATAAATGAATCTGTATTGGAGGTCGATCAGAGATTGAAGTGCACTATCAGAGATGATGGATTAACTATCGATGATACCCAACACGAGGAGTGGTTTATTTCTATGTTTCTCCCGCATCTGCGCCAACCATTGAGTCAACAAAATATTTCCACACAGGCAGAGGCTATAGAAATTGCAATGAAATTAGAAGCTGCATCGGTACCTGTTGCGCTTGGAACTCAACAGATTCAGATTTAGTTAGAAGAGATGCATTTGGAGATTCAGAATATGTTCAAAGATAAGGGGAAGGAGGTATCCGTAGAGGTATGGTGCATACGATAAAGTTGTTGGGCATCATAAGGATCAATGTCCAGTCTTCAATGATTATTTGCACACTAGAGGACCAAGCCCGCTGAAGAGTGCGGTAGGGCTGAGTGGGACACCTCCCGTATGGTGCACGATATGTCAGGCTAGGGGTCTACATGAAACATATTTTTGTCCAAGGATCGAAAAATACATTCCTGAGTTGAAGCAATTGTTTTGTAGATTTTGTTTGTCACTGAGACATGATGAAGAACACTGTCGAAGTTTTGACTTGATGATGGAAAAAGCTTAAATATATAGAATTCAGGCCGAACCTACCTCACCAGCATCCCTGTATGTCCACGGTGGATTCCAGAACAGAGGAAGAGGAAGAGGAGGAGGATCAGATGGTTGAGGAAGGGGGCAGGTCATTTGTTACAATTGTGGAGAGTTGGGCACTATGCACGTGATTGTTGAAATCTTGTGAGACAATCATGCAGGTACTGTACATAGTTTGATCATGTAATAGAAGATTGTGTTGTTTTAATTGCTAAGATATAGGAGAAAAAGACGCAAACTCCGATGAATAATATTCAGATGGTCAAGGCGGAAATACGCAAGGAAGATCCTAGGGTGAATGTGGTTACTAGGAGTGGTGTAGACACTAGTGAGGATAAGGGAGAGAATCCCAATGCTAACCTTTGGATTTGTAAGGTGTTAGTGTTAGAATATGCATTCTTCCATCAGTGATCAATATCTCCTTTTCATTCTCATTTTAGGTGTCCCACTCTGAAATTTTTATATCATTCCATTAGGTCATGCTAAAAATTGTTTCACTGATGGTAGCCCTACTCAATAAAAACTCACTCTCCCTCAGAAAATCACATTTGTTGACTCACCTTCATGTCTTGCTGAGCATAATAACACCTATGAAAAGCTCATTTCATCATGTATTTTCTCAGTTGAGGTCAACCATGGAATTCAGGTTATTCAAAGTCCTGTAAGGTCATTAGGGTTTTGTTTTCAAGGTCCAAAAATGCATCATTCCATTCCAATAAAGTCAACAAAAAAATGTGAGAGCGACTCAATGACATTCTATTTCCATCTACAGAAGATCATCAATATGTAAACATTATAATTTTTAAATTTGTAATTTTGATTTTATATGATTTTCATATAAAAATTTCATTTTGATATGAAAACAGAGATGTAATTTATTTTTGATTTGCTATGTAATTTTATGTTTTCTACATGTAATATTTTCACTCCCTAGCTATCAACTCAAAGCAATTATGCCAAACTGAAGGAGAGAAATGTCAAAACTCCATCAACTTATCAACTTGCAAAACAAAAAGTCAGAAGTCAAAGAGGATTAGTCTGAAAATTTGAAAGGTAAAGTGAAACATACGGAAAGTGGGGTTTCAAAGCATAAATCAAATCCACTTAAGTATAAAAGCCCTCAACACATCAAATCAAATTTCATTTGCTTCATACAGCCTCAAGAAAAACTCAACAAAGGATAAATTTTCGAGTTTTAGGGTGAAATTGTGCAAAACAAGGTCAGAGGGCGCGTTTTCCAGTGGCGTCGTGTGTTTGGCTGAAAGTGCAATGTATTTCTTAACGACGTTGTGTGCTTGTTAGGAGGAGGGTGCGTTTTCTAAAGGTGATGTGTGTTCACCCATTATCTTCAAAAATTGTCTACCAGACCTCAAAACCTCACAAATTCACCTCTAGTCCTTCAAAAGTGATTCACCTTGACTCCAGCAAGCCAATAAGTAACACATTTGTTGAACCCTAGTTAAACTGAGAGGGGGGGGGTGAATCATTTTAATAAATTCGTGGTTTTTTAAAACTTTTTTTTACACTTATTTACACATTCATTTCATGATCAACTTAATGTATAATGGAACAACAATCTTAATAAGTGAGCAACAGGTATTAAGCAGATTAAATAAAGAATATCAACACATAATCATCATGCACGTATACAACAGATATAAGTGGAAACCCATAAGGGGGAAAACCACATCTTATTATTATTGTGATGCAAAGGAAATATCCAACTCCCTCTCACCACTAGGCTCCAACCTACAGGAGGCTACTACCTCAATTTCTGCAAGCTACAACTTGCAAGGAAGAAATCCCATCTATTTTCTGCAGGCTACAACCCACAGGAGGCTCCTACCTCGGCCAGCTACAACTGGACATCTATCAAGCTACAAATTGATATGGAAGGACTAACTTCCTCATGCTACAATGAAATCATATTCTGATTTACCTAGATATCAGCTTTGTTTTACTCCTTTTTCATTGTTTCCCTTCCAGCCTTCAAATCTTCTTCATATTAGCTCTGGATCTGCACAACTTCTCTTTTTTCTCTCTCACATTCTTCCACTCTCTAACCTATTTATGCATATTACAATAACATCATTTATAGAGATTACCTCATAGATGTTTTCATTCCATATGGGAATATGAAATGAACAAGTATGCCTCTTTGCCTTCCACCTTCTCATTTTCTCGCTCAACACATTCAGGATGTTAGAACATTATGTACTCATTTCAGTATTACATTGGCGTTTTTATTTGCCTACGAATACTTGCCTTTGCAATACAGACAATATAAAATAAATAATACATTTTCAGTTACAATCAATTATCTACTCAGCCCTTTCAGTTTCTTAGCTTTGTTGAGCGTTTGTGCTCTTCTGCTTGTTGTCTTTTTTCCTTTTTTGTTTCTACAGTTATATTCCAACTTTGCTGCATAATTTCCCCTTTTAGCCCAACTCTTCTTCCATGTTCAGCCTTTTTCGTTTGCTTTACTGCACAACATTATTCAGCATGAGTTCCTGGTCCTTTGTTATGCGTTCATGTCATTCTTTTGTGACCTATGTGATATGGCCCACATAAAACTCTTTATAACGTAGTGGAGTCCAATTCCGACGTTTGTTCCACATACATACGCTTAGCGAACAAAATAGCACGTATATAACATAACATAACACACATAACAGACACACATATACATGGAACAGGAGTATTCAGGTCCCATAGAACCTTAAAACAATCACATTTCATTGTAAATACTTGCTCGCAGGTTTCCCACTCTATCGTTAGCGATAAACTATAAAACCATGCGATCTGCGATATGCGCTTGTGCACGGTGCTGACACATGGATTCCCTTCATCGCATCGCATTGTTTGATCCTTACCGCATTGAAACCAAAATAACATTCTTTGCGATGTATTGAAGTTAAAGCCTATTTCTTGCGAGATGCGATGTTGCGCAAGGTCGACACGTGTCCCTCCATTTCACATCAACAAAACTTTAACTTAACTTGCAGTCCCCTTCCTACTATCCCTTAAGCACTGCGATGTACGATATGTGAGCGAGGTCCACGTCATCATGCCACGTCATATTTTACGTCACTGCAATGTCACCTTTACGTCACTACCACGACATCTTTACGTCATCGCTACGTCATCTTTACGTCTCGCTTGCACTTCGCAGTTCTGCTTCTCCATGTTGTAATTTATTTTTGATTTCCTATGTAATTTTATGTTTTCTATATGTAATATTTTCACTCCCTAGCTATCAAATCAAAGCAATTATGAAAAAATGAAGGAGAGAAATGTCAAAACTCCATCAACTGATCAACCTACAAAACAAAAATTCAGAAGTCAAAGAGCATTAGTCTGAAAATTTGAAAGGCAAAGTGAAACATAAGGAAAGTGGGTTTTCAAAGCATAAATTTAATCCACTTAAGTATAAAATCCCTCAACACATCAAATAAAATTTCATTTTCTTCATATAGCCTAAAGAAAAACTCAACAAAGGAGAAATTTTTTATTTTTAGGGTGAAATTGTGCAAAACAGGGTCAGAGGGCGCGTTTGCCAGTGGCGCTGCACATTTGGCTGAAAGTGCATTGTATTTCTTAACGGTGCTGCATGTTTCTCAGGAGGAGGGTGTGTTTGCCAGAGGTGTTTCACGTTCACCCAGTCTCTTCAAAATTTGTCTGCCATACCTCAAAACCTCACAAATGCACCTCCAGTCCTTCAAAAGTGATTCACCTTGACTCCAGTAAGACAGTAAGTAACACATTTGTTTCACTCCACTTTATCAAATTTCATTTTGATGTGTGAATTTAGCTTAAGGGAATTTGGTGTCTCCTTCTATTTCAAAACCCTATTTTTAATTAATATCTAATTTACACTTCAAATTTCAATCCCTTAGCCTTCATATACCATTCCTCATATCCTAAGACATTTTTCCAAATTCGTACATTGATATCCCATTTCCCTAAACTATCATATCCTTCAAAACCCTAAGTCCTAGGTTTTCATTTGCCTAGGCTCCCTATACCCTACCTACAATTAAATCCCCTATTCTAAAACCCCTCATAATCACTACCCTTGTCACCTCCCTCATATTACAAATCCATATTCCCAACCTCTTCCAATTTCCTCACACCAACCCTCACCTCATACACTCACATTCCATTCCTTCTCTCCCTAGGGTTTGACACCAAATACATTATGGCAGAAGAGGAGAACAAAAGTCATAGTGAGGAGGAAGAAATACAGGAGAGAAGGTCATCTAAAAAAGGAGGGAGATTTATTAGACATGAACCAACAAAACCAGAGAACTCATGGCATCTCCCATCACTGTGACATGCTTTAAGCATGTGGGCTGTTTTGAGTTCTGTCAGAAAGTAAAAAGGCTCCAATGCCATCCTATGTTGTCTAGATTATTCATTTAAAACCTCCATGACAACCATGTAACCTTTGCTGGTATTACTTTCACTGTGTCCCCTACCATCATATCAGCTGCTACTGAGATCCCAAACATTGGAGAAAAATGGTTTAAGCAAGGAGATTTGAATCAATTTTATTATGAGCCATATATTAAACCAAGGTAAAAGAATGAGAGAAAGAGGATTTTTCCTTTCTCTTATCTCCTAGACATATATGTTCCTATGATGAAAATTATTATGAGGTACTTTACTTGTGAGGGTAGGTTCTCTAGACTCTAATCCTATCATATCTGGCTACTCATGCACTTTACAAGAGTTAGAATGCTTAATATACCTTACTATCTCTACTATAGCATTGAGAAGATGGAATTTATTGCCCAAAAGAGAGATTATGATCATCAAATGCAAAGTGTCTTTCATCATTCCCTCATCAAGATGATAGTCCTTCATCACCTTGATCAATTAAAAATTACATGGGACACCTTCATATCCAATGAGATTTTCACTGTCCCACCTATTCAACATGGCCAAGATGCACCTTCATTATCTCATCCTTCCACATCGATACCTCCATCTCATCCTATTGTTCATACATCATCACCAGATTAGTCACCTTCATCCACCTCACCACCTTCATATCCATTTCACATTGAGACTGGGTCACCTAGTAGAGGTGAAACTAGCAAGCCTAAGAGGACTGATTTGGGCACATTGGAACATACCTATCGGAGAGGTCATAGGCAGGTGTTTTCCCCACTGATTGTGGGAGGGGCCCGCTTTCTTCACCAACAAAGAAGGTACACAAAGACAAGGAAAATATGGCAGAGGTGGACATACATGAAGAGGAAGGCCTCCATAAGAAAGAGGAAAATTTTGAACTTGTAAAATTGGACACAATTTATGATGATCCTTCCTTGATTATCTGAGAGAAGGAAGCCAAGATTAGAAACCTCCAAGATAATATTGAAAGGTCCAAGTTTTTCATTAACTTTCTCAAACAAGAGAATCAACAGCTGAAGACCAAACACACCATTGATGAAGTGAGATGCATCAAGGTACAAAGAGAAGCAGAGAAGGCTAAAGTTTTGCTTTAAGAGACACTAGAGAAGTTTGGTGAACCTGATGATGAGGAGGATCAACCTCCAAGATAGTGACCTGGGACTAGAGGGCTGAAGAGATCTCTAGCCCTAGAGAGACAAAGGGAAGCTGAGGCAGTAGACCAACTAACGCTAGATGAACAACTTGCCCTAGAAATCATTTAAAACAGAGAATCATGGCTTGATAAATCCAACCAGAACTTGGAGAAGCTCTTGGCAAAGGCTCAAAATGACAATGAAATTCAAAGAAAGATGGCAAAGCATTATGCCATGAGGAACAAAATTGCAAGGGCCAAGCTCAAAAGAGCCCATGCAAACATTGAAGCCTTGACCAAGCAAGAGGAGAAAAGGAGGCTAGACATACTTGCTGAAATAACACTCCATGCCTCAAACACATGATCAGCTAGCATCCCACCAATTTTGACAAGTTTTGGGAAAATTTTTCATGTTTGTGAAATTTTGTGTTTTTGAGGATATTTTTAGCACAGTCAAAGTGTCAAACGCACAACACCTAGGGCGCTGAGCTTTTTTTTGGGGCATCTAATGAGAAAATGGCCACCACTAGTAGATTTAGAATGAAAAGAACATAAACTGTGTGCATTTTCTAAGCACTTGGAGGAAAACTGGTTAGTGAAAAAGGAAAAAAACCATATAAAAACCATGTTTCTACCTCATTTTTGGCATCGTCATTGCACCTTTACCAGTCTTGGGAGAGGTCATTTTTGACAGAGAAAATGGGCTTCATTTTGAAAACTGAAGGTAGTTATGGAAATCAGACTTGAAGGTATTTCCAACAAGCCATCTTGGAGAAAATTTGGACACTAGGAAGACACCCAAATTCAGCCTTGAGCAGAGAGGGCACGTTTGACCAGAAAAGGGCGCGTTTGGCAGTCTTCTGAAATTTTTGAGTTTCACTCCAGTTTTGATTTTAATCTTGGGAAATGTTGATTTTACCTATGTAAATGATGAAACTAAATGTAATTATCATGTTTTTACTATTTACTAGGGTAAAAAAATTAGGTAAATCAAGCAAATGATGTAATGAATTAGTTCACTTGAGATAGGAATGAGTCACTTGGACCATCCTATACTCTAGC
This sequence comes from Pinus albicaulis, assembly GCA_034641835.2. Taxonomy (NCBI): domain Eukaryota; kingdom Viridiplantae; phylum Streptophyta; class Pinopsida; order Pinales; family Pinaceae; genus Pinus; species Pinus albicaulis. Next base: position 689,651,263 of record CM076575.1, read on the forward strand.
TATCAGTTCATATTTTTGTATAATATCTTCCTCACCTCATGGATTCGACCCCTGAGGATGATTGAAGGTGGTTTTCATGTCCATTTAGATCATTTCTTTACATTAGTGAACGGGTTGGAATCAATTTGATGTTTTCTAGTTGATCAAGGAGACTTTGTACTCAGTTTTGGCCAAGCTAACAAAGAGGAGTTGTAGCTACATTTATGGGATACTTGTTGTATTGAATGTGTATGATTTTTTCTTCTTATGTATCTTATGTTTGAAATTATTGTGTTCATGCTCATTTTCATTTCTATGTTATGATATTTTGCAAGTTAGAAATTCAGAATACATGTTTTCACATGCTCTGTTTTGGGTAATTGATCATATTTTGTTCATTATCTTCTGTCTGTGAAAAATACATCTCTTATAATTTTCTTAGTATTATTACAGTTTCAAAACCATTCCAAGACGATTTAATTCAAGTGATAATCATTATACCTACCTTTCCCCATTGATCCCTGCAACCCTAACTCATTTTCCCCGACCTAGCTTTCCTTGACCTAATTCCTTCATCCAGTGATTTCCCCAACCAAAAGAAATAAAAAAACCCCCTACACTTTATATCTAGCCTAAAAACCCTAATTTCTCTAGCCTTCCTAGTTGTGACACTTTTGGAGAGAGCCCTCTCCGACTTGATAGGGCTATCTATCAAGTCAAAAGCTTGTTTTGTGGTTACCTCTATTGGGATTCCTTCCTCAGCCTTGGGAATCTGGTGGAGGGCTAACATCTTGACATTGTTTCTGGGGAATGAAGAGACAAACATTTCCCTAGGTGTATGAAAAAGATCCATTGGAAACTGATCCCTAGGATTATGCAATCGATTTTCATAAGGTTGATTTCATAATTGCAGTTCCTCAAAAGCAGATATGGCTTCTCAAAGAAGGTATACTAGGTCTAATCCTAATCCAGATCCATTATCTCCCATTTGAAGACCCTAAAATAATCCTAAGGAGGAAAATATCTCAACCAGTTTCAAGCTCTTCAAAATCTCCTCCTGAAAATTTGGTAAGGTCTTTCTGATTACCTTCTGATTTGGTAGCCATACAAAATTTAGTATTTGATACCAAATTTGAGTTATCATTGTTTAGAACCAAATCCAATACTAATTTGAATATAGTATTCCCTAAACCCCGGAGATTAGATTTAAATCCATCATTAGTTGAAGCTGCAAACGAGACTAATGTTAAGATCTGGAGACAATATTACAAGCTAGAAAATTTAGCCAATACCCTAAGTTACACTGCTAAAAAATCCTATAATCAATACCAACAAGAAACCCTTCATATCCCCAAAGTTTCCCAAACAGTCATTGTTTCATCATCCATCCCATCATCATCTCAAATTCCCCCTCAAGGACCTCCTCAAACCAATCCATTCTTTGTTCCACCCCCTCCACCACATTCAGCAATAATTATGGCTCGTTTTGGACCTTTAGTTCTCCCTGGTAATCTTGCTGATCTACCTCAAGAATATGGTAAAAGGCTTTCTCTCTTCGATGAAAACTCTGAAATCATTTCCCATAAGCACATGAATAAAATCAAAACCTTCATATATCTTGAGGAGTTATATGCAGATGATGCCAATATGCGAATTATCACACAAAATTTTTCAGGTAAAGTCAAAGTTTGGTTACGTGCCCTAGCAGCCAATTCTATTAGAACTCCTATTGAGCTAACTGATGATTTCTTCGCTAAGTGGGATGAAAAGAAAAACCCTTTACAAATCCTTTCTGAATATATTCCTTGAAATGAAATCCCAATGAATCAGTGCCTAATTACAATTCTCGATACCTCAGAATCTATAATTCCATTCCACATGAAATGAAACCACATCTTGGTTTAGCCCTTCTGTGTTATCCCGATGCTTTTGACCCAGATATGGCCTACTCATTGAGAAAAATAAATCCTGACACCCTTGAAGATATGATCAAAAATTCAGTGAGTGCTGAGGCCAATCTATTGATTAAAAAGTCCAAACTTAAAACTAAATGCAAAGTGACTGTCAGAGGAACCTTCCACTTCATCTGATACTAAATTTGATGCCTTATTGAAAACCATGGAGAGAATGGTCAATATGATTTCTATTTCAAATAGACAGACTGAACCACAAATCATAAATCCGAACTTTCGAGGCCAACAACAACATCCTCAGTTTCAGATAAAGCAGAGAGAGCAAAGAGCTCCCGAAACACAACAACAACAACAAATCAGAATACCACTTCAACAGAAATATGCTCAGGGTGATGAAGAGGAAGAACCAACGGTAGAGGAGAATATTATTTTCACAGCCAATGGTCAGCCTATATTTCTCACCGAGGATGAAGAATATGTGGAGAAAACAAGTTCATCTAATGAAAAAAATTTCATAATGGAAAATGATCAAGAGTTAGAAGTAGAATCTGATGACTATCAAAGAGGGTACTTGAATGCATTGAGTTCCCAGCAAAGGAAATAATCCTTGAGGAGTCAGGATGTTCCAATAAATTCACCTCTAAAGTAAACAATTCAGCAGAAAGAAGCACCACCGAAACAAGTTCAAAATAAGGGTAAAGATATTGTAGCTATGAATCAGAACATAAGCAATCAGCCTTCTACAACTGCACCTGTCAATGAAAGAGATGTTCCAAGAAAAGAAGCTGCACTGAGAGATCATGTTGAGAAAAGGGATGTTATCATAAAAGAGGTAGATGAAACTATACCTTTTAATTTAGAGTCATAAATTTCTAAGTTAAAGGTGTCTATTCCTCTTACTGGATTGGTCAAAATTGATAAATACAAAACTCATGTAGTCAAAACTTTGAAAGTTGACCCCTTATCCGACATGGTTAATGTAAGAGGATGATCAACCCAAGTTAATATTTGATCCCGCCATCGACGGCCAGTCTGAAGATAGTGAGGTACCACCTTTTTATCTGAGTCTTAAAGTCCATCATTGCATTCTTCATAACACTATGTTAGACTCCAGGGCTTCACACAACCTCATGCCCAAAGCCATCATAGAGAAGCTTGGCCTTGACATAACCCACCCATATCATGATCTATATTCTTTCGATTCTGGTCGAGTCCGTTGTTTGGGTCTAATCAAAGATCTAGTTGTCTCCCTAGAGCAGATCCTAGCCAAAAATGTCCTTATAGACATGGTAGTTGCTTATATTCCACCACGTTTCGGTATGTTGTTGTCAAGATCCTAAGGGGCCAAATTGAGAGGTACACTATAGTTAGACTTTTCCTATGCCCCTATCCCTGTCTTCAGTCAAATAAGAAAACTATACTGTGAGACTAAAATGAAATACATGATCACAAATAAGGAAAGGCCTAATAATCATCCTTTCAATGTTGTACATACAGACTTAGATTCCTTCATATTGTACAATGATTCCAGATTAAATGATGTTGATTGTCAATTAGTAGAAATAGAGGATGTTCCTGAAGTTTCAGATTGCATTAGAAAATTGTTATAAAAAGAGAAAGAAAATCTGCCTACCATATCCGCACAGTCATTAAAGAAGGCAGATGAAATTTCAGAGTAGCATAAAGAATCAGATCACCAAATTGCGTCAAATCAGAATCAAGAGTTTCAACACCTTGAAGAAGAAGAATATGGTCTATGGAGTATGGAATTTGATGGTTCCATTGGCAAAGACGAAGCTGGAATTGGTCTATGGATCCAGAGCCCATGTTATCAGAAAAATAAGGTCCCAAATAATGTAAGGTTGTGTTCCTACAAACTAGCATTTGATTGTACGAATAATGAGGCTGAATATGAAGCACTCATTACCGGTTTGAAAATTTTGAAGAAATTGGGAGCTAGGAGAATTGCAGTTTACGGTGATCCAGAGCTAGTGATTAAACAAATCAAAGGTGAGTATCAAGCTAATCACCCAAGGATGAGGCAATATATGAATGAAACACTTGAAATTTTTAGAATTTTTCCTAAATATACATAGTAAGGTAGTGCCGAGATTTCAAAACTTGATGGCTGATTCATTAGCCACTGCTGTGAGTAATTTTAGATCTACAATGTTTTCCAATAAAAATTTTGAGATCCATATAAAGTACAGGCCTGCCATTCTAGATAACTTGAAATTTTGGCAAGTTTTATGGGATGATAAACAAGTGAATAATTTCCTTCAGAGTGAAGGTGAGTTTGAGAACTATTCTATGGACGAAGTGTATGACAAGGATGGCCAAGTTATTGAAGCAGATCATATTGACATACTTCAGCTCAAGGAAAATAACATTCTGAAAGGTATCATACCTTTGGAAGAGTTATTTGATAAAGATGATGTGGCGAGAAAAGCAACTTTGGTTCCCACAGAAAAAGGAGTAGAAGACGTGAATATCAGAACAGCTGATCAGCCAAAGTTCATTAAGCTCTCAAATTATTTTCCATCAGAGTTAAAGCCTAAATATATTGATTTTTTAACTATTTTTTCTGACGTGTTTTATTGGGATTATTCATATCTAAAGGTGTACTATCAAGATATTAATAGTCACACAATCTCGATCAATCCAAATCAGAAGCCCTTTAGACAGAAGCTCGAGAGAATAAACCCAAAGTTGTTGCCATCCATTGAGAAGGAGGTAAAAAAGATTTATAAGGCATGCATCATTGTTCCAGTTAGATTTTTAGATTGGATATCCAATTTGGTTCCATTGCAGAAGAAAACCAGTGAGATTTGACTTTGTATAGATTTCAGAAATATGAACAAAGTGTTGTTGAAAGACAATTATCTGCTGCCCAAGATGGATCACGTACTTTAATGAGTTTGAGGAGCAAGTAGAATGTCATTGTTGGATGGTTACTCAGGCTACAATCAGATCTTTGTACATGAAGATGATCAGGATAAGACAATATTCACTACACCATGGGGTACCTTTAAATATGCTAAGTTGTCATTTGGGTTGAAGAATGTTGGGGCAAATTTCTAGCGTGCCATGAACATAGCTTTTGGTAATGAAAAATATGTCTTCCTTGTATTTTATTTAGATGATCTGACTGTTTATTCAAATTCAGATGAGGAGCATTTACACCATTTGAGAGTTTTGTTCTGGCGATGTAGAAAGTTTGGGATTTCCTTAAATCCTAAGAAGTGCCTTTTTTCTATGGAAGAAGGTAAGCTATTAGGTCACATCATCTCAAAATATGGAATTCGAATAGATCCTGCTAGAGTTGAAGCAATACAACAGATAGATTTCCCTAGAAACAAGAAGGAAATTCAAGCCTTCAACGATAGGATGAATTTCCTACGTAGGTTCATTCCCAACCTAGCAGAACATCTTAGAGAATTAACTAATATATTGAAGAAGGAAAATGATGTTAGATGGTCAAAAAATGCTCATAAGTCATTCAGCTTGGTGAAATTTGCTTTGACCATTGCTCCAGTGTTGACAAGTCCTAATTATTCATTAGATTTCATTATATTTTCTTTCGCTTCTGAGCATACTTTGGCAACAGTGCTTATGTAGAAAAAATATGGGACAAAGCTTCCTATAGCATTCTTCAGTTGCAAAATAAGGGATGCAGTTCTCTGATACAACATAATTGAGAAAAAGGCATTGGCATTGGTCAAAGCACTCAAATACTTTCATGTTTACATTATGCACTCACATATTTTGGCATATGTTCCAAATGCAACGGTTAAAGAATTACTTATGCTAATAGATCCAAAAGGAAGAAGAGGTAGGTGTATAGCAACAATTTTAGAGTATGACCTTGAGATCAAGACAACCAAGCTGATCAAAGGGAAAGGCTTAGCCAAGCTCATGGCTGAGTCTAATCTACATTCACTTGACATCAATCTCATATCAACACTGTCTTATGATGAAGAAAGTGTAAGTCTTGTTCAAGTATCAAATCTGTTTTCATCATCTCCACGGTATGATGATATCATTTACGTTTTACAACATTTGAATCCTCCTCCGAGCATGTCAAAGAGTAAGAGTAGGTCTTTGAAACTTAAGGCTTCAAAATACTGCATACTTGATAGTGCACTCAACTGGAAGGATCCAGGAGGAGTATTACTCAATTGTTTGGTAGAATATGAATCTAGAGAAGTGATGAAGGATTTCCACAAGGGATATTGTGGAGGTCATTGGTACTGGAAGACTACAACCAACAAAGTACTGAGAGCGAGTTACTATTGGCCTACATTATTTGCAGATCTATACAAGATGGTCATGAGCTACCATGAGTGCCAAGTTTTCCAAGGTAAACGTAAGCTCCTTCCTTTACCATTACAACCCATTTCAGTTGAAGCTCCCTTCCAGTAGTGGGGCTTAGATTTTATCTGTGAGATACATCCACCCTCATCTGCTCAACATAGATGGGTACTTACCGCTATAGACTATTTCACAAGGTGGATCTAAGTGATCCCAACTAGGGAAGCTACTGACTCAGTCATAATTCAGTTTCTTGAATCTAACATCTTGTCCCGGTTTGGTTGTCCTAGAAATATCATCACGGATAACACTGCAACGTTCAAATCAAAGAAGATGACATAATTCTGCGATAAGTATAATATTAAATTGGGTCATTCCACATCATATTATCCACAGGGAAACAGATTGGCGGAGTCCTCCAACAATTATTTGATCAACATAATCGAAAATATGTTGGAGGCTAACAAAAAGAATTGGCACAGAAAGATGATAAATGCACTGTGGGAAGATCGAGTAAGTAACAAAAGATCCATTGGCATATCTCCATTTTAGGTAGTTTACGTTGTGGATATAGTTTTCCCTAATTCGTTGGTTGTCCCAGTCATGAAACTTATACAAGAGATCGGAAGCGAAGAAAATTATATCCAACGCAGAATAAACCAAACGATTCACTTGCAACAAACAAGGGAAGAAGTGTTCCAGAACACTTCCAAGCTCCACGATAAGATCAAGCATATTTATGACAAGAAAACCAAAAAAGATGATTTCAAGATTGATGATGTGGTACTCCACTGGGATTCCAGGAATGAAGACAAAGGTAAGCACAAGAAGTTTGATAATTTATGGAAATGTCCTTTTAAGGTTGTAGCTTCTAGTGGACAAAATGCATATATTATAGAAGAAATGGATGGAAAAAGTTTTTTAGGAGGGCCAGTTAATGGTAGGCTATTGAAGCACTATCTCTTTTGATCTGAAAATTATGAAATTTTTTCATCCGCATTGTATATATTAGTTTGATATTTCTACAAGTGAGAAGTGGAAAAGCATTGGATTTCGGAGCCCGAAGTGAAGGCCATGGAGCTTCATTGAGTTTCTACTTTTCAAGTTAAGTTTGCACAAGAGTAAGTTCAGTTTTTAGTCATTGTTTTAGTCAAGTTTAATCAAATTTGAGTCAGTTTCATTTAGTTTGTGTCATTGAGTTGTCAAAATATTTAGTCCTGCATTTCAGTTTCAGTTATTTTTTGACCCTATTGGCCCAATGGAGGAGGCACTAATATGCAAAATTTAGAGATCTACGGTTCTTGACACCTCTTTCAGAGCTGCCATCCCCAATAAGGCCAATGTTAATGTCAGAATATCCATTCTGCCATCAGTGATTAATATCTCTCTTTTCATTCTCATTTTAGGTGTCCCACTTTGAAATTTTTATATCATTCCATTAGGTTATGCTAAAATTGTTTCACTAATGGTAGCCCTACTCAATAAGTCCTCACTCTCCCTCAGAAAATCACATTTGTTGACTCACCTTCATGTCTTTCTCAGCATAATAACACCTATGAAAAGCCCATTTCATCATGTCTTTTCTCAGTTAAAGTCAAACATGGAAGTCAGGTTATTCAAAGTCCCATTAGTTCATTAGGGTTTTGTTTTAAAAGGTCCAAAAGTGCATCAATCCATCCCAATAAAGTCAGAAAACAAATCCGAGAGTTGTTATCACTCCAAAATTTCGCTAGGGTTGTTGTGTTGTATTTAAAAGAAATAACAGAGGCACCTATCAACCACTTTTAAGATTAGGATATAGCCTTCCTAATGCTTAGAGAGGGATCTCTCTTAATGATTTATCTTTGTTGTTTTAATTGATTTTAGAATAGTTATGTAAGACTGATTTGGTTTTATTTTGATTTGTTGGTGGAATTACTAATCTATATGGATGGATGACTGTCTATTTTCCATTCGGCTACAGAGTCAATGTATCAAGTAAACATGACAGAATCAACTTCTAAAGGAAGTGTTCACAGGGCAAGGTAGTTGAGCAAAATCAGATATTTTAGGCTGAATGATGAAGTGGTTTCCAATCGGAATCAAGGAGCAGTTAAGGATTCCTTAAACCGGATAATGAAGGAAGGTGAAAGAGGTCAATTGGGATGCGAGAGAAATTAAGGATTCTTAGATCTAGATATCAGAAGAAAACATTAAAATGAAGAACAATTCAGAACAGAGTGTACTTAAACAAATTATGCAATAATATTCATGTTATAACATTTAAATTTGGAACGCAATTTTATGGAATACGTAAGGAAAAACATGAAAAATTGAAATATAATTCACTAAAATGGCTCAACACATGAATCCTGTAATGCAATGCCTTTATTACTTGTCATGTCTGTTGACTTGAAAATGGTATGATAAACTCTCAGGTGTTTAGAGAAATTACAACTATAGAAATGTTCAGGAATCCACCCTTAATACTTTGAATTATGAAGTATTTATACAAAATATCCTAAAATTGATTTAGAATTTATTTAAGGAAAATAATTATCTTCATGCAAGAAGATAGAGACACCTATGTAACTAATGCAAGCTGTCCCTGTGTTATTTGGTTTTGTTTTTTGCTTGTTTGATATTTTGTTGTATTATCTCTTTGACTGTTGCCTTCACGTTGGTTGCCTTTGATCTGCTGAGTGTATTTTATGTTGCTTGTTTTTCACTGTCTTCATCTTTAAACTCTGTCTTTGCTGTCACCATGAATTCTTCTTTTAATTTACTGCTTTATCTGCCTATTCTGTTTTCACCTTTAACCTGTCTCTCTTTTACCTGTTTTACTTTTAACTGTCATAGTAAATCATACAATTTTTCCCAAGCCTCTTCATCTGGTAGTTTAATTTTTACCATTCTCCTATAAATCTCATCTGCTTCATTTTACTTGGTAAATGTAGGCTTGTTTATAAAGAGATGATTTACCTCATGCTAGAGGTAAAATAGATTTTCAAAATTCTGGTAGATTACTTTGCCTGTAGGAATTCCTTTCATAGAGGAATTGTTAGAATGTTCATTAGCCACTCCTCTGATCTTTTTGTCATAATCTTCATGCCTCATTAGTCTGTCATTAATCACCAAAGGATTAGGCAGACCTTTCTACCTTAAAACATCAAATTTGATCATGAATCTGTTCATTGCAAGCTCCACATTTTTATGCTTGTCTTCAAGTTGTGTCATCAGGTTCCTCTTGGAAATTACCTTTTTTACCTCTAAGATTGTTTCTGTTCTATCACTTATTGCAATTTCTTCTAATTCTTGCTTGTTCTTAGAATTGAGAAACTTGATAGCTTCACTTGCTTTCCAAGTTCTTCTTTGACTTTCTGAATAGCTTCACTTGCTTCTTTTATCAAATATTTCTGTTCAAATATAACTTGGATGGAAGGCCAAATATCATTAACAGAGTTAATGACATTGGCCCACAATTGTTGCTTTGCTTGGGCTAGTGGTTCTTTCAATGTTAATTCTTTTTCTAACTTCTATATTCTGTCAGTCAATCTGTTTGACTTCTGTGTTTCAGCCTTATGCATTATTTGTACTAATTTCTTTTCATCTTCAAGACTTTTTACTTGTTCTTTAATTCTATTAATCTCAGTTGTTTGAATTGACATATCATGCATGGCTTTGATAAATTTTCCTACTTCATCATTGGGATGAGATGTTGCTGTAGCTGGTGTCGCTAAAACTTCTGTTGTCACTGGAATTGCTGTAGTAGTTGGGACTGCTGTATCCGTTGAAGCTGAAGTTGAAGCTATGGGAATGGCAGTAACAATAACTGCTTACATGCTGGCCTTCTTTTCATGCACCAATTTATCCATTTCATTCTCCATATCTTTGAGTTGAGCTATCAACTGAATGATGAGATTCATCATTTCATCTTTCTGATTTTCATTCTCCAGAACTTCTTTAGTCTGTGGATGTTCAGTGGGAGGTAATTTCAGCTGCTTCTTCAATGTAGAAATTTCTGCATTCTTCTTCTTGATGATATCTTCAACTACTTTTATGTTCTTTGGATCATATCCAACCTCCATGACCAATTATTCAAGTGATTTTATTCTGTTGTCCTTGGCTTGTGAAGAATACTTCTCTAGTTTTAACTGTGCTCTGATATTTTCTAGAGAATTTTGTAGTTTTTGGACATTGATAACTTAATTGGTCATAGTGGAGTAGATGATTTCTCCAACTTGCTTATGGAATTCAATCTAGTCTATGGGATGCACATATTTAGCTTAAACTTCAAAGGTTGTTTTCTTGTAATCTGCTGATGATTTTGGATTCTGCACTGTTGGCTACAAAAAGGTCATTTTCATCTTCCTGGTTTTATAATCAAACACTAAAAGTGACCTTGTATGGTCACTAGGGGCTTGTTTCCAATATTGGGCATAAGTCACAGCTTTAAATGCCTCATTCTTCAATTTGATTTCTTTATACTTCTCCATTATATCTTGTTCTTTATCTATTGGTTTGCTTGATGAAGAGACTTCTACACTATGCTAATTCTGAATGATCTGAGCACTAGAGGTTGATCGCAATTGTGTTTCTTCTGACACTGTAGGAGGTGCATCACCTCTAACCACTATATCTATATCAATGACTTCAACTGTATCAACTATCTCAACTGTCTCTATCACTGGATTCAATTTGGCCTTTTTTCTGTACATTAGCTTGAATTTGGTGTCAGAAGTGGTTTCAGCAGAATATGAGCCTTCCTCTCTTGGTCTCTTTGAGTTCCTGTCTTGTGGGGATGGATTATGTAGGATGGAACTAGTATCAGCATGTTTCTCCACCTCTTGCAACGTATTTTCCAACCACTTTGATTGGTTGGAATAATTTTCAATCTCTGGTTTTGACTCATGAACAAAATGAGTCAATTTGAATTTGAATCTTAGTTTACTGATGACTCCCAAAGGATAATACTACCATTTGAAACTATTGCTGAACTTGAAATCTTGTAGATACTTATTTTCTTGTTGACCAGCATTCCTATTATTGAAAATGAAAGGACCAAGCTGTTTTTTAATATTAAACTGAGTTTTCTTCTTTATTGATAGGAAAATAACTTCATCTGAATTTAGGATCTGTATGATGTATTCCAGTGCAAACAACCTCATTGGGAGGTATTTTGGGAGTTCATATGGAATAAGTTGGCTTCCATACACCCTAATTTTAGTATGGTTTTGGTATAAGTACCAATCTCCTGTCCTACTTTGTTCTAACAATTGTAAGACCTTCTTTATCTCTTCACTAACTCTTGGTTGGATGCTACTGCTTAGCATGTTGACAACTGGATAAAAAAATGCATCAATGAAGTCTTTGTAGCTAAACTTTGTGGAACCCTTTCTGATCAAGGATGTCCAGAAGACTATAGATTGGGGGTTACCCTCTATGTCTAGTTTTTGAAGGCTAACTGCAAACCTTTCTAATTGGAAGTATAAGAACAAATGAAACAAAGCAGATGAATATTTGAACACTCCTTCCTCTGATAATTTAACTAGTTTCTCATGGATGACATCTGATAGATATTGAGAAAAGTTAAATGTGGAAGCTGGAGGCTGTCCTAGGCAGAGTATGGACAGAAAAACTAAGATAGAAGCATCTACATATTCAAATGTGAAGTACCCTAAAATGCATGACAACATTGTGACAATCTACCTGGTTCTCTTTGAAAAAATGGAAGCTGAGTAAGGATGGTTACTCTTTGGGGTTTGTACTGATGGAGGAAGAAATGTTTGGAATATTTGAAACCTCTTAGGAAAGTCCAGTTTCAGATATAGTTCACTGAGGATTTCAATTGATAATGGAGCTTCAGCAGGCTTGGGTTGGATCTGCAACATCTGATTTATGGATTCTGGAGTGATTGTGAACAAAATATCTTTGCTTGGGGTCACTAGGGCTCTTTCATTGGGAAAGTAATTAATTTTATAGAGTCTGATGATTTCTGGAAACTGAAATACCCGTGGGAAGATGTATCTGGGTAAGTTTGAGTCCCAAAGGTGAATATCATCAGTCTGGTCTATGAATTTATCATGGCTCCAACAGTGGAGCTCAAGAAGGTTGAAATCAGTGACTATATCACTGATTTTGTAGTTTTTGTCTGCTAGGGGAGTGTGTTCAACATCAACTATAGGAGGTTGCAAAGGATTTACACTTATAATACTTTGGGAGGCCATTATTGCTTTCTTTCTTAATTAATGGCTTCAGGAAGATTAGGATTACCTGTGAAAAGGTTTAATTCGGTTTTTGGAAGGGGCTTTGGCCGCAACAGGCTTTAACTCTGGTCTGCAAAGCTTTAAACTGAGTCGATACAAACTTCTTGTAACAATAGGCTTGAATTTGAGTCTGTATAGGCTTAAACATAGGTTGGCAATGAATTCTTTTATGCAAACAAACAACTTTTTTAATATAAACAATAATAAGCTAGAAAAACTGCTTTCGGGCGGGTTTTATGGATTTTAACCGGAGGTGGTTAAACATTGGTGTGGAGTTTTAATTTTCAAACAGTGACTGGTTTCATCACGCGACGAAATGGTGGTATGATGAGTTATCACATCGTGGAAAGTGGTTAGGCTGTTTTAGGATGGGGGATGCGATAGATTGTGGGATTGATGCATGGTAGATGGGAGAGGGTGTGAAACCACCCATTTCGCAACCCCCTAATGGTTTTAAACATTAGGCAGTCGGGGGTGCAAAAGGGATTGGGAGTGGTTGGATCAAGATAGCACCAATCAGACGGTTGGATGAAGTGGGGTATTTTGATAGGTGGGGTCGAGAATCTTTTATGCGATGGGTTTAGTTGATATATGCGATGGGTCGGGGATTATTTGAAAGCAATGGGTTAGCATGGTATATATGTGGGATTGGGAAATGTAATATAAAGCAAGGGGACATATATATAAACTATATGCTAAAGCTTAATGATATATGAGATAGGGGAGTAATATATGAAGTGGGTCAGGTTAAGTATGAAGTTAGACCCAGGATTATATATGTGCGGGGTTAAAGTAAAGTGGGTTAATATACAGGGATAAGTTAAAATGATATCGGGGGGGAATTTTTGCAGTGGGGCCCAATATTTTTTAAAACATTTCAAACTTAGGATAAGTGGATTTTGCATGTTTTTAAATGGAAAAGGTGAATTAGTAGAAGGGGAAATTACTTTTCAAAGGAAAATGTGTTTTTAACTAGGGAAAGGGGTTTTAGGAAGGAAAATGGGTAAAATAAGGGGAAAGGGTTATTTTCAAAAGAAAAGGGACTTTTTACAAGGGAAAATGCCTTCTAAGAGTGGCAATAGGGTTTTAAGTAAAGGGGAGGGGATTTTGGGGGATATTAGTAATATGAAATGAACCAATTGATGATTTCCATGACTTGTAAAAGTCTTCTACTTGCCCTTTATTTACCCTAACATTTTTTCTTCATTTATTGGGTGCATTTGAGCTTGCTGACCTTTTTATTTTCTTTTAATAAGAAAACTATCCTACTTCTAACCTTATAACTTCCAATGGCTCATATTAAACTGATGAGCTTATTTTTATTCTCTACCTAACTACTGATCTACCAAGATTAAATGGTTTGGCCAGATATTTATTCACTAACTATCTCTACATGATTTTAAAGCATGAATTAATCAATATTAAACTGTTTGATCATCATGGATTGTGGCATTTTGGACAAACTGCACACAATTTTTATTTGCAAAAAGTAAACTAAGAGTAGTGGCATTTAAATGTGCATCACTTTCAGGATCTATTTTTATCTCTTTTTGTGTGGTTCATACTTTGTATTCTTTTTTGATATTTTTCTTTCAGTGCTTTGATTTTATTTTTAAGACTTACCCTCTTTACATATTTTGATATGGGAAAAAAATTGCATAAAGCAAAGTATGTACAATATTACAAGACTTTAACATAGTCAATTCAAAATTATGGTACCTATTATAATAGGACCCTAACAGTGGCTCCACATGGGGATGGCATTTCCCAGTGAAATGTCAAGAACTTGCTGATCAGTGGCCTTTGAACTTTGACTTTGATTGCCTTGGAACTGTTTTCTAAGCTTTCTTTTATTTCAATCATATGATGTTATACCTTCCAAATCTTAGGGCCTTCTCTTTGGGCTTCAACTTCAAAATATAGTCATCCAATCCAATCTAAAATTTGCAATGATATTTACAATGAGCAAAGTAAAAAAAATGAAAATGAACTAATGGTTAATCTGGAGAAAAGTATTGCTTCAACATTCTACCATTGACTAGTCCACCTGGTAGATCTGATCCATCTAACTCCTTCAAGAAAAATGAATTATTACCTTTGTAATCATAAATTATGTATGGGAATTTCCAAATAAAATCAAATTTACTGTGTTTTCCTTTGTCTTCTCTTCTAGAATCCATTTGAGTACTTTATCACCTACATAAAAAACATCTTCTGTGGTTTTCTTATCAAAAATATTTTTGATTTTGTCTTGGATCACTTGTGATTTGACATAAACTTCTTCCCTGGTTTTCTACGAATGTGTTGTCTGATTTATCCTCCTTTGGATATCATTTGGTTCTACTTGCAGCTCTTGAATCATTTTCATCACTGGCACTGCCAATGAGGATGGAAAAACAAAATCCATCCCATATACTAATTGATAAGGAGAGGTACCAATGGATTTCTTGGTTTTTAGCCTGTCTACCCATAAGGCATTGACCAACCTTTTATTCCAGGTCTTCTTGTTATCTTCTAACAATTTCTTGATGATATTAACCAAGCTTTTGTTTTAGGATTCTGCAAGTCCATTACCTTGAGGGTAATAGGCAGTGGAATGGCCAAGGTTGATGTGGTATTTGTTATAAAAGTCTATCATTATCTTCAATTTGAAGGCAACTGCATTATCAGTAATGAGCTTTTGTGGGCATCCAAATCTAGAAAGGATGTTGTTTTTAAGGAATGAGATAATGACAAAGTGAGTGGATTGTCTAGAAGGGATAGCTTCTATCCACTTGGTAAAGTAATTAGTGGCTATCAAAATCCATTTATACTGAGCTAAGGAGGGTGGGTGAATTTCACCAATGAAGTCTAAACCCTATTGTTGAAATGGAATTTCTACAGAGACGGGTTTGAGGGGTAATGGTAGGAGTTTCTTCTTCCCTTCAAATATCTAGAATTTGTGATAGGAGGTCACATACTTTCTGACATCTACAAAAATAGTGGGCCAGTAAAAACCTGCCCTCAAAATTTTATTAGAATTTTTTTTCCAATAAAGGTGTCCTCCAAAGTCACTTGCATGAAATTCTTGCATAAATTTATCAGCTTCATATTTCAATAAACAATTTAATAGAATGCCACCATGATATTTCCAAAATAAAACATAATCTATGATACAATATCTCATTGCTTTTAATTTTAAGAATCTACCTTTAGTTCTAGATAAACTAGGAGGAGCTTGTAGGTTGAGTAAAACAAATATGATGTCCGAATACCAGGGTGAATCTAAAAAAGTTTCACTGATCTGTGGAGTCGCCATCTCTTCCCGATCATCTATCGCTGCAATGAAATTTATATCTAAGCCTCGACAGTTCGATTCAGCGATGAGTTTGGCTAAACCTTGGCCTTTAATCAATTTTGTGCACTTTATTTCAATATACTATTCCAATATAGTGGAAATCCATTTGCCTCTCTTTCCATCAGGCCCATTCTGAGTTAGAATGTCCTTTACTACTGAATTTGGAATATATGCAATTCTGTGGGAGTATAAAATGTACACTCTGAAATCTTTAATAGCTTTCACTAAAGCAAGTGCTTGTTTTTCCATTATATTGTACTTTAGTTTTGAATCTCTTAAGGATTTTCTGAAGAAAGGAATGGGCTATTCATAACCCTCATCATTCTTTTGCAACAAGACTGCTACAATGGTATGTTCTGAAGCAAAAGAAAAAATTATAAAATCTTTTTTGAAATCAGGACTTATGAGGACAAGTGTTTTAGTAAGAGCTTGTTTGATTTGCTTCAAAAGACTGTTTAGCCTCTACTGTCCACTTAAGTGTTGAATCCTTTTTCAACATGTTATTCAATTCTCTGATTAGTTCTGCTAAATTAGAAATGAATTTTCTAAGAAAATTAATTTTCTAAGAAAATTAATTTTACCTAAGAATTCCTATAATTCTTTGATGTTTCTAGGATGATTGATGTTTAAAATTGCTTCTATCCTAGCTGGATCTATTCTAATTCCCTCTTTTGAAATTATGTGTCCCAGGAGTTTACCTTCTTCTAATCCAAATAGTGTCTTTTTAGGATTCAAAGAAATACCAAATTTTCTGCATTTAATGAAAACTCTTCTCAAATGATCTAGATGTTCCTTATCTGTTTTGGAAAATACTATGATAGCATCTAGATAAATGAATAGAAAGTCAGGGATTTCTTTGGCAAAAGCTATGTCCATAGCTCTTTGGAATGTAGCTCCCACATTCATCAATCCAAAGGGAATTTTCAAATACATGAAAGTTCCCCATGGAGTGGTAAATGCTATCTTTGCTTGATATTTTGGTTGAACTAGGATTTGGTTGTATCCAGAAAATCCATCAAGTAATGAAATTATGGATGACCCTACTACCCTCTGTAGAATGTGGTCCATTTTAGGAAGAGGATAGTTATCTTTTAATGAGACTTTGTTTAAGTTTCAGAAATCAACACAGAGTTTGATTTCCACTGTTTTCTTCCTAGTGGGAACTAAGTTTGAGACCCAATCAGAATATCTAATAGGTGCTATGATTTGTGCTTCATACATCCTTTTTACTTTTTTTTTTTCAATCAATGGTAGAAGAACATGATTAGTTATCCTAAGATTTTGTTTAAAGGGTTTCTGATTTTCTTTGATGGGTATTTTATATTGTATAATGCTGGTGTCATAATACTTGAGGTCTTCATAACTCCAGGCAAACACATCTTGAAATTCTTTAAACAAATTAATGTATTTTAACTTTTATTCTGAAGGTAATGCTTTGGATAATTTGAAAAACTTGGGTTTTTCTTCTGTTCCTATGTTACATTCTTCTATGTTTGATCTTAAGGGTTCCATTTTTTGTTTTCTATCTACATCATTAGAATCAAAATGATATTCTAATGGGGTTAATCCCTTAGGAAAAAAGTTATCTTTAAGGTTTAAAATCTCTGATTCATCATTGGTTATTCCTTCTATTTCTACTGTTTCTAATTTATCTATTTCTACTTTAGTAAATCTAGCTGGTTCAGTTTTATCTACATCATTTACATCTAACTCACTATAAATTATTGTATAATCTACAATACAATCAGTATCTATATTACAGTTTTTAAATTCTCCCTCAACATTCATAAAATTATAGATTTGAGAATCTTGTGAAAAAATCTGCCAATATTTCAATTTACCTGGTATAGTTGGCCTATGTCTTACCTCTACAGTGTACTGATGATTTGGTTGAAAAGGTAATCTGCATGTGCTAGCAAAAGTAGCCAAACTATGAACTTGCATGTTTTGTTTTCTATGAATAACAACAAAGCCAGTTTCAAGAAAACAATTTATCAGATCTAGAATGGTTTCTCTATATTGTTTAAGTCTAGGATTATTCACAAGATACTCTCCTCTAATTTGTTTTATGATCAATTATGAGTCTCCCATGATAGAAACTCTTTTGGAACCAAGTTTTCTTACAGTTTTCAGTCCTAAGATTAATGCCTCATACTCTGCCATGTTATTAGTGCATTTAAAGTTTAACCTGAAAGCATGACCTTCTGAATGATCATTTTCTTAGTTATAAATACATACTCCTGCTCCTCCCCCTAATTTTTCTACTGAGCCATTGAAATCTAAGTGCCACATAGAATCATGATTTATATTGTCACTGTCAATTTCTTTATGTTTTTGTTCTACAACAGTGAGTTTGTGTGTGCCAATGTCTGAATTTCATAGGATAAAAGAGTCCATATCAGAATGCATTAAATAAATAGGATAATTCTGTGGTTTTTTTGCACTACTAACCATATATTTCATTAAAGTTTCTCTGTAAAGATTTTTGTCTCGACCAAATACAAAAATTGTGGCATATGACATGTCTAACTGCAGTGATCCTTGTAATTTTTCTCCCCATGAGTGAGATAATAACATTCCATACTTTGGGGGGATATCAGCAACTATAATATCCATGAAAATAGTATTAGCTAGGTATTGGAATAAAGTGACACACAAGTCTTTTATCAGGCCAAGACATTTAGCTTTACTAGAATTAAAGGAGAAAAGATCTTTGTATGGTCTGGTGATATCTAAATTCAATGTTTCCATGATTGCCTTAGGCATTAAGTTGTGAGATGCTCCTGAATCTAACATAGCATTGTGTAGGATATTTTCATGAATGCTCAAGCTAATGTAGAATGGAGGGACACCACCTTATTGTTGTTTTTCATTTACCTCATGACCAAATAGTAACTTTGGTTGGTCATCATTGAGGTTAACAACATCTCCTTCACTTATGTTCATTGTTTCAGTGATTTGGGCTTTGTATAAATCATTTTTCACCAGGTCTATTAAAGGAACTAGTATTTTCAATTTGGTTATTTCAGTTTGGATATTAAATGGGACTTGAATTTTGCCTAACTGAATGATTTCCTCTTTACCAATTGTAGTTTGAGTGTTCTTATCTTTTTTTATCAGCAATTGGTATTTCAGTTTGTATTTCCACTGTTTTATTTTCAATTTTCTTGTCTGGAACAGTTTGAGTGGCATTTTTAGTTTTAGCAGCAGTTGATTTTTGAGTATCAGCAAATGTTTGAGTATCAGTTGATGTTATGTCTACAATTTTTGGACTAGCTGCAATATTTGTACTGGATGCAATCTTTGGACTGGAAGTTTTCTGAGTTTCTCTAGGGAGAATTCGTAAAAATTTAGACACAAGAGCTTCTACTGTTTTCTTGGTCTGAGTTTGGACTGTTTTCTTAGTAGGGCTTCTGTGATTTTCTTACTTCTAAGGCTATATTGTTTGTGAAATTCATATATTGTAGACTCATAGCCTTGTTTATAGTAAAAGGACTCCCCAGATTCTAACTGTAATTGTTGTAGCATGTATAATTCTTGTTCTTCTTGGCTAAGAAAAATAGTATTATCATCATTTATTCCCATTAAGCTAATCTGGGTGTCCCGGTCTTCATCACTGTGTTGGGAACTCTCTGCATAGTTTTCTTGGAAGATGGTCTAATCAATTGATCAGGTGTTGTTTCTCTTGATTTACCAGTATTGGGATTATTCCTAAAGTTGGGATTTCTGATTTGAGGACCTTGTTGTTGATTATCCCACTGAGGTTTTCTTTCCATGTTTTCTAATATATCCATTATTCTTTCCATACTCTTAGCTAAACTATCTATCTTACTGTATGATGTGGATGGTTCATCCTTAATGGTAACTCTTCTTTCATTTCTCATCCTATCTCTTTTAGCTAACAAGTTAGCTTCTACACTAACTACATTACTTTGCATCTGTTCTAATGTTTCAGGGTTTCTTTCTCTCAATTGATAAGACATATCAGTATCAAAACCATATGGAAAATTGATCAAGGCCAAGTCTGGTGGAGGTTTGATATTAGCCGAAATTGCATTGTAAATACTATTAAACCTAATATAATAATCCTGAACAGATTCATTAGGAGCTCTTCTAATGTTTTCATATTCAGATAGTATTTGTAAAGGGTTTTTCATTCTTTCCCATCTATTGATAAATAATTGATGAAAATCAGCTAAATCAACTATATGATTGGCAGGTAAAGCTTTAAACCATTTATTTAAATCTCCTGCTAATGTTTGAGAAAAAAATCTCATATGTACATCAACTTCATCTATTTCATGTAATTCAAAGTAATCAGTCATTTTATTAACATGTTTTTGAGCACTATATTGACCTGTACCATCAAACTGAAATATTTTACTTTGGTAATCCTGGGGAATGGCATGTAATTGAGCTGGTAAGACCAAAGGGGCATATCTGGCTGCCATGGCTAAGATTATAGCTTGGCTGGGAGGTAAATTAGTGGTGCTTGGAGATGAACTTGAAATGCTTGCAGATGAAGTTGGAACACTAGAAGATGTAGTTGGAAATGAGGTTGAAGTACTAGAAGATGTAGCAAAAGTGCTAGAAGATGAACTTGAAGTGTTTGAAGATGGAAATAAAACTCTGGGTTGAAGAGGAACCTTGGGGATGAATGGTTCTGTGGAATGAACTGTGGTTGATATAATAGATGAGGTGGTACTAAATAAAGTTATATTTACAGTCTCTAAAGGAATGGTAGAATTCTTAGGGGTAAAAGCAGATAAAGCAGCTAATTCAACAAAATGTTGAAAATATGCTTCATCTATATCCTTAATCAAAGTTGCAGTCAAAGCATCAAGTTTATCAAAATTCTCTAGAACTTGTTGATCTAAGTCAAGTTGTATAGTTTCCTTACTTTCTTCAATAAATTGAATAAAATTAGGACCTATTACACTATCATAGATTGAATTTTCAGGTTTTGTTCTAAACAAAGTATGTTCAAATGGAAAATCAAATTGAATATCCTGTAAGCTTGATAATTCTTTAGGGAGTGAATATGCTTTGATTAATTGACTACTACTTCCTAGACTTTCTACTCTCTTTTTTTTTCTTAAAATTCTGTCAGGATCATCAAAAATTATAGCAAGCTGTGGATTAGCATGAGCCCAGGTATAATATGTTCTTTTAGAAGCCAGAATTTTAATTTTCAATGAAAAATTCTAACAACCCTAAATACAAATTAAGGTGAAAATACGAGGAAAAGTGTTTCCTTTATGGTTTATTTTAAACTGAGGACTGATGTTACCCAATATGGTCGCCAGTATGTTATCACTCCGAAATTTCCCTAGGGTTGTTGTGTTGTGTTTAAAAGAAATAATAGAGGAAACTATCAACCAATTTTAAGATTAGGATCTAGCCTTCCTAATGCTCAGAGATGGCTCTCTCTTAATGATTTATCTTTCTTGTTTTAATTGATTTTATGTAAGATTGATTTGGTTTGATTTTGATTTGTTGTTGGTGTTATCACACCCTAATTTTTCAAAGCGTCATTGTGTCAAATCTGCTTTTTGTCATGGTTTTTAGATAGGTGTGAAGTCATGTTAAGTTTTTAGGGGTTAAGTGATAGGGTTAGAGTCTCATTTCCATTCACAAAATAAAGTCTAGCAACCTTATTTCATACATTGACAATCTTATACCATGTTTGGAAAGTCAAATTTTAAACCATTTTGAAAAACATTTGATTAAGCCACAAAACCACGTTTTCGTAGTGCAGACAACGTAAAAAACCTATTTTGTGCTACGAAAACGCTTCTATTTTCATAGCACGCTATGAAATGGCCGAAACAACCTTTTTCAGCAAAAAACCCTATTTTTCTGCTTTAGGTAGTCAAATTCCAGAGGGGTTCGTGAGAAACTGAAAACTCATTTTTGAAAACTGAAAGAGGCTTTTCTTCCTAACATACTGAAATACAAAATATCTTTTAGTTTCTTCAAATTAATTATGAGGTGGGAGAAATTGATGGTTTAACTTGTGCTACGAAATTGCTGAAAGTCATTGAGAGAAAAACTTTGTTTTCTGTTTTTAGTAGTCAACTTCTTGATCGGTTTCTGGCCACAAGAAACAATATTTTGGAATTTTGAAGGAGGTTTCTCTTCCTAAATTCCCCATCTACAATAACCTATCTCACGTTTCTCACAAGTGTTACCAGTTGGGAGATACAAGGCTTTCTTTGAAGCCATATTTTCAGAAATCAGGATTTTCTAGTTTTATACAAGTTGTTCAAAGACAATTTCTGGGTAGTAGGAGAGGTATTTCAAAAAATAAAGATAGGTTTTTGTTCAAGACATAATTTTCTCCAAAAGCCTCCTTCAGTTTTGAAAAATACATTATGGGTGAGAAGATAAAATCTATGTATCAACACCTATTTTTCAGATAAAAACAGGGCAGTAAGTGACAAATCCCTAATACAATTTTGTTTTGGGAAGGACACCACTTTTTGAAAACATTGCAAAGTCGACTTATGTCAATTTTTAAGGTCTATTAGCATCAAGAAAATCATTAAAGGGCTGTAAATACTCTTAAGATCTGAAGATTATGAAAAGAATGTGTAAAAAGGATAAACACAGCAGTTTCGTAGCGCGCTACGAAACTACTGTAGGTGCATTTTTGAACATTTTATAAGGGTTTCAAAGGGTAAAAAAGTTTCATTTCTGAATTTGGTTGCTGGTGGTGGTTGGAAAGGGTTCAGAAATGAAGCTCCAAGTCTTAAAGCAAAAGAAATTGGATCATTGAGAGAGGTTACAAAGATACAAATTCTGCGCTACGAAAACAACTGCTCATTTCGTAGTGCAGCCATACCATCTCTCCTTTTAATTTTTCAAAGGCTTGGTTTCTTTATAGGTGGAAGGTCTGGTTCCATGGAGGTAACAACACATGAAACTTATCTCAAGAAGTCGAAATTTACAGTAAAAGGGTTTGAATATCATCAATGAAGGTAAAGGCATAATTGCAGAAAACAGGTTTCCTGGTTTTTAGGGCAGATAAGACATGAGTCAGCAAGATTTCATAACAAGGCTGGAGGCATCACCAAATTCGACCTCATGAGGTTGCAGCTTTCAAAGGAAGTATTTAAGTCTTATATAAGGTTGTTGAAACATTTTTTAGGAGTTTCACTCCTATTTGTATTAGGACTCCTAGAAGAGATAGTTAGTTGTCAATGTAATTACGAGTCTGTTTTAAGAGTAGAATAGGTGTCAATGATAGAAATTCGAATTCTCTTGATGATGAATCATAGAATCCAATATTGTAAAAGCTATATATGAAGAAAGAGGTCGAATTAGCAAGGGTTTGGAGACTTTTTGGCCCAGCTACTGTTTGATGTTATGGAATATAACCAGTAATACAAAGAGGCTTTTTCTGAACAGATCTGAGTTTCTCATAGGGTTTAATGTTTTCTTGATCTATATGTTACTTTTAATTACTCGCAGTAGATCTTATTAATATTACTCAGAATTCATAATCATGTGCTCAGACTTCCTTTAGTAATGGGATGACTATGTTTTTCCTGTATCTTGTGAGTAAACTACCTTTGAAACCCTAGCAGTAAATTTCATTGCTATTACTCAGAATTCACAATCATGTGCTCTGACTTCCTTTAGTAATGGAATTATTGTGTTTAGAAATAGATCTCATTTTCTATTACTCAGAATTCACAACCATGTGCTCTGACTTCCTTTAGTAATGAGATGACTGTGTTTTTCTACATTTTGTGAGTAAATTACCTTTGAACCATTAGCAGTAGATTTCATTGCTATTACTCAGAATTCATAACCCTATGTTCTAACTTCCTTTAGTAATGGAATTACTGTGTTGACCTATGTTCTTGAGTGAATTATCTTTGTTTAAAAACCCCATTTTCCTCAACTTCCATGTCCAGAAACCTTGCCACTGAATCTACTGACATGTTGACTCCATAGCCTAATGGTGGCAAGCCTTCATATTTCAACCTATAAACACACAAAACCAAGATAGAGTTAGCCATCTATATTATCATTAATCAATATCATAAATCCTTAAGAGAACCCTCTCAGGCTGAGGAGGCTAAGCCTCAGCTAAAAGATTGGTTTGAAATACTTACACTGAGGTAGTCTGATTAGCAGCCTATTAGGGTCCTATTTTGGTGATAACAGGTGGAATTACTGATCTATATGGATAGATGATTGTCTATTTTCAATTGGGCTATGGAGTCAATGTATCAAGAAAATATGACAGAACAAGTTCTAAAGGAAGTGTTCACAGGGCAAGGTAGCCGAGAAAACTCAGATATTTTAGGCTGAATGGTGAAGTGGTTTCCAATCGGGATCAAGGAGCAATTAAGGATTCCTTAAACCGGATAATGAAGAAAGGTGAAAGAGGTCAATCAGAATGGGACAGAAATTAAGGATTCTCAGATCTAGATATCAAAAGAAAACATTAAAATGAATAAAAGTTCAGAACAAAGTGTAATTAAACTAATTCTGCAATAATATTCCTGTTATAACATTTAAATTTGGAAAACATGCAAGTTTATGGAATACTTAAGGAAAAAAATGAACAATTGAAATATACTTCACTGAAATGGCTTAACACATGAATCCTCTAATGCAATGCCTTTATTATTTTTCCTACCTATTGACTTGAAAATGGTACGATAAACTCTAAGGTGTTTAGATCAATTACAACTATAGAAATGTTCAGGAATCCACCCTCAATACTTCAAATTATGAAGTATTTATACAAAAAATTAATACAAAATATCCTAAAAATGATTTAGGATTTACTTAAGGAAAATAAATATCTTCATGCAAGAAGATAGAGACACCTATGTAACTAATGCAAGTTGTCCCTATTTTATTTGGTTTTGTTGTTTGCTTCTTTGATATTTTGCTGTATTATCTCTTTGAATGTTTCTTTCACGCTGGCTGCCTTTGATCTGTTGAGTGTCATTTAAGCTGCTTGTTTTTCACTATTTTCATCTTTAAAATCTGTCTTTGATGCCACTATGAATTCTTCTTTTACTTTACTTCTTTATCTGCCTATTCTTTTTTCACCTTTAACCTGTCTCTCTTTTACCTGTTTTACTTTTAACTGTCATAGTAAATCATACAAATTTTCCCAAGCCTCTTCATCTGGTAGTTTAATTTTTACCATTCTCCTATAAATCTCATCTGCTTCAGTGTACTTGGTAAATGAAGGATTTTTTTATAAAGAGATGATTTACCTCATGCTGGAGGTAAAAGAGATTTTCAAAAGTCTGATAGAGTACTTTTCCTGTAGGAATTCCTTTCATAGAGGAATTATTAGAATGCTCTTTAGCCACTTCTTTGATCATTTTTTTTATAATCTTCATGCCTCATTAGTCTGTCATTAATCACCAAAGGATTAGGTAGACCTTTCTGCCTCAAAACATCAAATTTGATCATGAATCTGTTCACTTCAAGCTCCATATTTTGACACTTGCCTTCAAGTTGTGTCATCAGGTTCCTCTTGGAAATTACCTTTTTTACCTATGAGATTGTATATGTTCTGTCACTTATCCCATTTTCTTCTAACTCTTGCTTGTTCTTCAAATTGAGAAACTTGATAATCTCAGTGGCCTCCTCTGGCTTCTTTCCAAGTTCTTCTTTGACTTTCTGAATAGCTTCACTTGCTTCTTTTATCAAATCTTTATGTTCAAATATAACTTGTATGGAAGGCCAAATATCATTAACAGAGTTAATGATATTGGTCCACAGTTGTTTCTTTTCTTGGGCTAGTGGTTCTTTCAATGTCAATTCTTTTTCTAACTTTTGTATTCAGTCAGTCAGTCTGTTTGACTTCTGTGTTTCAGTCTTATGCATTATTTGCACCAATTTATTTTAATCTTCAAGACTTTTTACTTGTTCTTTAAGTCTATTAATCTTAGTTGTTTGAATTGACATATCCTGCATGGTTTTGATCAATTTACCTGCTTCATCATCGGGATGAGATGCTATTGTAACTGGTGTAGTAGCTGGTGTTGTTGAAACTTTTGTTGTTACTGGAATTGATGTAGTAGTTGGGACTTCTGTAGCCACTGAAGTTGAAGTTGAAGCTATGGGAATGGTAGTAACAGTAACTGCTTCCATGCTGGCCTTCTTTTCCTGGATCAATTTATCCATTTCATTCTCCGTCTCTTTTAGTTGAGCTGTCAACTGAATGATGAGATTCATCATTTCATCTTTATGATTTTCATTCTCCAGAACTTCTTTAGTTTGTGGATGTTCAGTGGGAGGTATCTTCAGCTGCTGCTTCAATGCAACAATGTCTGCATTCTTCTTATTGATGAGCTCTTCAACTACTTTTATGTTCTTTGGATCATATCCAACCTCCATGACCAATTATTCAAGTGATTTTATTCTGTTGTCCTTGGCTTGTGAAGAATCCTTCTCTAGTTTTAACTATGCTCTGATATTTTCTAGAGAATTTTGTAGTTTTTGGACACTCATAGCTTTGTTGGTCACAATGGAGTAGATCATGTCTCCAACTTTCTTATGGAATTAAATCTAGTTTATGGGATTAACATCTTTAACTTGAACTTCAAATGCTGTTTTCTTGTAATTTGATGATGATTTTGGATTCTGCACTGTTGGCTGCAAAAAGGTCATTTGCATCTTCCTGGTTTTATAATCAAAGGCTAAAAGTAACCTATTCTGGGTTTGTTTCCAATATTGGGCATAAGTCACAGCTTTCAATGCCTCATTCTTCAATTTGATTTCTTTATACTTCTCCATTATATCATGTTCTTTATTTATTGGTTTGCTTGATGAAGATACTTCTACACTATGCTGCTTCTGAATGATTTGAGTACTAGAGGTTTTTGGCAACTGTGTCTCTTCTGACACTATAGGAGGTGCATCATCTCTAACCACTATATCCGTATCAATGATTTTAACTATATCAACTATCTCAACTATCTCTTTCACTGGATTCAATTTGGCCTTTTTTCTGTACATTAGCTTATATTTGGTTTCAGAAGTGGTTTCAGCATAATATGAGCCTTCCTCTCTTGGTCTCTTTGAGTTCCTTTCTTGTGGGGCTGGAGTATGTAGGATGAAACTAGTATTAACCCGTTTCTCCACCTCCTGCAATGTATTTTCCAACCACTCTAACTGGTTGGAATACTTTTCAATCTCTGGTTTTGACTCATGAACAAAAGGAGTCAATTTGAATTTGACTCTTAGTTTACTCATGACTCCCAAAGGATCATACTGCCATTTTAAACTATTGTTGAACTTGAAATCTTGTAGACAATTATCTGATTGTTGACTAGCATTCCTATTGTTGCAAATGAAAGGACCAAGCTGGTTTTTAATATTAAAGTGAGTTTTCTTCTTTGTTGACAGGAAATTAACTTCATCTGAATTTAGGATTTTTCTAATGTATTCTAGTGCAAAAAACCTCATTGGGAGGTATTTGGGGAGTTTGTATGGAATAATATGGCTTCCATACACCCTAATTTTAGTATGGTTCTGGTATAAGTACCAATCTCCTGTCCTACTTTGTTCTGACAATTGTAAGAGCTTCTTTATCTCTTCACTGACTCTTGGTTGAATGCTACTGCTTAGCATGTTGACAACTGGATTAAAAAATGCATCAATGAAGTATTTGTAGCTGAACTTTGTGGAATCCTTTCTGATCAAGGATGTACAGAAGACTACAGATTGGGGGTTACCTTTTGTGTCCAGTTTTTGAAGGCTAACTGCAAATCTTTCTGATTGGAAGTATAAGAAAAAATGAAATAAAACAAATGAATATTTAAACACTCCTTCCTCTGGTAATTTAAATAGTTTCTCATGGATGAGATCTGATAGATATTGAGAAAAGTTAAATTTGGAAGCTGGAGGCCGTCCTGGGTAGAATATGGACAGAAAACCTAAGATAGAAGCATCTACATATTCATCTGTGAAGTACCCTAAAATTCATGACAACATTGTGACAATATGTCTAGTTCTCTCTGAAAAAATGGAAGCTGAGCAAGGAGGGTTACTCTTTGGGGTTTCTACTGATGGAGGAAGAAATGTTTGGAATATTTGAAACCTTTTAGGAAAGTCCAGTTTTAGATATATTTTAGTGAGGATTTCAATTGATAATGTGGCTTCATCAGGCTTGGGTTGGATCTACAACATCCGATTTATGGATTCTACAGTGATTGTGAAAAAATATCTTTTCTTGGGGTCATTAGGGCTCTTTCATTGGGAAAGTAATTAATCTGATAGAGTCTGATGATTTCTGGAAACTGAAATGTCTGTGGGAAGATGTACCTGGGTAAGTTTGAGTCCCAAAGGTGAATATCATAAGCTTGGTCTATGAATATATCATGGCTCCAGCAGTGGATCTCAAGAAGGTTGAAATCAGTGATTGTATCATTGATTTGAAGTCTTTGTCTACTAGGGGAGTATGTTCAAAATCAACTACAGGAGGTTGCAGAGGATTTACACTTATAATACTCTGGGAGGCCATTATTTCGTTTAATTTAATAAATTATTGCTTTCTTTCTTAATTAATGGCTTCGAGAAGCTTAGGATTACCTGTGAAAAGGTTTAATTTGGTTTGTGGAAGGGGATCTGGCCACAATAGGCTTTAAATCCGGCTTGCAAAGATTTAAACTGAGTCGACACAGACTTCTTGTAACAATAGGCTTGAATTTGAGTCTGGATAGGCTTCAAAATAGGTCAGAAATGAATTCTTTTGCGCAAACAAACAACTTTTGGAATATAAAAAACAATAAGGGTAAAAAATGCTTTCAGGCGGGTTTTATGGCTTTTAACCAGAGGTGGTTAAACATTGGCACGAAGTTTTAATTTTCAAATAGTGACCATTTTCATCGCGCGACGAAATGGTGGTATGGCGGGTTATCGCATCGTAAAAAGTGGTTAGGCTGTTTTAGGATGGGAGGTGCAATAGATTATGGGACTGACGCGTGGCAGATGGGAGGGGGTGCGAAACCACCCATTTCGCAACCCCCCAATGGTTTTAAACATCGGGTAGTCCAGGTGCGAAAGGGCTTGGAAGTGATTGGATCAAGATAGCACCAATTAGACAGTTGGGTGAAGTGGGGCATTTTGATAGGTGTGGTCAGGAATATTTTATGCGATGGTTTTATTTGATATATGTGATGGGTTGGGGATTATATGAAAGCAAAGGGTTAGCATGGTATATATGTGGGGTCGGGAAATGTAATATAAAGCGGGGGGACATATATATAATCTATATGCTAAAGCTTAATGATATCGGGGGGGAATTTTTGCAGTGAGGCCCGATATTTTTTAAAACATTTAAAACTTTGGATAAGTGGATTTTGCATGTTTTTAAATGGAAAAAGGGAATTAGTAGAAGGGGAAATTACTTTTCAAAGGAAAATGTGTTTTTAACTAGGGAAAGGGGTTTTAGGAAGGAAAAGGGGTAAAATAAGGGGAAAGGGTTATTTTCAAAAGGAAAGGGACTTTTTACAAGGGAAAATGCCTTATAAGAGTGGCAATAGGGTTTTAAGTAAGTGGAAGGGGATTTTGGAGGATATTATTAATATGAAATGAACCAATTGATGCTTTCCATGACTTGTAAAAGTCTTCTACCTGATCTTTATTCACCTTAACAATTTTTCTTCATTTATTGGGTGCATTTGAGCTTTCTGACCCTTTATTTTCTTTTAATAAGCAAACTATCCTACTTCTAACCTTATAACTTCCAATGGCTCAGATTAAACTGATGAGCTCATTTTTATTCTCTACCTAACTACTGATCTGCCAAGATTATATGCTTTGGCCAGATCTTTATTCACTAACTATCTTTACATGAAATTTAAAGCATGAATGAATCAAGATTAAACTGTTTGATCATCATGGATTGTGGCATTTTCGACAAGTTGCACACAATTTTTATTTGCAAAAAGTAAACTAAGAGTAGTGGCATTTAAATGTGCATCACTTTTAGGATCTATTTTTATCTCTTTTTGTGGGGTTCATACTTTATATTATTTTTTGATCTTTTTCTTTCAGTCCTTTGATTTTTCTTTTAGGACTTACCCTCTTTACATTTTTTAATATAGGAAAACATTTGCAAAAAGCAAAGTATGTACAATATTACAATACTTTAACATAGTCAATTCAAAATTATGATACGTATTATTATAGGACCCTAACAAGAGTGACTCAATGACATTATATTTCGATCTACAGAAGATCATCAATATGTAAACATTATATTTTTTAAATTTGTAATTTTGATTTTATATGATTTTCATATAAAAATATCATTTTGATATGTAAACATAGATGTAATCTATTTTTGATTTCCTATGTAATTTTATGTTTTCTATATGTAATATTTTCACTCCCTAGTTGTAAACTCAAAGCACTTATGCCAAACTGAAGGAGAGAAATGTCAAAACGCCATCAACTGATCAACTTGCAAAACAAAAAGTCAGAAGTCAAAGAGCGTTAGTCTGAAAATTTGAAAGGTAAAGTGAAACATTAGGAATGTGGGTTTTCAAAGAATAAATCAAATCCACTTAAGTATAAAAGACCTCAACACATCAAATAAAATTTCATTTTCTTCATAAAGCCTCAAGAAAAACTTAGCAAAGGAGAAATTTTCGAGTTTTAGGGTGAAATTGTGCAAAACAAGGTCTGAGGGTGTGTTTGCCAGTGGCACTGCACGTTTGGTTGAAAGTGAAGTGTATTTCTTAATGGTTCTACTCTTTTGTTAGGAGGAGGGTGCGTTTGCCATAGGTGTTGCACGTTCACCCAGTCTCTTCAAAAATTGTCTGCCAGACCTCAAAACCTCACAAATTCACCTCCAGTCCTTCAAAAGTGATTCACCTTGACTCCAACAAGCCAGTAAGTAACATATTTTTTTCACTCCAATTTATCAAATGTCATTTTGATATGTGAAGTTTTCTTAAGGGAATTTGGTGTCTCCTTCTATTTAAAAACCCTAGTTTTCATTAATACCTAATTTACGCTTTAAATTTCAATCCCTTAGCCTTCATATACCATTCCTCATATCCTAAGACATTTTTCCAAATTCCTACATTGATATCCCATTTCCCTAAACTATCATATCCTTCAAAACCCTAAGTCCTAGGTTTTTATTTGCCTAGGTTCCCTATACCCTACCTACATTTAAAACCCCTATTCTAAAACCCCTCATAATCACTACCCTGTCACCTCCCACATATTACAAATCCCTATTCCTAACCTCTTCCAATTTCCTCACACCAACCCTCACCTCATACACTCACATTCCATTACATCTCTCCCTAGGGCTTGACACCAAATACATTATGGAAGAAGAGGAGAACATAAGTCGTAGTGAGGAGGAAGAAATACAGGAGAGGAGGTCTCCTAAAAAAGGAGGGAGAGCTATTAGACATTAACCATCAAATAATAGAGAACTCATGGCATCTCCCATCATTGTGACATGCTTTAAGCATGTGGGTTGTTTTGAGTTCTGTCAAAAAGTACACAGGGTCCAATGCCAATCTCCATTTTCCAGATTATTCATTTCAAACCTCCATGACAACCATGCAACCCTTGTTGGTATTAGTTCACTGTGTCCCCTACCATCATATGAGTTGCTACTAAGATCCCAAACATTGGATAAAAATGGTGTAAGCAAGGAGATTTGAATCAATTTTATTATGAGCCATATATTAAACCAAGGTACAAGAATGTGAGAAAGAGGATTTTTCCCTTCTCTTATCTCCTAGACATATATGTCCCTATGATGAAAATTATTATGAGGTAATTTACTTGTGAGGGTAGGTTTTCTAGACTCTACTCTTATCATATCCGACTACTCATGCACTTTATAAGAGTCAAAATGTTTAATATACCTTACTATATATACTGGAGCATTAAGAAGATGGAATTTATTTCCCAAAATAGAGTTTATGATCATCAAATGCAAAGTTTCTTTTGCATTCCCTCATCGAGATGATAGTCCTTCATCACCTTGATCAGTTAAATATTACATGGGACACCTTCATATCTAATGAGATTTTCACTGTACCACCTATTCAGCATGGCCAATATGCATCTTCATCATCTCATCCTTCCACATCCAGACCCCATCTCAGCCTACTATTCATACATCATCACTAGATCATTCACCTTCATCCACCTCACCACCTTCATCTCCATTTCACATTGAGACAGGTTCACCTAGTAGAGGTGAAAATAGCAAGCCTAAGAGGACTAATTTGGGCACATTGGCACATATCTATTAGAGAGGTCATAGGAAGGTGTTTGCCCCACTGATTTTGGGAGGGGCTCTGCCTTCTTCACCAATAGAGAAGGTACACAAAGACAAGGAAAATATGGCAGAGGTGGACATACATGAAGAGGAAAGCCTCCATGAGAAAGAGGCAGATTTTGAACTTGTAAACTTGGACACAATTGATGATGATCATTCATTGATTATCCGAGAGAAGGAAGCCAATATTAGAAACCTCCAAGCTAATCTTGAAAGGTCCAATTTTTTCATTAACTTTCTCAAACAAGAGAATCAACAGCTGAAGACCAAACACACCATTGATGAAGTGAGATGCATCAAAGCACAAAGAGAAGCAGATAAGGATAAAGTTTTGCTTTAAGAGACACTAGATGAGTTTGGTGACCCTAATGATGAGGAGGATCAGCCTCCAAGAAATAGACCTAGGACTAAAGGGTTGAAGAGAGCTCTAGCCCTAGAGAGACAAAGGGAATCTGAGCTAGTAGACCAACTAACCCTAGATGAACAACTTGCCCTAGAAATTAGTGAGAACAGAGAATCACGGCTTGATAGAGCCAACCAGCACTTGGAGAAGCTCTTGGAAAAGGCTAAAAATGACAATGAAATTTGAAGAAATGTGGTAAAGCATTATGCCATGAGGAGCAAATTTTCAAGGGCCAAGCTCAAAAGAGCCTATGCAAAAATTGAAGCCTTGACCAAGCAAGAGGAGAAAAGGAGGCTAGAAATACTTGCTGAAATAACACTCCATGCCTCAAACACATGAATAGCCAACATCCCACCAATTTTTACAAGTTTTGGGAAAATTTTGCATGTTTGTGAAATTATGTGTTTTTGAGGATATTTTTAGCACAGGCAAAATGTCGAACACGTAACACCTAGGGCGCTGCGCTTTTTTTGGGGAACTTAATGAGAAAATTGCCACCGCCAGTAGATTCAGAATGATTAGGACATGAAACTTGTTCATTTTCTAAGCATTTGGAGGCAGACTAGTCAGTGAAAAAGGAAAAAAAGCATCAAAAAACCATGTTTCTATCTCAATTTTCGCCTGGTCGCTACGCGTTTACCAGTCTTGGGAGAAGTGATTTTTGACAGGGAAAATGGGCTTAATTTTGAAAAATTAAGGTAGTTATAGAAATTAGACTTGAAGGGCTTTCCAACAAGCCAACTTGGAGAAAATTTGGACACCAGGAAGGCACCCAAATTCAGCCTTGAACAAAGAGGGCACATTTGACCAGAAAAGGGTGCGTTTGGCAGTCTTCTTAAATTTTCTGAGTTTCATTCTAGTTTTGATTTTTATTTATGAAATGTTGATTCTACCTATGTAAATGATGAAAATAAATGTAAATATCATTTTTTTACTATTTAATAGGGTAAATACATTAGGTAAATCAAGAAAATGATGTGTAATGAATTAGTTCACTTGAGATAGGAATGAGTCACTTGGACCATCCTATATTCTAGCTATCAGTTCAAATTTTTGTGTAATATCTTACTCACCTCATGGATTCGACCCCTGAGGATGAGTGAAGGTGGTTTTCATGTCTATTTAGCTCATTTCTTCACACTAGTGAAGGGGTTGGAATCAGTTTGATGTTTTCTAGTTGATCAAGGAGAATTTGTACTCAGTTTTGGCCAAGCTAATAAAGAGGAGTTGCAACTACATTTATGGAATACCTGTGGTATCAAATTTCTATCATTGTTTTTTCTTATGTATCTTATGTTTGAAATTATTTTGTTCATGTTCACTTTCACTTCTATGTTATGATCTTTTACAAGTTGGAAATTCAGAATACATTTTTGCACATGCTCTGTTATGGGTAACTGATCATATTTTGTTCATTATCTTTTGTCTGAGAAAAAATACATATCTTATGCTTTTCTTAGTCTTCTTATAGTTTCAAAACCATCCCACAACCATTTCATTCAAGTGATAATCATTATACCTACTGTTAGTGTCAGTCTAGTCATACTTCCATCAGTGATCAAAACTGCTCTTTTGCATTTGCATATTAGGAGTCTCATACCGAATAAATTTCACCATTCCGCTAGGTCATGGATTCATTGATGGTAGTAAGTTTTTATCAATTTTCCCTCATAACATACTTGCTGATTTTCCTTCCTATGGTCTTTGGTCATGAGTCACTTTTACTTTCAGAAAATCATGTCATTAGGTCATAAGATGGGTCTCATTAGTTCCTAGGGTCTTACCATGGTCAAATTAATGAGTCAAATGTCAAATAAATATCAGCAAGGTCATGAGGAAGTCAATAAATTCAAAGTCACAACACCTGGAAGATCAAAGATATATTTTATTCAGTTGGATGTAATTTTCACCTCAAAACATGATATTTTGCCTTTATTATCATTCATTATGTAATTTTATATCATCATATGTAATAAGTCACAATTTAGAATCTGCCATCTCCACAAAGTCATCATCCTGCCTTCAGAGAAGTTTTTCATAGTATGTTCAACACCAAATCATCTTCCAAGCAGATTCATCAGAAAGATCACTGAAAGAGCTTTCCAACAGTATATTACCCTCTTAAAACTGACTTCTAGATTGAAATTTATGTTTAAGTGAAGTAAAATTCACTATATCTTCAAATAATCCCCATTTCCCATTTTTCCCTTAAAACTTTACGTTTAAAGTTTTAATATTTTCCTTATAAAAACCCATTTTCCCCTTTCGATTTACAAAATCGCATTATAAATGATTTTAATACATATGCGATTTATTTCATAAACCACTTCCCCACTATTGCCATAGAAACTTTATAATAAAGTTTCATATCATATAAATCCCCGCGTTCCAACCACTTCCCCACCATACTGTGGAAACTTTATAATAAAAATTTAACAAAGTTTTATATTATAATGCTCCCACCGATCTAAGTCGTTTTCTATCGCAATCGCAACAATTTTATTGCGTGTCCCGATTGGCTCTTTACCGAAAACTTTCGATGCGATTCAATTAACACTTCCGATTATAAAACCTCGATTGACCCCTCCGATGTATATCCTGACCGTTGATCCCATCGGTGATCAGATGGTCCGTATGCAATTGCTCCATCGCAATTGGTGCCCCCAATCATCCCCCTCCGATTGACTTCTACCGATGGCCCACTCCTGATTATCCCACAACCGTCGATCTCCCAATCCCATACGATGGCCCATAATTCATCGCCCCCTCCCACTCGCATCGGCGATTTTTGTTATGTGATGCACCCGCTCTTCCGCCCGATTGCGATTGTGATTGTATTTCCTGGCCCCACCATGTAATATTCTCCCCCCATATATTACAAAAAGGCCCTTTCCCTTTGCAAAATTTAAAATGTGTTTGTTTTGTTTTTACAAAGGCCTCACCCCAAATCGCATCGGAGCTTTGGGTTATATATGTCTTCCCCTTCTGATCCCGGTTTGCTATGATACCCTCATATACCTTGTTTTAAATGCTCCATTTCATATTATGTCCCCTCCATGATCTTCCGATTGCGATTACATATCGGACCTCCCCCAATCGCATCGGAAGTTTTTCACTCTTGTTTATATTATATCTCCCTTCCTCTATCCGTTTCCGATTGCGATTATAATGCGGGTCCCACCTCCCTTCCCTTTTCCCATTAAAAAAATTAAATTTTCTCTTCACAAAGGTATATAATTTCATTTCATTTTGTTCCAACAACATTTTATTGAAAAAGTCAGTTTATTCAAAAGAATAATGGAAAGAAAAGAAAAAAGTCAAGTTGGCCCAGAGCTAAATAAAACAAAGATATCTACAGCAGCAAAGAAATAGGATCAGATTGTTTATTTTTCCTTCAGTGAATTTTCAAGAGGTTAAAGAGTATCACTGTCCCTTATTTTCAGGGGTAGATTGTTGTATTTCGTTTCTATGATTGCACTTCAGTTTTTGAGCTGTCAAACAGCTTTTCTGTGGATCTATGTTCCCACATTTCAGTGTATTTAATGTAATTGTAAATCATTTGTAAAGGATTCTGAAGTTTGTAACTCAGAAGTAGGGGAATAGTGTGGAAGAACATTTTTGCGCTTCATTGTAAAGTTTGGCAGGGATTAATAAGAGATGTAGCTCTGATTCGTGGGATCCATGTGGTATGAGATTTAGCATTTGTTTTTCTCCTTTGTTTCATATGTAAATTGTTATGTTTCACCTCTCATCCATAAACATTTCCTTTTGAATGCTTTCAAGATAGAAAGGTAGAATCCATTTTATATGCTCTACCTTGGGAAATCATTCATAATCTGTGTTTTTCTTCTATTTGAAAAGGATCCATTTATTGTGCCCTTTTCAGCTCCTCACCAGTCTTTCCATTCTAGCTTATTTCTACTTGATTGCTAAATTTCCTGCCTATCTTGCCCCATGAAATACCCTGTGTCTTGATTTAATTCCTAGTTTCAACTGTCCCATTTAATCCCACACATCCCCAAAATTCATTCATTTATTAAACCCTTTTTCTATCATTTTACCTAGCCTAATATCAGTCCACTATCGCGTTTTATTGAATATCTATCTTTACGGAGAGAGCCCTCTCCTGTCCTTGTAGGGCTAGCTACAAGGCTGAGCGTGGTTTAGTTGTTACCCTGTTTTTCCCTTTTTAGCTTGGGGTCCAATTCGGGTGCTAACATCTCTGGCGACCATACTGGGGAAGATATCTATTTTGATTTGACTATCTGTGAAAATTGTATTCTCGGCACTGAAACGTGGTTATTTTTCTTTGAAGAAATTTCGAACAGAGGCGCTGTAGAAAGCGAGGCATACTCAGGTCATGTGTTATAAAAAATATTGAGAGACCCCGCCTAAGGTTAAAAACCTTGGTTACATTGAAACGCGATGCTCTTAAATGAAATCTATGTGATTTGAGTGAAAGTTTGGTCTATTTTCCGACGGAGGAACAATATAGTGGGACCCAGCAGCAAGTTAACACGAGAAGTTAAAGCGCTTAACCGCAATCAAAACCTGAAGTCAAAGCTCGATTTGGTTTACCACCAGTAGGTTTTGGAAACCAAAACCGCCCATTTCGCATCGCTTTGGCCTGGAGGAAAACCACTTTACAAAAACGCGATCCAGTCATTTTCGGGCACGTCATCACTTCAAAACCACCCATTTCACACGGCTCTAAGCAGTTAAGCTTCGACCTTTGAAACAACGCAATATTCATCAGGATCGTCCGATCTGGAGGGCATTGGATCCAACGGTGATCGCGCAGTAAAGTGCACGTGAAATAGATCAAGGTATGGCGCAACGGTTTAATACTATTTAATATCTATTTTATTCATAAAAAGTGGAACTACGGATGCATGGGCCCCTGCTGTTAAATATATGTCGTGTTGATAGAACAAAAGCATATAAGTTCCAAGGATTTAAAAAGTTGCGCCATTGTTATAAATTTTGATATTACGACTGGGTAAAGTCGCTTAAATATTTTTTTGAGCACATTAAATATTTTTTTGAGCACATTCCCTTATATTATATATTTGCTTGAGAAGGTTTCGAATATCACTATAAAGCGAATATTTTTCCAACACTTTGGCAAGAAAATATAGTTACAACCACTATTCTTCAGTCATAATACATTTATGCTATCAGAGCATAAAGGTCAGGTCACCCCAGTAAAATGTTTTCTTGTAAATAATTTTCAAAGTCTGTTAGGCTGAACAGAATTTTTGTATAGTAGAAGATTTACACACACTGGCTTCAAGAAGATACACCAGGGCTAATCCACATCCAAATCCTCCCCCTGTGTTTGAAAATCCGAATCTTATCCCAAGAATTGTCAGAAGACAAGAAGGATCATTAAGTCCCAGACCTGTCTTTAGATCCTATACTTGGCCCAGTGAGTGGTTTTTTGTAGAAGATATTTCCTTTGATGAGAATTTTGAGCTTTCTTTATTTAGAAATAAGACCGAAACTGAAATTGATGATACAGTTTTAGATCTGGATTTCCTTATAGATATTGAAGTCCAAAGGGCAAATTCCTCCATTGACGACTACATTTTGAATTCTCCTCAGTCTATCACTGTAAATAATAATCTTGAGCCTTCAGAGTCATTAGGAACTGCATTTCCTCCTCCTAATTCATCTGCATCCCCTACAGTCAATTCCCAGTTATCATCTCCTCCATCAACACCTCCCATAAATCCTATAAATCCTGATGTAAATCCACCCAGAGTTATAGCTGCCAGGTATGCACCCCTGGTCTTACCTTAGGTTCTTAATGATATGCCTGCTGACTATCAAAGAAAAATTCCTATCTTTGATGCTACTCAGAGCATTACAGCTCAGCAACACGTCGACAAAATGAATGACTTTTTTGATTTACATGAGGTGGAAGAAGAAAATGTAACTATTAGATTGTTTGTTCAGAGCTTCGGAGGTGAAGTTAGGAAATGGTTCAAAGCCTTACCAGCAGGCTCAATTCACACTTTGCAGGAGTTGCACACATATTTTTTAGAACGGTGGGAGGTGAAAAAGAACCCACTTCAAATTCTGTCAGAATATGAGAATATTAAGAGAAATGCGGGTGAAAATGTGTAGGACGATTGTTTAAGATTCAATGCTGTATATAATGCTATTCTAGCTAACCTGAAGCCTCCTGCGGGATTAGCATTGCTCAAATTTCCAGATGGTTTTGATGCCAATATGGCATATCAGCTGTGTGAAAAAGACTCATCTTCACTAGAAGACATGCAGAAGATAGCAGTAAGCGTTGAAGCTAATCTGTTGGCTAAAAGAGCACGAGCCAGAGCTGAGAAAAGAGTCACAGTGAAAGAGGAGGCCTCTCCTTTAGATAGAAAAATGGATACTCTGATCAGAATAATGGAGAAGATGGTTGATAGGTTAACCATTGCAGATAGACCTGAGCCTCAAATAAGAAATCCGAATTTTAGAGGGCAACAACCACATTTTAGAATCAAACAGAGAGAGAAAAGAACTCAAGACCAAGCAATGTCACCACAGAAGCAGATTAAAACACCATTGCAGCAGAACTACGTGCAAGGGACAGACTCAAATGATGATGATCCTGTGATTGAGGTTAATCACTTTTTCACAGCTGATGGTGCACCAATTTTCCTCATAGAAGACGAAGAATACACAGTGGCGATTCCAGACATTCAAAAAGACCAGAATTTCATTTTGGCCAATGACACAGTGTTGGAAAATGAATCTGATGATTACCAGAGAGGGTATATGAACACCCTGTCGACTCAGAAAAGGCAGTACTCTTTAAGGAATAAAGATTTTACAATCAGTCCCATTCAGAGAAGAAAAGAACTTCAAATGAAGAATGATGCACAGAAAAAGGAAAAGAGTCGGCCGATCCCTCCTCAAGCAAAGCACCTGCAGCTACTAAAGCAGCCAATGAAAAAAATCAGCAGAGTGCAGTAAAGGAGAAAACAGAGAAGAAAGACCCTCCCATTAAAGAGGTAGAAAAAGCTCCCTTCTTTAATTTAGAAAATGAAATTTCTAAGTTGAAAGTGTCTATGCCCCTCATAGAGTTAGTGAAGAACAGTGCATATAAAGTGTAGGTGTCTAAAGTCTTGCAAATAGACTCTATTTCTGATATGGTTAATGTAGAAGATGACTACCCCGAACTTATTTTTGGTCCAGCCATAGAAGAATCTGAAGAAAATCAAGTCCATCCCTTTTACCTGAGTCTTAGAGTACATGAATTCATCTTGCACAATGCTATGTTGGAATCTGGAGCCTCACATAATTTGATGCCCAAAGCTGTCATGGAGAAACTAGGCCTTGACATCACTCGAAAATACCATGATTTGTATTCTTTTGACTCAAGTAGGGTCCATTGTATCGGTCTTATCAAAGACTTGGTAGTGTCTTTAGATCAGATTCCAGCAAAGAATGTCTTGATGGATGTAGTTGTGGCCGATGTCCCACCAAGGTTTGGAATGCTTCTATCTAGGTCTTCGGGTGCAAAACTCAAGGGAACTATGCAACTTGACTTCTCCTATGCCACTATCTCTGTATTTGGCCAGTTGAGAAAGTTATATAGGGAAAAGAAAATGAAATATATGATTAATAGCAAAGAGAAACCAGTAAACCATCCCATTAATGCTGTCCATACAGATCTAGAATCCTTTGTTTTGTATTCTGATGGTGGTTTAAATGATGAGAATGTTCAGTTGGTACAAGTAGATGAAATACCTGAGATTTTAGAGAATTTTAGAGAAGTCCTCAAATAAGAAAAAGACAAAGCAACAAAAACTTCTGATTCTTCTGATTGCCAGCAGCCCAAAGACAGTGAAAAGCCAGAAATCAGCCAAGGTAAAGAATAGAAAGGAACAAAATTCCAGCATCTACAAGAAGAAGAAGAAGGCCTTTGGAGCATGGATTTTGAT
The DNA here is from genome assembly GCA_034641835.2 of Pinus albicaulis. NCBI lineage: Eukaryota > Viridiplantae > Streptophyta > Pinopsida > Pinales > Pinaceae > Pinus > Pinus albicaulis. Next base: position 689,691,700 of record CM076575.1, read on the forward strand.
GGAGCTGTTGCTAAGGATGGAGCTGGTATTGGAATATGGATTAGGAGCCCTATTTTCCAGCCTGAAAAGGTTCCCAGCAATGTTAGAGTTTGTGCTTATAGGTTGGCTTTTGATTGCTCTAATAATGAGGCAAAGTATGAGGCTTTGATTGAAGGTCTCAAAATTTTGAAGAAGCTGAATGCAAAAAGGATTTCTATGTATGGTGACTCCAAGCTGATAATCAAACAGGTGAAGGGAGAATACCAAGAAAAACATCCAAGATTGAGGGCATACAGAAATGCAGTCTTGGACATTTTGAAGACATTCCTAGAGTACACTTTGACAACAGTACCTAGGATGCAGAATCTCATAGCTGATTCTCTTGCCACTACTACAAGCAACTCGAAGATTCCGATGAACTCCAGCAATAAGTTTGAGATCTATGTCAAACATAAGCCAGCTGTTCCGGACAATTTAAGGTATTGGTAAGTGTTTTGGGATGATAATGAGATTAATGCATTTTTGCAAGGTGATGGAAAATTTAAAGACACTCCAATAGAAGGTGAGTATGAGGTTGATGATCAGGAGTTAGAAGAAAACCAGATGGACATATTGCAGCTAAAGGATAATGTGATTCCTAGAGGTCTCATACCTCTAGAGGATCTTTTTGACCAGGATGATGTTGCAGAGAAGCCAAGCTTGGTGCCCACTGAGAAAGGAGTTGAAGATGTGAATCTTGGAACACCTGACCAGCCCAAGTTCGTGAAATTTTCAAAGACATTATCCCCTGAGGTAAAGGAGAAGTATGTGAAATTGCTTTCCGAATTTTCTGATGTGTTTGCATGGGATTATTCAGATTTGAAAGTGTATGACAAGAACATAATCCAGCATACTATCCCAATCAAGCCAGATTAGAAACCTTTCAGACAGAAGCTGAGAAGAATAAATCCAAAGCTGCTACCATCCATCGAAAAGGAGGTAAATAGGCTGTACAAAGCAAGTATCATAGTTCCTATTAGATTTTCTAACTGGCTTTAAAATTTGGTCCCAGTGCGTAAGAAGACTGGAGAAATAAGATTGTGTATAGATTTTCGGAACTTGAATAAATCATCCTTAAAAGATAATTATCCACTTCCGAAAATGGACCATATTCTGCAGAAAGTAGTTGGAGCATCCAGGATGTCACTACTTGATGGCTACTCAGGCTACAACCAAATCTTGGTGCATGAGAAGGACCAAGATAAAACTGCCTTCACAACACCCTGGGGAACCTTTCGATATGCTAAAATGCCATTCGGACTGAAGAACGCTGGGAGCTACTTTCCAGCGTGCAATGGAAATTTCTTTTACAAATGAAAAAGATGTTTTTCTTGTTGTTTATTTGGATGATTTGACAGTTTTTTCAGGATCAGATGACGAACATTTGCACCATTTGAGAGTTGTTTTTCAGCATTGCAGAAAATTTGGGATTTCTCTCAATCCAAAAAAGAGTCTCTTTGCCATGGATGAAGGCAAATTGCTTGGGCATATCATTTCTAAATATGGCATCTGCATTGATCCAACCAGAGTGGAGGCAATTCAGCTCATAGATCTGCCACGAAATAAGAAAGAGATTCAGGCCTTTAACGGTAAGATGATTTTTTTGCGTAGATTTATACCTAACTTGGCTGAGCATTTGAGAGAAATGACCAATATGTTGAAGAAGGAAAACACTATTAAATGGAGTGAAGAGGCTATCAAATCATTCAATTTGGTAAAGTTTGCTTTGTCCAATGATCCAGTTTTGATTAGTCCTGATTATACTCAGGATTTTATTATTTTTTCATTTGCATCTGAGCATACTATGGCTGCTATTTTAATGCAAAAGATAGATGAGGTAGAAAAGCCAATTTCTTTTTTAAGTAGGACTATTAGAGATGCTGCTTTGAGATATAATATTATTGAAAAACAGGCATTGGAACTTGTCAAGGAATTGAAGGATTTTAGGGTCTATATTCTGCATTCGCACACTATAGCATATGTCCCTAACACAAGAATGAAGGACATGCTGATGAAAACTGATCTAGAAGGTCGAAGAGGCAAATGGATAGCAGCTATGCTGGAGTACTCCTTGGAGATAAAGCCTATGAAGTTGATCAAAGGCCAAGGCTTGGAAAAATTGATGGCCCAATCAAATCTGCGTGCCTTGGACATAAACTTCATAATAGGAGTAGCAGAAGATGAAGATCAAGGTTTGCTGGTTCGATTTTCAGATATTTTTCTGTAGTCTCCTTGGTATTCTGATATTGTTTATGTTCTTCAGCATTTGTCACCCCCTACAGGCATGTCTAAGAGTAAAGCCAGATCTTTGAAACTCAAATCTGCTAAATATTGTATTTTGAATAGTTCTCTGTATTGGAAAGACCCAGGAGGTGTTTTGCTCAATTATCTGGTGGAAGAAGAAGCTTAAAAAGTAATGCATGATTTCCACAAAGGTGATTGTGACGGTCACTTGTTTTGGAAGACTACAGCTAACAAGGTATTGAGAGACGGGTATTATTGGCCCACATTATTTTCTAATTTATATAAAACAGTGATGAATTGTCATGAATGTCAAATTTTCCATGGAAAGAAAAAATTGCTTCCACTTCCTTTGAAACCAGTTTCAGTGAACATGCCCTTTCAGCAGTGGGGGCTTGATTTTATAGGATAAATACATCCCGCGTCCTCAGCATAGCACCGATGGATACTGACAGGGACAGATTACTTTACAAAGTGGATCGAGGCCATCCTAGCAAGGCAAGAAATAGACATGGTAATTATTCAATTCCTTGAATCGAATATATTATCTCGTTTTGGCTGCCCTTGTAAAATTGTAACAGACAACGCAGCAGCGTTCCGATCCAAGAAGATGATCGATTTCTGTGACAAATATAATATCACGCTGGGCCATTCTACAACGTATTATCCACAAGACAACAGCCTAGCAGAGTCGTCGAACAAGTCGTTGATAAATATAATTAAGAAAATGCTGGAGGCAAACAAAATAAATTGGCACCGAAAGCTAATAAATGCACTGTGGGCAGATAGAGTTAGCAGTAAGAAGTCAATAGGTATGTCGCCTTTTGAATTAGTTTATGGAACTGATGTTGTCTTTCCTACATCTCTTACAGTCCCAGTTATGAAATTATTACAAGAAGTTGGTAGCGAAGATGATGACAACCAGTGAAGGATCAACCAGATGATCCACCTTCAACAAACAAGAGAAGAAGTGTCACAGAATGCGTTTCAGTTGCAGGAGAAGATTAAAAAGATTTATGATCGAAAGAAAAAAGTAGAAAATTTTCAGTTGGATGATGTAGTATTGAAATGGGATGCTAGGAATAAAGACACAGGGAAGCACAGTAAGTTTGACAACCTTTGGAAAGGGCCATATAGAATTTCAGCATACAGGGGACATAATGCCTTTTTTCTTTCAGAGATGGATGGCCAAGATTGCCCTGGAGGAGCAGTAAATGGTAGGCTTTTAAATCACTACCATTGTTGAAGACAAAGGATCAAAATCTATGTCATCATCATTGTATATACCATGTCATTTTTTATCAGAGTTCAAGTACACAGCCATTCAAGTTTGGGGCCCGAGGTGAAGGATATAAAACTTGGATGACATGTATATGGTTGGGTTTTATTTCAGTTTTCAATCTTAGTTTTGAGTCAGACTCAGTTTGCATTTGTGTAAGTTTTTCAACATTTTAACTCCATGCCCAAATGGATAAGGCTACTTGGTCTACGGTGTTCTTGGCACCTCCAAGGAGCTACCATCCCCTTTGGAGCCAATGTTAGTGTCAGTATAGTCATACTGCCATCAGTGATCAAAACTTCTCTTTTTCATTTGCATATTAGGAGTCTCATACCGAATAAATTTCACCATTCCACTAGGTCATGGATTCATTGATGGTAGTAATTTTTTATCAGTTTTCCCTCATAACATACTTGCTGATTTTCCTTCCTATGGTCTTTGGTAATGAGTCACTTTTACTTTCAGAAAATCATGTCATTAGGTCATAATATGGGTCTCATTAGTTCCTAGGGTCTTACCATGGTCAAATTAATGAGTCAAATGTCAAATAAATATCAGCAAGGTCGTGAGGAAGTCAATAAATTCAAAGTCACAACACCTGGAAGATCAAAGATATATTTTATCCAGTTGGATGTAATTTTCACCTCAAAACATGTTTGAGGTGAAAACATGATATTTTGCCTTTATTATCATTCCTTATGTAATTTTATATCATCATATGTAATAAGTCACAATTCAGAAGCTGCCATCTCCACAAAGTCATAATCCTGCCTTCAGAGAAGTTTTTCACAGCATGTTTAATGCCAAATCATCTTCCAAGCAGATTCATCAGAAAGAGCCCTGAAAGAGCTTTCCAACAGTATATTACACTCTTAAAACTGACTTATGTATTGAAATTTATGCTTAAGTGAAGTAAAATTCCCTATATCTTCAAATAATCCCCATTTCCCATTTTTCCCTTAAAACTTTACGTTTAAAGTTTTAATATTTTCCTTTTAAAAACCCATTTTCCCCTTTCGATTTACAAAATCGCATTATAAATGATTTTAATACATATGCGATTCATTTCATAAACCACTTCCCCACTATTTCCATAGAAACTTTATAATAAAGTTTCATATCATATAAGTCCCTGCCGTTCTAACCACTTCCCCACCATACTGTGGAAACTTTATAATAAAACTTTAACAAAGTTTTATATTATAATACTCCCGCCGATCTAAGTCCTTTTCTATCGCAATCACAACAATTTTATTGCGTTTCCCGATTGGCTCTTTACCGAAAACTTCCGATGCGATTCAATTAACACTTCCGATTATAAAACCCCGATTGACCCCTCCGATGTATATCCCAACCGTTGATCCCATCGGCGATCGAACGGCCCGTATGCAATCGCTCCATCGTAATCGGCGCCCCCAATTGTCCCCCTCCGATTGACTTCCGCTGATGGCCCGCTCCCGATTATCCCACAACCGTCGATCTCCCAATCCCATCCGATGGCCCATAATTCATCGCCCCCTCCCAATCTCATCGACAATTTTTGTTATGTGATGCACCCGCTCTTCCACCCGATTCTAATTGCGATTGTATTTCTTGGCCCCACCATGCAATATTCTCCGCCCATATATTACAAAAAGGCCCTTTCCCTTTGCAAAATTTAAAATTTGTTTGTTTCGTTTTTACAAAGGCCTCACCCCAAATCGCATCAGAGCTTTGGGTTATATATGACTTCCCCTTTCGATCCCGATTTGCGATGATACCCTCGCATACTGTGTTTTAAATGCGCCATTTCATATTATGTCCCCTCCACGATCTTCCGATTGTGATTACATATCGGACCTCCCCCAATTGCATCGGAAGTTTTTCACTCCTGTTTATATTGTATCTCCCTTCCTCTATCCATTTCCGATTGCGATTATAATGCGAGTCTCACCTCCCTTCCCTTTTCCCATTAAAAAATTAAATTTTCCTTTCACAAAGGTATATTATTTCATTTTATTTTGTTCCAACAACATTTTATTGAAAAATTCAGTTTATTCAAAAGAATAATGGAAAGAAAAGCAAAAAGTCAAGCTGGCCGAGAGCTAAATAAAACAAAGATATCTACAGTAGCAAAGAAATAGGATCGGATTGCCTATTTTTCCTTCAGTGAATTTTCAAGAGGTTAAAGAGTATCACTGTCCCTTATTTTTAGGGGCAGATTGTTGTATTTCGTTTCTATGATTGCACTTCAGTTTTTGAGCTATCAAACAACTCCCTTTTCTGTGGATCTATGTTCTCACATTTCAGTGTATTTAATGTAATTGTAAATCATTTGTAAAGGAGTCTGAAGTCTGTAACTCAGAAGTAGGGGAATAGTGTGGAAGAACATTTTTGCGCTTCATTGTACAGTTTGGCAGGGATTAATAAGAGATGCAACTGTGATTCGTGGGATCCATGTGGTATGAGATTTAGCATTTTTTTTTCTCCTTTGTTTCATATGTAAATTGTTATGTTTCACCTCTCATCCATAAACATTTCCTTTTTAATGCTTTCAAGATAGAAAGGTAGAATCCATTTTATATGCTTTGCCTTGGGAAATCATTCATAATCTGTGTTTTTCTTCTGTTTGAAAAGGATCCATTTATTGTGCCCTTTTAAGCTCCTCACCAGTCTTTCCATTCTAGCTTATTTCTACTTGATTGCTAAATTTCTTGCCTATCTTGCCCCATGAAATACCCTGTGTCCTGATTTAATTCCCAATTTCAATTGTCCCATTTTATCCCACACATCCCTGAAATTCATTCATTTATTAAACCCTTTTTCCATCATTTTACCTAGCCTAATATCAGTCCACTATTGCATTTTATTGAATATCTATCTTTACGGAGAGAGCCCTCTCCTGTCCTTGTAGGGCTAGCTACAAGGCTGAGCGTGGTTTAGTTGTTACCTTGTTTTGCCCTTTTCAGCCTGGGTTCCAATTCGGGTGCTAACACCTACCTTTCCCCATTGATCCCTGCAACTCTAACTCATTTTCCCTGACCTAGCTTTCCTTGACCTAATTCCTTCATCTAGTGATTTCCACAACCAAAACAAATAAAAAAAACCCCCTGCACTTTATATCTAGCCTAAAAATGCTAATTTCTCCAGCCCTCCTGGCTGTGACCCTTTTGGAGAGAGCCCTCTCTGGCTTGATAGGGCTAGCTATCAAGTCAAAAGCTTGGTTTGTGGTTACCTCTGTTGGGATTCCTTCCTCAGCCTTGGGAATCTGGTAGAGTGCTAACTAATGCACCTAAGAAAAATGATGGATTTGTTTTGTAGCATGCAAAATTTTTTTTTGTTGAAGTGCAAAATGGGTTTGCAGAAGGAAGCACATCGACATCAGGTAGACTAGTGAAGGAGGCAGGAGTAGATGACAAAATCAAGCCATTTTTACTAGCTTGAATTAAGTTACTGTGCAACAAAAAGGTGGTGGAGAAGCTTTAGGCATTGATAGATAAATGTGCAGAAAAGGAATAACCTCCTATAGAACAAAAAGTTGTCAGTAAGATATATAAGAGAAATAACAAGAAAATAACTTGACGAAAGATGTGGTTGACTGCTCAGATCGGTGCTTATGAGATGGATCAGGTCATTCTGGATCTAGGACCTGACGCAAATGTCTTCCCTAAGAAAACTTGGAAGCGCATGGGCGAGCCTAAGTTGGAATGGTCTACTATTCAACTGTGCATGCCAAACCAACAAAAAATCATTTCATTAGGAAGACTATCGCAAGTGGTAGTCAATATTGAAGGAGTTAAGATGCTTGCAGATTTTGAAGTTATAGAAATTGTGGATGATACTGATCCTTATCCTACACTGTTGGGATTGGATTGGGCTATTGATATGGATGGCATTATAAATCTAAAATGGAGAAGAATGGAATGTGAAAACAATGGAACCAGAGTCATAATTCCCTTAGATCCTGCAGAAGGTGAAAGATACATAGAACCTGTGCGCGGTGATGATGATATTGACCATATCTATAAGTTGACTGTGCACAATGGAGATTGGATCAACCCGACAGCTGATGGAAGGCTTAATTGGGAAAATGACATCTCTTGCTTCACAGATTCTGATGAAGAATTGGAGAACTGGCATTACATGAAGTATCTGCGATGTGCTACAATTGTAATATTCCAAATAGGAAAACAACAACAATTCAAAGCATACAAAGACTAAATCTACAAAAAAATGGAAAAAACATTAAAATTCCATGGAAAGAGTGAGAAATACTGAGCCATTTTATTAAAATATTGGAGATGAAAGATAAGTACAACAATGCTAAAAATATAGCACTCTAGTCGGCTAAGCTAGCTGGAATGGCCCTTAGATTCTCCCACCCAAAACACTGCTCTACTGCTGCTCTGTTGGACTCTCCCTCTGTGCTACCTTACTGGAAAATGATAGAAATATTTTTTCTGGCTTAATAGGAATGTGCAGATGAGGCTGCTCTAGTGCTAAAAAAATGTTGGGATTTTAACTACAAACCCTACTTTAGAAACCCAAAAAAACCCAGAAAGGATTTTCGGAAAGACTGACCACAGAAAATCACTCTCCCAGGGCTTGAAAATGCACAACTACCGGGTATGTAGATCTATGGGCTGGACTGATAGATAAAATTGCTGCAACTACTCCCCAAATATCAACTATTGAATGGTTGATCCCCTCACTAGATTCCAAGTGGAAATTCATTGAAATTTCTTCCTCTTCAGAACCCCTTTGTTGCTGGACTGCGTAAATCACTGGGTGACTACTGATGGACTGCATAAGTCACTCAGTGACTGTGCTGCTATGGAGGGAATATATGTGGCTTGATGCCAAGATACTGAATCGGCTCCCGTCAAACAATAAAACTCCTCTCACGAGCGAGCACTCAAAGTCCCCCGAGGATGAGGTTGGGATCTCCGCTCGGAGACACCTGTGTGCTAAACAACACTGTAGACTCAGCTGAACAACTCATGCTTGCTCAAGTCGTAAAGACCAAAAAAGTAGAATATGCAAGAATGATTTCCATGGCTGCCCTCACCCCCTTCTTATTCTTGTGAAACCCTAACATCCTTGGGTCCACTCATTAACTATGCTGCTACTTGGCCCCTTGGCTCTTACACTTGTTGCACATCCTTGTGTCCACTCATTACATCAATTTGTAGTGCTCAAATGACTTCAACAATAGCTCCAATGGCTTCAGAATTGTCAAAAACCCCTGTATAGCCTCTTTCTTCTCCCAAAAGGGATAAAAACTCAATGAGATATCCTCTCATAAAGTTTATATGCTATTCTTTCTACAATTTTCCCTTTTTCTAGCCCTAAGTGACAAATTGCACCTTTTTCGGCAACGTGGGGTGACATTTTGGCCCCTCCCTTAATTGCACAGGTTAGGCCCGTACTTGGCTAATTTTTTTCCACATCGCTTAATACTCGTCGTTGATTTCAGAAATTTCCGTTGGTTCCAAATCCAAAGTTTGACTATGGTTGTGTCAGTTTGGTTGAGTCCGGGTTTAGCAGTTATGAACTTGTTAGCAACCTTCCTGCACGTGAACACATTTAACCGATGAACCTGACTGCCAACACCTATACATTAAACTGTGGCATCAAATTTCGAGTCTCTTCCATGTGACCTGTCTCAACCCATCAGAGTAACCATCACAACCCGCTGCACAATCCTTGGCTCCAAAATTTGGTGATAGGGTATATGCAAAGGTTTTGTGGTGATTTTAGTCTCTGCCTAAACATATGAAATTGAATTTGGTTAAGGTTCATCTGGTGGATATGTGGGTTTTAAAACATGGTTTGACATCCAATAATACAATATGCCACGACTTTAGCTTAAGACTATATCTCAAGGCTGGGATTAGCCCCTAACCCTGGTCTGTTGACTGAGGTTAGGGGTTAACCCTAGTGCCCACCCCCGATGCCATATCAATGAAAATTTACATATGCATGAGACCCTTAGGGGTTAAGAAACTCATGTAGTGGAGATAGTAAGAGGTATGGCTGTCTTGTTGGAGGTCGTGTGCTCGACTCCCTGGGCCACTGATCGACCATAAACAAAATTTTAGATAGCCACTAGGAGGCCTCGTGGAAACCTCTGGTTGGCCCACGTGGTCCCCCCTGGTTGGTCCACCTCATAAAATTGAAAACCAATAAAAATCGACCACATCTGCTCCAATACCAACCTTCCAAGTGTCCAACAGGGATTGGTTGAAGAAGACAAATAAGCCTGCCATGTCAAGGCCTAGTCAGCAGTAAGAAATGTTCATTGTGCAACCTTGTACATCTAATTTTTTTTTTTTTAGTTGTTTCCAAAAATGAACAAAACTTGATTACAAGAGAATACAGTTTCGGTTTTGAGTGAAACGAATTGCGCCATATTCAGAACGATGATATCTATGCAGTCGATCTAGTTTCGATCCATTCTGACAACTTTGAAATTTGAGCATAAAATTGATTCACCAGATCATTCCTCCCCGCTGGAAGGTTCTGGACCTCCAAAATCTCTTTATCAACCAATAAATAGATGAGTGTACAACTCCCTCACCATTCGAATCTTAATCCACTGAAAATTTCTTGGATTCAGAATTTTGAGCTTTTCATGAAAACTAACCGTTTTCCTTGATCTTGGAGACCTGGTTTTGATGTCGAAGATACCATCTTGATACAATTTCCCAAAATATGTAGAATGATAAAATATCCTTGAAGGAATAAACAAATTCCCTCCTCGGTCATCAATCAAAGGAAACTTAAACAACTTCAAATTATTCTCACCTTGAACACTATTGACATGACGATGCATGACATGTCTAGTCTTGCGCTTGGCTCGACCCTTGACCAAATGTGATCACCATTGCCATGCACCATCCCATTTCAAATACAACACATTGTGAAACCCACAAGAAGAAATTTTGGACCCAATTCCCTCTTTTCCAAATTACTTTTGCGCTTTCTCTTTGACATTTTCACTTTCTAGCATTGATATCTTGTTCACATTACTACTCAACAATGATTCTTGTTGCTGCAATTTTACCTCATCCTGTTTTACTCTTTTAGGAGGCAACATGTTAGACTCCCGAAACATCTTATCACACCCATTAGCAACCTCAATTAAATTCAATTTTTCATTAGATACATTTCCTTGAAAGGCCTCATTCACAACATCCTTATGCTTGAACATTAACAAAGAAAAATTCTGATTATCATTGAAAATTCTCTTCATTTGTCTAGCATTCATAAGAGTCAAAGCCATCTTCTTACTATGTGTTCTAAAAATATATTCTATCCCATTACTGAACAAGTGATACTTATTCTCATTGCGATGAAAGATTTCTTTCCTATCATAAAGATATGGGCTACCTAAAACTATACCACAAATATCAAGTGGAATTACATAAGGTTCAACTTCATCAAGAAAGTTTGCAGTGATTGCAAATCTAAGGATGCACCTCCTTGTAACCTGCAATTTTTCATTCTCACATACCCAACCTAAAGGATAGGGTATACGATGCAGAATGGTATCTAAGTTTAACTTCTTGACAATGTCCTCTGAAATAATATTTTCTTGTGAACCACTATCAAACAGTGTGTCTATCTTGGTATGTTTTGAAACAAATTTAATATGGAAAAGCTCAATTATTGTTTCTTCATCTTGAGTATCATTTAGAAAACTTGGAGAAATAGTACTTTCTATTTTCTTACCTTTCCAACCCATCATTGTGATATTCATTTCATCTCTAGAATAGAACCTAAATCATGTTGTATTGTTGCAGTTGTCTTCTCATTCTCCTTGTTTTTCAACTTCTTGGGTCTCATTTCTGGATGAAGTTTCCAACAATGATCTTCATCATTTCCATCTTTGGAAAAATGTTTGCATGTTAGTTTTTATTTCTCCAACTTGATGGATGCATTCTTCTTTCCTTTTCCCTTGAACTTACCCTTTCCTTTCTCTCCAGACTCAAAAGTATTCTCACTTATCTCATCTGAAACATCTTTCCCTCTTGCCTCTAGATGTGTGGCCTATACACAAACTTCTTATAAACTTTTAGGGTTAAACATGAGAATTGTATGTCTTAAGTAACTATGCAAACCTCCAATGTATTTCAACAAAGTTTCTTGATATGTCAAATAATACCCAATATTACTGCTTTTCTCCTAAATTATTGAGTATTACTTTGCACACTTTTCCCCTTTCCTTGCCTAAATTTTTTCCAATCCATGATAGATTTTTTCATATATGCTAACGTATAGAATTGTCTTCTCAAGGTAGCAAAAAAATCATTCCAAGAGGTTAAGACCTTACCATGTTTCTTCATGTCCTCTTGAGTTTTGGATTCCCACCAAATAAGAGCTACAATTTCCAATCTTAATCAAGAAAGCCAAATCTTAGTTTCATCATCCTTGATCCTTTGTATCTTGTAATACACTTCAAGCTGACGAACCCAATTATCTAATCTTTCAGAATTTACCCCTCCCTCATACATAGGAAAATAAAAATTTAAGAAAAGTTTTAGAATGGAGTTTTACCATGACCTTTTGGAGAATGTGGAGGTGTATGGGAAGGGCTTGTTATGGAAGATGATGATGGTGAATATGGTGCTGAGGATGGAGGTGAAGAGAATGGTGGTGTCAAAGGTGGTTTGTTGCCATTCCCTCCATTAAATTTTGGAGTATTGTCTCCATCTCCCCCATCTCCTTTTGAAGGCTTATCTCCCTTTGGAGGATTGGAGCTCTCACCTTGCAACCTTGCATTTCTCTCTTCATAGATAAGTTTCACCATTTGTGTCATATCAAATAATACTTTTCTAAAATCTTTTCATCCTCTAACATATTTTCAGGCTCTCCTTCATGTGACATACTTGCTGAATCTTCAAGTACAATTTGAGGTGGAATTTTTGGTGGAGATTGTGCAAATTTGCTCTCCTTTTCCTTGACCTAACTTGAATACTTGCAACCACAAGATTTCCTTCTCCTCTCTTGAGATTCAACCTTTTAAGTATCAAAAACAATTGCAAACAAAATAAACCATCAAAACAACAAAGAACTCTAGCTCTGATACCAAATTGATTTGTATATGAAAATTCTTGAGGATTATGTAAAGTTTTGCAAGTGAATAAATTAGGTTTTTAAGCCTCTGATGTCAAATTATTAAACACATAAACAAGAATTAAAATTTTAGTTTTTGCATAAAATATGAGACAACATCACCATAACAAAAAACACAAAACAACAAATGATGAAGGAGTTCACCCCTCCTGGGCTACATCTCCTGGTATAGCTTCCAATGGTTGGGCCTCTTTCATTATGCTCAAAAAATTGTGTTTACATCAAGTTAAAACAAGTTACAGTGCTCAAATGACTTCAATAATAGATCCAATGGCTTCAGAACTGTCAAAAATCCTTTCCTAGCCTCTTTCTTCTCCCAAAAAGAATAAAAATTCAATAAGATATCCTCTTCCAAATTTTCTCTATTATTCGTTCTACATTTTTCCCCTTTTCCAGCCCTAGGCAACAAATTGCACCTTTTTTGGCAAAGCGGGGTGGAATTTTGGCCCCTTTCCAACGAGATTCCCATCGGCAAGGAGGAAAAAAAATTCCTCCTTAATCGCGTCGGTTAGGCCCATACTTGACAAAATTTGTGCCACGTCACTTAATGCTCGCCGTTGATTTTAGAAATTCCCACCCGTGCCAAACCCCAGGTTTAAGTATGGTTGTGTCAATATGGTTGAGTTCAGGTTAGTGTTTACAGACCTGCGGCATAAAATATTAGCAAGCTACTTGCATGTGAACACATTTAACTGACGAACCTGACCGCTAGTACTTATAGATTAAACTATGGCATCAAATGTTGAGTCTCCGCCATGTGACCTATCTCAACCCACCAAAGTAATCATTACAACCCGTTGCACAAACCTTGGCTCCTAAATTTGGTGATAGGGTATATGCAAAGGTTTTTTGGTGGTTTTATTCTCCGATGAAACATATGCAATGAACTTTGGTTAAGGTTCATGTGGTGGATACATGGGTTTTAAAACATGGTTTGATTGCCGATAATACAATATGCCATGATTTTAGCTTAAAACTATATATTAGGGCCATGGTTAGCCCCTAACCCTAGTATGTGGATCGGGGTCGGGGGTAAACCCTGGTCCGCACCCTCAATGCCATATCAATGAAACTTTAAATATGAATGAGACTCTTAGGGGTTAAGAAAATCATGCAGTGGAAACGGTAAGAGGTTTGGTGGTCTTATTGGAGGTCATGCGTTCAAGTCCTCATGATGTTGCTTGGTCCTTAAAATTTGTTTACAAGACCACCAAGAGGCCATGTGGCAACCTCTGGCTGGCCCACATGGTCCTCCCTGGTTGGTCCACCTCATAAACCTAAAAACCAATAAAAATCAACCACATCTACACCAATACCAACCTGCTAAGTGTCTAATAGGGATTGGCCAAAGAAGAAAAATCAACTTGCCATGTAAGGGCCCCGCTAATAGTACTGACTACTGACTGTGCAACCCTATACATTCAAAAAACATTTTTTGTAGATGTTTCAAAAAATGAACATGTTATCACCAAAATAGGACCTGATAAGCTGCTGGTCAGGCTACCTCAGTGTAACTATTTCAAACCAGACTTTTAGTTGAGGCTTAGCCTCCTCAACTTGAGAGGGCTCTCTCAATAGGTTTATGATTTTCAAATAAGGATTAGATGGCTAACTCTATGAGTAAAATGGATAAAAATGGATAATTGGTTGTACTTCTAATCAACAAATATCTATTGGGCTTATGGAGTCAAGTGTGTTTTCACAAAACATGAGTATCAACTTCATATGGAAGTCAGGGCATTTCAGGGTTTAGATGCATCAACAGAACAATAGGACAGAAAATAAACACAATTCATGAACATATGAAGATAGTTAGAGCCCCTTCAGTGAATTCTAAGTAACATAAATTCATGCCACTGCAAGTAATTGAAAAAGGAAAACCATGATAATATCAAACATCAATAACCCTTTCTGAATCCTCAGTGATGAAACCAATATCTCTGTATTAATATAAAAACACAATTTCTGCTACAACAAAACAATATGCTTGTTAATGAAAATTTCCAACCCTATGCAATTCGAATTCTTGTCTCTTATAGAGTCATCATCACATTCTTGGATTCTCTCCAAATACTTGAGAAAAATTTGAATTTGCTAGCTTGACACCTATCAACTACTAAAACAAACTTTTAATTACATCTGACAGTTAAACTGTCTGTTCTAGAGTCCTAATACAACTAGGATTAAAACTCTTTATTATAACTTAACAACCTTATCTAAACATTAAATATTCTATCTGACAACTGCTCCTCCTAAAATTTGACCTTGATGATTTCCATCTCCTTGCTGTTAGACTGTATTGATTTGCTTCTTATCTGCCATGAAAGATAGGAACATGTTCCTTGAAAAATAGCTATAGTGTTTCATTTATGTTTCTTCAAACCATCTGCTGACCAACTTGTGCTCAAAAACATGTGGCAATGTCTTATTAAACTCATGTGACTTCGCCCTTCCAGCTGTGCCCAAACCAAACTTTGAAGGAGTGCCAAAATTGTTAACATTATTGCGCTACGAAACTATCTGTTGTTTTCGTAGCGTAGAACTTTACCTTTGAAAAATTCACTTGGAACCTTCATTTTTCTGTGTTTTTCCATTGGATCTTCACTTGTGATCTTTATACCTTCTTCAGCAGCATCGAGGTTTAAAAAACAAGCCTTTTCTCCCTTTGAAACCTTGCAAAATTGTTCAAACTGCATCTTACAGCAGTTTCGTAGTGCACTATGGAACTGCTGTGCATGACACCTACAGTAGTTTTGTAGCGCGCTACGAAACTAATGTGTCTATCTTTTCATAGATTTTTCCAAAATTTTAAGTTTCAAACCTTTACTGCCATCCTTCCAGTTATATATAAGCTCTCATAATCAACAAAAATCAACTCTGAATTACTTTCAAAAATGAAATCTTTCCACATAACACCAAAAATGTGTTAGGAGATGTCACTTACTGTTTATACTCGTTTTTGCTGTGGTTGATCTTCAGGCTTTGCTAGCTGTATTTCAAGATCTTCAACTTGCCTTTTTAGCCTTCTATTACTAGCTCTTAGTTTGGTATTAACCATCCTTATAAACTTTTCTTCCTTGATTGCAGGGATGGTCCATATGTAGAATTGATCCTCACTGTTGATTGACTCAATGTTTGAAACCTTTTCTAGCTCCCACAAACCTTTCAACCTCTCAAAGTTTGACCTTTCTACAACATGCATTCTCACTTTCTTCTTCAATTTATCAATTTCAATGTTTGCAAGTCTGATTTTATCTTTAACCTCCACATAACTACTCTTTTCTCTTTGAGTATTAAAAACTCTGTTTCTGTATTCTTTAAGCATTGGAGATGATACATTTATGGGTTCTTAAAAAAAAATTGCATCCTCACCTCTTGTTTGGTCTATCTCCATGTGTGGCTACTACAATTTCTTAGACTACCTAGTCAGGGGTTTTCTAGGCTTAAAGACAAACTCTGACACTTCATCCTCAAAATCTAATTTTTTGGATGTTTTCAATTTCTTTGATTTACCACCTGTATCCAGTTTGATGAAATTTTCTTGAACCAGGGGAGACTCTTCAATGTCAATAGCTTGTAATATATCATTCAAGTCACCTCTTAATTCCAAGTTTTCATTTGTGACCACAACCTTACCCTTCTCGTTTGACCTTTAACTCCTAGTCAACTTCTTCTGAGTTGTTTTACTAGTTGACTGTTCCTGAATTGTCTCTTTGAGATGAGTTCTCTTCTTCTGTGCAGATTGATGAGTCCTTCAGATATTCAGTGATGTGTTTATCATTGGTTCCTTAACCTATGTCCTGGGATTAATCTTGACAAACCTCCTTGATTTTGTTTCTGCAGGTTCAATAGTCTTTGATGGAGATGTTTCTTTGACTTGAGGGATAGCACCTGTTCCTTCAACCCCTATTCCACTCAAAAAGAGAAATGTATACCATTCTATATTCACTTTCTCAAGCTCATGCAAAACTATTAACTTGACTAGACCATGATGAGATAATGAGGTTTCACATGCTTGAGTTTTCATTTGTACTTTGTCTGCCATCTTGGCTAGACTTCGAAATAGAAAGGAAGGTAAGTCTAGAGAGATTGTTCCTGTGAAATGCAATAAGAGTTTAAAGTGGTAAGTGTACACCTTGTGGTATCTCCATTCGCAGGTGAAGTACCTTTGGATGTTGTGGAGCAGATTGGAAAATGCATCCTTGACATAACTTCTTGGCACAGCTTTGTTCAAATCAGTATCCATAAACTCTGGTTTCAAAAAGATTTTGCAGGGTTGCATTTCAAACCTAAAATTCTTGAACCATCTATCTTCCCTAGTTGGAATTTCTATGACTGCTGATATAACTTCAGGAGAAATTGGTCAATTGAGAAAACCAACCTTTGTGTTTGACCCTGTGAAGTTATGCCCTCCTTGAAGCTTTTTGTAGAACCTCCAGCACCCCACCTTCTTGAAGGCTTCTTCAACAGATTTATCTCTTGTGAGAGCTTCTAAACCTTCAGGTTCTATTCTCAGACAATGACCAGACCTGTGATTTCTCTTTTCTTCTGTCATCTTCCTCTTGAAAACCCTTTGTCTTTAGCAAGCCTGTAATAGACCTCCTTGTTGGATGAACTGGCTCGCTTGAAAATTTGGTTCAGCCTCGTTTGATTAGAAATCCTGTTTCAGCCAGCAATTATTTCCAAACTCTCTTGATTAGCAAATATTGAAACTGCTGACATAACATCAATTGGGTTTAGCCTCGCTTGATTGAAATTATGCCTTTCTTGAAAACTTAAGGAAAGCTCTAGTTTCTTATCATGAGCTTCTCTTTCAAACAATAGATATGCATGCAGTGTTTTCATTGCATGAGACAAAATTGATGATAACCAACCCTTTTTCAAATTTGAAAAGGACCAATGAAAAATGACCCCTAACGAATCTCATATTGATTTCATAATTTCTTTGGATGGTTGCATGCGTGAGGGAGGACTTGTGGATTGACACCTAATTATGAAAATTTAACCAAAATTGATGGATGTGACAGCTAAACCGAAAAATTTTGAATCCCCGATTTCGTAGCGCTGGTAATGTGATTTCAGGATTTTGCGCTGTGAAAAGACCAACATTTTCGTAGTGCAGAAGCAATTTTTTACACTGAGTGTGGTACGAAAACGTGGTTTCATGGGTTATTCAAACTTTAAAAAAAAAAAAAAAGTTTTCAAAACGTGGTATGAGACTTCTAAAGAGTAAAGCAAGGTTTATGAAATTTATTTGGTGATGAAATGAGACTTGTAACCTATGGCTTAGACCCTATAAAACATAAAAATGACTCAAACCCTATCTAATACCATGACTTAGGAGCAAGTATAAATCGACCAAGTTTAGAAAATTTTAATAGTGATAACAGAACAAAACTCGATTACAGGAGCATACAATGCTGGTTTTGAGTGAAACAAGTTGTCCCAGATTCAGAATGGTGAGATATACACAGTTGTTCTAGTTTCACACCATTCTGCCAAGAATTTTGATCATAAAATTGATCCATCGGATCACGATATGTCATTTCTTCCAGAAGCTAGGGTTTCTTCTTTCAAGAAGAAGCAATCAATCCATAAGCCCAAGGCGTTCTTCTACAATCCTTTTTATCTAGATAAGGTTAATTTTTTTTTGTCTAGGGTTTTAAATCCAAACCCAAACCCTAGTTGAATAACACTTGTCTTCATCTTTCCTATTTTTGATATCAACCTCATGAATAATCAGTCCTAGGCTTTTGAGTAACATTCATCCTTGCATTATTTTCCAACTTTTTCATTTTCAACAATATAAATCCCAGGGTTTCACAAACCTTAGGGATTTATTATTCAAACCCTTGCTAGGTTTTAAAACCCTTATAAACCCTATATTTTTCAAACTCATCAATATTCCATCTTTCAACAATAATCTGATCAGACTTTAGGTTCATGATACAACACCCTTTCTCTTGACATCCCTATAGTTATTTCCAATGTTCAAATTTACCTACTTCAGATTGAGAAAATATTTTACCACAATGTTAATGTAACAACTATGTTGTCTATGCAATAGGTTTCCTCACTCATGTAAAATATTGATGCCAAAAATTATCAAGAGAGACACTGGTCTTCAAGACATGTGTCATCTTTAAACGTAACAGACCTAGAAAAAGATTTTTTACAGTCTTGATTGAATCATGAGATTCCAAAACAATGTCATGACACCAATTCTTTCACTTGCAACTTATTTGTCCATTAATGAGACACTGAGCCACCCATAATTGTTTGAATACTCTAAAGGTTAGAACAAAAAATAACAAGAAGATAATTAGTGAAATAACAATATTCCTCATCATATTATTGAAGACTTATAGAGGAGCATGTCTTTCAAAAACATATAATATATTTTCCCAGGTGACATGGTGAGCTTAAGATCAATTAGGTCTACCTTTATCAATGTAATCCATCATTATTTTATGTATAACAATATCAATACACCATAGATATGAATCCTCCATGAACTTGTGCCATAGAGAAGAGCTCCGGTTATAGAGATGATCTTGAACTTATTAGCCTTCTGATATCACCATATACTTATGCACATAAAATAATGATTTCGAACAAGCCTTAACCTTATATTTATTAGAGATAAATAGGTTTAGAATAGAATAAAACTAGGCCTCAATCTTCACTCTCTAGATTGTATACTTATACAAAACTCATAGATACAATAATACCATTGTGACTTTGAGTTCATGGATGTAACTTGGATGTCATAACTTGAATTTTATAGAGGGGTAATGTAACTTGAATTCTTCTTCAATTTTGGATCACTGGACCTTCCACAGAGGCTCAGAATCACATCAGAATCACATACTTGGTCTTGGAATATTTACTAGATTGATTCCATATTTGCATAAGAATACTATCACAAAAAATTCATATCACTTACCTCAGAAATTTCGAATCATAAATGAAATTTAGATGCCATAGAGAGCTTGAATGCCTCCTTAACTTTGGTTCAACCATAGAGGAAAAATTGCATAGTTCCATAATTCATATTGTACCTCAGACTTCACACTCCTTCCATAGGGATGAAATTACTTAGGTCTACATGGTTTCCATAGAAAAATAGGTGTGTTAGGTTCACAATTTTCCGACATAAACTAGGTGTCCTAGGTCTACAAGAAGATAGTTGATTTTGCCTTTTATTCGACCTTGATCACAAACATTAACATAGATATTGGATTAGAGATAAATTGATGGGTTCACAACAAATATTCTCAACCTCATTTCCAAATAATCTTGAGCGAGGGAAAAACAAGAGATATGATGCCACAAGACTCATATATTTCCACAAACAAACCTGTAAACTATAGATAATAGTCCCACAAAAGAGCTTGCATAACATAGATACTATATGGTCCTATGACACAACTGTCAGCCACATGATGTGACCTTTTCTATAGATAACATACCTAGGTTCAGATATTATCACTCTTCCACAAATATAATTTAGATGTCTTAAGTCAAGGAGTTTCAACACATAGATGGATTTGAGGACATTCAAACTTGATTTTTGGGTAGGATAACTCCTGAAATCATTCACTGATTTTGAATAATAAGACATTGGCCTTAACTCATCCTACAACCTCGAACAAGGGTCTTGTCCCTCTCAGAAATTGTCTTGGCAGTCATAAATAATATCACAGGAAAACACAACTTGTGCCAATAATTTGCATTGTCTCGGAATCTTAAAATAACATCGAAAAGAGTCTCAGAAAACTTCATATAGGAGTGACACAACACCACTTAAGAGTGATCATGATGCTTCTCATCCAAAAATACTCTTCAACCTGGATATGATACCATATTGATATTTATATGGAAAACAAGCTATCACAATTTTCTTCAACAAATAGCCTTAATTACATAACATCCAATATCATTAAGCAATTATACAGAAAAATTTTCAACTAATAAACATGAAAGAGTAGTAGAAAGTAACCATGAGACAATGAGTCAAGAGACACAGAAATTAGGCCTTAGGCCAGGGCAAACTCCATAAGGGGGAAACACATAAATCTTTCCTTATGAGAGAGAGAGTTCAAAAATTCATTAATACATCTAGAAAAACAAAACATAATAGAAAAATAGAAACAAGTGCCAAGTCTCGCTAAGATTTTTTGCCTCCTCCTCTTCCTTCCTTTACTAGAAAAAATACAAAACTATAGACCATTGATATGCAAAATTAGGAGGAGAGGCTCAAATATTTATAGTCTTCCAAAGGGAATCGAATGGGTGCCTCCAAGGGGCACTTAGACAATAAGAGGTTGAATTAAGTAATTTAGGAGGCATAATAGAAGTTCAAAATTTTCTATTTATTCAGATGATGAAAATACCGACCATGGCTACCATATTTACAATAACCCCAAGTCATTGGAGTCATACATATTCTACCATATAATTCTTCAAATGGAACTATCCCCAATGATGCATGATGTCATGGTATATGCAAACTTCACCAAGTGTAAATAATCTTCTCACTTACATGTTTTGTCCATCACATACATGTGAATCAATATGTCTTCAATCATTTGATTCACTCTTTTAATTTGTCCATCTATCTATGGATGATGGGAATTGATAAAATTTAACTTGGTACCTAAGTATTTGAAGATTTTCTTCTAAAAACTAGAATTAATCTTTGTATCCTTGTCAGATATGATTGCACTAGAACCATGTAATATAAATTTCTCCTTGATGAATATTTTTACAATGTCAGTAGCCCTACGATAATATTTAATAGAAAAAAAATGATCTACTGGGTCAATTAATCCACTATAACCATGATATAATCATGTCACTTCATTATTTATAGTAATTCAAGAATATAATCCATTCTTATAATTTTCATTTCAGAAGTGGTAAAGGTTAGTGTTGACCCTTCCCCCTTTTTAGGAGCTTAGCCCCTTCTTTTTCTCTTTTTCCATAGAGTCATGCTTTTTACTAAGGTGCCTATATATATTCCAAGTCACTAAGAATGAGTGCCAAGGAACTTGCCCTAGTAAGCACCAAGTTCTAGTGTTGTAGCCAAGAATTTACCCGTTCCTTTGGTTTTAATCACATAGTATAAGTTGAAGGGTAGATAATTGCATGTTGTTCTTCTTGGATTCATTGTTTCCTTTTTGATCTAAAGAATAATGAGTTCAAATAATATCCCCATGGTTAGAACATCATTATTCCTAGCATGAATCCTTGATAGTACTACCTAATATTTCACAATGATGAGGATGACCAATGTACCACAATATGTTATCTTACAAAGTAGAGTGCCAAGTACCCAACTTTTGATAATTTGATTTCATTACACTTGGATTAAAACCTCTAAGTTATGGTTGGCACCATTACCTCATTTTGGTCAAATAATCCATGACTTGGAACCATCCTAGATAGTCATGAGTGAAATTTGTTTCAAATTTAGATTTTCTTCAATTAAATTGAAGAGATTAGACATTTTCAAATAACAATATTCAAAACAAGCCTTCAAATGAAATTAAAAGACTAATTTTATGTAATAAAGAAAACTAGTTCTAACATGTATTCTCATATACAAAGGGAATCATATTCTTGTTTAATCAACATTAAAAATAATAATGAAAGAAAACGAAGTAGAATAAAAAGACATATTTTTCTAAGATAATGCTGCTTAAGGTATAGTATTGTTTAAAGAAAATATATTTTACAAATATATTCAAAACTAAATATTCCTTAATACTTGCATTGGGAAATTAAAAATAGAAAAAAAATTTATAATATAAAATTTAGGAAATATTATATACACATCCGTAACGTATTTAGTCTTTTCTTGTATCTTTCAAAGAAAACTGTGTAGACTTTTACCCTGTCCAATGTTTCGGGTGGACACTCCACCCATCTTCAGGGACTAGAAAGCAAATAGATGGTAAGCATGATAGCTAATAAGAACTATAAATAATAATATCTCAGAGATTTGAATAACGGTAACAAGGATGGAAAATATTAAATTAAATTATCAATGGTCAAATGAGGTGAAGGAGATAAATTATTAAATTATCAACAATCAAATGAGACGAGGGAGATGAATTAAAGGTTAATTAATTAAATAAATGGTTAAATTAAATGGTCAAAGAAAGAATAGATAAGGTTAAAATAAAAGATAAATTAATTGAAATTTTAGGAAAAAGGAAAGGGAAGGGGGAACAATATGAGATTAAATAAAATATTGATCATATTGTCATCCTTTGCTTAAAAATATTATCTCATATTGTTCCCCTTTCTAAAATTTCAATTAATTTCTCATTTTTGTTTATTTGTCAAGTCCTTTGATTTCATCATATATTACATCAGGCTTGACCTATGGCTTGAGAAACCACAACCCAGAGGAATCTAAGCTATCAAAATCACCCAGGGATCGCACTCGGCCTGGGCCACACCAACCCTTGACATGATTGGAATTTTGTCCGCAGAGTTTCAAACTGACGACCTTCACATAATGGAGTGACTTAACATCACACCCCATCATTGCCTATTCTACATCCCATATGCAATTAATTTCTCTTCTATTTTAAACTTAGTTATTATTTCATTGATCGTTTAATTTAACCATTAGTTTATCCCATTGATAATTTAATCTAATATTTTCCATGCTTGTTAACGTTATTCCAATCTCGAGGCTATTATTATTTATAGGTCTGATCAACTCTCACACTTACCATAAGTTTTCTTTCTAGTCCCTCATGATGGGTGGAGTGTTTACCCTAAACGTCGGACATGATAAACGTCTACATGGGTTTCTCCAAAAGATACAAGCAATATCAATAACTGTGAAAATCCCCACTCTCAAATATTTAATTTTCACATAGTTAAGTAATAAATATTGTAAATCACAAAAAATGAAATGAAAGATGTCATGAAAATAGTATATAATATTATGATTCGTAATTGCAAAATTCATCATGTGAATAGCTTCACCAGTCATGTTGATATATCAAAAATTTTATACTGATAAAAACATGTTTTCTGATATTGAATCTCTGAAAACTATATTAATACAAAATATGAAGTATTTACTAAAGTATGAAAAATAAAATACAATTTTCTAATTACCTAGGGGATGAATCTTTGAAACACAAAATGATCATTAAAGTTTTAAAAACTCTAAAGAAATGTTAGAGAATGCAATAAGGAAGCTATTAATTCAATTTCTCCTTAACCTTTTCTCCTTAACCTTAATAATTTCTTGTGAACTTTATTTATCTTCTTATGTTTCTTTATTAGATCTTTTTCATGAAACAATTATCATGTGCAAAAATAATAAAAACAATGGACAAATAAATTAGGCTCCAAGCCAAGACAAAACCTCTCCAAGGGGAAAACCTCTGTAAGGGGAAAACCCAAAAAAATCTCTTCTCTTCTTATAAAATCTTCTTCAAATGAGAAAACCAAGACCTGAACCTCAATATCAAAGCATCATCTAACACCAAATCAGCCCTCCAATAAGCCCTTTCAATTAGGTCAAAGTACAACAAATTCAACGAGAGTCAAACCCTTCCAAAACTGCACCAAACTTAGAATTTTGGCCCCTGACTTCAATATTTAGGGCCTATAGTAGGTCTACAAATTTGGACCCCACAACAACTTAGAATATTCACATGTGTGAGAGAAAAATAGGGCAAACCTTGACCAAAAACTTGATTTTCCTTTCTTCTTTCTTTAACTTCTTGTCTCCTTGCCTTTCTTGACTTTCTTCTTGGATTTCACACCAAGATCAAACTTCTTGATTGCAGATAGAATTGGTTGCCAAGTGAGGTTGAGAAAATTCTATTTATACTCATTTGTGGAGGTCGAATAGCCTTGTTTGAGCCGACTTGTCTCTGCCAAGGTTCAATTTGTGCTAGGAGGCTTATTTTGGCTATCTTGATTCACAATAAAATATTTTACATGGTACATCTTGCCCAAATGGGTCTTATATATATGACATTGACTCTCTTGACTCATGAAAATAAATCTTATGACATGAAAACTCATAGAATCATGAAGAATATGCTTTACCTAGAAGACCAATCAAAATAAGCATGAAACCCATGCTTTAAAACAATAATTTTTCTTTCTTCTTTTTCTTATTACATAAGATATACATATTGACTTGATTACAATAACACTTAAAATAGCTACATTTTCCAACAAGAAAAATATTGAAACAAATACTAGAAGCAATTTATCCCTTTAATTGATAATAGATCATTTCCTCTTTGATACATTTTCCATTTTATCTTCTTGTGCTTAAACATTCCTTATTTAAATTAACAATTTCCAAAAATCAGAATGAGTGGAAGAGTGGAACTCATTTTTTTTGGAAAACCATTACATTTTCATACTTCCATACTTAAAATAATTGTGATGTGTCTGCTTATACATGCATTCTTCTTTTTACTTTGCTAAGGATATGGTGTTGACATGGATGTGACTCGAGGTACTTGCACTCTTGGTGGATCATTTCTCCTCTATTTAACAATTTGGTGCCATTCATTTCCTTTTGGATGCTTAAATGCCACCACCTTCTAAGCAATAATGTCTAATTCAATAAAAAGTCAATAAATATTGGTTGCAAGCTGTTGTCAACTTATATAGCAAGGAGCAGTATGATATAACAAGGACAATTAGCAGAACAAGGCTCTTTTTCTATTTTAGTTTTAACAAGAAAGATCAATGTAGATGGAACCAGAATATTCACAAACTCAGCATAATGAAAGGAACACTGCAGAGGCAAGGAGTGAATTCTCAATATAAATGTATCAAAAAACTCAAAGACAGCTTGCTGTAAAGAGGGCTGGATTCTAAAAATGCTTTACAGAGATTGAAAATCAGATGACATTTGCTGTGTAAGAAATATAGAAGGAATACTAACTACTAATGAGATGAAATTCCATAAACATATCTGAACATGAGATGGGCTTAAGATAATAAGAATCCATACATGTCCATAGCTTTCAAAAAATAACATCCCATAGCATTTAATATAGAAGAAACGTGGATGAAGTTGAAAATGAAACAACATATCATGACTGAGCCATATTTAAAGTGCCAGACAGGTTTAGCATAAGTATCGATTGTGATAAATTCATACCAGAACCAGTGAGCCACTCGCATTCCAGAGCATGATACAAGAAGGATGGAAATAGTGAAATGAACAGCTAAAATATATTACATAAGAAAATATTACAAACTATAAAGCATCAAGACCAGAATCCTCATTAAAGGTAAAACTCCTTATCGTTGAGACCCAACAGGCTCTTCACATTTGTATTAAAACTTCAACAAAATGCATACAAGAAACTCTTTCACAGCAAATTCTTAAGAAAATCTAGAACCTGTTTTTCTCTTTAGTTGCTACTTATATAGAAGCCTCAGAAACATGAGCGAGAAGATATTTTTAAGAAAAATATCTTCCTCGCGTGCTGGTAATCAGTTTGAGGTCTCCATAAAAAATAACCAAAATTCATGATGAGGAATATGGGGCATCTCATCATTGTCAGTTAGGCTCACGGCCGTTTTAAACCAAAAATATTAAACAACAATTTCTGACAGAAAGTAAAATGCAGGAGTGGAATGTGAATTCCACTCGAAATTTAAAAGTAACAAACTAAAATGAAAGTAAAAGGCCACTAGGGCCGAATCATGAATTGACAATGTTCACTGACGAGGTGGAGTTGAGGCGGTCGCTGTCAAAGACGGCGGAATGTTGGCTGAGAGGAATCGATTTGCCTCTGATGTGGCAGTAGAGGCTTTTCTGCTTGTAGATCTTCATGATTTTATTTAATTCTGATTTAATTTGGAGGATGGGATTTTGATAATCAAACTTATCCGTAATCCCCAAATTGTCTCCAATCTTCTGTTTCTGCCGTGGCAGGTCTTCGACACTGATACTCTTCAATCTTCTGTTTCTTCCATGATCTCGTGTGTCTTGTTGATGTGTAGCGCTGCGCAGGGCTCACAAGGCATCAATGCCTATGAAGCATTGACGAGACGTGGAGTTTGAACCCTGATAATGACTGTAACAAAGTAGAAGTTGTGGGATCCCAGCATGACGGGGGGCGATTAGGAATGAACCGTCAGATCCCGAGAGATCAACGGTTGCGATCTAATTGCATCGAAACAAAGCGAGGCTGAAACTCCGAAGGAGAAATATGAATGAATAGGGCGATGCAATTAGGGCTATTGATCTAACTTGGATGGACGGTCACGATTGGATCGGTGGATCGCAATTGGGGAAGGTGGCGGGTGACACATTTAAGAACTTGCGATTGGCGATGCACGATTCAGCGCCAACCATCTGATCTGGAAAAAGATCGACGACAGAGACTCAATCGACGTGGAGATGGACGGAGGGTAAAGGAGTGGAGCGGGAGAAATAAGGGCCGTTGGATTAAGGGAAATCGACGGCGGAGATTACAATTAGAGGATCGCAATCAGGGAGTGCAGCGGGCGACACACTTTAAAAGTTGTGATTGCGATCGGTGCGGTGGTGCGATGGCCGTCCGATCCAACATCGAATCAACGGTGGAGATGAGCATCGGAGGGGTGAAAGAATCAGGGCGATGGGCGTGACAGGACTTGCGCGGACTGTCGGATCCGTATAGATCGACGGTAGGTATTGCACCCATGCTCCACAGACCATAACACCATCGCGTCAGAGCTTTTGACTTTGCAAAGAAAATGCACCCCACTCCGACCTTCCGATTGCGATTAGCACCCACGCCTTAAGCGCTCGGTTCTGGGCACGGGTCATGTGGGGAAACGGTTCGAGGGGGCTGGCCGAAAGGGGCTAGGCCTGATATATGAAGGAAAGTGGGTTTTTGGCCTATTTTTAATGCATTTTAAGGCCAGAGGAGGCATTCGGTAAAGGGAATAAGGGGTTTTAAGTTGAATAAAGGTAATTTAAAAGGCTTAAAAGGGGATTTGGGATGATTTAAAGGATAAGTGGGGAATTTAGAATGGGAAGAAGAATGATGAAAATAGAGGCTTAGAGGGAATGAAATAAGAGGGAAAAGGGGGCCTTTTGGGTATTTTCTTCACAAACAGAGAGGATTTAAAACTGGGAACAACAGTGAGGATTTATCAAAGGAAAAGGCATAAGGAGGCTTCGAGGATGATGTGTTTTTAGAGGGAATGCATTCCTTGAAGGCTCAAAGACAGTTTGGCCCCCTGTTTACTTGTCAAAAAATTCATAGGGGGCTAACATGATCAACATTGGCTCCATCTGGGGACGACATGTTCATCCTTGAGCGTGTCGAGAACTTCACAGACCACCTGTTAATCTTCTGTGTGGACACCACTCTTCAGCACCTTTCATTTTTCTCTTCATGATTCATCACGACACACACATCATTGGAACAAAGATGAAAACATAAAACTAATGTACAGTATGATACATCAGGCTCTCTCAGCTTGAATCAGAACTGGAAGTAAGGTTTGAGGAACTGACTATTTACAGGGGCATCAAGCAAGTCTCCCTGTAAATTTTCCAACTTGAAAGTGTTGTTGCCCCTTTGTTCCACGATTTTAAAAGGGCCGAACAAGAATGGGTCGAATTTACCATGTTTCCCCTTTTTAGCTCTTCGAATATCCCATCTGAGCACTAAATCCCCAACCTGCAACTTCCTATCCTTGGCATGCTGATCAAAAAGGTCCTTCATCTTCTCTTGATATTCAGTTAGCCTCTGACTTACCTGGTTCCGTGTTTCTTCTAACTCCACCAGCTGATTGATTCTCCTGGTCACATCATCGGGTTCTTCTTGACTTTCTTGCATGAATCGGGCTACTAGTAAAGCTAACTGTATAGGGAATACTGCTGCCCTCCGATATACTAATTCATATGGGGACTTCCCGGTTGCTCTCTTGCTGGTAATCCTGTTGGCCCACAGAGCGAATTTCAACTAGGAATCCCAATTTTTCTGATTTTCGTTAATAGCCTTCTTTAGTGCCCTCACCAGGGTTTTATTTGAAGACTCTTCCAGGCCATTTCCTTGTGGGTAATAGGCCTTAGAGTGACCTAGCACAATGTTATACTGCTCGCAGAAACTGACAAACTTTGCAGACTTAAAGGCCTGTGCATTGTCGGTCACTATCTTGGCAGGGCAGCCAAATCTGGATATGATATTTTCTTCCATAAATTTCATTACCACAGCATCTGTTGCATTCCTTGCAGGTATAGCTTCCACCCACTTCGTGAAATAATATGTGGCAGCTAATATCCACTTATGTTGACCACTTGATGGAGGATGTATTTCACCGATAAAGTCAATTCCCCATTGCTGGAATGGTTCATCCACATGAACAGGGATCATGGGCAGAGGTGCCAACTTCTGTCTTTCAGCAAACCTTTGGCATTTCTCACAAGCTCTAACCTGGGCAAACACATCTCCAAAGAGTTTGGGCTAGAAGAAACCAGCCTTCAGGATTTTGTGTGCAGTAGCCCTCCAACTATAATGACCCCCACAGATTCCTTCATGAAATTCGGCCATTATACTCTCTACCTCGTCCTTTGTGAGACATAGGAGCAGGATGCCTGAGGGATCTCACCATTACAACCGACCATTTGCAACAAAATACTTCTGTGATCTCAATCTTAGTATTCTGTATTTAGCTTTGTCACAGCTAGGAGGGCATCTGAGTGTTAGAAGATATTCCACTATCTCTTTGTACCACGGGCTGATGAGGTACTTCATATGTGTCTTCTGAGTAGCTATCTCTACTCCCTGTTGCTCTTCTTTCTTCTTAGAATCCTCATTTGCTATCATGGACAGATTTATACCCAGAGCCTGACAGTTTGACTCGGACAAGATTTTGGCTAGCCCTTGTCCCTTGATCAGTTTGGTAGGGCGGATGTCTAGCTCATACTCTTGTATTTTGGCAATCCATTTCCCTCTTTTCCCTTTGCTATCTCCTTGGATAAGAATATCTTTTACAGCTGATGTAGGCACAAACGTAGTGATATGGGACTGCAAGACATACATGTGAAATGCTTTAAGAGACTTCACCAGGGCATGTGCCTGCTTTTCTAATATGTTATATTTCAGCTCTGCATCACAGAGCACCTGACTGAAGAAAGCGATGGGCTGCTCATACCCTTCTTCATTTTTCTGCAATAAAACTCCTGCCACTGTATGAGGTGATGCAAATGAAAAGATCATGAAAGGTTTGGCATAGTCTGGTTCAGCTAGCACAGGGGCTTCAGCAAAGGCATTTTTTATCCTGGAAAAGGCCTCTCGTGATTCCTGGGACCACTTTATCTCATTATTTTTCTTCAGCATGTCAGTTATATGTCTAACTATCTCAGCATAGTTAGGGATAAACCTCCTTAGAAAGTTAATGCGCCCTAAGAACACCTGCACCTCATTTTTATTTATTGGAAGAGAAATGCCATTTATAACTTCTACTCTCTTAGGATCTATTCTTACCCCATCTTTGTTTAAAATATGTCCCAAAAGCTTACCTTCTTCTAATGAAAACAATGACTTCTGTGGATTGAGAGACAAACCATACCTTCTGCACTTCTCGAAAGTTCTACGCAAGTGTTCAATGTGCTCTGAATCATCTTTTGAGAACACAGTGATATCATCCAGATATACTACCACAAAATTATCTTTCTCCCCAACAAAGGCAATGTCCATGGCCCTTTGAAAAGTGGCCCCTGCGTTGATCAACCCAAAAGGCATCCTAGCATACATAAACGTACCCCATGGTGTGGTAAAGGCAGTCTTCTTCTGATCTTCTGGTAGTACAGCCACATGATTGTAACCAGAGAATCCATCCATCATTGACATATGAGAAGCTCCTACCACTTTTTGCAGGATGTGATCCATCTTGGGCAGGGGATAATTATCCTTTAATGATGCTCGGTTTAAATTTCGGAAATCCACACATAGCCTTATTTATCCATTCTTTTTCTGGACAGGGACTAGGTTTTCTACCCACTCAGAATATCTCAATGGCACAATGATTTTTTCCTTCAACGGTTTCTTAATTTCCTTCTCAATGGAGGGAAGCAGCAGGGGATTTATCTGTCTAAGCTTCTGTTTATGTGGCTTCGCATCTCTCTTCAGTGGAATTTTATGTTGCATGATGCTGATATCTAAGGTTTTTAGGTCCTGATAAGACCATGCAAATACATCTTTGTATGACTGGAATAATTTTTGGTAGAGCTCTTTATACTCCTCTGGGACTTTCTTGGATATCTTCACAATTTTGGGGTCAGCATCAGTATCAAGGTTAAGATCTTCCACCTGATTTTCCTCCACAACTTTGTTCGGCTGCAATGGGACATCATTCTTGTTAAACAACCTTTCTAAGGGCACTAGTCCTCGGGGTATAACGTTTCCTTTTAGCTGCAGAACTTTATGGCCCGCCACCTTTTCTTCCCATTTATTTTCTGAAATATCCTTAGCCTCTTCTTCTTCACAAGCATCAATCTCCATGTTGGAGAATTCCCCTACTATTTCCAGGAATCTTTTCACTTGTTATTCATCCTCAAACACCTGCCAATGTTTGATTTTATCTAGGATTGATGGTCGATAATGTACCTCAATTTCATATCTTAAGAGAGGGTTTTGAGGTGGACGAAAGGTATTGGTAGCCACTGCAAGGGAGTCTGCCATCCTATTCTCCTCCTGGGGCATGAAATGAATATTAAATGCCAAGAAAAAATTCTCCACCAGATCCCAAACTTCGTTCCTATAAGCCCTCAGCCTAGGATGTTTGGTTTGGCACTGATTCTTCACTTGTCTAACCACCAGTTCCGAATCTCCCAAAACCTTTAAACTCTGTATGTTCATACTCCTGGCTGTCTGTAACCCTAACAGAAGTGCTTCATACTTGGCCACATTATTAGTGGCTTCATACTCTAGTTTGAAAGACAATGGGACCCATTGGCCTGTAGGAGAAATCAATAATACTCCAGCCCCATTACCTTCTCTGGAGTTTGCTCCATCAAAATGAAGTGTCTAGATTCCTGCTTCATGGCTCTCTATGGACTGCTCGGTCTTGATCTGGAAAAATGATGGTTCATGAGTGTAATATTGATCTTCTTCCAGCATCAAACATGAGAAATCTCCCTCCTTACTATAAACTGGAGAATTAACTGAGTTGTCAGCCTTGGTAACCGTCTTGACAAATCTAGTTTCTTGGTACAACCTCCTCTCTGGCCACCAAAAACCGGGATAGTAGCATAGGTCAGTTCCAACTTGATTGACCCACCAATTTTAGTCCCCCAGGACCTTGACAGCAACATTCCAAAGCGAGCTGGGATGTCAGCCACCACAATGTCCATCACCACACTTTTTGCTGGGATTTGGGCCAAATTGACCACCAAATCCTTGATCATACCCAAGCATTTAACTCTTTTGGAATCAAATGAATAGAGGTCTTTGTATGGATGAGTGATTTGTAATCCTAGTTGTTCCATGACCGATAGGGGCAATAGGTTATGAGAAGCTCCTGAATCTAACATGCAGTTATGCAACAGTAGGTCATGAATTAATAAGGACACATAAAAAGGGGGATTAGAAGCATCTAATTCCTCAACATGTGGGGCAAATACAACCATGGGTCTTTCTTCTTGAAGGTTTAGACTGTCTGGAATATGTGCTACTTCTGGGGGAAGCATAAAGGATGTGACATGGGACTGATATGCAGTCTGCTTCAACAATTCGGTCAAGGGAACTGGGATTTTGACCTTCTCAAGCTCCTTTTGTAAATTGAAAACCGAGGATGAATTATCTACTAACACCTCTTTTGACTCTTTTCTTTTGACAAGGGGTTTGAATTCCTTTGTGATTGACTTGACATTAAGGGGAGTAGCCACTTGTGAAGTGGAAGGAAATTGATCAGCAGACTGCAAAGGTTCATTAAGAGGTCTCTTACCTTTGTCTGCAGTCCTTTGAGCTGTTTTATCCTTCTGAGCATATGCTTCCTCATGAGGTGTGTCTTCCTCCTGATCCTGAGTATGAGTTATCTTCCTAGAAGATCTGAGGTCATATCTTATATTACACTGTGCTTGCATGAAATTGACAAACTGCTTGTAGTAGTCATTTATCTCAAGATCTTCAGTGCTTTCATTAGCTTTTTATTCCACTTTTTATTCCACATGTGATGGAATATCTACTTCATCACTTTCTTGTAGGGGACACTCTACTTCATCGTTGTTAGAAAAAGAAAGGTATGCCTCCTCTTGCTCGTAAGTGGTGTCTTCGGTGGGACCATCTACCTAACCTTCCAAGTACAGAGGGTGTGGTACCTGATCTTGTTGCTACTTCCGTTCACTTTGCAGTATCTGCAAGGGTGGTTTTTTGTACTGAGGGTTGTAACCCCTGTTTGGAGCATTCTGGAAATTCTTGGAGGATGAATTTTTGGCCTCTAGTTCAAGTTTGACCAACTTATTTGAAAGTTTCTTAATCATTTTGTTTTCCTCAATTCTGTCATTGGCTGAGTCTCTGTCTTGGCTAGAGGTGGATACTTCTTCTTTCCCCTTTGATTTACCAGTGGAGGCAAATTTTTCCTCCAACTCTAGTGCATCTATTTGAGCATCATCCAGGGTGGTGGGCTTTCTTTCTCTCAGAGAGAAACCGAATTCTGAGTCAAACATGGCTACGAAAACAACTTTAGCAGCGATTTGATGAGGTTTCATATCAGCAGGAAGGCTCAAATAAAATTTGTTAAATCTCTTGATGAATTTTGACACCCATTCATTATGTCTTTTCTTGAGTGTGTTAAACTCAGTAAGAAAATGTCCGTGATCTTTCTTCTCTCCCCATTTTCTGAGAAAAGTATCTTCCATTCCTTCCCAAGTGGTGATGGAACAGTCTCCTAATGTCTTAAACCACTTTCTGGCTTCACCATCAAGAGATTGCACAAACAGTCTTAGGACTACATCTAGGTGTTCCACATTAAAGTTCTCTGCAAAAGAACAGAAGACCTCAAGATGTTTTTGAGCTTCAATCTTGTTTTCCCCATTAAATCAGGGTAAGATCTTCAGATAGTCCTATGACATATCATTCAACACTTGAGGTAATTCCAAGGGGGCATATTTATTCAACAAGAAGCCAGGAACATTGGCCATTGGACGAGGTGGAGGTAGTGCAAGGGTTTGATGTGTAAAAGGAGGAGGAGGAGGTGGAAGTGAAGTATGAATGACAATAGGAATGTATCAGACAGCAGCTCGAGGTGTTAACGGGAACAACAGGCTGTTAATAGCAGATACTTCGGTAACTTCCTTGACCTCTTCGACCTCAGGAGTAGGGTGAAAGAGGTAATATGTGGTATCCCTTGACTCAGCTTCGTTTTTAATTCGGACACCTCTCCGGGGTGGACTATCTGAGTAATAATCGGTATCTCCCACAGTGGATTCGGGACCATGTACTTGAGCAAATTGAGAGGAGGAGGACGGAAAGTATTCTAAAGATAATTCAGGGATCTCAGTATGGACTGATAGTCTTTCTCTCCAACTCCTTCTATGTAGGATCTTCTCTGGGTCAGACACAGAAGGTGTCTTTGGCTGAGACGTATCTAACCTCAGGTGTGGCTTACGGGGAGCCAGGACTGCCAGTAAATTTTTCTGATAAATGAATGTGGAGTCACCAAGGTGAGGGATCTACAACTCTCAACTCTCCATGCTCACTTATTTGAAGAGTGAATAAGGTTTTGTCAAGGCCCAGGGATTCAAATTATCTCAACTTCGATATCCCTGACAACGACGCCAAAAAGATGTTTTCAATCCTAGAGACAGCCTTGAGTTGTGAAAGACAAGTGCCTAGGACATCTTATATAGCAAGAAGCAGTATGATATAACAAGGAAAATTAGCAGAACAAGGCTCTTTTTATATTTCATTTTTAATAGGAAAGATCAATGTAGATGGAACCAGAATATTCACAAACTCAGCATAATGAAAGGAACACTACAGAGGCAACGAGTGAATTCTCAATATAAATGTATTAGACAACTCAAAGACAGCTTGTTGTAAGGAGGGCTAGATTCTAAAAATGCTTTACAGAGATTGAAAATTAGACGGCATTTGTTGTGTAAGAAATATAGAAGGAATACTAACTACTAATGAGATGAAATTCCATAAACATATTTGAACATGAGATGGGCTTAAGATAATAAGAATCCATACATGTCCATAGATTTCAAAAAATAACATCCCATAGCACTTAATATAGAAGAAACATGGATGAAGTTGAAAATGAAACAACATATCATGACTGAGCCATATTTAAAGCGCCAGACAGGTTTAGCATGAGTATTGATTGTGATAAATTCATACCAAAACTAGTGAGCCACTCGCATTCCAGAGCATAATACAAGAAGGATGGAAATAGTGAAATGAACAGCTAAACTATATCACATAAGACAAAATTACAAACTATAAAGCATCAAGACCAGAATCCTCAGTAAAGGTAAAACTCCTTATCATTGAGACCCAACGGGCTCTTCACATTTGTATTAAAACTTCAACAAAATGCATACAAGAAACTCTTTCACAGCAAATTCTTCAGAAAATCTAGAACATGTTTTTCTCTTTAGTCGCTACTTATATAGAAGCCTCAGAAACATGAGTGAGAAGATATTTTTGGGAAAAATATCTTCCTCGCGTGCTGGTAATCAGTTTGAGGTCTCCATCAAAAATAACCAAAATTCATGATGAGGAATATGGGGCATCTCATCATTGAAAGTTAGGCTCACGGCCGTTTTAAACCAAAAATATTAAACAACAGTTTTTGACAGAAAGTAAAATGCAAGAGTGGAATGTGAATTCCACTCGAAATTTAAAAGTAACAAACTAAAATGAAAGTAAAAGGCCACTAGGGCCGAATCATGAATTGAAAATGTTCAGTGACAAGGTGGAGTTGAGGCGGTCGTTGTCACAGATGGCAGAATGTTGGCTGAGAGGAATCGATTTGCCTCTGATGTGGCAGTAGAGGCTTTTCTGCCTGTAGATATTCATGATTTTCTTTAATTTTAATTTAATTTGGAGGATGGGATTTTGATAATCAATCTTAGCCGCAATCCCCATATTGTCTCCAATCTTCTATTTCTGCCGTGGCAGGTCTTCAACACTGATACTCTTCAATCTTCTATTTCTACCGTGATCCCGTGTGTCTTGTTGATGTGTAGCGCTACGCAGGGCTCACAAGGCATCAATGCCTATGAAGCATCGACGAGACATGGAGTTTGAACCCTGATAATGACTGTAACACAGTAGAAGTGTTGGGATCCCAACATGACGGGGGGAGATTAGGAATGAACCGTCGGATCTCGAGAGATCAACGATTGCGATCTAATCGCATCGAAACAAAGCGAGGCCGAAAATACGATGGAGAAATATGAATGAACAGGGCGATGCAATGAGGGCCGTTGATCTAACTTGGATGGACGGTCATGATTGGATCGATGGATTGCAATTAGGGAAGGCGGCAGGTGACACATTTAAGAACTTGCGATTGGTGATGCGTGATTGAGCACCAGCCGTCCGATCTGGAACAAGATCGACGGCGGAGACTCAATCGGCAGGGAGATGAACGGGGGGTAAAGGAGTGGAGCGGGAGAAATAAGGGTCATTGGATTAAGAGAAATCGACGACGGAGATTAAAATCAAAGGATTGAAATCGGGGAGTGCAGCGGGTGGCACACTTTAAAAGTTGCGATTGTGATCGGTGCAGTGGTGCGATGGCTGTACGATCCAACAGTGAATCAACGGTGGAGATGAGCATCGAAGGGGTGAAAGAATCAGGGCGATGGGCACGACAGGACTTGCGCGGACCGTCGGATCCGTATAGATCGATGGCGGGTATTACACTCGTGCTCCACAGACCATAACACCATCACGTCGGAGCTTTTGACTTTGCAAAGAAAATGCGCCCCACTCTGACCTTCCGATTGCGATTAGCACCCAGGCCTTAAGCGCTCAGTTTTGGGTGTGGGTCATGTGGGGAAATGGTTCGAGGGGGTTGGCCGAAAAGGGCTAGGCCTGATATATGAAGGAAAGTGGGTTTTTGGCCTATTTTTAATGCATTTTAAGGCCAAAGGAGGCATTCGGTAAAGGGAATAAGGGGTTTTAAGCCGAACAAAGGTAATTTAAAAGGATTGAAAGGGGATTTGGGATGAATTAAAGGATAAGTGGGGAATTTATAAGGGGAAGAAGAATGATGAAAAAAGAGGCTTAGAGGGAATGAAATAAGAGGGAAAAGGGGGCCTTTTGGGTATTTTCTTCACAAACAGAGAGGCTTTAAAACTGAGAACAACAGTGAGGATTTATCAAAGGACAAGGCATAAGGAGGCTTCGAGGATGATGTGCTTTTAGAGGGAATGCATTCCTTGAAGGCTCAAAGACAGTTTGGCCCCTTGTTTTCTTGTCAAAAAATTCATAGGGGGCTAACATGATCAACACAAGCTTTGATACAAATTAAAAATAGTGGTAAATAGTCTAAAAACACCAAATAGTTTCTCAAAGATCAACTTTCCTCTAATATGACCATTGACATCTTTAAACTATTCAATAATATTCCTTTATTTGAGTAAAGCTTCATTATACTCTTCAACACTAAAATAACATCTATCAAGTGTCCACGAATGAGGAAATACCAAATCAATTCTTGTTGAAATTTATTTATGAATTCTTGGGAAAACTATTTAACTATATTGCATTTATTTCAAACTAGCATACTTAAACTTTTCTTAGAATGTACCAAACTTTCTAAAGTTCTATCTTTCACACCCAAAATTCCAATTTAACTTAGGTTCTTCCATTAAGAACTTAATTAATTCATCTGCCACTTGAGACTTGTATTCTAAATGTTCCTAAGATTTAGCAACCTTAATATGTACTCTGCATTCTAGAGTCTCTATTTCTTGAATCACATCAAAATGAGTTCTTATATTTCCTATGATTAATATGATTTGATCCCAAATCATATGATTTTACCTTATTAAATATTTATTACTACAATTTTTTTTTCAAAATACTCTTGGGCTTTATTAATTCTTCATTCTTTTGATTTCATTTAGCTATAATTTTGTCCTTCTTAGAGAATTTATAATTATAATTATAGTTATCAATAAATAAATTTATTTTTTCCACCCGTGCCTTTAACAATATCATCTCTATATATTTCCATTGAATGTTTATCCATGCTCTTTTTTCTGCACTACATATAATTGAATTTTAAGACTAGTTACATACTTTTCTTATAATCCTTTTATAATAGATTCCACTTTAGAAAATGTTTTCATTCATAATTAAGTTAACTAATATAGTAGTTTCTTTCTCCTCATTGATATTGCTAATTATTTATCCTAATCTTATTATTTGGATCCTATCCTAGAGCAATTAAATTCTAACCTAAGTCATGAAAATTTACAAGGCAGTCCCTATTTATAACCTTCTCTATTTAATTTGTTTCTCCAACTTGTTCACAAGTATTTTCAATCTCTTAACATTAGCTATGGCTTGTATCAATTCTGTAGATACTATCTTCCTATTTCTCTTGTGGCGTCTTATTTGGAATTTTTTATATATCTTTGTAGTCTCATATTCATGAGAAATGATTTCTTTTTCAGATTTACTGGCCTTTGGTTGTAATATTTCCATTTCAAGTGCTCGCTTCGCCTAATCTAGTGTAGGTAGTAACTTAAGATGTGTTTATCCTTCTTGACTAGTATGAGAGAAAAATTTATCTTTAGAATGTTTATGTCAAAATTTATTAATACTGATGTATTACTAGATTCTCCTGATCTAATAATATTTATCTTCTTTCTAAATACAGAATCCTTCCACTGTTAAACTTACGGAAATTTAAAACTCAATTGCAAACACATGTGAATAAATTCAATCGCACATAACACAATTGTTTAACGGGAAAGCTTAAAGCTAAAAACCCCAACTATCATATATTGTGTATATCAATGGAATCATGTAATAATCTCATACAAAGATTAGTACATCAAGCTCTCAGTACAATCAACAATCTCTACACACTGTCATGCAGAAATTTGCATATCTATGCATTAATTTCTTGCCTCCTGACAGCCTGCCTCCACTGCGCAATCCCTGCTAAAGAAGACCCCTGAATGAATTCAAATTGGCCTTGTCTTGACTGTGCAATCCTCATTGACAACTCCAATGTGTGTCAGATGCATTGAATGCATCACTATAGTCACAATGGATAGTCCATCTCACCCTTTCACCTATCTCTCCATTGGGTCTTCATTGGAACTGACATGCAAGTAGTTAACTGCTATATTTATTCATTTGTTAGTGAGTTATTAGTTGTGAATTAATTAACTAATTAGTTCACTTAACTCTCACTAGTGTATCTTTCAGTTAGACTAGATACAACTAGCTCAACTGAGTTTAACTCACTTAACTGAGTTAAACTGAATAACATCTCCCGTAACTACTCTTCCAACTCTGTCATAAATTTTCCACTTCAGTTCTAACTGAGTCTTCCATGCATGAGCCACTAATAAACCCTGGGAATTGCGTAATTCCTTTAGCCCACTGAATTGCCAAATTTGTTCACTGAAATAAAGTGCTCCAAGAGAATAAGTTGATGTTTATTGTCGGATTATTATTAAGAGCTAATAATAATCGATATGCACCTATTTTTAGATTGACGATCTATAAATAGACTTCGCCCAATATTCTAAAAACATAATTTCATATATTTTCCACATTTAACGAACCATCAACAAATAGCATCGTGAAACTTATAGAATATGCTCACCATGTATAAAAATAGACATACACCTAAAAATAGCCAACGGGCCCCACTTAGTGAAGGTGCTTACTTTTCACTAAGCTCATCATCTTGATGAATCTCAACAATCCCTCTCACCAAGATATGGATTATCCTTCACCCTGATCCTGCCTCTATGGTATTCGAATTTACTCCTGTCGAGCACTTTCGTCAGAATGTTTGCATCCTGATCTTCCGTAGGAATGTACTGAAGCAACATGATCTTCTGCTACACATAATATATGATATGATGATACCGGATATCAATATGTTTAGATATATCATGAAACACATGATTAATCGAGAGTTTAATGAAACTATGATTATCACAATGTATCACTGTAGGATCTAAATGTGAACCGAACAAACCAACTAGGATCTTCCTCTTCTAGATAGCCTCACATGCAACTTGACTTCCTGCCATGTATTCTGCTTCCACTGTGTTAGCCCCCATATAAATTTTTGACAAGCAAACAGGGGGCTAAATGTTTTTGAGCCTACAAGGAATGCATTTCCTTTGGAAACAAATCATCCTTGAAGCCTCCTTGTGCCTTTTGTCCTTTGATAAAGTCCCCTCTGCTGATTTCCATTATAAAACCTCTTTGTTTGTGAAGAAATGCCCAAAGGCCTAACCCCTTTTCCCCTTTGTTTCGATTATAATCGCATTGTAAATCCTTTCTAATACAATGCGTTTCATATGCTAACCACTTCCCCTCCATGACCCGAAGGACCTTATAATAAAACTTTATATTATAAGTCCTGCCCTTTATTAAACCACTTCCCCTTTTTCCATACCCCGTAAACTTTATATTATAAAGTTTGCGTTACATATATATATATATATAATCCCCGCCGCATAACCCAAAGTCCTTAACCCGCAGTGCAATCACAATCGCAACTGTTTCCCAATTGCAAGTTTCTTTGAAGCGCCATCGCAAGTCTTTGCAACGTGATTAATCACATCGCAATATACTACGATTGCGATTAATCGCATCGCAATATATTGCGATTGTGATTAATCGCGCCATTCCTTCGCTTCCTCCGATCGCATCATCCTCCGATTGATCGCAAGTCCTGTCTTCCGATCCCCGATCACGCCATCTCCCGATATCATCTTAGCCATTGATCCCCTTGTCTGATCCAACAACTATCGCTTGTCCCCGCTCATTGCAATCGGAAGTTTGTTAGTGCCGTTCCTTCATGTCCTCACCGATTGCGATCCCCCGATCCGCATCTCCACCGTCGATTCCCGTGCGAATCCAACCGTCATCGCACTTCCCAATCGCTTCCCCTTCCTCGATCGCAATCTGAAGTTATAAGTGTGCATCCCTCTCATCCATCGCGATTGCGATTCTCCGACGAAATCTTGACCGATCGTTGGGTTTAAGATCCAATGGTTCAAAGCGAATCGCCCTCCGCCTCCAGCTGGGTCCCACCTCGTATGTCTACGTCCACGCATTTCGTTACGTTTCCTTCGCTTTCCTTTGTATTTTGTTCGAAATCCAAGGTTCAAGAATTTACACTAAAGTCTTATATTTCACTGTTGTTCTGCCCAATTTCATATATCACTCCGCCGCTTGATCTCTGCCGTCGATCTTTGTCCCCTGACCATGATATAACGGTCGGCACTGCATTCCACCACCAAACCCTATTATTCATAGTTTCCTCCATTTCATTGCATTTTTTCACCAATTTTTAGTGAAAAACCACCATTCCGCCGCCGCGCTACCATTTCATCCACCCTTCCATTGCATTGTTCTTCTCAGTCCAGTTGCGTGTTCCGCAGGGTACAAAAGGTGGACACGCCTCCAAAAATACGCAGTATGGATACAATGGCAAGGTTTTTACTGACAGAGGCATGTAAATTAATATATGACAGGTTTCTCTACATCAGCAGAATGTTTTCCTCCCAGAAAGGACGGGTTGCCCATATGGTTTTTATTTCATACCGTGCTCCAGAGGAGATCTCCGCTCAGAACGCAGTCCAAGGATATCAGAGCATTTGTTGCTCAAGTATGGCGGATGATTCCATTTTTTATTGCCATTTTTTTTATTCACCAAAGGTACTGCAAAGTATAGCAAACCAGAATGCATCAGAGACATACCTGGAATTAATGAAGCCTGACGAAGACCATTCTTTTCTCCAAAGAGTGCCAAAAATTAATGCTCAGAGTTTAAAATAGAATGGGCTTCGGCCCTCTCCTTCTTTTCTAAGTTTAATGTTATATTTAGTGTTCTACCTACTTCCTCTGCTCTTTTTCAGCTATAAAAACTATGAGAAAATTGTTGTAAAGGTTGTTGATGAGATAGCAGAGAGGTGCAAGTAGTTTCTCTTGAGATAAGTTCTATGTGTATAGTTGTAAGATAGGCTGAGGAAGATGTATTCAGACTGAATGACCAAGCTATTGGCTATGTTGTACTTGATTGGTGTTGATGTTTAATATGATAAGCACATTTCATTGGATCCTGATCTAAAGCTGCGGTGATGTTTTTCTATCTCTGTGTTTATTTCCATTTCATTTCATTTCATCTGGCTCGCATCAGAAATTTGGCATAAGATTCACCCTTGTTAGGTGCCTTATGTTACTGCTCTCCCAGCCCTTTATGTTTTCTACTTAATGTGTTTATCTAAAGATTGATTTCAATTAATTTGACCCGTGTAGTGGATGTTGTTGCCTACTAGCTGATGTATGAATTAACGGAATCTGTTTTAGATGTTCTTGTTAGGATTTAATGGAATGTGTTGAGAACAATGGGAGGTCTAGAACCCTGTATCTGCCTCACTAGGATCTTTCCATTCTGATTAAGCCTTTCCAAGTTCCCTTGTGCTGCCTCTGATTTTGTCCAAGCAGGTCTGGAGTTAAATGACCTCTGACCTGATCTATAGATGGGATTAGTTGGTTCTCCCCCCTTCATTCTCGGTCCTTAATGTCCCATACCACCCTATCACTTTAGGATCCAAGGCTTTAGATGACTAGCCCAACTGAAAGCTTGCATATTGATAGCAAGTAAATCCTTTCTTGACTCCATTACCCAATGGACTTTGTTTTCTCTGGATTATCTCTCCTTTGCCTAAATTCTTCTTTGCCCAGTCCTGTCTCATGATGAACTCTTCCTTCCTGATTCCCAACAACCAAACTCTTAATCAAATAAACAAACCCTGTGCATATAACTAGCCTAAAATCATAACTTAGAGCTTCAAACACATACACTTTGACTCATATAGAGAGATCCCTCTCTGGACCTAGGAGGGCTAGATCCTAAGGTTTGAAAGTGGTTCTGATGTTGTCTCGTATTTTGGTCTTGCTAATCTGGCCAAAACACAGGAACCCCAACACATTGAACTGAGTGCCACGGATATTTGTTTCCTACTGTACCAAGAAATTGCTATAGATCCAATACTGAAAACCCCTCCTGATGTGCTCTTTCTGTCTGTTGGGCTACATGCCCAATTTGCATCCATGAAGCCATGAAACTTCACCTCATCCTTCTATTTGTACCATAAGCCATGCTCAGATGTGCCCTTGAGATACCTCAGGACATGCTTTCCTACCTTTCAAAAGATCTTGGTAGGCTTAACCATCGCTTGTGAAAGCTGGTTCACCGCATAGCATATGTCCGGTCTTGTATTAACTAAATACATGAGCGAACCCACCAACTGTCGATAAATAGTGGCATCCACTACCTCTGCCGATGTAGCATCCTCTTTCCTCCAATTTCCTGGAAGAGGAGTATCCATGGGCTTTCGGTCCTCCATGTGAAACTTACCAAGTATCTCCCGAGCATACTTGCCTTGAGACACAAATAGTTCACCTTTTCGCTACCATATTTCCAATCCAAGGAAATAATAAAGGAGGCCCAAATCCTTCATCTCAAACTCCTCTGCAAGGTCAGCCTTGCATGAGTGTATCAATTGCTCATCACCCGTTAGTATTAAATCATCAACATAAAGAAAAATGATTAAAAGCTTACCCTCCACCACAATTTGGTAAAGGTTTGCATCCACCTCACTCTTGGTGAAGCCAAGTCCAGTGAAATAGATGTCAATCTGTGTGTACCAAGCACGTGGTGCTTGATTTAGCCCATACAACTCTCTTTTAAGTCTGCACACATGCGAATCGCTGCTGAAGATCTCAAATCCTTCAACCTACTGAATTTACACCTCTTTCTCAATGATCCCATTAAGGAACATAGTCTTCACATCCATCTGATGAATGTGCCAACCCATCTGCGTTGAGAGAGCAAGGATGGTCCTTATGGAAGAATATTGTGTGATAGGTGCAAAGGTTTCTTCATAATCAATCCCCTCGATCTCTGAGAAGCCCCAGGAAACAAACCTTTCCTTATAATTCTTGACTCTCCCATCAGCAACTTGCTTTACCTTGTAGATCCATTTCGAATCTACCACTGAGTTACCCACCGGCCTTCGAACAATATCCCAAGCACTTTTTCTGACAATGGAGTCATACTCCTCCACCATGGCATCTACCCATATGGGCTCCTGCGCTGCTTCTTCAAAAGAAGATGGCTCTGCCATGACACACTTGCTCATAAGAGCCATGTATCCAGTAAATTGGCCAAGTGACTGTATCTATCTGCACTATGATGTAGGGACTCCTACCTTCTCTGCCACATCAAGCTTCAGCCCCTTAGCTTCTGTGGTATGCCTTATGCCTGTTTTGATGTTTGGTTCTACATGAGTGGACTCTTCCACTCCATGAATCTCCTCCTGTGGCTGATACACATCTAGAGGCTCATCTTTGGGGACAAATAGATTCTCCTCTGCATGCAAGTGTAGCTCCCTCTCAACCGACAACTTGACGGCTTTCACCT
This sequence comes from Pinus albicaulis, assembly GCA_034641835.2. Lineage (NCBI taxonomy): Eukaryota > Viridiplantae > Streptophyta > Pinopsida > Pinales > Pinaceae > Pinus > Pinus albicaulis. Next base: position 689,736,014 of record CM076575.1, read on the forward strand.
CATTGAATTTTATATCCCGTCACACCACAGTCATTCGTCTGTTTGGAAAATAAACATGATAATCATGGGGTGTTTCTGTGTACCCCACAAATATCCCAACTTCTGTAGTCGGCTCCAGCTTATTCTTGGCATCCTTTGTCACATGAATGTAAAAAGATGAGCCAAAAATCTTCAAAAGAGAAATATCAGGCTTCTTACCAGTAAAAGCTTCTTCAGGTGTACTCATGCCAAGTACTCTATGAGGAAAATGGTTTTGCACATAAACCACAGTGTTGCATGCTTCTTCCCACAAGTGCATTGGTAGGCCTTGGTCATGTAGCATAGCTCGTGAAACACCCACGATCATTCTGTTCTTCCTCTCCGCGACCCCATTCTGTTGTGGGTTATGAGGCGCTATGAGTTCTCTTTGAATTCCTTCTTTTCTACAGAAGTATTTGAATTCGTTCGAGATGTATTCACCACCATTATCGCTCCGCAGAGCCTTCACTTGCTTCCCCGACTCCTTCTCCACCAAAGCTTTAAACTCACAGAAATTTGAGAATGTTTCACTCTTCTTTTGCATGAAGAAGATCTAGCATCTAAGAGAATAGTCATCAACAAATATAACATAATACTTGTGTTTTTCTATTGAAGCAACCGAGAAAGGTCCACACACATCTGTGTGAATTCTCTCCAGGATCACCGAAGCACGGTTCTCCTTCTCATGAAGGTGGTCTTCACAAACATACCCATAGTACATCCCCTGCATTGATATTATTGCGCAAGAGTACGCTTGGGAAGTCCAGTAGAAATTTGTTGCAAAATCTTCAAGGTGCCATGGTGAAGATGGCCCAATCTCCTGTGCCATATTTCACCCTCATACCGACTCACCACTTCTTCTGATTTTCCCATCATTGCAACGCAGCCATCTACCTCCAGCTTGTAGATATTATTAACTTGAATCCCTATCCTCTTGGTTTGACCCGTTGTTTTATGTCGTAGGAAAGCTTTTCCCTCGCTAAAAACAACATCATAACCTCTGTCTTCCAACATTGCGACCGAGACCAAGTTCTTCTTCAGACTTGGAACATGCATAACATCTTTCAACAGAAATGGTTTACCTGACTCCCTCTCAAAGGTAATGGTTACAATGATAGTCACACTGTATCTGCCATCGTCACCCATCTCTATATGCATTTGGAGATCCTTCTCCTCCAAGTCACTAAACAACTCTTTGTCTCCTATAATATGGAAAGACGCACCACTATCAAGATACCACATCAATCCCATTGAGCTTGAAACCAAGCATGCGATCAAAGAGAAATCAATTTCAAATTTCGAGGCTAAGGCCTCTCCAGCTGTAGCTCCAACAACCTTCTTGTTCTTATTTTTCCATGGGAATTTAGTGGTGAGATGCCCATGTTCGTGACAGTGAAAACACTTCCCTTTGGACAAATCCAGCTTCTTGCCTTTAGCCTCAGATTTTGGATGGGATTTATTCCCCTTTCCTTTCCTTGCTTTGGTAGCCAAAGCGCAATTCTCTTCATCATCATTATTCGACGAAGAGCCATTCTTGGTACTTCGCCTTATCTCCTCCTGCACAAGATCCGACCAAAGTCGCTCCCAACCCAGCAGTTTCTCCCGTCCATTAACAAAGTCTTCGTAGCTATGCCAACTCTTCGGAAGCCCAAGGAGAGCCAAGCTCACCAAGTCATCATCATCAACTGTAATCCCCACACTTCCCAATTCATCCCTATAGTGGACAAACTTCGTGAGATATTTTGGAATACTGTTTCCCTTCTCCATTTTTATTTTGTTGAGCTTATCTTTCAACGCTAACTTCCTCTAGTCACTGCTGCTTTGGAAAATATCTGTAAAAGCCTTCCACATTGCAAATAGAGTGGCTTTCCCATGAAGGGTTGACAAAATATGGTCCTTCACACCTTCCAATATAATTATTCTTGTCTTTGCTACCTTCTTTTGCCATGCGTCAAGTCCTGTAGCATCACTAGAAGCAGGCTTAGGAACATCGCTATCGATGAAATCCTTACGTTCATTATATTCAAGCACCACCTCCATCCTATCATTCCAGGCCATGTAATTCGAGATAACCTCAAGGGAATACTCCAATCGCAACCCATTGAAAGACATTTCAATGAATACTCAACTATCACACCAAGAAATTTCTGCAGCAAATTCGAATCGTCCACCAGCACAAAACTCAACACTTATTCACAATTGCACTCTCCAGTGATCAATACTGCTCCAATTTCATGCATAAATTTATTAATATTGATGTATTACTAGATTCACCTGATATAACAATATTTATCTTCTTGTTAAATACAGAATCCTTCCACTGTTAAACTTGCAGAAATTTAAAACTCAATTGCAAACACATGTGAATAAATTCAATCGCACATAACATAGTTGTTTAATGGGAAAGCTTAAAGCTAAAAATCCCAACTATAATATATTATGTATATCAATGGAATCATGTAATAATATCATACAAAGCTTAGTACATCAAGCTCTCAGTACAATAAGCAATTATTACACACTGTCATGCAGAAATTTGCATATCTATGCACCAATTTCTTGCCTCCTGACAACCTGCCTCCACTGCGTAATCCCTGCTGAAGAAGACCCCTGAATGAATTCAAATTGGCCTTTCCTTGAATGCGAAATCCTCATTGAAAACTCCAATGTGTGTAAGATGCATTGAATGCATCACTATAGTCACAACGGATAGTCCATCTCACCCTTTCACCTATCTCTCCACTGGGTCTCCACTGGAACTGACATGCAAGTATAATCGTCTAATGGCATGATTTTTTAGTGAGTTAGTTGTGAATTAATTAACTAATTAATTCTTACTTAACTTTCTAGTGTATCTTTCTAACCATAGACTAGATACAATTCAGTTCAACCGAGCTTAAATCACTTAAATCGCAGTTGAACCCATTAACAACTCGTAACTACTCTTCCAACTTCCGTTACACCCTTGCTACTTCAATGCCATGGTAGTCTCTACGATGAGCTACCAATAAACCCTAGGAATTGCGTAATTCCTTCAGCCCACTGATTTGCCAAATCTATTCACTGAAATAAAGTGCTCCAAGAGAATAATTTGATGTTTATTGTTGGATTATTATTAAGAGCTAATAATAATCGACATGCACCTATTTTTAGATCGACGATCTATAAATAGACTTCACCCAATATTCTAAAAAAGAATCTCATCTATTTTCCACATTTGACCAACCATCTACAAATAACATCCTACAACTTATAGAATATTCTCACCATGTCTAAAAATAGACATACACCTAAAAATAGCCTGCGGGCCCCACTTAGTGAAGGTGCTTACTTTTCACTAAGCTCATCATCTTGTTGAATCTCAACAGTTTAGCTAGTTTCTTCTTCAAAATTATTTCTATTCACACATCAATACCTTTTTCAACCATTGAAGTCTTTTTAAAACTATCTCCTTTCTTAGTTGGCCCACCTTTAACTCTCGAAGTAGATTTTTCTTCTTCTTTCTTGAATATGAGTGATTGAAATATAGACGTTTGAGGAAATGGTCTACTTACATATTTCCTATTTTTTATTTCTTCTTCAGATTCTAAACTTGAATTTGGTCTCATTTTCTTTGATAGTGGTTTATGCACATCTTCTTACATTTTATCATCATCCTTTATAATTTTCTTTTCTAATTCTAATTTCTCATGTGTTTCCATAAGATAATTCATTTCCTAGATTCACCTACATTAATGAAACTGATACAATAATTGTGCTTATTAATTGTGTTGTTGATCATCCTTAATTGAAATTATTGAAATTGACCGTTGTCTCTGGCTTACTGGTTCCTTTTTCACATCTTGCTTCATTTTTTCCTAGTGAATTTGAACTTGCAAAAATTATTATACTTGTGCCCAAGTATTGTTATTTGTGAGTCTTTATACTTCAACATGTGCGTGATGAATATAAGGGGAAAAAATAATGGCAACTCTCATGTTAGAAATAATGTGATAGTGTTTTATAAATTAAATAACAGAGCAATGAAACACATAAAATATTACGAAAAACAAATACAAAAAAGCATAAAAAAAGATAGACACATATATATGTAATTCACCTAATTTGGTCTATGTCCACGAAGAAACAACCAATATTTCCTCTAAATTATCCAACAAAATGAAGGGATACAACCTACAACAAATCCATTGTAAATTCCTCTTCACTCTCACCCAGTCTCCTATATTTTTCTCACACAAAATAATACAAAGGCGCATTAAATTCCATCATATGAACCGAAGGTTGCCTTTTAGGGAAAAAAAACCCTAAATTAACATAACTTATACCATTACATCTTCTGCCTAATGAACTACCGAAACTGAACATGAAATTACAATATTTTACAAGGCAAAATTTTCTCTAATTTTTTCTTCAAGGGCGCTGCCCCCAAACCTCTTCCAAAGAGGGGGGGGGGGGTGTGGGTCGGTGGTGTTAGGTGGCTACCACCCCCCCTCAGATCCCCTTAATCGAAATAATGGGGTGAAAACCCCCCCACAACCCCCTTTAGGGTCTGGGATCCAAACACAATCGAAACAATACCTCTGAATCAAGAAGAAAATCATGATCTACACCCAACATAGTGATCATAATGCAACATTTTATATTCCATGAGATAAAAATACGTCATCATTTGTTCAACCACATTAAACATGAATTTGATTTAACTACAAAAGAGAAAATTTATACAAGTAAATAAAATGTGGCTTTTGATTTCCTGAGGAAAAATAGATAAAATATTAATTTAACCTTTGCAAAATACATTCAAGAGAAAAATTCCTACAAGAAAAAGAAGAAGAAGAAAATGTTAAGGTTTCAATTTTGAACCATAAACTCTGATCACTATATATTCTTCATATAAAATCCAATCTCCTACATTGATATTGAAAAAGTTGTTCACATTCTGCAAATAATGTGGGAAGGTGTTCATTGTGCACTATCATATATCTACAAATATTTTGAATCCATCCTTTTGTCCTAGCTCTTTAATGTCTTGATTCCAATCCAAAATAATAAGAATCTTACATTGTTGATCTACTTTATTCAATCCTAAATCCTCAAAATTAATTGATTAGTAAAAATTCACGAGGTACACCAAATATGATTGATATTTGAACCATTTTAAGAAATAAATCTACACAAACTATCCGTGAATGGCATCCAACATAGATTTGGAAAAATTAAATATTTTTGACTAAGATATCTTGAAGATGAATCTTAAGACAATGTCATTAATAATACAAACATTATCATATCCTATCATCAAGTGTGATATCGCAATGTTTGTATGTTTGTTTTTTTTTGGTTGACTATTTCTCAAAAAAAAAAACTAGTTAAGGTTAGAAAGTTTAAATCTAGCAATTTTAAATTATTTAGTAAGAATTTTAACAATAAATATTATTTTTTCAACTATAAATGAATTAAATTGTCTCCCTAACTCTTTTATTTTTCAAATTTTTTTTGTTTATCTTACAAAGTCAACATTTGAAATAATAGGATAAATCACATTGACAATCCTTAGATTTTATCATTCTCCAATTAGGGTCATATGAATTAGGATACATACAATCATTTTAGAAAAATGATACATTGTTGATATAATCGACTAAGCAAGTCTACTTTCTTAGGGAATCTTTAGACCTCCTTGAGGAATTTCACCAAAACTTTTAATAGTGATTTTGGGTTCAAAAATATCATCTTCTTTGTTTATCAAATGATCAAAATTAGGATATAGGATGAGTAGTGCATGAGTTGTAAGTTTTTGTCTTTTGGAGTCATTTCTTCCTTAAGCTCTAATATACCGTGTTTCGAGAACTTGTAATTTTGAGGAAATAGCTCAAGGAAAGGACAAATAATATCCATTTAGTTTGAGAATGTTTGAGAATTCAAATCTTGATAGGTTGACTACTCATGCATGTAACTATATTTTGAAAAAGTGCCTCCTTTCTTTTCTTTCAAATTTGTATACTTTAATCTATTAATTACCCTATCATTATTTAACACCTATCATCATTGGATTTGTTTTCCCTTGGCAAGTATATAATGCTATTAATATTTTCAATCAATTAATTAATATTTGGTGGTTCAAATTTTAAAAGTGGTTTGCGGAGGCTTTTGCAGTGGTTTTCACACAATCTATTTAGGATCCATAATTAACTACAAGTTTTAACATGGATTTTGGTAGTTTATGATTTGTGGAGGTTAAAGTTGGTTTTAAAAACCTATGAATTTGCAATGTTCTTGGTGCATTGATCTTGGTTTATCCTTGACCATGAGAACTGAAACCTATCACTTTTCATTATTAACCATTTAGAAATGATTTAACACCTTCATTTGTTATTCCTTTGAATATTCAATACATTTGTTATTTTATGATTGGTTTAAATCTGGCCCAAAGTTTATTTATCCCATTTTAAAATTTTAATTCTTTAAATATGACCTTTTACCACGTTTTTAAAAATATACAAATTTTATTAAAAAAATATTTTAATGTATATAAGATTATAGAAAATGTTAATATTACATTATTCTCTATGAAAACAATAATTTTTTTTCAATATTTAAAATTTCAATATAGCATTCTTTTTCAAAGAAATGGTTACAACTTTCTATTATAAAAAAAAGCTAGTTTTTAGGCTTGTACATTCATCAATTAGTTCCATAGAGACTACATTCTACTATCCACAAACTGGGACTTCCTTTAATGATCCACAAAATTAGAGCTTGTGGTTATGACATTGTTTACCTACTATACTAAAAGGAAGCTTACTATAAACTTGATAAGAGGATCCTAAAAATAGAGCAAAACCACATAGCATTAACAAATATTTTCAGAAGGGTTTCCCAGGCATTTAACTTAGAGTTATTTTCAACCCTTCAAGCTTTGCCTTCCAATCCTTAGCCTCACATTCATTTTTTATGTGCAGAGCATGCAGTAGGTTTGAATTCTACCAGTATTGACTGGAATCCACTGGAGAGAGTATGCTAGAGCTCATAAAGTTTGTTATGGATGATAGCGATCTCCATTTTAACTTTTCCTTGCAGACGGTTAATTCCATCCTTCAAAAATTCAATTTTCATATTGACCAAAAGTTGAAACAACCTCCTTTCCATTTCCTCGGCTTCATGACGATGGTCCAAAGCGGCTAGAAGGCTCTCTCGAGCTTTCAGTAATTGTCCCAGAAGAGAATGCATATTTTCATGCTCAGATCCTTAGGTTGAGGTGCCAATATGCTCCATGGTAGAGTTACACAAGGTGTTAGTTCATATTTGCGGGCACAAATTCCTTAGATTATTAAAACAGACCCTAGAGACCAGGGCTATGCTTGCTCCAGACGGATCAAAACTTAAATTACTAATCCTTCATCTCAAGGCCCTCCACAGACTCAGGTTGTAAGTGCTCTACATTATATAGACCTTGTTAATACTACCTCCATACTTGTCACACCTTTCTCCATCATTCATCCTTCCTAAAGCTAAAAAAATGCAGAGTTGTGTGGTCCAAACTAGATATTTCTTGAAAAAATTTCCAAGAGTGTGAACTGATATGGAGAGATGGAGAGAGGTAATCCTGCCGAAGGCGAAAAACATGGAAAAAAATTCTTCATTGAGCATGTCAATCTTGAGATCTAGTTGCTTACAATTAAAATCATTTTTTTTATACATTTGTGAGCAAGGGTGGCGGGGGAGCACACTTGTGCCCAATTCTTGTGCATGAATTCATAAAAGATGTATGTTATTGATATCTTTAATAAGCACTTGTCCAATTGCACCTTGTTTTTAGCATTATAATGATGATGATTCAAAGCCTTTGACTGAGGTATATTGCTAATTAGATTAATGTTGTTCATGATGGAAATGGACATATAGTTGTTAAACTATTGTCTATTTTTAAAAGTCCTTAATCCATTCTTGATACTTTATTGGACAATGTATTTGCGTTGGAGTTTATGCCTTAGCACATTGTTTCTATTTATTCAAAACATTGGAGTTGAATTGATATTCTTTGTAGGATTGGCAGAATGTTTTTGTTTGACCTTTCAACTTGTAAAATTTTCCCGATTATAAGCAGGAATCTCCAAAGACCATTATTTTTGAGATCATTTTAGCCATTGCTAGATCTAAACCTTTCCATAAAGCATAACCACTCCCAATCCCCAAGCATACTTGACTTCAGTTTTTTCTCGGAGGCAAAGAATGACCCCTACCGTTCCTATCACCCCTGCATTATAACATTAATTTAAAAATAAATTCAAAAAATTATATTATAATAATATTTAAAATATTTATTTATTTTTAATTTAAATTTATCTAATATTCATAAAAAAAAAATAACCAAATTTGCTTCCATGTTTACTTCTAGTTTAGACTTTTTAATTTTAAGTTATTAAGCAAGGTTAGAAAATATAAAATATAAATGTTTTAGGGTTGTTATCATGGAAGGAAAATAGAACTTTCGAGCTATAAAATAAAGGATAACCATGAAATTATGTTTCAGCATATTTCATCCTATTTCATCGACCAAAAAAGGTTATGACAGGGAAATTTTTAAAACATAGATAAGGTTTTGGAGTAGATTTTAAGCCTTACCTAAACAATAGATTTATATTAATTTTATGGTGACATGGAAAGGTTGTGTCCAAATCCCCGAAAAATCTCGAATGGCCTATTATAGGATTGGCTCCAGTTGGCTATGTACTTGCTTATGTTTAAGAGAAAGGATGTAAAATTGTAAGTGTTTGCTAATTTTTGAAGTCATGTTGTTATTTGTCTCCTTGTTATTTTTTAATTTCGACCGGCTCTCTGATTTCAAGAGAGCATAGCAATAACGAGCGTAGCGATAATGGTTGGCCAAACTAATCCATCCATCCAAACTAATTATAGAATGGGAAATTTATTTGATTAAGAAAATGAATTAATTAGGAATTTTGCTTCTGTGATCCATAAATTGTGATTAAAATCTTTCGTTGAAAATCACATCAAAATAAATTAGGTCGACGCATTTCAAACCAGTCAGTGTAATTCATCATCAAAACAAGAATTAATGTTTTAGTAAATAATTTTGATTTAAATATTTTTTAATAAAAATATTTAATTTTTAATAAATAATATAAAAAAATATTAATTTAAAAAATATTAAATATTAATTTAAAATGATGTATAACAAAATACAGTGCATTGTAATAATGATGTTATTATTTTTAAAAATTGAATACTTTTATTAATTAATTTATAAAATTCAAATAATTTTATATAAATAATTGGAACTTAAAAGCTAACTGTTAATGTGTCTTTTTTTTTAATAGTATAATAACTAACTTCTCTAAACTAAGGTATTAAGTAAAATAAACTATTTACATATAAATATATTTAAAATTTTATAATTTCATTTTATTTTAACATTCATTAATACTTTTTTAAACTATGCTTTTAAACACAATTTAAACATGTTTTTTTAAATATTTTGAAGTAAAATTTTCTGTAAACATCATATGTGTTTTTTATTCCTTAAAGTTAAACAATTATTGTTATTTTTTCATATATATAATTTGAGTATATTCTACTTAGTGAAATTGGTAACTTTGTATATATCATTGCCATTATTTTATTAGGTAAAACAACCCTTTCATAAATATCACTTATAGCATTTTTGGAGACTTAATCCCACAATCATACCACTGAAACTCAATTTCTCTATGACAATCTTGAAATTATTAAAATTAAATAATTATTATTTTATTTCTTTTAATATTTCCTTACAAACCCACATTTTACATTCTACGATCACATAACTAAAATATATCTCCTAAATGGAGACGGTGGTGAATAAGGTAAATAGTAATTATTGTTATATTTTTTCATTGTTGATTATGTTTTCAATTTGTAGTCGTGTAAAATGATGTTATGGGATATGTTAATATTAATACAAAAAAATACTACGAAATAAGGAAATATAAATAATAATAGGATTAGATTGATTTCTATACTCTCTATTATTATATGCATTAGAAATATTATTATAATAAACGAGTATAGATTCATTTTAACTTTGGATCTACCCAGTGCTAAGAGGGATCAAATTTCTTAAGTTATAATTTTTTTTTATTGGATCCTTCTTGAACATTGATATATCTATGGTTAAAATGGAACAACACTCCAATAAAAAATTTTCACCCTAATTATTTTATTTTATTCAATTGTGTGATATAATATATACATAATTATACATAATTGAATTTGAAATACTTTACTTAACATGGGAATTGGAATATCTTTTTATTTATAATCCACATTGTCCACATCAAAACGCTTTATTATGATTATATATGTCTTCCTCATATTGAAAAGTAGAAAGCATATATCCATGAGATAGAAACACACACTTTCACTTTATATATATTATTAATATTTTTTAAAAAGCCACATGCTAACTTCATATTAAGAATTAAAGGAATTACAAATCTCCCTCACCCTCATGTAGTTAGAAAGCACCTATCAATGGAATAAGAAATATCACTTTCTACACACATAGATAGTTGACATTGAAATGTTTTATTTAATGTGCATATTGAAATATTCTATTTATAATTCACATTGATTTTATTTTTTATTTTTTATTAATTTTTTTTTAAGTCACATCTCAACTGTACTAATGGTGGAAGAACATGAAGCACTAGTTTCAATTGGGGAACATTTTGCAAGAAACCAAATCATGCACCTCCAATAAATCCAAACATTCTAGACACATTGATATTTCCAAGTCCTATTGATGGTTTTAGTTAACTTATGGTTTTTCTATTTCACTTGGAATTTACTAGTAATATGACATAATGTCTTGCATAATGAAGTCTTGGTTAGTAAATCTTTTGTATGTATTTGGTTAGTATATGAACATTTGGGACAAAAGACATTAACTTTTTAAGTGATAAGATTTCCAATTTGGCAGACCATGAAAAAATGATTTCCATATTATATAATCTCTATCAATTTAATAGAAAGAAATTCATTGAAAAAAAACTTCATATCAACTCTCTTATAAGAATAAAATAAATTACACATTTACGTGACACTTGGAAAATAAAAATATGAGAATTTTTATTTTATTTTAAATTAATTTTATCTTTCTTTAGATAAAGTTGATATACAATTATGTTATTGAAAATCCACATTCAAATATTTTATTTATGGCTATTAATATATATATCACATGTCAACTCAATATAAAATAAATTATACATCTTCTTGACTACGATATAGATAATATTTGATATTATTTTATATGTCACATGTCAACTCCATAATGAGCAATGAACAAATTATACATCTCCTTTATATTAAAAAAATAGAAAGAAATTATATACAAAATTAGAATTTTGTTACTTTCAATTAATTTATCTTTATCTATATAAAGTTGATGTAAAATTGAGATGGATATTAAAGTTTTTATTTATGACACATATAGAAACATTTTTTGCTAACAATAATTTTTAATTTGTTAATGTAATTATTATTTTATTATTTTAAAATATAATGAACAATATCTCTCAATTGGTGATTGAAGTAATGTCGAATTTGTAAAAACTGAGAGACCAAAGATTCAAATGAGACTCCCAAAAATTTACTAATAATTACTTATCATTTTTGTTAAATTCCTTTAATATATATATGTATGAAAATTGATGTATATGATATAATATAGTATAGATAGTTCTAACAAAAAAAAATAAAAAATGTTTCTTTCTTAAAAAAAATACTAGAATCTAAAGAATACGATATATATGTTTTAGTAAATCAAGTAGGCATCTTATTACATAATAAGAAATTTTATATATCAATTTAGTATATAATTAATTTAGATAAAAATAATAATAAATAAGAATTTTATATATGGAAATAAAATTAAATTTATAAAATAGGTTAAAAATTAGTTTATTAAATAATGGAAATAAAATTAAATTTATAAAATAGGTTAAAAATTAATTAATTTATTTAATATATATATATATATATATTATTAAGTTTAGAGGCTTATTCTACTCTTAGTATGAGAGGATGTGTAAGCTATAAGTTTTTTTATCAATTCGCGCCTTTTAAAACAAAAATAAAACACAAAATATGTTTTAAATAGAAAAATAATGTTAACTATAATTAAAAAAATATATATGATATAAAGTAATTAGAAATAAAAAAACATTTCAATTTTTTTTTAACAGAAGATTTAAATAAACTATCTAAAAATCAATATTAACTAATTTATGTCTATATTAACATTTTATATATTATATATATATAGAAAAACAAATTAAGCTTTTATGGTTATATATATATATATATATATATATATATATATATATATATATATATATATATATATATATATATATATATATATATATATTCTATTTCGCATTCAAAAATACAATTCAAAGAATGAAAAATAACATTTTGTATTTTACACTCTAAAAAAGTTTCCACTTAAAAAAATTTGATCATTCTCGACTCATATTACATTAGAGCCTTAATTAAGATGGATTTATCCTCATATCATAAATAATTTACAACTTTTTCTATTATAAAATTAGACATTAAATATTTGATTTTTCATTTAATTTTAAAATATTAACTATATCTTAAAGTCACAAACCATTTAATTATTTTTAACATAATTTATTAGAAGGCTAGCTATTAATACTAATTCCAATGACTAAATAACACATGAATGAGATAATTCATGTTGATGGGATGTTTGGTTTTTTTTTTCTTTTCATAATACCGATAAATTGACTAAACAGTATATGATTTTTTTGATAATTGTAAAGTTAGATCCCTTTCATAATTTAAATTATTGTATTCATGCTTATATTTCACATTTTCAACATAAAGAAATTTAAAGTGACAATTTTAACTCTTTATTCATATTTATATCTATTTGCATCTCTCACTCCAACTCTTTATTCATATTTATATCTATTTGTATCTTTCACTTCAATAGATAGTGCAAGATTATTGAATATTTAAACTTTAAATATAATTTCTTCTTGATGATGATGATGATGGTTAACGTCTACTGAGACCAATCTTTGGCCTATCGGACCTAAAGAAAAGAGTTATTTAATTTGATTTAAGATTTTATTCCTATGCTCAAAAAGCTTGGAGAGAAGCCTCGCGAGCTCACTATAATTTTGACATCTTAAAAGGCTAGGAAGGTCAGTATTGCAACAAAGATTATGAAATTGAGCTCTAATGTGGTTGTACGCGGGGCACTCTAAGAGTGATCAGGAGCTCAAGTCCAAGCCATGGAAAAAGGCTAAAAAATGAAAGTGCTCAGAATTGCTCTGAAATAGATCGAATGGAAAGAGCTCGGCGATACGATCCCAACGCCGTGAACGGCACTCAAATCCGTTTCCGTATGAAGAAGATATTCAGTTTTAAAGATCCGCCAATTTCAATTAAAAAAATGCCAAAATGGACTTTATCAAAAATATTTTTATTTAAAAAAGAATATTCCACAGAATATTCTGGGAATATTCCATGGAATATTTGTAGAATATTCTGGAGAATATTCTGGGTGCAACCAATTACAGGGCGCCACGTGGCCAGCCCGGAGGCTGCCACGTGGCCCCAAGGCGGATGGGAAATGGGCGTTTAAAAGTATTTTTGAAGGCGGCAGGAATTGAACACGGGTTGCGGCCATGCAAGCGGAATGATTTAACCGTTGGACCGTTGATATGACTTGTTTAAATTGTGGGCACGAATATTATTTAAATGTCATATCTTGTGTGGGACGTGGTCCCGTGGACATGCGCCCGGGGCGGACCACATTCAATACATTTTGTTATAAACTTTATTCAACGCCAATTTAACTCAATGTTTTATAAACCAACTCCGACGATTAGGGTCACGTGGCCCGTTTCTTCAGCCCCCACGACTGGCGGAGTGCCATTTTTAGCGGCCGCCCCTATTTTGTCGGGGTTATCTGGAGCTTCCCCAGATTTAACTGGAGTTTTTTTAGGCCAACTAGTAGTTGGAGAAAATGAGCCATAACTTTGGCTAGGAAAGTCCTTTTTGGACGAATTTTTTTTTGATTTTGGGTGTAGAAGGCATTCAGAAGCTGTTGGGAGTGTTTTCAGAGCCATCAGAGCTCTCTAACAGAGAATTTACCAGCATTTTTGGTCGTGGAGCCACTAGGGCCTAAGGGAAGAAGAGCTGTTTTGGACTACCTTCATCCAATGGAGGTGATTTTGTAGTCATTTTATACTTATTACAGCCTTCGAAATCTTAATTTGCAGTGTATTTTTCCCTTTGAGGCTTCTATACAGTTGTATGCACATTTTGAGCAATTTAATCAAAGAGGACAAGCCCATTTTGGGAGGCTTGATCCAGTGGAGGTAGCCCAAGAGAGGGGTGAACCGCTTAAACAATTATTTTCTGTCATACTGTATAATTTTGCTGCATATTTTCAGATTCTGCTCTTTTAAACAGTAAATTTTTATAAGAAAACTTTTCCCAAGCAGGTTTAAACAGAGAACAAAACTTGTTAGTTCATCTTCAAACCATTATACTTCATTTGCAGAATATGTATACTTGCCTATTCACACATTAAAGTTGGATCAATGAATACTTTGCAGTTAAAACAAATACTTTCATTGATCGGATCTTTGTGATTACATTTTATTTCTTTAGGCAGAGTCTGTAGAAGGGCCAGGTAGCCTCCGGATTCATCCTTTCTAGTAAAGGTGAAATATTCGGTGAATGCCCCTACAGTCAATCTCTGTATGAGAAATTCTTTGTTCTCACAATTTCAGATCAGGTTGGTATCAGAGCTCAGGTTGAGCATTCCTTATTGTGAAAAATGTTTTTAAACAGTATAAGAGATTTACTGTTTATTTGGTTGTTTGAACATTTACATAATGTCATCTTCTTCTACAAGTAAATTTTCCTCCTTCACGAGATTCTTCAATGATGACATGAAGAATGAGTTTTTTAAGGTGAAGGACATGGTGCAGATTCTCATTGAGGATCAAAGAGAAAGCGTTAAGCTTCATGCACAATTGCTAGCTATGCAGGAAGAGAAAGAAGCCATTCTTCAAAGACCGCATGATATGGAGTTGCAGCTTCTTCAAGCTCAAGAAGCTTTGTCCAAGAACAAGCGCGAAGAAGAGGATAATCGTTCCAACTTGTCTTCAAATTCCTCCATTGAAAAGTATGTAGGTTCTTTTGAAAAACATACAAGAGGTATTGGGTCCAAATTAATGTTGAAAATGGGCTATCAAGAAGGAAAAGGTTTGGGCAAGCATGCACAAGGCATTGTTGAGCCTATTTGTGTTGTGGAGCATCCCAAGAATATGGGTCTGGGCTATGAGCAGCTTAATGGCGAAGCTTTGAGCACATGCATTCAAGAATGTGATGCAAATTTAAAGAGAACCTTTGTTCCAAGTTCTCAATTACATCAATGTCATGATAGCAATCTTCCTTACCATTGTTTGAAGCCATCATTGCAGCAAGAAGATGGACATTCCATGCAGCAAAAGAGGTATAATCATTCACATGATCAATTTGATTATGTTTCAACAAAGAATGATCATTTTTCTTGTTCAAATGAAAGAAAATTTTGTTGCACATTTTGTGGTGGAGTTAACCATGTTGCTTCAAGATGCTGGTTGAAAAAGAAAGCACACAGGAAGCAGAAGAAGCAAAGAGAACTTTCTCAGAAAGTGCTTAAGAGTTGCTCAGTTTGTCAAAGGAAGGGACATGATGTCTCTCATTGTTGGACTTTGCATCCAACAAATCGTCCAAAGCACATGCAGCTAAGGGACAAACAGTTTGGTGCAAGTGGATCTATGGAGTCCATTATCGATGTTGAAATGGAAGATTCACACGAAGGTGTATCGCATTCGCAAAATAAGCCATGGAGTTGGCTTGGAAAGAAGTGGATTAACTTCTTATTGCAGTAAGTCATCTTCATTTTGTACATGCAAATTTCAGATTGGTATGCATGTATTTTAGTTGAAAAGTTGATGCAAGATTGCATGTATCAGAAGTTTCAGTTGAAGGAATTTCTTTGTTGTTGCAAAATTTCGCCATGGAGGTGTAAAAGATGAGTATGATACTCACTTATGTTGCAGCAATGTCTTTTGGTTCAGCTCTTGATCACCCACATGTTTTTGGGATGATGTACTTGTTGGTATTTGAAAAGAAGAGTTGAAGTTGCACATGTACATAGAGGTTGTATGTGTAATTAGCGAACTGTATATAGTTCATTGTACATGATACATACACATATGTTTGTCAAGATGTATCTTGTTGTTTATCAACTTGTGTCGGTTGTGTGCACACTTGTTATAGAGTTTGTGTGTCATTTGTATAGCACATTTCATTGCCAACTTGTTGTTGATGTCGTATGTTGCACAAGATGTTTTTAGTGTCGTTTGGTGCAAAGAACGAAGTGTCAGTGCAAAGCAGTGCAAGATTCCCTGAGTTGGAAAGGCATGCAAGCAAAGAGGGCACAAAGTTTAGCAAGGGTCATTGCTGGTTTCAGTATGGCAGATTGGTATGGCAAGAAAACTTGGTCGGGATTCGGCACAAGTACATGGCTCATTCAGCAAAATTCGCCATGTGAACAGTTGGAAATTCAGGAAAATTTTTGAAGGATGAAGAGAAGAGGATGTTGTTATTCTCTCATTTGCTGTAATACAGTTCAGCTCAGCATTTCAGTGAGCTTTTGGGGTCCAAAAGCTTCTCATTTGGGAGGTGTGATCAGGAGCTCAAGTCCAAGCCATGGAAAAAGGCTAAAAAATGAAAGTGCTCAGAATTTCTTTGAAATAGATTGACTGGAAAGAGCTCGGCGATACGATCCCAACGCCGCGAACGACACTCAAATCCGTTTCCGTATGAAGAAGATATTCAGTTTTAAAGATTCGCCAATTTCAATTTAAAAAATGCCAAAATGGACTTTATCAAAAATATTTTTATTTAAAAAAGAATATTCCACAGAATATTCTGGGAATATTTTGTAGAATATTATGGAGAATATTATGGGTGCAACCAATTACAGGGCGCCACGTGGCCCCAAGGCGGATGGGAAATGGGCGTTTAAAAGTATTTTTGAAGGCGGCAGGTATTGAACACGGGTTGCGGCCATGCAAGCGGAATGATTTAACCGTTGGACCGTTGATACGACTTGTTTAAATTGTGGGCGCGAATATTATTTAAATGTCATATCTTGTGTGGGACGTGGTCCCATGGACATGCGCCCGGGGCGGAGCACATTCAATACATTTTGTTATAAACTTTATTTAACGCCGATTTAACTCAATGTTTTATAAAACAACTCTGACGGTTAGGGTCACGTGGCCCGTTTCTTCAGCCCCCACGACTGGCGGAGTGCCATTTTTAGCGGCCGCCCCTATTTTGTCGGGGTTATCTGGAGCTTCCCCAGATTTAACTGGAGTTTTTTTAGGCCAACTAGCAGTTGGAGTAAATGAGCCATAACTTTGGCTAGGAAAGTCCTTTTTGGACGATTTTTTTTTTTGATTTTGGGTGTAGAAGGCATTATGAAGATGTTGGGAGTGTTTTCAGAGCCATCAGGGCTCTCTAACAGAGAATTTACCAGCATTTTTGGTCATGGAGCCAACAGGGCCTAAGGGAAGAAGAGCTGTTTTGGACTACCTTCATCCAATGGAGGTGATTTTGTAGTCATCTTATACTGATTAAAACCTTATGAATCTTAATTTGCAGTGTATTTTTCCCTTTGAGGCTTCTATATAGTTGTATTCACATTTTGAGCAATTTAATCAAAGAGGACAAGCCCATTTTGGGAGGCTTGATCCAGCGGAGGTAGCCCAAGAGAGGGGTGAACCGCTTAAACAATTATTTGTTGTCATACTGTATAATTTTGCTGCATATTTTTAGATTCTGCTCCTTTAAATAGTAAATTTTTATAAGCAAACTTTTCCCAAGCAGGTTTAAACAGTGAACAAAACTTATTAGTTCATCTTCAAACCATTACACTTCATTTGCAGAATATGTATACTTGCCTATTCACACATTAAAGTTGGATCAATGAATACTTTGCAGTTAAAACAAATACTTTCATTGATCGGATCTCAGTGATTACATTTTATTTCTTTAGGCAGAGTCTGTAGAAGGGCCAGGTAGCCTCCGGATTCATCCTTTCTTTGAAAGGTGAAAGATCTGGTGAATGCCCCTACAGTCAATCTCTGTATGAGAAATAGTTTGTTCTCACAATTTCAGATCAAAGAGGAAGTGATTTTCATCCTCGATGTTCATATTCTCACAAAGATGGCAAATCCTTTCCATCCATGATGTTTTAGGAACTGTCCCAACGACCTGTTTCACTATGGAGCTCATGAGAGTTCGTTCTAATCTTGGCTATATTAATATTTTCTTCTTTAAACAAATTAAAACATAAAGATACTTTTGATCTTCTAAAGTGAGGTTGATGACCTCCTTATAATACCTATTTTATAATTAAAATTATCCAATGTTAATTTAATTTCTAATTTTAATTCCAATTTTTAGAACATATTAATTTATGATTTGATATATTTTCTCTCTTCTTTCATATTTCATTCTAATAAATAAATTAACTAAACACTATAAAATTTATTAATAAAATTGTGACAATATATTTTTAAAAGAATTTGATTTTTTTATAGTTTAAATTATTATATTAATACTTATATTTTATCCTTTCACTATACTATAATTTGGATTTCTTATTCATCACTATACTATAATAATAATTTGGATTCTTATTCACCTTTACATTGATATGTTTGCATTTTTTTACTTTAATATTATTATTGACTAACATTTTAAATACAATTTCAACTATATTGGAATGGGGAGAATGATACAGGCCCCACTCCTATGTTCTAATATATTAATTTTAATTATATATATATTTATATATTAATTTTTAAAATAAAATAATTTAATAATCCTAGTATAATTTTTAGATTGTGTAATTAGAGTTACCTATTAGTGACTTAATTCCCAATATTTCAAACAAATAATTTTATAATTTAACACTCGTTAATATGTGATACTTTTATGTTTGGATAAGACGTATTACATAATTATATTTTTAACAAAATCTACACTAAATTTAACACTTGTTAATATGTGATACTTTTATATTTGGATAAGAAGTATTGCATATTTATATTTTTAACAAAATCTACACAAAATTTTTTATGATCTTTATAATTTTTTTAATATGTATAACATTAATTATTTAATTTTTTATAATTTTTATAATCTTTTTAAAGATATATGACATTAATTATTAAATTTTTTCAAAATTAAATTTGTAAAATATTAATATTATTTAAATATAAATATCATAAAAATCATTAATTAGTTAATAAATATAAAATAAATTTTTATTATAATACTTTTTTTAGAAATATCATTAAAAATATCATAAAAATTATTAATTAAAAAAATATCATAAAAAATTATTAATTAGTCGAAACTTATGGGTTTTGTAATTTCTTATGTAATTTTCCAAAAAAATTATTATAATATTATATGAATCACAAAAATTTACACTCTTAAAAATAATTTATTTATTTTTCAATTAATCAATATTTATTTTATTTCAACTCATTTTATTTTTTAAACTTTTTAATTTACTAATTTCCAAAATAATAAGCATTTCCAAAAAATCAACCGCAAAAAAACACATATATAAAAGCCAAACTATATATACACTTTCCTCACAACTATATTTTTAACGAGTATACCTTGTAATCCAATTCTCATATAAAACAATATAGGTTCCTAAGAAATTAATATTGTTTATTAATTAATTAATTAATTAAAGACGAAGGGTTAATTAGCATTATGGCCTTTTGCTACACTTAATCATATGCTTTCTTATATAAATTTATCGGAACGCTACGGTGTTGAGTTATTGATATTGCCTCGCACAAAGAGGCAAAGTATTTTATTTATTTGGGTCTTGTTCCAAAGAGGAGACTCCCCTTCAGAAGTGTTTTGCTGCACAATTTTAGGGTAAAATTATTTTCTTTTACAAGGGATTGCTTTTTATTGCATTTACATTATTATTATTATGTGTGATATTTTTGGTTGTCTTCTCTAGTTTAAGTAAGAGGAAGGCCCGAACACATTTTAATTTCCTTTTTAATTATTATAGATATTTTTTTGGGTGACCAAACCTAATCTATGTAACAAAATCTTTTATCCCTAATTAAGTACATTCACAAACATAACTGGAAAAAGCTTACTTTTCCATAATGGAAAAGTGACATTTTATTGCAGAGATTTAAATAGAGACACCACTTATATTTTAATAGAAATAATTCAAATTATGACCCAACCATATGTTTCTAAGGGAGATGTCACCCCCAATTTTGGTAATAAGGCTATTAAGGTGAAGCAAACAAGTTACAAGCTTGTAGCTCATTAACTAGTTACTCTCATGGTTCTTCCAACCTATTCACTATGCAACACTTTAGGTACCTCATTTAGCCATCAAATAGCCATTGTACTCTCTTCCAATTTCCCCAGATAGCATAAGCAAGATTTTCCATTTCTCTACTCAACATTCCCTTAGGGATGTTCCTCCCTTCCAATGCTCTTTAGTGTAGGTGAAAGGAGTCCAATGTATTGAATGATTACATAGATTAACTTGGAAGAGTAGAACTTGGCTCTCAACCATCCAATGAGAAACAAATACATGATGGGTGAAGGGTTCCTAACTTTCCAATCTTTTATTCTCACCTAAAACCATCTATCTATCATACATGATCTACAATTCCTTCTTTAATAACACTAATTTCATCACCTTAAAACTTAGTTCTTAGGTAACAATGTAGACGGTAACATGTGGAGTGGAAAGCATGAACATTACAATGAGAATAAAATGAATGATAATGAGAGAGGTACAGGGAATTATCTTTGATTTCCTTTCCAATAAGAGAATGAAATACTCTTACATTTCTCCACTGTTATTGTACTCAACCCATTCCTCAATAGCTACAAGAGCTAGACATCCTCACCGATACCTCTACAAATAACATTATTTAATTCCCCAACAATATGAACCCAATAGTACACCTTCCCAATCTAAAAAACCCCTACTTTCACTCTAGGTATCCATTTTTTCATCAACATTTTTTATACTCCTTTATATTTTTTCATTAATTTTGGGCTCCGTTTTTTATACCTACCAATATAAAAACCATTTACCCCCTATTATATATGCTCAATATATTATGTTATTTTTTTCTTCAATATATATGCCCCATTATGAATGCACGTGGTATGGTATTTCTCCCCTAGTGAAGCCCCCATGTCGTAAGCCTACCACACAATATATAGAAAATATAATTGCTGTATATACATGCATATCCATTTAGTAGTTGGGCCTTGGCCTTAAGCTTAGTAATAGGAATCTATACTATCATAAATACATAATGTACACACGGGGTTATTTATTTAAGCTCACATGACTCAAACCCCATCATTATAATAATCACAAGCTTACAATTTATACATAATTTAATCCAATATATTCTAGGGGTCAAAATTAGAGTATTGCATTCCTCTCTCCCTTGGAATAGCACTAGGCTTGTTGTAACTCAAAGTCATAACAAAATGGGTGACACTCTTTCATATCATTATATCACTTCTATGTAGTGTCATCACTAGCACATATGTTGTTTATTTATGATGAATTATTTTGACATTTTAATAAAATTTAATGTATTGTCAGAATTTAGTAGGTAATGATAAAAGTTCCTTTATTTTTTTTAATTAGGTTCCTCAATGTGTGCCGCATTTGCGAAAATATTTATGTATGTATGACTTGTCATGGTATGTTGTTGCAATATACCATTGCAAGTCTAAGATAATAAACTATGGTACTAATTATGATGGATGTCACGACACCCACTTAACACACAAAATAATTTGACTTAACACATGATCAATAATTGTGTTAACATTCAATAACTATCTTGTTAATGAATGTACTATATATGTAATTGTTTAAAGGTTATTTCTCATAGCAAAAATGGGATAGTTATTAGAGGCCTAATTTATAAATACAAGCCTCTCTCCTCTTCCAAATCATTTAAAATTTTTGAGATCATTTATTCCATAATGAAATTATTTCTCATGAAACATTGTTGTTAATTTTTCGAGCTTATTTCTCCTCATTATTTCTACAATATTTTCAAAGACATTATTGTGATATATCAAGACTATCACAAGAATACTAATATTGATCCACTGAATGTAAACTTTCTCACTTGAAAGGGGACATCAAGCCTCTCTTCCCTCACCTATCCTTTGTTGGTTGTGTGAGGTAAGCATTGAATCACCTTTATAGACTAAACCCCAAAGGGTTCCTTAGCAAGGTTTTTTTTAACTTTCTTTCATGCCAAAGTGTGTGTGTGTGTGTGTGTGTGTGTGTGTGTGTATAATTTTTTTGATGATTCATAAAATGTGTTGGCTTGAAGGGGCCAAGACCTAGGTTCAGAGTAGCTGCGCTATCAATAAAACCCTCTATTACTATCCCTTTCAGCAACGGTTTGCTGCGTAGACCACTGTCTCACTCGAGGCAATATTAGGGGATGCTAGAACCAGGTTTCTGCATCGAGAGGGATATTAGGACATGGATTTACTGCTATACTTCTTCCTTATGCTTTCCTGAACTACACATATGCAATTATCTACTTTTACAGTTTATGCCATAGTCATCAATTACTACTATTGTGCACTGCACCTTTATCAGTCTTATGCACTAATCAACCCAATACAACACATATAAATGGCATAAAATACTTCTCTACGCATAAAAAATCATACAATGCTTCGCGATACATAAAACAAATTCAAGGATAAATAATAGAAAAATTGCGCAAATAACACAAAGATACTTCAAAATTTTCATTTCCTTTATTAATGATGTGTATTTTAGTACAATCCTTCTTTGACTTGTGCACACAGCTGCGGGTGGTTTGCGCACATAGCTACAGACCAAGGCCTCCACACACATAGCTGCAAAGCCTTCTCCTAAGACCCAAACAAATTAAAACACAGATAATTCACAGTTCACGCTCATAAAATGATGGATCTATCTCCTTTGACTCAACATGACTTTGCTTTATATAGCCTTTACATCTTAAAAAACCATGGTCTACATACAATGGCCAGACTCAAAACTAGAAAAATAACCCGATCCCTTTTACAAAAAGAGGAATTTTGACCTGCTCCAAAGCCCCTAAAACTCATAAAATCCATGTGAATCTTTCAAAATCTGCGCGATTGACTTATTTTCATTGGATTGCGCACTCCACTTCCTCAAAATGAGGAGTATTTAACTCAAAACTGGACCAAGTTATGCCTTGCCCAACAGGCCCCTGACACTCACATGTAACTCGTCCCAAGTCACTCAGTTGGTGCACCCTAAGTATTTTCTTTAATGTTGGTGTATGCATCCTTCAGTGGTTGAATCATCGCTATAAACTGCATCTGCTCCTGGCGCACCTCTTCTAGTAGCTTCTCTGTAATCGGCCTTGCAATCCTTTGAAGCACATCTTTCTGCTTATGCCTCATCTCCTTAAGCTTATAGTCTACAGTCTATGATAACTGGATGGCCTTATCTTTCCAAGGCTCAGTTCACACTGTGATTATATGTTCTTTTCTTCGCATCTCCTTGATCTGACTCTGCAAATTATTTCCTTGTATGCGGGTGAGTCACTACGCAATTGCTAGGGTCCTCACTGTGACTTTGATCTCATCAAATTATTTTTTCTTTTCCAAAATCCTTGCTTCACTTTGCTGAAAATTTGGATCCTCCTGCAATGAGATCAAGATATTCATGGTGTCTTCGAATATTTTTCCCCAATCCTTCACTATGGTAGAGATACCTTCTAGTGAAACCTTCATATATGTTTCTCGCTGTTCTTGCTGTGTCTTAGGCCATTAACTTCCATAGACCTCAATAGATTATTAGAGCTGGAATTCTATTTCTTGTGTGTAAGAGAAGAAATAATTCTTGTCTAGATTTTAACAATGGCTAAGATGGTCAAATTTTTATTTGGGAAAAAAAATAACCTACATATGCAAGACTTCAATATTTAGATGCAATTTTTTTTTCAAATGCAAAAGTTAGTAGGATGTGCAAAATCTATGCCAATTGCAAGAATATTTAGGGGATCTCTTTGCACTATGAGCAGGAAACAATTTATTGGTTCTCATACTCCCTCTGCTTTCTCTATGGAATCAAAAAATTATAGTAGAAGGCCAAGTCATGAATCTAATTTTGTTGATTGCTAAAGGTGAGAATTGTTTGGAAATCTATGAACACTGCTTTTGTGCCTTTATGGAAAGAATTTTGGTTTTTCCCCCTCTTATTTCAAGCAGATTTAAAGAAATGTTTCTTCTAAAATTTATGTCCATGTGTCAATTTTGATAGGCTTTATGTTGTTGGGAAACTTTTTATAGATACAAGGGATTTTCACATGACTTTTTTCAATCGTTGAGACTTCTCAGCTGGGAACCATTTTGTGTAACATTACTAACATGTAATATATTTTATTGATAGTTAAAGGAAGCATTTTATATTGAAAATGAATTAGAAAAAAAAATTTCAACATTGAAACTAGGATTCATCATGTTCAAACATTCTTCCATAGAACATCCATTGCATTAGAACTATAGAAATGAATAGGAAAAAAGCTATGGTAGGACATGATGTCATGATCCTCATGATGATTGAACACTAAAATTGATGCACACTAACTACCCATTACTAACAATATTCATGATGTTAAGCACAAAATGTGTAGTATTATGCCAGATGTCATCTATTATCTGGGTAGCAACTAAATGGCACAAATTATTTCCTATCTTGTGGAATTTTAGTTTGATCTTATTAAAAACCTTATTAGTTTTATATTTTTCAATTTCCCGTGGATTCCTTGAAGTTAAAAAATTGGTTTTTATAACAAACATATCCAATCATTGTGCACAAGTAATTCACCTTGTTGACCACTATCTCAGAACAGTCATTCATAAAGGGGTATTAAAATTATTAAAAATAGAGTCAATATATTGCATTTATATTGGGGGTTCTAGAAAAGGTATGTAGTAAAAATAGGGGACACCTATTAGGGTTTCTATTAATGGAAAGATGTATTGGGAATGGGGTTCAGTAGAAGTCTTTTGGAAAAATGTTTGGTGTGGATATGTGACTGTATTGATTTCCTATGGGATAATATTACCAATTTGAATTCCATCTAAATCTGCAAGCATCTATTTACAATGGTAAATGAGCATGAACCCTCTCAAAATTATGCGATTTAGTGGAACATTTCGTACATGAACCTACTCAATTGCATCTAGAGGTGCATGAAACTGATAAATCACAATTTTTCTTTTGGCTCTAAAAATAGTGACCCAAAAGACTAATAAGACTTGTGTTGCAATTCTATCATTGAAGGAAACACCCAAAATTCAAGCACTACATTAGAAGTGGGAGGTTGCAGATGTGTCCATAAAAAAACTCAGTGCAGTACACAAGTTCATGACAAACATAGCAGGATGGTGAAACTGTGGCCAATAAAATGGTTCTTGATGATATATTTTCTTTTCTTCATTGATACAATTGTCATTAATACACATTTACATTTTTATTCTTATAATATTCACTACCAATGTATGCTTTTGTGGAATTATATATTGGATCAGATAATATTTCAACTCCTTAGTCAGAAAAGGGAGTCCGACCATATTTATTCTCTCCATATTATGGGTTGTTCAACCAATTTTTTCTCCTACCATCTCCCTCGAATTTAATTCTACCATACTAATAACCTCTCTCACTCCCCAAATTATTGTCATCAAACATGCCCCATTGAGGATCTGGAGCAATGTTTGCACCATACTTAGAACTGTCATTGTTGCTAATTGAAATTGGAGAGTCATGTATACTAGATTGCTTGATTTTTGTGGCTCTTACTTGGACAATATCCTGAGATGAGTTTGACGTGATGGTCATATGAGGCTGGAAGCTACTTGGTGTAATTTTCCTTAAATCTTGAAAAAAACAGAGCAAACATGTCATTTTCGATCATTTTTTATTAAAGCTTCTGCATACAGCAAATGTTATCACAATTGCAACACAATCATGTTCCATGAGCATGAATTATGAATGTTGCAAGCCAAATTGCAAGGAAATTTGCATTCATTTTAGGCAAAAGAAGGTTATGACATTAAGGTCCATGCTAGAAAAAATTATGCAAATAAGGTTGCTGAGTCAATACTTACCATGTGTTTCAAAGCCATAACGAAGGTTGGCTTTGAGAGTGTCCTCCCAAAGCCTTGTCTTGAGATGAAATTCAATTCAATGTCTCTTAGAGTTGCAAGGTGGAATTGATAGAAATATTTGATTTCTTTACCATACTTTGAGATAGATATCTCCTTTCATCTATACCTTTCTCTACCATCTTATTTCCAAGTGCAATGGGAATTTTCACATTTTGAATGCCATTACCATGTAGTTTGGTAGTCTGCTAGCTAGACCTATCACAAGTAAGGTTATCATACCAAACTATTTCTCTTGCTCAACTCAGTGACCATGACTCTCTTCTCACACTTCTTACCATAGGATCTTCAGTTGTACATCACGCAAAGTTGGGGGTTCTAGGTCTACACCTATTAGGTAAATTTGTATTTTATGGCATTTTTGTCCTTAAATTTGGAGGTGTTCCGCCTAAAAAAGTAGGCATTAAATATGGATGAAAAGGATTTGTTTTAACTTTGATAGAATTTCCTTGTGGAATTACTAAATTTCTCGACGACATGATGCTAGCTTTGCTCAGAGAAGAAGGTTTTGGAGGAGGAATTGAATTCTTTTGACTTATTTTTGGCATTGAAGTTTGAAATAGTAGTTTTGATGACTCCATTGATGACCTTGGTGAGGAATTTGATGCACACAATATTGACTTTGAAGATGGTTTAGAAGACGTTGAAGAAGTTGTATATTTTGGTGTTGTCATTGAATGTTTCTTTGTTGTTGGACTTGATCAAGACACAATTTAACTTTATGAGCAGATTGAAGACCTTGAAGAAGTTTTAGATTTTGTTGTTCTCACTGAAGGTTTTTGTCTGGTTTTGTTTCTTAAACCATCATTTCCATAGGACATTTTTGGTGAATAGATTCTTGACCTTAAGATGAGAGGATCTGATACCTTGAAGAGGCTACATCTTTTGGTGACGTCACTAATTGTTTCTATGTTATTGTGTTTGTTAAACTTTTTTATCCCAGAGGAGGGTGTTATCCAATGTGAATTTGAAACCCCCCTCACATTTTTCAATGAAGGTTCTATCTGAAAGTTAGGGAGCTACACATTATAGAAATTCAATATGATGTGCCAAAAACTTTATAGACATCCCACAAACAGTTCCCACCTATTATATGTCAATTAAATCTACATGGAACCAACAAGCAATATGGTAAAATATAGAATTACGAATCCCTTCAATTAGTAAAAAAAAAAAATATATGAAGAAAGCACCCAGAGGACTAGAAATAACAATATAGTAGAGAAAAAGAATAGTATCTCAGCAGCTATAATTGCAAGTCATAAATTAATATCATATATTCCAATTTCAGCACTAAAAGCAAACTCAAAATAACATAAAAGCAGAGACAACATTGTTAATGGAAATATGAAACATGGATTGGCATAATCATGCCTTTATTAGTGAAATTTCATCAGACCATTGAACAATTGTGTGCTAACAATATTTAAATAAGTTAAAGGAAAAAATTGACCTATATTATATAGTTTATGGGACAGAAATCAATATGTAGAAATATTCACTTGGTTTTTATAATTGGGTAGAGGAATGACTTAAAATGACCTTGTATGTCTTCTCGTTTTAGAGCTCAAATTTTTAGGAAGGATTTAAGTATCCACATTTCAAGAATCACTCGAAGAGGTTGATAAAGAATATAGGAAGACAAAAAACAAACCAGTGGTGTAATAAATGGATTTCTTGGGAGGTAGATTGGCATATGGACTTTTGGTAGCTAGAAATTTTCCAAATAAGTATATGTATTTGAAAATCGAACCTCTGGTTTATTTTGGTTTAGACAAGGTCTAGAATTTGAAAAGTGAATTCCCTCTTTCTTCCTCTTACATGTCCAATGATCGGAATCTAGATTGGGGGAAATTTTTTTCCAAAAAATAAAATTTCTCATAATCACACCAAACTAGAGCAATCAGATCTAGTCCTTCGCCAGGAATCTGGTGCAATTTGTTTCACTCAAAATGGAGACCGTACGAGGAAGTTAGAGCCCGCTGAGTGTCGTGTCAAACAAGTAAATTTTCAAAAAAAATGGTCAAACATGGTCAAAGGTCAAAAATTTGGGTTTTCCTCAATTTTTCCCAATGTCATGGTGGCAAGTGTCACTACAAGATTCTTCAGAGAGTTTTGAAGGTCGAATATTTTTTAATGGCTGTCTCCTAAGGTCAAATTCGATTTTTTTTAATGGGTGGCACAACCCAACCAAAGGCTGACACGTGGTGCAACCAAGGTCTGCCCCATGCCCCCTCTAGTGGACCAAGGTCAAGGATGAATTGCATTATTCAGGTTGAATTCATATTATATGGTGGGTTGATTTTTTATTATTATTATCAATGGTTTGAAATTTGTATTATGGTGGCACATTATCAATATCCAAGGTTGAATTTGTTATGTTTCCAAAGTCCGAAGGGTTATATTATAACCAAAGTCTGAATTATTACCAAAATCCTATCTCAAATGACTGTAAAAGATGAGGAGAAAAAAAAAATATGTGAGTGAAAATACAAAAAAGCAATCAAACCTATTGTGAGATTTGAATTTCTCAATCACAAGGCGCTGTTGCTTCGTGAGTCCTGCCCAGGACTCCACTTGTAATCCTAGTCTCCACCTCTAGCAAAGATAGCTTCAACAAATGGACAAAGCTCTCACACTATATCTAACTCACTAGATCTACTTTCCCCTTTACATGACTAGTTTATAAATAGGCCTTTTCCCTATCTGGGAAAATGTACTTGAACACCCATAGGCTAGATAAGTTAGGAAAATTCCACATTAATTCACCCCTAACCAACTCATAGACAAGCAAATCGAGTTGATCTCCTTGGGAATGAAAAACTATGGAAGTTGGTCAATTTGATCTCCTTAGGAATGACAAACTATAGAAATTTTTTCTCAATTATCTCGATTATGAAATATTATTATTTCATAATTATGAAATTGTGACAAAATAATTATGAGAAATTACTCAATTATGTAATATCACCCATTTAACATGTTCTAACTCCCTTGTAATACCCATGTAAGTAAAAGAAAAGGCGAAGGGGGATGCCTTCTTGCCAACAACTGAGGTATGTTGAACTTGGGTCTCTCTCACTATAATGGAGTGGAAAATAGGGTTATACCAAAAATTATTCCTAATTATGTATATTAGCTAGACATCCACTCTAAAAATGAATTTAAATGAATGCAACCAATCTTGTTGAACTAGGAGGATCCCTAATGGATAAAGAATAAAATTCCTCAAATTGCAATGAAACCTTAACTAGATCAAAGAGTTTGTCACAAGGAATCCAATGTGATGCAAACGACATCTCAATCCAAGCTCAGATGCAAAATTTATGCTTAGTTAAAGTTTCAATCAAAACACACAAAATTCAATAGCCAAAGGTGACATGGCAGTCTATGGAGTGGACACGTGGTACACTTGAGCTGAAATTGTAGGTAAAATTGGTTATGAATTAGTGCCATGTTGCAAACCTGACTGGACATGTGCGTAGGTTGAATGTGACACATGGCAGCTGAGTAGACATTGAAGTGGCACTGACATGTTTATTGGTCTGCAAGTGGGACAATCACATGGCGCCACATGGCCCTATGAAAATTCATGACATGGACTCATGAAATACTGAAAGAATCAACTTGTAGGGTCATTTTAATGGTGGGTGGAGAATTGGGGTCTAAAACCTTTGGGAGTCATTTTGAGGCATTAAATGACATTTCTTGGGGTCAAACGATTATCCCTTGTGTCGAAACCTTGACCATTGTTCTACACTTAAAGACATATCCAATGGTGCAAGAAAAACATCAAATGAAGTTCATTCAAAATTTATGCCTTTAGTAAGTTGACCTATCATGTTGACCACCATGGTACAAGAGAATGTCATTAAATAGCCCCATTACTCATGCATAACAAGCTAGCTACATGTGGAATTTTAACAAGACTCTAAAAGGTATAAAATCACAAACCTCGTTAATGGTTGACGGAGTCAAATCTTACACCTAGTTGGCTATCACACTATGTTAAATACTTGGCCACTAGGAGGAATAAGAGTTCCATTTTGTGTTATTATATTTTGTTCCATAGTTGAAAATACAACTAGGAGTGTGAAGTTAGAGAGAGAAATGTATGAAGTTAAGTTTTTATAGCAACCTTACACGCCAAAAGTCTTAGCTAACTCTAGAGAGATTACCTCTTTCTTTGTACTTACATATTTTCCATACCATAAAAGAGAGAGTAGAGCATGTTTACATTTTAGTGTTGTTTTTCTCCCATAAGGATTTCCTAGGGAAAAAGGAGTAGAGCATCATTACTTTTTAGGGTTGCTTGTCTCCCATGAGGATTTCCTAGGAAAATAATTGTGTTGATTGTAGATATGTATCTGTGTGTTTCATTATGTTCTCTATTTCTTACATTGTGTTTCATTATGTTTTCTATTTCTTACATTTGATTGTTTTATTCATTTAAATAGAAATTTAGTTATTAAAAGATCTAAAACTTAAATACAAATTAATCTTCATTATATAGATTTCACTTATTTTATCAAATTTGTTGTGAGAAACTATTTCATTATAATAACTATAAAAGTTGACTATTAAATAACAAAATTTTGTATTGATAAACATCTACACTTCTCCAACCTAAAAAAAATACATATAACTTTTAGATACATTTAGACATATATTAATATAAAAAAAACCATTATATATTTAAATTTATTAAAGTGAACAATGTGTTGATATGATTTTCATAAACATTTATAAATATTAAAAAATACATTAATATTTTTCAAAAAATACTAATAATATAAAATATTTATATATTTTTAAAAATAATTAAAATATATGTTTTATAATTTAAAAAATCAATTTTCTAATTTAAAATTATAAAAAATTAAATAAAAAATAAATAACTAACAGTGATAAATTCTTCAATGATGACCATAGACTCGTAATGACTTTGTTTTTGGAGGTAGAAATTGGTAATTCTAATAATTTTGGAGATGGAAAGTATTTAATGGGTGAGGTGTTTGAGATAACAATAGAATATATAGAAAACTTGTTGAACATAAATTATATTATTATTTATTATTATTATAATAACCATATTTTGGTTTCGTAAACCAACACCAAAACAAAGGGAGTAACCATAACCAAATTTACTTGTGTAAATTCGATTGTTACATTTTCTTTTAATTTTTTTCATTATCTTAACACATGGAATCCAAAAATTTGTTTATGTTAGCTTACTACTGCACCTGTGGCTTTACGAATGTTACGAGGTAATCAATGATTCCTTTAACCGACTTTGGAATGATTTGAATTGAAAAAACAGAGTTTCCTACGAAGTGATTATGATTTATCTCACACCCTCATGAGAAAACCTTGACTGCATTTCATTTTCCAGTATGTGCAAATCATTCTCTACTTCACCTAGCTAGGCCTTTCTGACTTTAAACCTTACAAACTTAGAACCTTTCTCATGTTATGAGGGTTGCCTTGAATCGATCATACATAATTATGATAATGTTATTTGAATGTTCGTTTGAAATATGATATAAAAAATTGAAAATTGTGAATAGAACTTTTCTAGCAAGCTACTAACAGTAAGCATAAACTACACATTTTTTTCCAATATTTGAGGATAATTACTACACAGATGCAAACAATTGCAACATCACATTGTTTTTCACTACCCCTTTTTGAATACTACATATTTGTGAGCCATTCTCTAACCTCAAATTATTCCCCATCATCCGGCATTATTGTGACAAAGAAGGACACTCTTATCTAACCCATATTTGAGGTTTTTGAATTTCAAAATATCAAATTCAAAATAGTGTTGACTTTCCTTATGTGGAATTTTTAAACTTGATATACATACAACTAAGTAATGGCCTTTGAAAATGAATGGCTGGTTTAAGAATTTCAGGGCTTACCTGTGACTGTAGCAAAAACACTTGTATCTCAATAGGATGAAATCTAGAACGTTGATCTATAAATAGAATAATTTTTTTCGTTTCTGTGTGTGTGTGTTATATCTAATTCCTGATTTTGTTGGATATTTCAAGGAATTTGGGAAGGAGCTATTTGTGGGATATTTGCACAAACAATTTTATTGTCTATAATAACAATTTTTACAAGTTGGGAAGAGCAGGTAAATTACTTCAATATCCTTTCACCTCCAAAAAATGAAGAAATACGAACTAAAAAAACAACTTATATGATCAAATCATACATAAACCAATGGGATTTAATATTGTAGCTTACACGAACGATTGAAGATGCTTAAAAGAAGAAAGTTAAAAATTAATAGAATTTTTTAATATATTTCATAGATATGCCTATGAGAATGTATGCTTAAGACTTTGTTGTCTTATGACCTCGCAAAAAAGGAAATATATATATTTTATACATCAGCGTTGGCAACTATTACAGATAATATAATAAAGATATGTGTCTTTTAGGTAGCAATTTTGAGCATTTGAAAATCAATCTCTTTCCTAGCTTTCAAGACTAAATAATCAAGTATTATTGAGGCTAAGAATGGGTGCAGTGCACTACCTACATTAAGAATCGACATATTTTCAACTATATCTAGAAAAGCAACCATTTAAAACCGAACGTGATACATAACTATCCATATAAATATGAAGGCATATTGAATGTTACAAATTGCAACGACATACACCAAATATATTGCCCATACTTGGTATTGCAAACCAACAGCACGGACAGGAGGAGCAACAGACCAACAACGTAGACGAGAGGAGCAACAAACCAACAGCGTGGAAGGGAGGAGCAACACAGACGAAAACGCGCGAACAAACAGACCAGCAACATCACAGACAAAAAAATGCGCAAACAAATAGACCGGTAAACAAATCAACTTCGCGGGCGATTTATTTATAGCAACAAGTTCGGCCGAGCTATTTTAAAAGTAAAAGTTTGGCCGAACTTTTGTTGCCAGTTTTCCCATCTCCGGCAAAAAATATGTTTGCCCACACCGTTAGTGTGCCGTCAATCTAAACGGAATCACGAGTTCGACCGAACTATTTAATAGTTCAGCCGAAATTTATTAAAATTTCGGCCGAACTATTACCGAAAAAATTTTTCCACCCCCGATTCGCACAAAAGTGTAACCCATCTTCACATATCTGCCCAAAAGGATCCTTAAAATAGAGAAAAACCACATACCATTAACAAATATTTTCAGAAGGGTTTCCCAGACATTTAACTTAGAGTTATTTTCAGCCCTTCAAGCTTTGCCTTCCAATCCTTGGCCTCACATTCATTTTTTATGTGTAGAGCATGCAGTAGGTTTGGATTCTACTAGTATTGACTGGAATCCACTAGAGAGAGTATGCTAGAGCTTATAAAGTTTGTTATGGATGATAGCGGTCTCCATTCTAACTTTTCCTTGTAGATGGTTAATTCCATCCTTCAAAAATTCAATTTTCATATTGACCAAAAGTTGAAACAACCTCCTTTCCATTTCCTCGGCTTCATGACGATGGTCCAAAGCGGCTAGAAGGCTCTCCCGAGCTTTCAGTAATTTTCCCAGAAGAGAATGCATATTTTCATGCTCAGATCCTTAGGTTGAGGTGCCAATATGCTCCATGGCAGAGTTACACAAGGTGTTAGTTCATCTTTGCGGGTGCAAATTCCTTAGATTATTAAAACATACCCTAGAGACCAGGGCTATGCTTGCTCCAGACAAATCAAAACTTAAATTACTAATCCTTCATCTCAAGGCCTCCACATACTCAAGTTGTAAGTGCTCTACATTATATAGACCTTGTTGATACCACCTCCATACTTGTCACATCTTTCTCCAACATTCATCCTTCCTAAAGCTAAAAAAATGCAGAGTTGTGTGGTCCAAACTAGATATTTCTTGAAAAAATTTCCAAGAGTGTGAACAGATATGGAGAGATGGGGAGAGGTAATCCTGCCGAAGGCCGAAAACATGGAAAAAATTCTCCATTGAGCATGTCAATCTTGAGATCTAGTTGCTTACAATTAAAATCATTTGTTTTATACATTTCTGAGCAAGGGTGGCGAGGGAGCACACTTGTGCCCAATTCTTGTGCATGAATTCATAAAAGATGTATGTTATTGATATCTTTAATAAACACTTGTCCAATTGCAACTCGTTTTTAGCATTATAATGATGATGATTCAAAGCCTTTGACTGAAGTGTATTACTAATTAGATTAATGTTGTTCATGATGGAAATGGACATATAGTTGTTAAAATATTGTCTATTTTTAAAAGTCCTTAATCCATTCTTGATACTTTATTGGCCAATGTATTTCCGCTGGAGTTTATGCCTTAGCACATGAATTGTTTCTATTTATTCAAAACATTGGAGTTGAATTGATATTCTTTGCAGGATTGGGGGAATGTTTTTGTTTGACCTTTCAACTTGTAAAATTTTCCCGATTACAAGCAGGAATCTCCAAAGACCATTATTTTTGAGATCATTTTAGCTATTGCTAGATCTAAACCTTTCCAGAAAGCATAACCACTCCCAATCCCCAAGCATACTTGACTTCAGTTTTTCTCGGAGGCAAAGAATGACCCCTACCGCTCCTATCACCCCTGCATTATAACATTATTTTAAAAATAAATTCAAAAAATTATATTATAATAATATTTAAAATATTTATTTATTTTTAATTTAAATTTATCTAATATTTATAAAAAAAACAACCAAATTTGCTTCCATGTTTACTTCTAGTTTAGACTTTTTAATTTTAAGTTATTAAGCGAGGTTAGAAAATATAAAATATAAATGTTTTAGGGTTGTTATCATGGAAGGAAAATAGAACTTTCGAGCTATAAAATAAAGGATAACCATGAAATTATGTTTCAGCATATTTCATCCTATTTCATCGACCAAGGAAATTTTTAAAACATAGATAAGGTTTTGGAGTAGATTTTAAGCCTTACCTAAAGCATAGATTTATATTAATTTTATGGTGACATGGAAAGGTTGTGTCCAAATCCCCGAAAAATCTCGAATGGCCTATTATAGGATTGGCTCCAGTTGGCTATGTACTTGCTTATGTTTAAGAGAAAGGATGTAAAATTGTAAGTGTTAGCTAATTTTTGAAGTCATGTTGTTATTTGTCTCCTTGTTATTTTTTAATTTCGACCAGCTGTCTAATTTCAAGAGAGCATAGCAATAACGAGCGTAGCGATAATGGTTGGCCAAACTAATCCATCCATCCAAACTAACTATAGAATGGGAAATTTATTTGATTAAGAAAATGAATTAATTAGGAATTTTGCTTCTGTGACCCATAAATTGTGATTAAAATATTTCGTTGAAAATCACATCAAAATAGATTAGATCAACGCATTTCAAACCAGCCAATGTAGTTCATCATCAAAACAAGAATTATTATTTTAGTAAATAATTTCGATTTAAATATTTTTTAATAAAAATATTTAATTTTTAATAAATAATATAAAAAAATATTAATTTAAAAAATATTAAATATTAATTTAAAATGATGTATAACAAAATACAGTACATGGTAATAATGATGTTATTATTTTTAAAAATTGAATACTTTTATTAATTAATTTATAAAATTCAAATAATTTTATATAAATAATTGGAACTTAAAAGCTAACTGTTAATGTGTCTTTTTTTTTTAATAGTATAATAACTAACTTCTCTAAACTAAGGTATTAAGTAAAATAAACTATTTACATATAAATATATTTAAAATTTTATAATTTCATTTCATTTTAACATTCATTAATACCTTTTTTAAACTATGCTTTTAAACACAATTTAAACATGTTTTTTAAAATATTTTGAAGTAAAATTTTCTGTAAACATCATATGTGTTTTTTATTCCTTAAAGTTAAACAATTATTGTTATTTTTTCATATATATAATTTGAATATATTCTACTTAGTGAAATTGGTAACTTTGTATATATCATTGCCATTATTTTATTAGGTAAAACAACCCTTTCATAAATATCACTTATAGCATTTCTGGAGACTTAATCCCACAACCATACCACTGAAACTCAATTTCTCTATGACAATCTTGAAATTATTAAAATTAAATAATTATTATTTTATTTCTTTTAATATTTCCTTACAAACCCACATTTTACATTCTACGATCACATAACTAAAATATATCTCCTAAATGGAGACGGTGGTGAATAAGGTAAATAGTAATTATTGTTATATTTTTTCATTGTTGATTATGTTTCCAATTTGTAGTCGTGTAAAATGATGTTATGGGATATGTTAATATTAATACAAAAAATACTACGAAATAAGGAAATATAAATAATAATAGGATTAGATTGATTTCTATACTCTCTATTATTATATGCATTAGAAATATTATTATAATAAACGAGTATAGATTCATTTTAACTTTGGATCTACCCAGAGCTAAGAGGGATCAAATTTCTTAAGTTATAATTTTTTTTTGATTGGATCCTTCTTGAACATTGATATATCTATGGTTAAAATGGAACAACATTCCAATAAAAATTTTTCACCCTAATTATTTTATTTTATTCAATTGTGTGATATAATATATACATAATTATACATAATTGAAGTTGAAATACTTTACTTAACATGGGAATTGGAATATCTTTTTATTTATAATCCATATTGTCCACATCAAAACGCTTTATTATGATTATATATGTCTTCCTCATATTGAAAAGTAGAAAGCATATATCCATGAGATAGAAACACACACTTTCACTTTATATATATTATTAATATTTTTTAAAAAGCCACATGCTAACTTCATATTAAGAATTAAAGGAATTACAAATCTCCCTCACCCTCATGTAGTTAGAAAGCACCTATCAATGGAATAAGAAATATCACTTTCTACACACATAGATAGTTGATATTGAAATGTTTTATTTAATGTGCATATTGAAATATTCTATTTATAATTCACATTGATTTTATTTTTTATTTTTTATTAATTTTTTTTAATGTCACATCTCAACTGTACTAATGGTGGAAGAACATGAAGCACTAGTTTCAATTGGGGAACATTTTGCAAGAAACCAAATCATGCACCTCCAATAAATCCAAACATTCTAGACACATTGATATTTCCAAGTCCTATTGATGGTTTTAGTTAACTTATGGTTTTTCTATTTCACTTGGAATTTACTAGTAATATGACATAATGTCTTGCATAATGAAGTCTTGGTTAGTAAATCTTTTGTATGTATTTGGTTAGTATATGAACATTTGGGACAAAAGACATTAACTTTTTAAGTGATAAGATTTCCAATTTGGCAGACCATGACAAAATGATTTCCATATTATATAATCTCTATCAGTTTAATAGAAAGAAATTCATTGAAAAAAAACTTCATATCAACTCTCTTATAAGAATAAAATAAATTACACATTTACGTGACACTTGGAAAATAAAAATATGAGAATTTTTATTTTATTTTAAATTAATTTTATCTTTCTTTAGATAAAGTTGATATGCAATTATGTTATTGAAAATCCACTTTCAAATATTTTATTTATAGCTATTAATATATATATCACATGTCAACTCAATATAAAATAAATTATACATCTTTTTGACTACGATATAGATAATATTTGATATTATTTTATATGTCACATGTCAACTCCATAATGAGCAATGAACAAATTATACATCTCCTTTATATTAAAAAAATAGAAAGAAATTATAGACAAAATTAGAATTTTGTTACTTTCAATTAATTTATCTTTATCTATATAAAGTTGATGTAAAATTGAGATGGATATTAAAGTTTTTATTTATGACACATATAGAAACATTTTTTGCTAACAATAATTTTTAATTTGTTAATGTAATTATTATTTTATTATTTTAAAATATAATGAACAATATCTCTCAATTGGTGATTGAAGTAATGTCGAATTTGTAAAAACTGAGAGACCAAAGATTCAAATGAGACTCCCAAAAATTTACTAATAATTACTTATCATTTTTGTTAAATTCCTCTAATATATATATGTATGAAAAGTGATGTATATGATATAATATAGTTTAGATAGTTCTTAAAAAAAATAAAAAATGTTTCTTTCTTTAAAAAAATACTAGAACCTAAAGAATACGATATATATGTTTTAGTAAATCAAGTAGGCATCTTATTACA
Source organism: Pinus albicaulis (assembly GCA_034641835.2). Lineage (NCBI taxonomy): Eukaryota > Viridiplantae > Streptophyta > Pinopsida > Pinales > Pinaceae > Pinus > Pinus albicaulis. Next base: position 689,774,611 of record CM076575.1, read on the forward strand.
TAATAAGACATTTTATATATCAATTTAGTATATAATTACTTTAGATAAAAATAATAATAAATAATAATTTTATATATGGAAATAAAATTAAATTTATAAAATAGGTTAAAAATTAGTTTATTAAATAATGGAAATAAAATAAAATTTATAAAATAGGTTAAAAATTAGTTTATTTATTTTATATATATATATATATATATATATATATATATATATATATATATATATATATATATATATATATATATTATTAAGTTTAGAGGCTTATTCTACTTTCAGTATGAGAGGATGCGTAAGCTGTAAGTTTTTTTTATCAGTTCGCGCCTTTTAAAACAAAAATAAAACATAAAAATATGTTTTAAATAGAAAAATAATGTTAACTATAATTAAAAAAATATATATGATATAAAGTAATTAGAAATAAAAAAACATTTCATTTTTTTTTTAACAGAAGATTTAAATAAACTATTTAAAAATCAATATTAACTAATTTATGTCGATATTAACATTTTATATATTATATATATATAGAAAAATAAATTAAGCTTTTATATATATATATATATATATATATATATATATATATATATATATATATATATATATATATTTCGCATTCAAAAATACAATTCAAAGAATGAAAAATAACATTTTGTATTTTACACTCTAAAAAAGTTTCCACTTAAAAAAATTTGATCATTCTCGACTCATATTACATTAGAGCCTTAATTAAGATGGATTTATCCTCATATCATAAATAATTTACAAATTTTTCTATTATAAAATTAGACATTAAATATTTGATTTTTCATTTAATTTTAAAATATTAACTATATCTTAAAGTCACAAACCATTTAATTATTTTTAACATAATTTATTAGAAAGCTAGCTATTAATACTAATTCCAATGACTAAATAACACATGAATGAGATAATTCAGGTTGATGGGATGTTTGGTTTTTTTTTCTTTTCATAATACCGATAAATTGACTAAACATTATATGATTTTTTTGATAATTGTAAAGTTAGATCCCTTTCATAATTTAAATTATTGTATTCATGCTTATATTTCACATTTTCAACATAAAGACATTTCAAGTGACAATTTTAATTCTTTATTCATATTTATATCTATTTTCATCTCTCACTCCAACTCTTTATTCATATTTATATCTATTTGTATCTTTCACTTCAATAGATAGTGCAAGATTATTGAATATTTAAACTTTAAATATAATTTCTTCTTGATGATGATGATGATGGTTAACGTCTACTGAGACCAATCTTTGGCCTATCGAACCTAAAGAAAAGAGTTATTTAATTTGATTTAAGATTTTATTCCTATGCTCAAAAAGCTTGGAGAGAAGCCTCGCGAGCTCACTATAATTTTGACATCTTAAAAGGCTAGGAAGGTCAGTATTGCAACAAAGATTATGAAATTGAGCTCTAATGTGGTTGTACGCGGGGCACTCTAAGAGTGATCAGGAGCTCAAGTCCAAGCCATGGAAAAAGGCTAAAAAATGAAAGTGCTCAGAATTGCTCTGAAACAGATCGATTGGAAAGAGCTCGACGATATGATCCCAACGCCATGAACGACACTCAAATCCGTTTTCGTATGAAGAAGATATTCAGTTTTAAAGATCCGCCAATTTCAATTAAAAAAATGCCAAAATGGACTTTATCAAAAATATTTTTATTTAAAAAAGAATATTCCACAGAATATTCTGGGAATATTTCGTGGAATATTTCGTAGAATATTCTGGAGAATATTTTGGGTGCAACCAATTACAGGGCGCCACGTGGCCAGCCCGGAGGCCGCCACGTGGCCCCAAGGCGGATGGGAAATGGGCGTTTAAAAGTATTTTTGAAGGCGGCAGGAATTGAACACGGGTTGCGGCCATGCAAGCGGAATGATTTAACAGTTGGACCGTTGATATGACTTGTTTAAATTGTGGGCACGAATATTATTTAAATGTCATATCTTGTGTGGGACGTGGTCCTGTGGACATGCGCCCGGGGCGGACCACATTCAATACATTTTGTTATAAACTTTATTCAACGCCGATTTAACTCAATGTTTTATAAACCAACTCCAACGGTTAGGGTCATGTGGCCCGTTTCTTCAGCCCCCACGACTGGCAGAGTGCCATTTTTAGCGGCCGCCCCTATTTTGTCGGGGTTATCTGGAGCTTCCCCAGATTTAACTGGAGTTTTTTTAGGCCAACTAGCAGTTGGAGTAAATGAGCCATAACTTTGGCTAGGAAAGTCCTTTTTGGACGAATTTTTTTTTGATTTTGGGTGTAGAAGGCATTCTGAAGCTATTGGGAGTGTTTTCAGAGCCATCAGGGCTCTCTAACAGAGAATTTACCATCATTTTTGGTCGTGGAGCCACCAGGGCCTAAGGGAAGAAGAGCTGTTTTGGACTACCTTCATCCAATGGAGGTGATTTTGTAGTCATTTTATACTTATTACAGCCTTCGAAATCTTAATTTGCAGTGTATTTTTCCCTTTGAGGCTTCTATACAGTTGTATGCACATTTTGAGCAATTTAATCAAAGAGGACAAGCCCATTTTGGGAGGCTTGATCCAGTGGAGGTAGCCCAAGAGAGGGGTGAACCGCTTAAACAATTATTTTCTGTCATACTGTATAATTTTGCTGCATATTTTCAGATTCTGCTCCTTTAAACAGTAAATTTTTATAAGAAAACTTTTCCCAAGCAGGTTTAAACAGTGAACAAAACTTATTAGTTCATCTTCAAACCACTACACTTCATTTGCAGAATATGTATACTTGCCTATTCACACATTAAAGCTGGATCAATGAATACTTTGCACTTAAAACAAATACTTCCATTGATCAGATCTCAGTGATTACATTTTATTTCTTTAGGCAGAGTCTGTAGAAGGGCCAGGTAGCCTCCGGATTCATCCTTTCTTTGAAAGGTGAAAGATCCGGTGAATGCCTCTACAGTCAATCTCTGTATGAGAAATAGTTTGTTCTCACAATTTCAGATCAGGTTTGTATCGGAGCCAAGTTGAGCATTCCTTATTTTGAAAAAGTTTTTTAAACAGTATAAGAGATTTACTGTTTATTTTTTTGTTTGAACATTTACATAATGTCATCTTCTTCTACAAGTGAAGTTTCCTCCTTCACGAGATTCTTCAATGATGACATGAAGAATGAGTTTTTTAAGGTGAAGGACATGGTGCAGATTCTCATTGAGGATCAAAGAGAAAGTGTTAAGCTTCATGCACAATTGCTAGCTATGCAGGAAGATAAAGAAGCCATTCTTCAAAGACTGCATGATATGGAGTTGCAGCTTCTTCAAGCTCAAGAAGCTTTGTCCAAGAAAATTCTTGAGGAAGAGGATAATCGTTCCAACTTGTCTTCAAGTTCCTCCATTGAAAAGTATGTAGGTTATTTTGAAAAACATACAAGAGGTATTGGGTCCAAATTAATGTTGAAAATGGGCTATCAAGAAGGCAAAGGTTTGGGCAAGCATGCACAAGGCATTGTTGAGCCTATTTGTGTTGTGGAGCGTCCCAAGAATATGGGTCTTGGCTATGAGCAGCTTAATGGCGAAGCTTTGAGCACATGCATTCAAGAATGTGATGCAAATTTAAAGAGAACCTTTGTTCCAAGTTCTCAATTACATCGATGTCATGATAGCAATCTTCCTTACCATTGTTTGAAGCCATAATTGTAGCAAGAAGATGGACATTCCATGCAGCAAAAGAGGTATAATCATTCACATGATCAATTTGATTATGTTTCAGCAAAGAATGATCATTTTTCTTGTTCAAATGAAAGAAAACTTTATTGCACATTTTGTGGTGGAGTTAACCATGTTGCTTCAAGATGCTGGTTGAAAAAGAAAGCACACAGGAAGCAGAAGAAGCAAAGAGAACTTTCTCAGAAAGTGCTTAAGAGTTTCTCAGTTTGTCAAAGGAAGGGACATGATGTCTCTCATTGTTGGACTTTTCATCCAACAAATTGTCCAAAGCGCATGCAGCTAAGGGATAAACAGTTTGGTGCAAGTGGATCTATGGAGTCCATTATCGATGTTGAAATGGAAGATTTACATGAAGGTGTATCGCATTCGCAAAATAAGCCATGGAGTTGGCTTGGAAAGAAGTGGATTAACTTCTTATTGCAGTAAGTCATCTTCATTTTGTACATGCAAATTTCAGATTGGTATGCATGTATTTTAGTTGAAAAGTTGATGCAAGATTGCATGTATCAGAAGTTTCAGTTGAAGGAATTTCTTTGTTGTTGCAAAATTTCGCCATGGAGGTGTAAAAGATGAGTATGATACTCACTTATGTTGCAGCAATGTCTTTTGGTTCAGCTCTTGATCACCCACATGTTTTTAGGATGATGTACTTATTTGTATTTGAAAAGAAGAGTTGAAGTTGCACATGTACATAGAGGTTGTATGTGTAATTAGCGAACTGTATATAGTTCATTGTACATGATACATACACATATGTTTGTCAAGATGTATCTTGTTGTTTATCGACTTGTGTCGGTTGTGTGCACACTTTTTATAGAGTTTTTGTGTGATTTGTATGGCACATTTCATTGTCAACTTGTTGTTGATGTCGTATGTTGCACAAGATGTTTTTGGTGTCGTTTGGTGCAAAGAACGAAGTGTCCGTGCAAAGCAGTGCAAGATTCCATGAGTTGGAAAGGCATGCAAGCAAAGAGGGCACAAAGTTCAGCAAGGGTCATTGCTGGTTTCAGTATGGCAGATTGGTATGGCAAGAAAACTTGGTCGGGATTCGGCACAAGTACATGGCTCATTCAGCAAAATTCGCCATGTGAACTGTTGGCAATTCAGGAATATTTTTGAAGGCTGAAGAGAAGAGGATGTTGTTATTCTCTCATTTGTTGTACTAAAGTTCAGCTCAGCGTTCCAATGAGCTTTTGGGGTCCAAAAGCTTCTCATTTGGGAGGTGTGATCAGGAGCTCAAGTCCAAGCCATGGAAAAAGGCTAAAAAATGAAAGTGCTCAGAATTGCTATGAAACAGATCTAATGGAAAGAGCTCGGCGATACGATCCCAACTCCGTGAACGACACTCAAATCCGTTTCCGTATGAAGAAGATATTCAGTTTTAAAGATCCGCCAATTTCAATTAAAAAAATGCCAAAATGGACTTTATCAAAAATATTTTTATTTAAAAAAGAATATTCCATAGAATATTCTGGGAATATTTCGTGAAATATTTCGTAGAAAATTCTAGAGAATATTCTGGGTGCAACCAATTACAGGGCGCCACGTGGCCAGCCCGGAGGCCGCCACGTGGCCCCAAGGCGGATGGGAAATGGGCGTTTAAAAGTATTTTTGAAGGCGGCAGGAATTGAACACGGGTTGCGGCCATGCAAGCAGAATGATTTAACCGTTGGACCGTTGATATGACTTGTTTAAATTGTGGGCACGAATATTATTTAAATGTCATATCTTGTGTGGGACGTGGTCCCGTGGACATGCGCCCGGGGCGGACCACATTCAATACATTTTGTTATAAACTTTATTCAATGCCGATTTAACTCAATGTTTTATAAACCAACTCTGACGGTTAGGGTCACGTGGCCCGTTTCTTCAGCCCCCACGACTGGCGGAGTGCCATTTTTAGCGGCCGCCCCTATTTTGTCGGGGTTATCTGGAGCTTCCCCAGATTTAACTGGAGTTTTTTTAGGCCAACTAGCAGTTGGAGTAAATGAGCCATAACTTTGGCTAGGAAAGTCCTTTTTGGACGAATTTTTTTTGATTTTGGGTGTAGAAGGCATTCTGAAGCTGTTGGGAGTGTTTTCAGAGCCATCAGGGCTCTCTAACAGAGAATTTACCAGCATTTTTGGTCGTGAAGCCACTAGGGCCTAAGGGAAGAAGAGTTGTTTTGGACTACATTCATCCAATGGAGGTGATTTTGTAGTCATTTTATACTGATTACAACTTTCTGAATCTTAATTTGCAACGTATTTTTCCCTTTGAGGCTTCTATATAGTTGTATTCACATTTTGAGCAATTTAATCAAAGAGGACAAACCCATTTTGGGAGGCTTGATCCAGCGGAGGTAGCCCAAGAGAGGGGTGAACCGCTTAAAAAATTATTTGCTATCATACTGTATAATTTTGCTACATATTTTCAGATTCTGCTCTTTTAAACAATAAATTTTTATAAGCAAACTTTTCCCAAGCAGGTTTAAACAGATAACAAAACTTGTTAGTTCATCTTCAAACCATTATACTTCATTTGCAGAATATGTATACTTGCCTATTCACACATTAAAGTTGGATCAATGAATACTTTGCAGTTAAAACAAATAATTTCATTGATCGGATCTCAGTGATTACATTTTATTTCTTTAGGCAGAGTCTGTAGAAGGGCCAGGTAGCCTCCGGATTCATCCTTTCTTTGAAAGGTGAAAGATCTGGTGAATGCCCCTACAGTCAATCTCTGTATGAGAAATAGTTTGTTCTCACAATTTTAGATCAAAGAGGAAGTGATTTTCATCCTCGATGTTCATATTCTCACAAAGATGGCAAATCCTTTCCATCCATGATGTTTTAGGAACTGTCCCAACGACCTGTTTCACTATGGAGCTCATGAGAGTTCGTTCTAATCTTGGCTATATTAATATTTTCTTCTTTAAACAAATTAAAACATAAAGATACTTTTGATCTTCTAAAGTGAGGTTGATGACCTCCTTATAATACCTATTTTATAATTAAAATTATCCAATGTTAATTTAATTTCTAATTTTAATTCCAATTTTTAGAACATATTAATTTATGATTTGATATATTTTCTCTCTTCTTTCATATTTCATTCTAATAAATAAATTAACTAAACACTATAAAATTTATTAATAAAATTGTGACAATATATTTTTAAAAGAATTTGATTTTTTTATAGTTTAAATTATTATATTAATACTTATATTTTATCCTTTCACTATACTATAATTTGGATTTCTTATTCATCACTATACTATAATAATAATTTGGATTCTTATTCACCTTTACATTGATATGTTTGCATTTTTTTACTTTAATATTATTATTGACTAACATTTTAAATACAATTTCAACTATATTGGAATGGGGAGAATGATACAGGCCCCACTCCTATGTTCTAATATATTAATTTTAATTATATATATATTTATATATTAATTTTTAAAATAAAATAATTTAATAATCCTAGTATAATTTTTAGATTGTGTAATTAGAGTTACCTATTAGTGACTTAATTCCCAATATTTCAAACATATAATTTTATAATTTAACACTTGTTAATATGTGATACTTTTATGTTTGGATAAGACGTATTACATATTTATATTTTTAACAAAATCTACACTAAATTTAACACTTGTTAATATGTGATACTTTTATATTTGGATAAGAAGTATTGCATATTTATATTTTTAACAAAATCTACACTAAATTTTTTATGATCTTTATAATTTTTTTTAATATGTATGACATTAATTATTTAATTTTTTGTAATTTTTATAATTTTTTTTAAAGATATATGACATTAATTATTATTTTTTTTCAAAATTAAATTTGTAAAATATTAATATTATTTAAATATAAATGTCATAAAAATCATTAATTAGTTAATAAATATAAAATAATTTTTTATTATAATAATTTTTTTTGAGAAATATCATTAAAAATATCATAAAAAATCATTAATTAAAAAAATATCATAAAAAATCATTGATTAGTCGAAACGTATGAGTTCTGTAATTTCTTATATAATTTCCCAAAACAATTATTATAATATTATATGAATCACAAAAATTTACACTCCTAAAAATAATTTATTTATTTTTCAATTAATCAATATTTATTTTATTTCAACTCATTTTATTTTTTAAACTTTTGATTTACTAATTTCCAAAATAATAAGCATTTCCAAAAAATCAACCGGAAAAAAACACATATATAAAAGCCAAACTATATATACACTTTCCTCACAACTATATTTTTAACGAGTATACCTTGTAATCCAATTCTCATATAAAACAATATATGTTCCTAAGAAATTAATATTGTTTATTAATTAATTAATTAATTAAAGACGAAGGGTTAATTAGCATTATGGCCTTTTGCTACACTGAATCATATGATTTCTTATATAAATTTATCGGAACGCTACGGTGTTGAGTTATTGATATTGCCTCGCACAAAGAGGCAAAGTATTTTATTTCTTTGGGTCTTGTTCCAAAGAGGAGACTCCCCTTCAGAAGTGTTTTGCTGCACAATTTTAAGGTAAAATTATTTTCTTTTACAAGGGATTGCTTTTTATTGCATTTACATTATTATTATTATGTGTGATATTTTTGGTTGTCTTCTCTAGTTTAAGTAAGAGGAAGGCCCGAACGCATTTTAATTTCCTTTTTAATTATTATAGATATTTTTTTGGGTGACCAAATCTATGTAACAAAATCCTTTATCCCTAATTAAGTACATTCACAAGCATAACTGGTAAAAGCTTACTTTTCCATAATGGAAAAGTGACATTTTATTGCAGAGATTCAAATAGAGACATCACTTATATTTTAATAGAAATATTTCAAATTATGACCCAACCATATGTTTCTAAGGGAGATGTCACCCCCAATTTTGGTAATAAGGCTATTAAGGTGAAGCAAACAATTTACAAGCTTGTAGCTCATTAACTAGTTACTCTCATGGTTCTTCCAACCTATTCACTATGCAACACTTTAGGTACCTCATTTAGCCATCAAATAGCCATTGTACTCTCTTCCAATTTCCCCAGATAGCATAAGCAAGATTTTCCATTTCTCTAAAAATTCCCTTAGGGATGTTCCTCCCTTCCAATGCTCTTTAGTGTAGGTGAAAAGAGTCCAACGTATTGAATGATTACATAGATTAACTTGGAAGAGTAGAACTTGGCTCTCAACCATCCAATGAGAAACAAATACATGATGGGTGAAGGGTTCCTAACTTTCCAATCTTTTATTCTCACCTAAAACCATCTATCTATCATACATGATCTACAATTCCTTCTTTAATAACACTAATTTCATCACCTTAAAACTTAGTTCTTAGGTAACAATGTAGACGGTAACATGTGGAGTGGAAAGCATGAACATTACAATGAGAATAAAATGAATGATAATGAGAGAGGTACAGGGAATTATCTTTGATTTCCTTTCCAATAAGAGAATGAAATACTCTTACATTTCTCCACTGTTATTGTACTCAACCCATTCCTCAATAGCTACAAGAGCTAGACATCCTCACCGATACCTCTACAAATAACATTATTTAATTCCCCAACAATATGAACCCTTGAGTACACCTTCCCAATCTAGAAAACCCCTACTTTCACTCTAGGTATCCATTTTTTCATTAACACTTTTTATACTCCTTTATATTTTTTCATTAATTTTGGGCTCCGTTTTTTATACCTACCAATATAAAAACCATTTACCCCCTATTATATATGCTCAATATATTATGTTATTTTTTTCTTCAATATATATGCCCCATTATGAATGCACGTGGTATGGTATTTCTCCCCTAGTGAAGCCCCCATGTCGTAAGCCTACCACACAATATATAGAAAATATAATTGCTGTATATACATGCATATCCATTTAGTAGTTGGGCCTTGGCCTTAAGCTTAGTAATAGGAATCTATACTATCATAAATACATAATGTACACACGGGGTTATTTATTTAAGCTCACATGACTCAAACCCCATCATTATAATAATCACAAGCTTACAATTTATACATAATTTAATCCAATATATTCTAGGGGTCAAAATTAGAGTATTGCATTCCTCTCTCCCTTGGAATAGCACTAGGCTTGTTGTAACTCAAAGTCATAACAAAATGGGTGACACTCTTTCATATCATTATATCACTTCTATGTAGTGTCATCACTAGCACATATGTTGTTTATTTATGATGAATTATTTTGACATTTTAATAAAATTTAATGTATTGTCAGAATTTAGTAGGTAATGATAAAAGTTCCTTTATTTTTTTTAATTAGGTTCCTCAATGTGTGCCGCATTTGCGAAAATATTTATGTATGTATGACTTGTCATGGTATGTTGTTGCAATATACCATTGCAAGTCTAAGATAATAAACTATGGTACTAATTATGATGGATGTCACGACACCCACTTAACACACAAAATAATTTGACTTAACACACGATCAATAATTGTGTTAACATTCAGTAACTATCTTGTTGATGAATGTACTATATATGTAATTGTTTAAAGGTTATTTCTCATAGAAAAAGGGGGATAGTTATTAGAGGCCTAATTTATAAATACAAGCCTCTCTCCTCTTCCAAATCATTTAAAATTTTTGAGATCATTTATTCCATAATGAAATTATTTCTCATGAAACATTGTTGTTAATTTTTCGAGCTTATTTCTCCTCATTATTTCTACAATATTTTCAAAGACATTATTGTGATATATCAAGAATATCACAAGAATACTAATATTGATCTATTGAATGTAAAATTTCTCACTTGAAAGGGGACATCAAGCCTCTCTTCCCTCACCTATCCTTTGTTGGTTGTGTGAGGTAGGCATTGAATCACCTTTATAGACTAAACCCCAAAGGGTTCCTTAGCAAGGTTTTTTTAACTTTCTTTCATGCCAAAGTGTGTGTGTGTGTATATATATATAATTTTTTTTTTGATGATTCATAAGATGTGTTGGCTTGAAGGGGCCAAGACCCATGTTCAGAGTAGCTGTGCTATCAACAAAACCCTCTATTACTATCCCTTTCGGCAACGGTCTGCTGCGTAGACCACTGTCTCACTCGAGGCAATATTAGGGGATGCTAGAACCAGGTTTCTGCATTGAGAGGGATATTAGGACACGAATTTACTGCTATACTTCTTCCTTATGCTTTCCTGAACTACACATATGAAATTATCTACTTTTACAGTGTATGCCCTAGTCATCAATTACTACTACTGTGCACTGCACCTTTATCAGTCTTATGCACTAATCAACCCAATAAAACACATATAAATGGCATAAAATACTTCTCTACGCATAAAAAATCATACAATGCTTCGCGATACATAAAACAAATTCAAGGATAAATAATAGAAAAATTGCGCAAATAACACAAAGATACTTCAAAATTTTCATTTCCTTTATTAATGATGTGTATTTTAGTACAATCCTTCTTTGACCTGTGCACATAGCTGCGAGTGGTCTGCGCACATAGCTACAGACCAAGGCCTCCACACACATAGCTGCAGAGCCTTCTCCTAAGACCCAAAACAAACTAAAACACAGATAATTCACAACTCACGCTCATAAAATGATGGATCTATCTCCTTTGAATTAACATGAATTTGCTTTATATAGCCTTTACATCTTACAAAACCATGGTCTACATACCATGGCCAGACTCAAAACTAGAAAAATAACCTGATCCCTTTTACAAAAAGAGGAACTTTGACCTGCTCCAAAGCCCCTAAAACTCCTAAAATCCATGTGAATCTTTTAAAATCTGTGCGATTGACTTATTTTCATTGGATTTTGCACTCCACTTCCTCAAAATGAGGAGTATTTAACTCAAAACTGGACCAAGTTATGCCTTGCCCAACAGGCCCCCGACACTCACATGTAACTCGTCCCAAGTCACTCAGTTGGTGCACCCTAAGTATTTTCTTTAATGTTGGTGCATGCATCCTTCAGTGGTTGAATCATCGCTATAAACTGCGTCTTCTCCTGGCACACCTCTTCTAGTAGCTTCTCTGTAGTCGGCCTTGCAATCCTTTGAAGCACATCTTTCTGCTTATGCCTCATCTCCTTAAGCTTATAGTCTACAGTCTATGATAACTGGATGGCCTTATCTTTCCAAGGCTCAGTTCACGCTGTGATTATCTGTTCTTTTCTTTGTAGCTCCTTGATCTGACTCTGCAGATTATTTCCTTGTATGTGGGTGAGTGACTACGCAAGTGCTAGGGTCCTCACTGTGACTTTGATCTCATCAAATTGTTTTTTCTTTTCCAGAATCCCTGGTTCACTTTGCTGAAAATTTGGATCCTCCTGCAATGAGGTCAAGATATTCATGGTGTCTTCGAATAGTTTTCCCCAATCCTTCACTATGGTAGAGATACCTTCTAGTGAAACCTTCATATATGTTTCTCGCTGTTCACACACCTCTTGTAGTGTTGTTGGCTGCAGCCTGATCTGAAACTCATTAATTTGGATCTGAAGCTCGATCTTGACCTTGTCCATTTCATTCTTGGATTCTTTGATTCCAATGGTGAGCTTCACAATATTTTCCACTGGGTCTGCCTCAACTTAGATCTTGAGGTTGGCAGCTCAATGCATGCCTTGGTGATAATCCCCTCCAACTGTTGTTTGTGCTGAGTCACCTCATCATAGTCCTTGAGTGCCTTATTCATGTCATTGAATATCTTCTTGTTGTCATGCTTGACTTCATTAATGACCATAAAAGCGCGCTTCTCGCACACCTTCAACTCATCTGTGACCCCCTGGTGAAAATCATGCAATGTCTAGATGGGCAGCGCAACAAGATTCAAACTAAGGGTGTGCCAATTCTTGGCACACTCACGATCTTCTGCGTACTCAAAATGCAACACCCATACAGGTAACTACAATAGGAAAACCTCTGTAGTTACTCCTAAATGGTGCACTTTCTGCCGTTCTTGAACCATGCTCGCTTGAACCATGCTTGCCTGAACTGACTAAGTGTCAGGATGCTCTCCCGATCTTGCTGTCTATGCTAGCACTTTTAGCTCTTTCATTTCCTGCTATACTTCTGTTAATACAACCTTGTATTTGTCTTCTATCTTACTCCATGCATCCTCGATGACATCACATACCTTATCACTGATCTCATCAATGTCCCCTTTAGTAAGGGCCATCGGCTCCATTCCTGTGGATCTATATGACCTGTAATTCTTGCATGTACCTTCCGCATTAGGTATTTTTCACCACTTTACAAAAAATGGGGGGTCTATTATATTTATATATTCAAAGGGATCCTGGCCACCCTGTTCACCCTTAGTTTCCTCGCCAGTATTTTTAGGGTCCAACTCCATTTCTTTGCCAATATCCTTCTCATATTCTTTCTTAGGCTCCTTCTTTGTGAATTTTCTTGTATTCTTCTGCGTGCCTTTCATAGTGGGTTTTTTGGATATATTTCCTATGGTTTCCTTCTTTGTTGTAGTGGCTTTCCCATTGGTTCCTTGTTGCTCTATCTCTGTGCCTTTTGTGGGTGGAATAAACCAATCACTCAGCCACTGGCTTACAATCTGTGTAATATCATCCTCCATGACCAAATAGGGTAGCTCGTACCATTTATCTTCAGGGTCCTTTCACGTGTTGATATAGACATGATGAAAATACACCTTAAAATCTCCAATTATTCGATAGCCTTCAAACAACACTGATGAGAGCCTAGGCTGCTGACTCACCACAATACGTAATTATATCTCCAGTAATACCCAGCAAAACTTGTTTTCCTTCGCCCGATCAGGGTCCTTAGTAAACCAAAACGAGGGTACCTCGCAGCTTCACATATGTCCGGATCCACAGTAGTGAACTGTGACTTCTCGGGCTCTTTCCATGCCATCAATGCTATCAAGAGCAATAAAAACACATAGTGGAATTAATTTCCATCCTCCTACACATTTCGACAATCATCTATAAATTCCTTGCCATATATCCAACCTAGTTATACTGGACTGCTTTGTTGCACTGCGTAGTCAAAGAAACTACTGGTGCTGACACCTCATTTTCACGACACTTTCTCATGATTTTTTCGACCAAAATGTGTGCGGCGAAGCACACAACATGATCATTGATAGAGTTGATATCGTATCCCCGAGACTTCTTTATAATGGCATATTTTTCCTTCATGACATGTGCAATTGCCTTATCCTGACTTTTCCCTACAAATTCGTCTTTAGGGTTCTATCCTTAGCATGGTAGCGCGATTATTATTCTAATGAGGATATCATTAATAGGGATTTTCCCTCCTAAGCAGAGACACCCATCACGCACTAATGCCAAAAGCTAGCTCACAAAAATTGTGTTGATGTTGTTGCGCTCGAAATGTGGAACATATAGAATATTCAACAACTCGACCTGTTGGATCCCTAGAACCCACCTATGTGGCTCTAATATGGTAACATTACTTTCCTAATAATACACCGTGTGAACATATCGACTAGGCTCGAATCGGGAATAATGATTTGAAAGGAATGTATTAGTTTTGTTGTGCTAAGTGTCTTTTTAGTTATAAAACATGTGCATACTTGTCTCTTGAGTTTGCTTAAGAATTGAGGATTTTAACCATGAATTATAGATGATTTTAGTGAATTAGAAGCATTAAATAAGCACAAAATACACTAAAAATCAGTGAAAAATAGAGAAATAAGTCACCACATAACATTTACACAACAGACATGATGAAGTAGTTCACCCTTCCTGGGCTACATCTGCTGGTCTAGCTCCCAATGGCATGTCCATTTTTCATTATGCTCTAAATTTTGCAAATACATATAGTTACAGGCCTCTACTGGCTACTTTATCTACACCAATGGATCCAGAATGCTCCAATTAGTCTAGAATGACCCTTCATTCACTCAGAATGGGCAAAAATTGAGCCTCCAACTCATTTTCCCAGTAACACCTAGAAAAGCTCCACTAATTGTGGAAAACTCCACTTAACTAGAGTTATTTTGTCCAAATTCGTAACAAAAGAGGGCGCGCTATAAAATCCGCCAGTGGCCAACCAAAAATTTAATGTTATGGTTGGGTGGCCACATGCCAACCCAAACAATGCGGTCTAACCACAATTGTAGGCGGAACTGTAGGCATAGACCATGGTGGTAAGTTTCAATTGGAGTTAAAACCACGCGTTAACGAAACCATCGAATAAAATTAGCTGTAACATGGCATGTGACAAGGTTTCGACATTAAATTTGCGATGACCCCGGACGGTTAAGCCGACGGTTGACGTTTTGGTGTTAAATTTTTATGTTGCAATGTGACCAAAATGGGACCGTTGGCGGGTTGGGACCACCGGCGGTCCCAACCCCCAAATGAATATGTATCAAACTTGAAATACAACTCGAGAGCTAATAAGGTTAAGATCTTATCGTATCTCATGCGCTGTGGTGGGTGCGTGCTCTATGGGGGGTCGTGGGGTCGAGCCCTGCGGACCTCCATAAAATTTTTATTACAACACTAAGGGGATATGTGGCGGCCTCAGGGCTAGCCATGTGTCACCCTCTGATTGGTCACAAAAACTCAACGTATATCCCATCCAGAAAATAACAATGCGCCACTTGTCAACCTAGGATTGGTTATGAGGAAAGGAATATTCCTCAGAATATTCATTTTGATGACTGTGCACCCTCCATGCTGACTGGGCATCCTAGTCAACCCTGTCGCAAAATTTAGCTGTTTGTTAATTCGATCAGAATGCGATATCTCCCTCATATGACATTGGTTTTTCGAACCGTTCATGGCGCCAAAATCAGGAAGAAGAGATCTACGAAACCATCTTGGTTTCAACCAATCTTGTAAATTTCAATTTTGAGAAAAAATTATGAACTCCTGATCACTCCTCTGCATTGGGAATCTTTTGGACCCCAAAAGACTTGATTTCCCGTTCACTAGATGAGGGTACAACTCCCTCACCTTTCCAAACTCCATCCAATTTTCCGTGCTTGGTTTAGTGCCTTTGAGCCCAAATTGAAGGTAGTAAAAACTTCCCCTCTTGAATGCTCTTGTCCTCTTGTCAAGAATTGTATCTTCCTTGATCTCATCTAGAAATTCTGGTGAGAAATCTTCAATAAAAGGCAACAGAACATCACTTCCTTGATCATCAATCAAAGGTGGCTCATAAAAATGTAAGTTTTCAACATTAACAACTGAATACATTTGCATATATGAAGGAAAGTCAAGCTGAGATGCATTGTTGCCAACTTGCTTTATGATCTTGAATGGACCATAGCAAATGGGTTTGAGATTTATACCTTCCCCTTGCATCCTTTCTTTGCTAATGTGAAACCATACCTCATCTCCCTCTTGAAAATTGTGATCAAATCTATGTTTGTAATGCCTCTCCTTGTATTTGCTTTGAATTTTCTCAAGTTGTTCTTGAACTTGTTGATGTATAATCTGAATTTTCTCAATGAAATTTCAAGTCTTGTCAATGTCACTATGGCCATCTATTGCAACATCCTTTCCAAAGATGAAGTCTAATGGTGATTTTGGCAAATACCCAAAGCATACTTCAAAAGGTGATGTTTGAGTTGAAGAGTGCTTTGCCAACTTGTAAACGTGTTGAATGTAATGCAGTTGCTCATCCCATAACTTAAAATGTTTGCTACAATATCCTCTCAATAGATGCACAACGGTTCTATTCACCACCTCGCTTTGTCCATAAGTTTGCGGGTGAAAAACAATACTCTTTTTCAACTTTGTGTCCATCATACTCCAAATATTAGACCAAAAATTACCAATGAACCTGGAATCCCTGTCACTAAAAATAGAAGTTGGCAATCCATAATGAACCCATACATGTTGAAAATAAAATTCAACAATTTTTTCAGCTATAAAGGTTTTCTTACATGACATAAGTATACACATTTTACTGAATCTATCCACAACTACATAAAGATAATCATGCTATTTTCTTGACATAGGTAGACATCCAAAAAATCCATGGAGACACTCTCCCATGGCCTTGATGGTATTGGTAGTGGCGTGTACAACCCAAGCTTCCTATTACTAGGCTTTCTTGTTGCACACATAGAACAACCTTTTATAAAACCCGACACACTATCTATCATGCGAGGCCAATAGCAATACCTTTGTAGATGCATCGTTGTTTTGCTTACCCCAAAGTGTCCAGCAATAAGAGATGAGTGAGCTTCTCTCATGACACTTAGCCTCTCACCTTGTGGTATACAAGGCTTGCCCAAATGAAACAACAAATTGTTATGCATGTGATAATATTTTTCTTCAACTTGATTCCCTTCACTCAAACTAGCATACACATTAGGAAAATCAACATCATGTGCATATTTTTCTATGCACTAGTACATTTCATGGAAATTCCGACACTTTAGTTCCGACACTTTTGACCAAATGTCGGAAATTTCCCCAAATTTTATCAATTTTTCAAATCTCGCCCACAACTGTCGCTATACCGATGTTTGGAGGCAAGTGTTGGTCTTGCGACACTTAGAGCTAAGCGTCGGTCTTGCAACGTTTGGAGAAAAGCGTCGGAATTGCGACGACTGGGAGAAATGTGTCGGTCTTGCGACACTTAGAGCTAAGTGTCGCTCTTGCGACGTTTGGAGGAAAGCGTCGGTATTGTGACGGTTTGGGGCAAAGCGTCGGTATTGCGATGTTACAGAGATAATTGTCGGTATTATGACAGTTAGAAAAAGTGTCGGTATTGCGATAGTTGTGTCAAGTGTTGGTATTGCGACGTTTAGGAGGCAAGTGTTGTTAGTGTTTAGGAACTATCTTAGGGTTTAGGGTTTGGGAGTTATTTTTGGTGATTGGGTCTTGTCGTGTGAGGGCGCCCAATGAAACACATTCGTATGGGCCATTTCGTTCAAGGGCGCTCGTATTAGTTTTGCTAAGTTGTGACTGCCCAGATGCCTTGTGCACGTTTGGGTGGCCTATTTGTCGTTTTCTCCCTTGTGGCATCATTCGGTCAGGCACACCATGTTGCACCGTGTGAGGTCGCCCGACAAGGCACGTTCGAGTCGGGCCGTTTCGTTCGAGGGTGCCCATATAAGTTTTGCTAAGTTATGACCGCTCGGGTGCCTTGTGCACGTTCAGGCAACCCATTTGTTGTTTTCTTCCTTGTGGCATTGTTCGGTCGGGTGCGCCATGTGAGGTCGCCCGACGGGGCGCGTTCGGGTCGGGTTGGGCCATTTCGTTCGAGGGTGCTTGTATCAGTTTTTCTAAGTTGTGACCACTCGGATGCCTTGTGCACGTTCAGGCGGCCCGTTTGCCATTTTCTCCCTTGTGGCATCATTGGGTCGGGCGCACCGTGTGAGGTCGCCCAACCGGGTGCATTCGGGTCGGGCCGTTTCATTTGAGGGCACCCATATTAGTTTTGCTAAGTTGTGATCGCCCAGGTGCCTTGTGCATGTTTGGGCGGCCCGTTTTCCATTTTCTCCCTTGTGGCATCGTTCGGTCGGGCGCGTTGTGTCGCTTCGTGTGAGGTTGCCCGAACGGGCGCGTTCGGGTCGGGTCGTTTCGTTCGAGGGCGCCCGTATTAGTTTTGCTAGGTTGTGACCGCTCAGGTGCCTTGTGCATGTTTAGGCGGCCCGTTTTCCATTTTCTCCCTTGTGGCATCATTCAGTCGGGCGTGTCATGTCACGCCGTGTGAGGTCACTCAACTGGGCACGTTCGGGTCGGGTCGTTTCGTTCGAGGGTGCCCGTATAAGTTTTGCTAATTTGTGAGTGCTCGGGTGCCTTGTGCACGTTCGAGCGGCCCATTTTCCATTTGCTCCCTTGTGGCAACTTTTGGTCGGGTGTGTCGTGTGAGGTCACCTGACCGGGCGCGTTCGGGTCGGGTTGGGCCGTTTCGTTCGAGGGTGCTCGTATCAGTTTTGCTAAGTTGTGACCGCCCAGGTGCCTTGTGCACGTTCAGGCGGCCCATTTTCTGTTTTCTCCCTTGTGGCATCGTTCGGTCGGGCATGCTGTGTCATGCCGTGTGAGGTCGCCCGACCGGGCGCGTTCGGGTTGGGTCGGGCCGTTTCGTTCGAGGGCGCCTGTATCAGTTTTTCTAAGTTATGACCACCCGGGTGCCTTGTGCACGTTCGGGAGGCCCATTTTCCATTTTCTCCCTTGTGGCATCGTTCGGTCGGGCGTGTCATGTCGTGCCATGTGAGGTCGCCCGACCGGGCGCATTCGGGTCGGGTCATTTCGTTCGAGGGCACCCGTATTAGTTTTGCTAAGTTGTGACCACCCGGGTGCCTTGTGCATGTTCGAGCGACCCGTTTTCCATTTTCTCCCTTGTGGCATCATTCAATCGGGCGAGCTGTGTCGCGCCGTGTGAGGTCGCTTGATCGGGCGCGTTCGGGTCAGGCCGTTTCGTTAGAGGGTGCCCGTATCAGTGTTGCTAAGTTGTGACCACCTAGGTGCCTTGTGCACGTTCAGGCGGCCCATTTTCCTTTTGCTCCCTTGTGGCATCGTTTGGTTATGCGCGCCGTGTGAGGTCGCCCAACCGGGCGCGTTCGGGTCGGGTCGGGCTGTTTCATTCGAGGGTGCCCATATCAGTTTTTCTAAGTTGTGACTGCTCGGGTGCCTTGTGCACGATGGAGCGGCCTGTTTGCCATTTTCTCCCTTGTGGCATCATTCGGAAGGGTGCGCTGTGTCGCGTTCTGTGAGGTCGCCCAACCGGGTGCATTTGGGTCGAGCCGTTTCGTTCGAGGGCGCCTGTATCAGTTTTGCTAAGTTGTGACCGCCCGAGTTCCTTGTGCATGTTCGGGTGGCCCGTTTGCCATTTGCTCCCTTGTGGCATCATTCGGTCGGGCGCGCCATGTGAGATTGCTTGACCGGGCGTGTTCGGGTTGGGTCGTTTTGTTCGAGGACGCCCGTATCAGTTTTGCTAAGTTGTGACCAACCGAGTGCCTTGTGCACGTTCGGGCAACCCGTTTACCGTTTGCTCCCTTGTGGCATCATTTGGTCGGGCACGCCATGTCGCGCCGTGTGAGGTCACCCAACAGGGCGCGTTCCAGTCAGGTCGTTTCGTTCGAGGGTGCCCGTATAAGTTTTGCTAAGTTGTGACCGCCCAGGTGCCTTTTCCACATTTGGGTGGCCTATTTTCCATTTGCTCCCTTGTGGCATCATTCGTTTGGGCGGGTCGTGTTGCGCCATGTGAGGTCACCCGACCGGGTGCGTTCGGGTCGGGCCATTTTGTTCGAGGGTGCCTGTATTAGTTTTGCTAAGTTGTGACCGTCGAGGTGCCGTGTGCACGTTCATGCAGCCCGTTTATCGTTTGCTCCTTTATGGCATCGTTCGGTTGGGCACGCCGTGTGAGGTCGCCTGACTGGGCGCGTTCGGGTCGGCCCGTTTTGTTCGAGGGTGCCTGTATCAGTTTTGCTAAGTTGTGACTGCCCAGGTGCCTTGTGTACATTCAGGTGGCTCGTTTTCCATTTTCTCCCCTGTGGTATCGTTCACCGTGTTGCACCGTGTGAGGTTGCCCGACGGGGCGCGTTCGGGCCGGGCCGTTTCGTTCGAGGGCGCCCGTATCAGTTTTTTTAAGTTGTAATCGCCCGGGTGCCTTGTGCACGTTTGGGTGGCCCATTTTCTATTTGTTCCCTTGTGGCATCATTTGGTTAGGCACGCCGTGTTGTGCCATGTGAGGGTGCCCGACCAAGCGCGTTTAGGTCTAGTCATTTCATTCAAGGGTGCCCGTATTAGTTTTGCTAAGTTATGACCGCCCGGGTGCCTTGTGCATGTTCGGGCGGCCCGTTTGCCGTTTTCTCCCTTGTGGCATTATTCGGTCGTTCAAATATCCCTTTCGGGTCGGGTCAGGTCGTGTTGTGTGAGGCCGCCCTAGGAAACAAATTCGGGCGTGTCGAGTTGGGTCTGGTCGGGTCGTGTCAGGTTGTGTCGGGTTGGGTTTGGTTGGGTCTTGTCGACGTGTGAGGCCGCCCAAGGAAACACGTTTGTACGGGTCGGGTCGAGTCGTAAACTGATGGCACTCAAGGAAACGCGTTCGGGCAGGTCAGGTTGGGTCTGGTCAGGTCTTGTTGTGTGAGGCCGCCCAAGGAAACACATTTGTATGGGTCAGGTCGAGTCGTGTGATGGCGCTCAAGGAAACCCGTTCGGGTAGGTTAGGTTGAGTCTGGTCAGGTCTTGTCGCGTGAGGTCTCCCAAGGAAACACATTCATAGTACGGGTCGGGTTGAGTCGTGCGATGACACCCAATTAGCTAGAAACAAGTTCAAGTTAGGTCAAGTCGGTTCGTGCCATATTGTAAGGGTGCCCAAGGAAACATGTTCGGGCGGGTCGGGTTGGGTCAGGTCGGGTCAGGTTGTGCCATGTGAGGCTGCTCATGGAAACGCGTTCGGGTGTGTCGAGTTGGGTCTGGTCCGGTAGTGTCGTGTGAGGCCGCCCAAGGAAACACGTTTGTACGGCTCGGGTCGAGTTGGGTCTGGTCGAGTCGTGTCATGTGAGGCCACCAAAGGAAACACATTCGTACAGGTTGGGTCGAGTCGTGTACTGATGACGCTCAAGGAAACGCATTCAGGCAGGTCGGGTTGGGTCTGGTCGGGTCTTGTCATGTGAGGCTGCCCAAGGAAACACATTCGTATGGGTCGTGTGATGTCGCCCAAGGAAATGCGTTTGGGTTGGGTCAGGTCGGGTCGTGTTGTATCGTGAGGGCGCCCAAGGAAACATGTTCGAGAGGGTTGGGTCAAGTTGGGTCATGTGAGAGTGCCCAAGGAACATGTCTGATCGGGTCGGGTCATGTCATGAGGGCACCTAGGGGAATTACACATTCGGGTGGGTCGATTCATGTCATGTGAGGCCACCCAAGGAAACACGTTCGTATGGGTCAGGTCGAGTCATGTACAGATGGCGCTCAAGGAAACGCGTTTGGGCGGGTCGAGTTGGGTCTGGTCAGGTCTTGTCATGTGAGGCCACCCAAGGAAACAAATTTGTACGAGTCGGGTCGAGTCGTGTGATGGTGCCCAATTAGCTGGAAATGATTCAGGTTAGGTCAGGTCAGTTCGTGCCGTATTGTAAGGGCGCCCAAGGAAACACACGGTTCGGGCAGGTCGGGTCAGGTCAGGTCGTTCAGGTCAAATTGTGTGAGGGAGGTCATATAAAAAATGCTAAGTTGTGACCGCCCATGTACCTTGTGCACGTTCATGCAACCCATTTGTTGTTTTCTCCCTCATGCCTTCGACGTTCAGGTGGGTCCAGTTGGGTTGGGTCGTGTGATGTCGCCCAAGGAAATTCGTTCGGGTCGGGTTGTGTTGTACTGTGAGGGCACCCAAGGAAACATGTTCGAGAGGGTTGGGTCAGGTCAGGTCATGTGAGGGCACCCAAGGAACATTTCCGACCGGGTCAGGTCATGTCATGAGGGCGCCCAAGGAAATTATGCGTTCGGGTGGGTCGGGTCGAGTCGTGTGATGCCATCCAGGGAAATGCATTCGAGTTGGGTCAGGTCGGGTCATGCCATATTATGAGGGCACCCAAGGAAACACGTTCGGGCAGGTCAGGTTGGGTCAGGTCTGGTCAAGTCCTGTCGTGTCATGAGGCTGTCCAAGGAAACACGTTTAGGCAGGTCAGGTCGGGTCGGGTTGGGTTGTGTGAGGGTGGTCGTATAAAAAATACTAAATTGCGACCACCTTAAAATCCAGTGCCTCCTCATAAAATCCTCTCCTCGTATAATCAACCACTATTACAGACATTTACACCACATTTGTTTTAGACATTTAGTAGGTAGCTGGTAGGGTTGCCCTATCTCCCATCTCCATATAGAGTAATTTGGTCACATATTCTTTCTTCTATGATACTGGTTCCTCCCTCTTAAGTCTTATCTCTTGTCTTTCTTCTCTCTCCCTTTCTTTCCTTATACCTCCCTCTCTCTTCCCAAATCTCCCTCTCTCTCTCTCTCTCTCTCTTTCTCTCTCTCTCTACCCTCCAATCCTCTCCCTATATCCCTCCCTATATCCTTCTTTCCACCCCCCTTCCATCTTTGTGTCACTATCTCCCTCTCTTACCCTTCTCTACCTCTCTCACTCCTCTCCCTCTCTCTCTCTCTCCATTCCTTCTCTCCCCTCTCCTTCAGTTTATCTCCATATCTCCCTTAATGTGACTCCCCTTGTCTCGCCACCTCTATCAATCTATGTCTTTATTATTCCTTCTCATATATATCTAGAGTTAATATATATCATGACATATTGGGAACTATGATTGGGTTAATTCTGCCTTGTTGGCAAGGTTAAAATGGTTAATCTTTGATAGAAAAAATGGAGATCAAATATTTCATCAAAAAGAGGGAACCATACCCTATCTTCTAGGCTATTCCTATCAGTCGCTTGGCCTCTTCTTTCTCTCACATGAATGTAGTCTTGCTTGACTGGTACATGTTAGCCACCTATAAAATTTTGGCATAGCAAACAGGTGGCTAAATATGTTTCTAAGTCTTCAAGAGAAACATTTCCCTTGAAAATCTATCATTCTTGAAGCCTTCATGTGTTTTCTGTCCTTTGAAGAAATTTTCACTGTTGTTTCCATTGAAAAGCCCTACTGTTCTGTGAAAAAGATTGCTTTAAAAGGCCTCCATTTGCTCCATTTCATTCCCACAAAATCCCCATTTTTCATTCATATTATCTCCACAAAACCCCTTTTTAGTCCTTAAAATTGATCTCTAAACCATCCTAAATCACTTTTAAACCATGTATTTCCCTCTTTTTGGTTTAAAAAATCATCCCTTTCATCTACCAGAACCTTCATTCTGGCTTAAAAATCCTTGTTTTGGCCTAAAAATCAGTCCATTTGCACTATATAAGGCCTCAAGCCCTCGTGGGCTTATATCCGTTAGCCCCTTTCCTCATATAACCCCTGCCCCGCAATCGGGTGCTAAAAGGCCGAAGAAACCTCCAAAATCCCTTCAAAAGGCCTAAAAAATCATTTCTCCGCTCCATTAAAGAGCTAAGCCCCCAAGGGCTTAGTCCATTTAGCCCCCCTTCCATAAGACCTGAAGCACTGTAGTTTGGTGCTAAAGGCCTTTAAAAACCTTTCCCCGACCCCTCTCTCCTTTGTTTTTCACCTTACCGACGGTTTGAGTTAAAATGAACACAAGATCAACGGCCATCGCAACATCGAGCACCCATTCATTCCTAGTCTTCTTTCCGCTTTTCAAAACATTCCACCCTGATATTAGATCCTAACCATTCATCCAAATATTCCAACGGTTGAAAATAAATCCGATGGCCCAAAACTTTCCACCCTGCGACACATTTGCCAACGTCACCAAGGGCCCCACTTTTTCATCCTCCGCACACCTTTGGACTCATCGCGCATCACCTGCACCGTCAGATCTTCCGCTCATCATCCAATGGCTGAGGATGCATATCGCGCAAATTTTGCTCCCGTATGTTAATGTTTAGAAATCGCGCGATATAAGCGGTTTTTAAAGGACACGCGTCACCCATTCTATGCAATCACATTTTTTTTTGGAAAACCATATACCACCCTAGAGCTCGCACAAAAACCATTCCGATTTTCTGCCTTATTGCCTCCACAATGTCATTTCCATGGTTAATCATAGCCTTTGATTATTCTAATCGAATGACCCACATTCAATCTCGACCTCGTTCACTTTCTTTTCATCTGTCCACCCAATGACTCCATCAAGCGATCATAGCCGTCGATTTTTTCTGATCTGATGACCCTGATATAACCTCACCCCACCCTTTCTCCATTCATCCAAATGACTTTACCGATGAATCTCAGCCGTAGATCACCGTGGATTGATCTAATCCAACGGTCCATAACTCACCTCACCCCAAGCTCTCATCAGACCAGTTTTTCGCCTTCCGACATGGTTTTTCACCTATTTTCTTGCTGCGTTCACATTTTTTGTTACCGCTCCTCCATTCTAGAGAGCCTCAGAAACAATCCTCCTCACTCCCACATGGTTTTTATAACAATTTTATGGTGTTTTGCAGGTGTCAAAGAGCTATGAATTTACACTGTCTCCACAGTGATGGCTATCATGATATAGAGCACAGAATACCAGTTCCATGGCCAAAGATAGCAACAGAAAACACTTGAGAAGGTTAATAGCATGTTTTTCATTGAAGATCGGGTTATAAACCCTGATTCAAACCCTCCAGCGCCCCTAAAACCTGTATATTCACACAAACTGATCCGAATGGAAAATGGCATCAACCCATGGTATTCATCTACCCATGTTATCCATCCACCCATGGAATTTTCCCATGGTATTGTAAGTGACATTTATTCATGCTATTCATCTACCCATGGTATGTATCCACACATGGTATTCACCCACACATGGAATTTACCCATGGTATTGTAAGTGGTATCTACCCATGGTATTGACCCACGGTTTTGACCCATGGTATCCACCTATGGTATCTACACATGGTATTGTAACTCAAAAAAGTCTATAAATAACAAGTCTCAGTTTGTAAAAGCATAGATTGTCTACCGCAATGTAGCTTCTACAGTTATTCTCTGTTTTAATAAAACAAATTTCTTTGTGGTTTTATTTTCTTTGTGTTCTCTTTTTTTCTGGCATTCTAATTTTGCAGATCTTGTCAGATCCATTTTAAATTTTTAGATCTTAGGGGTCTCCCCCCAATATCTGGATCAGTGGTATCAAATTAAGGTTACGCCTCCATGGGAATGGGGGTTTGAAACATATTTCAGTTTCAATGTTTTGCAACAATCTTCAGCGAAATCCATGAATTTTTTTGGGAAGCGAGTTTTCAGATCAGATTTGAAAATTTTGGTGAAAAATTTGCAAAAAAAAAGACTTGATCTAGATTCCTTGTGAAAAAATAATCAAATTCAAAAAAAACATCGGCCAAATTGGAGTTCGGATGAGGGAGATATTGCTGATTCAAAATCAACAATGTTGAAGCAATTTTTCTGACGACAATTCATGGATGGCGGCTCTCCCGTCATTTTTCGCAGTTTTTAGTGAAAAAAAAAAAAAAATTTCGTAGAAATGGATATATATATATATATATATATATATATATATATATATATATATATATATATATATATATCTATCTATCTAAGCTCCTCTTGAAAAATCACCCAAGTTCAAAAAAAAAATCGGTCGAATCAGAGTCTGGATGTGGGAGTTATCGTTGATTTAAAATCAAATATTTTTTCAGAAATTTTGTGACGGCGAGACAATTCCAGCGCGAATCTGAGAGTCTAGCGTCTCCAGATAATGGTTTCAAATAAATCAGAAGATGCAGAATGATCATTCCATTTCCAAAAATAGGTTATAATGAATATTTTGATTTATATTGACCGAGTTATTCTCATTTTAAATCTGGAGTAGCATTCGGAGTGGGTTCCCTTTGGAGACGTGCCCTCCCACCCCGCTTTAGTAGGCACCTACTTCACATTCATCAGTTTCAACATAGCAGTGTTCAGCTTGGGTTATTTGGAGACATGCCCTCCCACCCCAAGCTATGTAGGCACCTGCTATTTCATCAACAATCAGTGTCACGGTTATGGGTCAACCACACAAAATCATTTTCATCAAAGTCCATTTGCTAGGCTGCACATTGTTAGTAACACAATTGGTCACAAGAATTACAGGGTATCTCTATCCTTGGATCTTCGTTTTTCATGGTTTTTGTTCATCCAAAAACCCACACTTCATCGAAGTCCATTTGCTAGGCGGCACACTGTCAATATCACAGTTGGTCACAAGCATTACAGGGTATCTCTATCCTCGGATCTTCGTTCATCACGGTTATGGGTTAACTACACAAAACCCTTCTCTTCAGTGGCTCTTCATATTCAACAAAGGCTTCTCAGGAGAGAACTTCACATAATGGGGACCATTGCTTCTTAAGGAGGGAGGAATGATCCGAATGGAAAATGGCATCAACCCATGGTATTCATCTACCCATGTTATCCATCCACCCATGGAATTTGCCCATGGTATTGTAAGTGACATTTATCCATGCTATTCATCCACCCGTGGTATGTATCCACACATGGTATTCACCCACACATGGAATTTACTCATGGTATTGTAAGTGGTATCTACCCATGGTATTGACCCACAGTTTTGACCCATGGTATCAACCTATGGTATCTACACATGGTATTGTAACTCAAAAAAGGCTATAAATAACAAGTCTCAGTTTGTAAAAGGACAGATTGTCTGCCACAATGTAGCTTCTACAATTATTCTCTGTTTTAATAAAACAAGTTTCTTTGTGGTTTTATTTTTTTTGTGTTCTCTTTTTTCTAGCATTCTAATTTTGCAGATCTTGTTAGGTCCATTTTAAATTTTTAGATCTTACGGGTCTCCCCCCAAGATCTGGATCACAAACAGGTCAGCAGAAGCAGCAAAGAGTATCAGAAGACAAATTAAGGGATTAAAGCCTAATGTTGAAGAATTAATGCTTATAATCCATTTTTTAAAGGATAAAGGACATAGTTTGAAGACTCAAAGATGATCAAGGAGGCCTAAAGCACATAAACAAGCTATATCAGTGGTTTAATGTCAGCAGAACATTCTTTCTCCAAGAAAGGACTAGCTACATGACTTCCTCCATCTTCCATTGAACACCAGAACAATTATTACACTAACATAGGCTTTAAGAATTGTTAGAACAACAATGATGGAAGTATGGAAGACCTCAAAGACCTTCTATCACCTTACTTATCTCAGAAGACGGAACAGAGTACCAGCAGCCATATAGTACTTCAAAGAACATACCTGAGGTTATTATCAACCTGACAGAGACTTCTAAACCAGCCTAAAGGGTACCAACATGTTAATGCAGAGCCATTAAGCAGAGTGGGCATACGAATACTTCATCCCCTTTGTCTTAATGGATCATTTAAGTTCATATCTACTACTCCACCTCCTCATTCACCAATAAGTATTCATTGAAGATTCATTTTTGGTTGTTGGGATTTTGTTGATTGTTAGAACTGTTATTGAGGGGAAATAGTTGAGTAGTTTGTAATATAGTAGGCTGGGAAGAGAAGTTTGGACTGTAAAAAGCCCCTGGGCTCAAAGTATGTGACTGGTTTTGCACATCAATTGAACAAGCAGATTCACAGGATCCTGTTCTATATTATTGGTGATGTTTTCCTTACCATAATTGTCCCCTTTCATGTTTTTCATATTGTCCATTTATTCTCTGATAAAAAATAGCAAGCATAGATTAGGACATACTGTTGGAAGTACCCTAAATCTCACTGTCAAATATTTATCTTTATGTTTTCCTCTGACTGTGTATCTAATAACAAATTCAACATAATTTAACCAGTATAGAAGTTGGATGGTCCATGCTTACTGATGTATGAATTTAGAGTCTGTTCCTTAGATGTTCTGGTTTGGTTTCAACTGAAAGAATCAGGAAACTGGGAGATTAGAGTTAGCCCTGTCTCACTAGGTTCCTTTTCCAATAGTTAGCCTTGCAAGATCCCTTTGAGTTGGTGTCAAATAAGTGAAGGTTAAAAGTCTTTCTCTGATTTTAGGCCTTACTCTATGTTTAATATTAAATGTTTTCTACTTTTTGAAGGCAGTTATGAGGACTACTGGATTGTTTCCCTTGAGAGTATGCTGAAAGTAGGCTAAGTTAAAAGTCTTTACTTGATCTTAAGCTACCCTTTGTGTCTTTATTGAGAGTTTCCTTTGAAAGTATGTCAAAAGCAGGATAGATTCAAAGTCCTTACCTAATCTTAGGCTGCACTTTGGTTTCTTTCCTTCACCCACTTCTTAATGTTCCATCTCACCACCTATATAAAGAGATCCTTTGGTATAGATGACTTGCCCTATGGAAACCCTTGGATAGTTGCTATGCAAGTAAACCATTTTATGACTCCATATCCCAATGGATTGGAACTTCTTTTGACATGTCTTCCCATGCTGAAACATCCTTCTATTTAGTTTCTTCTTCACTCCCATAACCTTCTCGGTTAATGATCTCCAACCAAACAAAAAAACCAAAAACCCCTGTGGTTCATAACTAGCCTAACACCTCAATTTGAGCCTTAAAGATACACCATTCTTTACATTTATAGATAGATCCCTCTCTGGATCTAGGAGGGCTAGATCCTAGGATCCCAAAGTGGTTTGATGTTGTCTTGTCTTTTGGTCTTGCCAATCTGGCCAAAACACAGGAACCCCAACAGTACAGAAGAAGGTTTCGCATTATCAACTATTTGTTTGGGACAACTTTTAGTTGTTTCAACACTGCTACATTATTCAATCTTATCATTTAAACCACCTTAGTCTTTTGTACTCTCTTCAACTTTGCAGTGTTTTCCATTCCTCTCAGTCACATATGTTTCCTTGGTCTATTAAGGGACAAGGTCGACAACATTAGGATGCTTTTGCAATAAAAAAGGGTATTTCCAAGACACAGTCAGGTAGAGCAAGAGTATAAGAGAAAAAATTATCATGAATGTAGGACACTCAAACTTAAGATTTTCAGGAGTAGTCATGAGGTGCAGTCTGGTTATTAAGACTTCATCAGATGGCCATTTGCCGGACTTAAATTGTGTGAAAGCACTGTGGCTGAGTTTGAAATTGGAGATTGAACATACATTTGGTTTGATTGCAATAAAAATTTTCATCAATAAATGTAAAGCAATGGTTAAAAGATACTATAAATTAATAAATAAAGAAGACATGTCAACAAGCAACAATACTTACAAAATTGTTACATTGAGACGCAAAGAATAAGCAACTATTGTGCACAAACAGAGACCAATGAAACTATCATCTTAACCCCTAACCCCTTAAACACTTATTCCCAACCCCTAACCCATTTAACCCCCTAAACCATAAACCTATAAACCCTTAACCCCTAACCCCTAAACCCTTAACCTCTAACCCATTTAACCCCCTAAACCCCTAGTAAACCCCTTGTTAGTGTCTCGTGATTTGGCTGATTGGAAAGCCAAATGACAGTGTAACATCAAACCAAGATTTGGAGCCCAAGGACCTAGCCTTCCTGGACTCAGAGAGGGCTCTCTCTATATGTGTAAGGGATATCTATGTGTTTGCTTATCGTGTTCTGATTTTAGGCTAGTTATGGAGTATGTTTTTTGGTTTTTTGTTTTTTTAAGTTGTGAGGGATGAAACCGATCAAAGATATAAAATAGATAACAAGATGTTAGATTAACTGGGCTATGGGGTCAAAAAGTCAAGAAAGCTATTAGATGACGATACAAGGTTGTTGAAGGGCCGATTTGTTTCAAGGTAGAAAGGATCTTAGGGAAAAATGGAGAAAATGGACATCAAGTTTGTGAACAACAAAGAGTTTCAAGCATCATTGGTTCAATAGATAACATAAACATGGTAGGGCAAACCATTAATCATGCAAAATGTAACTATAAGCTAATCAATACATAGAAACAAACATTCAAGCCATGCATAGAAGTATAAGACCCTCTAACTTTGGGAAATGGCTATCAGACTTTGGGGAAAACACATAAGACGGACTAACAACTCAAAACACTATGCCGGAATGCCTAAACACAGTACTTCAAGTTATTGGGCACTTTGAACAACAAGATTTGCATAGTTTTAGGCAAAGGGCTAGATCGTAACTAGGCCTCCTTGGTTCAAACAAAATGATAATCTAATCAGTCAAAGAGATAGTTTCATGGATGGGACTATGGACAGTCATAGGTAAGCAGGGCACACCATACATCCTACTCAACATGCATAGAACTATGAATGAAACTAGCAACAATATCCTCAAGTTGTTAAAGAGCAATTAAGAATTCTTTAATGCAACTAAGGAAGAAGAAAACATGAAGGCTATGAAGATTCAGGAAATTTGAGGTGCCTCCATGGGCATATCTCAAATGTGTTCTCTACTGATCTATAGCAAGCAAGAAACATGTATCATGAATGAAAACTAGAAGACAAGAACAAAGCAAGAGACACTATACCATTCTACCAAGTCATGGAATCCATCAACAATCCTTCATCAACCATCCAAGAACATCCAAGAGGCAATCCAAAAGCATAACACAAGTATTTTCTTCCAAAGCTCATAAGACCATATATTTCTTCTCTTCTCAAGTTCAGCCTTGTTTACAATGAGAGCCTTTGGAATATATAGGCTCAAGTGAGGAAAACCTCATGGTTCAACTTGCATCCTCATTGGCCTAATCAAAATATCTAAACTTGTCCTTGAGGCTTTGCAAAGCCCAAGGCACAAAATATCTCATAAAATATCTAAAAAAAATGCTAAAAATGGGAATTATATTGAATTTACATCATTTTTCATGTGCAAAAATAGCTAAACGCACATTTGGAAAAAGCAGATTTTAGAGGTTCAAAAATTACAAAAATACTTCAAATTTTCATCAGCAAAAGGTCCCCTGACTTGCCGGAAACATTTGGCAGCCTTCCTGATGTCGAAACGAGGCTCATGATAGCTCGTTGGAAAGCTCTGAGTGTCTAATTTCTGTTGCAATTGATATTTCTCCAATCTGATGTCTGGAAGTTCTCCAAATCTGCACCTGTGTGTAAAAAACCAGAAAATTACAGTCTGCTGATAGACCGGGCAGAGTGTGCAAAAAGAGAGCCTTTTTCGCCGTTTTGAGGGGGAAAATTATCTCCAAATGTTCTGAAAATCACTGAAGGTATGCTCATGAAATTATGGCATTCAATGATACCATTCTCCTCCCTTGACGAATCCTCAAAATGAAATGGCGAATTTATGAGTTTTTGACCAAAAACCCAAAAATGCCAAAAAACAAAAAAATGTCAAAATGGGCCCAAAATTGGGGTGCATGACCCTCAAGGGTCCTTAGCAATGTGTTCCGAATATGAAGCCAAAATGTCGAGTGCTATTGTGCCTTTCTTCTCTTTCCGTGCCGGGCGCTTCCCCTTTGCTTCCTTCAGTTTCTCTTGGGTGGCCTTTAGCTTGCGTCGGGCAAACTGATTTAGCTTTTGATAGTGTTGTGTCATCTTCCTTTGCAGCTCCAGGTCTCTGTTTGCCTTCTCAAGCTTAATATCCAAATGTTTATTGGCTCTTTCTAGCCATGCCTCCTTATTTCTTTCAATTTCTTGCTCAAGTAGTGCAGTGAGGGGAAAGGATTGAAGATGGGTTTGCTCTTCTTCCTTTTGCTTTTCCAGGGCTCTTTTAAGCCCTATGGTTCTAGGCCTCTTCCGCCTAGGCTGGTCTTCTTCTTCATCTTCATCAAACTCACCGATGAGCTCCTCTATCCTTACTTGTGCTTTAGCAGCCTCATTCTTGTATTTTATTGCTCGTGCCTCATGGACAGCCATATGGACACTCATTTCTTTATTTTGGATCTCCAAGAAATGATTGAAGTTCTTTGCCCAATGAAGGTCACTCTCCAATGCTTCAATTTGACCCTCTCGATGGATTAGAAGGTTTTCAAGAATGCAAGCTTCATTATCGCTGTCATCACTTTGGATTGGAATGACAACCAATGCACCTCCATGTTCTTGACTTTCTCCTATCTTGCCTTTCCCTTTGCCCTTTAAAGCTAACCTTGCACTCTTCCTTCTTGGCATGCTAGTGGGAGATCCCTTTGGCGATTTTCTTTTGCTAGGGACAACTCTTGTCACTTTTGGAGTGGCAGCCTTAGGCCCTTTCTTTCTTGCTGTGCTGGGCTTTTTTCCTTTAGAAGAAGGAGACACAATTTCTTTACCCTTGTCATCTTCTTGGAACTGTTGTTCTCCTTGAGGTTGTTGTGTGTCTTCTTTAGGTTGCTTCTGCTCTTCAATGTCATGATGCTGATCTGTCTCAAATTCTTATTTCCCTTGATCATCAACATCATGCTGCTGCTGTGCTTGGAATTCTTGTTCATTTTGTGGCTCAAGCTACTGCTCAAATTTCTGCCCAAACTACTGTTCATGACCTTCAATATCCAGCTGCTTCTCTTCCTCTTGTCCCTGCTGTTCATTTTCACTGAGATGTTGTTGTTCAGCACTCTTTTCTTCTTGCTCCTGCTGCTGACCTTCACCACTGTCCTACTGTTGTTCTTCATCTTCAGTTTGCTGCTCTTCATCCCTTTCTACTTTCTCATGCCCTTTCTCTTCTTGCTATCCTGACTGTTCTGTGGTAATCTCGAGCCTTCTAGGAGTAGGCCTGCTGGACAAAGGTACAGGGCGATGAATAGGCTGGGTGGGAGATATATGGACAGGAGGAATAGTGGAGAAATCCGGGTGACTGATAAAAACATCCCAAGAAACCCCTTTCTTCTCCAACTGATGTAGAATGATAATTTTGATCAGAGAATGATGGAAAAGGGAAGCTATTTGCAGAGATGGAGTCTTCTTTTGGACTAAGGATGCCATCTTCTCGATGCTTTTGCATAAAAAGTAAGGGAGATTGAGCTGCCTAGTTCTAGTGAAATGCATCAATAGTCGGACATGATAGGCATAAACTCGAGTAAATCTCCCTTCACAAGTAAAATACTTCATTATGACCTTCATTAGGGGAGCGTAGCTGGCAAGAAGATAAGAGAAAGGAAAAATAGCAGTGCAAGTATCTCTGTGCTCGGGCTTGATGAAAGGCTTGTAGTCATTCAAGTCTAGATGGGTCTATTTGAACCATTTCTCGCCATGATATGGAATTTTGGTGGCTTTATACACTGACCTCGGGGAAAAATTGAAATCAAGGTCTGCTACCTGTAAATGTTTGCTTTGGGACCTTAGGGCGCATAGGTGTGTCAAGGGCGAGAAAATTTTGACCTCCTGTACCTTCTGGCAGAAATCTAAACAACCTACCTCATGAAAATTGAAGAGGATGGATGGATGTGCATTGACCTCCTCTGTAGAGATTGGCTCATATCTTTTATGTAAACCACTTCTGCTGTCTTGCTTGGGCAGCATTTTGGGCTAAATATGCTATTGAAGAACCAAATAGCCTCACTACCTTTAAACTGCCCTTTTTTAAACTAAACCCTATCAATTCATTGTTTTGATAGAGAAACAATGTCTTTGAATGATTTAAAAATGTTCCCTCACAATAAAACCCCTGCTCCTTAGAGAGTGGCCTTCCCACCTTTAATATGTATCTCAGCCAGCAGACCTTTTAATAAGAAACAATACAGTGAAATGAAGACAGGCTATAAGGTGAAATTGCTGTTTATAGTGTCAAAATCGCCTTGCTCTGTGATGTTTGGAGCTCAACAACCTGTTTTGTATCTTTGACCAATGGTGAACTTTCCAATCTTCACAATCTTGCCCTTGCCTAGTATGCCAATCACTCAACAAAACTCATATCATATGCAGTCAACCTTTAGTGTAGTCATACAGTCAATTTCACAGTTATGGAACAAAGGTGACAGAGATTTTTAAAAATGTTCCAAAAGTTTCAACAAAGGCTGTAGGAGTCTATCCTTTCACCCAATCAAAGCTCCTGTTTAATATGGAAACCTTGTCCCTCTAGAAAATGTCTTTGTATCCTCTGAAAATCAACTTGGCAGTGAGCTCAAAGAACAAAAGGCATTTAAAGTGTACACAGTGCAACTGTCTTTCTCTGTGGGTGGTAGGGGTAACCTTGCCCTTTGGTATTTTGAAGAATAAAACACACCCTTGTTCTTTGATATGAAAAAGGTGAAAACATACAGTTTTTAGCTCGACACAGTTTCTTTCCCTGTAGAGGACCTCATCGGCATATCCACCACTCCAGCACAGTTTTAAATAACGGATATTCACACAGCAAAGCACTGTTTTTCATGTATGGTGATGTAGCAATTTTAAAAGTGGATAAGCTCCCCTTTGATCGAACTTTAAACCTCATATGCAGCTCAACAGATATATGATGGTATATAAACTTAGTCAAACTCAACAATCTGCCTTATTTAACTCTTCATCTTTTGCACTTATTCGAATCATATACCCTCAAACTGTACATATCAACCCTTTTATAGTTTTCACAACAAGGTTCATGGTAGACAGAGTTTGACCTATTTCATCACGGTCTTTGTATGCAACAACTAGCCTTATACCACTTCAACAGTTTGACAAAAAACTCAAAGGGTTTTATAAATACCTCTGAAAATCGATGGAAAATACTTTGAATAGCTTGGGCCACCTTCAGGAGTGATTTGGAGGTGCGTTGAGTGTTTAACAAGTGCACGGCACTTTGTAGAAAAAGAACGCCGTGCAATAACACAACCGGGTGGCCTGTCGGGTCATTGTCGGGCACCCGTGACCCGCCGCTACAGGGGTGCCGCACGCTGCTACAGGAGCGCCGCGCGCGCGTGTTGAGCAGTGTAAAAATTATGCCTAGGAGCGCCGCACGCTCTGCCAGGAGTGCCGCGCAGTGTTAAAAGACTTCAAAAACCCTGCAACGTTTCTGCAAACCGATTTGGAACTGGTCCTTCCGCCTTGTTGAACCTCAAAGGAGCGTTTTGCTTGCTTGGGAGATTTTCAAATGATTGTGCCACAGTTTTGTTCTTTTGACAACATGAACCCCAACGGTCACTTTGTGAATTTTTTTTGAGAGGGTTCTTTCAAAAGTTTTGAGAAAACCTTTGTCTTTAAATCCAAAATTGAAACCTCATTTTTCAAAACACAATCCGATACTTCTTGTTTGGATATGTGCCACCATAGTAAAAACCACTTGTTAACAAGGGAGGCCTCCCTTTTTGACTGTGGATAACACTTTTTTGGATGTCATAAGCACAAACACTATTCTACAAAGGGTCATCCAACCTAAATTATTAACTTATCTTCCGATCTGCCAAACTAATCCACCTTTTCAGTTTTTTTTCAAGGAGATAGAATAGGGATGTTTGTTGTAGATTTGAATTTTGAACAAGGAAAAGCTACTATTTCGTTTCTTCTGTGAAGGGGTTTGCACAAAACTTGAAAGCTCATTTATTTCACCTTTTTTTGAAGAACAACCCATTTAGAGCCTTTGCCATATGCCAGGACTTCCCTTTACTTTCTTGACTGATCTATCTTCACAATCTTTCCCCATGGGGATGAAACCTGTTAGTTTATATGTTCTGCTCTGTGCTTCAAAGGTAATGAAACTCCTGCAAACTAACTTAGAATGTACTTCTTTACCTCTCTTCCAAACGTAATAGCAGAGAGTCTTGACTTGTGTTCATAGGGCAAGTGCCATACCTTTGTGACGGTGGCATGCCTACTTTGCTCTTAATGAGTTCCAGAACCTGAGAAAAGTGCCAAGGTTTTTCTTGTATCTTATGAACTTGTAGATTCATTTTCAGTGCCCTTTGTTGAAAAAGAAACTGAAATGTCACCCCAATATCTTTATATTCCTGATTCTTGAATTTCATACCTGTCTTTGTCATTTTGAAAGGAGAGGGCTTATCTTTTTAACTTAGTTTTGACAATTTCTACCTCCAAGTGCTTCATCAACTTTCTCCAACTGTAGGTGTCAAAATTTGCTGCATTTATTTAGACTTTGTCATGGTCTATTGATCAAGATGGGCGCTGCTTTCCAATACACTTTATTTGCTCAGAAAATATTACTATGATGTCTCTGTCCATTTGAATAATGACAACCTATGTTTGTTTCCAGCTTTTCAAAAAACTATCAGTATGTCACAGCATCTCTTTTGCCTATTATGAACAATAGTTTCAATGGGGATGTCTCTTGATGACATAAACCTAGATTGTCTGTGTCAGCTGTTATAGCATATTTGAAAAGGCACCTATTTATGAATGGAGCTGCTTTTAAGAAAGACATGCCTGATTAGCTTGGCATGCTGTCCCAGGGTTTTTAAAACTCAGATCATAACCTGTTTATGTCTTTGTGTTGAGGAGGAAAGTATATGAGATGTGGAATGACTGCTGGAATATTTCATAGATACCAAGGCTTTTATTAGTCATCTTCTTCCTAATGAAACTCTGAAAACACCAACCCTACTGCATCTGAAGGATACATTTGTCTTTGTGGTGGAGTGTAGATCGCAACACCTGAACTTGCACTGGTGCTTTGAATGACATCAAGATGTCTCATGTCTAGGACTGTGTACTACTTGCCTGCCTTTTCTCTATGTTTATCTGGAAACCATAGACTTTATCCCACAGCCCAACAGAAACATAAGAGCACACAGAGGTCCTTTTTACTGAAGTGTCTTCTTGCTCAACACTAATTTGAGCCATTCATATTAACACCCCTGCAGAGATATTTTGTTATGATAGCTTTGATCAATGGAGTATTTTATTGATGCGCCATGATGATGATGCTGGCAATTTCAATTTATCTTTTTTCTTAGGGAACAAGACCAAAAAACTCTGATTTCTCTTGATTTGAACATTTCAGATCTTAGCCCTGTTTTGATCATCACTTTCCCTCAGAAACCTTGAGTCACTGTTTCACTGTCTAGTTAAAAAAACAAAACTGTGCTTATAGTCAATTTTGCAATTTCTTTAAGTCAACATTGGCCATCGCCCTCTGCTTATGGATGAAGGAGGCACCTTAACCCTCTGCTTATAGATGAAGGAGGTTCTTGGCCATGACAAATTACAAGTTTGTTTGACAGTGTTGTCTTTATTCTACTGTGTTTTCATGCTGAATGAAAGCTGCAAGGTCTTGATGAGTAACTCCTCATCCTGCAGATGTATCTCAGGCTCATGCTCACATTGAGAAGCAGTTGTTCTTCTAAATGTGGATTCAAGAACTTTCTCCTAAGATGATGACATGTTTCCTGTCTTTGTAAAATCCATAAAACACTGTAAAACACCTAAAATCAGCTTGAGACCGTGGTCTATGCAGTGCTGAGACTTAGGGGTGTGTAAGTGGCACGACTTAGAGCTATGACTAATTTCATTAGCAGAGTGGGAGGTCTGTCATGATTGGTCGGTAGCAAATGAAGGTTTTTGGCCTTTTGATGGTTGCCAAGGGTAAAAATGCCTTAAAGCGCCACTTCCTAACTTAGGGGAGGTTTTTAGACAGACTTGGATTGTCTTTTTAGAGCTGATGGGCAGACTAGTAGGGCTAAAGCTAGATAGGATAGTGATAATGAGGTTTCACCTTGACATGGGCAGGCTGAAAAGTAGGAGGGCGAAAAAAAGTTTTATGAGGGTTTTCTAGATGACAAATTGACATATGGAGATCAGCTTCTAGAAAACTCAGCTATGGATTTAGTCATCACCAACAAATGAAAAATACTGATGACTAACACCCCTAACCCATTTAACCCCCTAAACCCTAATCCTATAAACCCTTAACCCCTAACCCCTTAGACCCTAAACCATTAAACCATTAACCCTAACCCCTTAAACCCTAATTCCAGATCCCTAACCCATCTAACCCCCTAAAACCTAACCCCATTATCCCCTAAAATCCTTAACTGCTAAATCCCCTAACCCCCTAAACCCCTAACCCATTTAACCCCATAAACCATAAAACTATAACCCCTTAACCCCATAAACCCTAAACCTATAACCCCTTAACTATGGTGTATTCATACTCCTTCAGAATAACCAATAAAGGGTCAAGGAAATTGACCAATATATTGTGCAGTTTTTTCTTATCCATCTACGGGGTAAGTTGCTTTTCGGCTAACTCCACTGCTTTTGATCTCAATTTTTCCAATTGCTTCCTTCTCTCATATAATACCTAAGCCTTTGCCTTTCTCTTCCCTTCTAATTCCGTAATAGTGTCATAGTGATGCCAACCAACTTCTTTGGAAAGCCTTCCTAGTAGACAATACTTGTGACTTGGCACCTAAATCCCCTAACCCCTAACCCCCAATCCCTAAACCCTTAACCACTAAATCATTATGATCTCCCTAACCCCAATCCCTAATCGCTTAACCACTACTAAATCATTGCTCCCCTAACCCCTAAATGTACCTAGATAACCTAACCCCTAAGCCCCCAATCCCTAACCCCTTAACCTGCACTAACTCATTACTCTAGTCCTAACCCCTAACCGCTTTACCCTAAACCTATAACCCCTAATATCCTATTCATCGAACCCCTAATCCCCTAAAAAATATGCCATGAAAACCCTCCAAACAATTCTTAAATGATGGGAATTCCTATTCAATATGCGTGAAGCTAGTCATGGAATGTGACAAGTCATCCAAGATACATCAAAATATTTGATTTGTGCCTTGGCGAATGTGAAATAATGGGTAAGATACAATCATTGGTGAGAAAATCATTGGTTCGAAACTATGTGGGAAAAATTCCAGTCAAGCTAAGGGATGGTGTGGCCTAGGTTGGATGCGATCCCTAGGTGATTTTGATGGCTTAAAAGCCCTTGGTTCATGGCTACTCAAATCACATGTTAGGCATGCAACTCATCTCAAAACTCACATTACCTAACAAAATAAAAGTAATGGATTAATGCACAACTTATTTATTTCCTGGGCATATGTCTAGGTATGTTGACATAAATTATTTACTTATTCATTAAGAATAATATATAAGGGTTCAATATATGGAACATTAGAACTTTAAATATGAATATTTGTATTTTCAAAAGTTTGCATAGGATTATAATATGCACTAAAAAATTTGTGTGACATATCATTATGTATATTATTATTATCATTAATACAATACAACCCTCCTAGAGCCAAAATCGTTGACATGATTGAATGACCCTAGGAAATGAGTGGATGTTCTCCCCAATGAAAGTTCCCATTTTATGTATGGAAACATACAAATAACCTACATACTTTAGAAAATAAATTTCTACTTCCTTAAATTTTCATTTTTGTGTACAATTTAGAATTGATTAGATATAATCTTATAAATAAAATACAATGGAGAAAATTAAAACCCCTTAGCATTCTTCTTCACAAGGGTGTTTGATTTGAACATTGTTCCTAATCGAGAAACTAGGATATGATTTTTTTTCTTAAATTTCTAATTTAAAAAGTAGATTGATTTTAGAATTAAGACTACGTGAAACCAAATTTTAGATTTTATACCTATTCAAATTTTTTTTCCTGCTCTGCTTGTTCCACCTATTCAAATTTTCTTAATCAAACTATTCAATTTTTTTTTCTCACTTTGCTTGTTCGAACTTTATGCCTTCTTTCCCATGATTTAATTCTTCCCTATGATGCTTGCTTTTTTCCATATTCTTGCAGAAGCATGGACGCTCTGAAACCCTAAAGTGACCACAGTCCATTAACAGCTCGAAAGCCATAGTAGCTGGTGGAGATATTTTGAGTTTTGCTGATGTTCAGAAATCTGTGGGAGATCTGAAGAGAAATCGATCATGGAAGAATGCTATCTTCTTTTGGAAGAACCAGATTGGTATTTCTCTTGTTTTACCCCATTCAAATTCACTATTTTTTCTTCTATGCTATCTTGGTTATGAGATATAGATGGTTGTAGGTATGAATTTCTGCACTCTATCTTTTGTGGGTCTGTTCAAATTATAGGGATATGGATTCTTCTCCTTTGAACTAACCAATAAAATTTGAGGCTGTAGGGGAATTAAGGTCTAATTGTAGAATATAGCGAGGAACAGAACACAACAAAAGGGTTCTATTGGCATTTTCCTCATAAAGGTGAGCGCTTCTTTCATGTGCCCAGATCGACCAAGAAGATCAACTGTGCAAGCACAGTGTTCCAAGGTACTAACATCTGCAACATAACCATACTAATAAAACCCCGCCTCTGACCACAATTCTTTGACACAATAGAGAAACTATACATCTGCAGCATAACCATTCTAATAAAACCCTGCCTCTGACCACAATTATTTGACACAAAGATTATACACCAACAATAATAATACTTCAGGTTATTAATAGAATCAAACCCTATGCAAAAAACCCTTGAATCAATACATTTGTGATAATTTACAAGCGTGGTATAAGTCACCAGGGAGGGAGCTAACCCTTCCCCCAACATCTTACCAAAGACATTATCTACCTCAAGCACCCTATTTTCTTTGCGGGCTTGAGTTCTTCTTTTTTATTTAGTCTTCTGTCTAAAAATTTGAAGGTCAGTGCTACAATGTGGGTTTTTTGGTTTCTAGGATGATTCCTTCCCATGCTAGAGCAGGGCTATCCTTGGATTTTCCATCAAAGTTAGACTTGGGGCAATATCCATGTTTGTATAATTGGGTAAGATAGCCTATGAATTGAAGTTTATGTGAGCAAGATATTCTTGTCTAAATTTTCCCTTTGTAAAAAATATCTGTACCTATATTACAAGATAAGGAGAGAAAGCAAGCTTGCAGAAGGGGAAATTTGATGCCGTGATGGCTCTCTCCTTTTGTTTTTTTATTTACAATTTATGCTTGAAATTGCTCTAATTTTGAAGGTCTTCAACCCATTGATTTTGATTTATACTTTTATAATAGTTTTAGGGTAACAATGACTTTCGAAGATAGGTTAAGTGTTGTCTTGAAAAATGGGCCTCTTTGCAGACTGGATTTTTAAAACGTCGGAATATTATGAATGGCAATGTGATAACTGCAACTGTCATCAAAGTTTAGCTAGATATCTAGGGGTGATTGTCAAATTCCAAGCCTGCCTTCTCATATGAATTTTAAATTGGCATGGACTATCAAGTCAATTCATCTTGCAGCCATCCATTTTTTATCTGCATAACGTGAACCTTTCTGGACCTTCTTGTCTTGTGTGTTTAAAATGTCTTATTGCATCCCAGTTCCTGAGTTCTAATCACATTTCAAAATGGTGTTTCAACCTTTCCATCTTTCAATGTATCATATGTGGGCTTATTTGTTAGCGAACATAAGTTATAATTTTATTGACTAAAGATATGTCATAGCTGAGAACCCC
This sequence comes from Pinus albicaulis, assembly GCA_034641835.2. Lineage (NCBI taxonomy): Eukaryota > Viridiplantae > Streptophyta > Pinopsida > Pinales > Pinaceae > Pinus > Pinus albicaulis. Next base: position 689,816,099 of record CM076575.1, read on the forward strand.
TACTTTTTTTTCTTTGAGTAACCAGAAAATCATGATTATGCGCTGCCAAAGAGGCATACCGTTGTCAAATGCCATCCTTGAGAAGGAAAAATGAACATATAGGAAATTTGAATAGATCATCTTTGAAGGAATATTTATCTATATCTATATATCTCTAAATAATATAAATAAAATTGGGAAACAACTATTAGGAACATAGATGAAATAATTTGTAATCAACAATTAATCAGTGAGGGCATTGAAAAGATTCAATCTGCAATAATCAGGAAATAATAGGGAAAAATCGGCCAATCTTGGCACGCCAGTAATGTTAAATAAATAATTAAGATTATTTCGAAATAATAATTTTTTTAATTACATTGGGATTGATTTGATTAATTTGAAATTATTTCATATATGGTTTGTAACATTTAAACCAATTGCTTGTGACTATCCCCATGGAAACTCATAATTTCTACATTGATCAAGATGGTCTCAAGATTTGACAATATTTTACATGGTTTTGAATGCAGATATATTTGGGAAAGTTTAAAATGAGTGGGAGAATGTTGACATTGGTGTTTTTGTATGTGGTCCTGAAAGTTTAGAGACAAGCGTAGCAAAGGAATGCAATTCATACAACTTAAGAAACTTGAGAAACTCGAGAAACAGAGCTGTGTTTCATTTCAATAGTCATAGCTTTGATTTGTAATGAACTAACTATAGAGATATCACTATGACATAATGGCTCATTGTATTATGTTTACATAGGTTTCATATGCAAGTCTATAGCTGCCTTGCTATTAGTTTGGCCCATTTCATGAATTGACATGATTATGTAAGGCTCACTAAGGCCAAAAGTGCCTCATGGGACCTATACAAGTTAAAATCTATATGATGTAATTATTGATATGTAAATTAATATCTTTTCACATGAATTTTATAACTTTCCCAAAGGTTATTTGACAGTCTGCAATAAATTACACAGACAATGACCCTAATGATTTATTAATCTATTTCTGTAATATTAATCTGTTTGGTTATAATCTATTATGATTTTAATCTTTAGGAAAGCGCAGCGGAAGAAAAAAATGTATGTGGCATTGTCTCCAAATGGTATCTTTTTTCAAAGGTGACGTATTCAACATGATTATATGATAGGTGGACAGTGACAAGGTGTATCTTGGGCTTATTTCTTTCTATCTAAAAACTTGTATACATCTATGTTATAAAAAAATATTTTCTTTTGTGCATGTTTCACTACATAAGAATGATGAGGATGGATCTTTTAGGGACTTCAATAAGAATGGAAAAAGGAAACTAGTCTTCTTGACTTCTAAATAATTTTAGGCTCTCCCCTGCAAATCTTGTTTGACCAAGAGTGACCTTTCCATGGGTCTTTTCCTCTCCTTTCCAAAGGCAGAAATAATGAAGCATATTTTTTAGGACTGTCCTTTTTAGGGTCTTGCTGGGCAGAGGTGCAATCTCATTTGGAAAAAATTCTTCAGGGGCATTTTCATTGGAGTGCATTCTTGTTGGGAGATTCCTGATGTGTGATTTGGGATTTGCTAATTGGTATTTTTCACTATTTGTGAGTTTCTGCATCGTGTGTTCTCTGGGGACTCCACTTAAAATGTGTTAAAAAATGAGGTCAGTTCAGTGGTTGCTTTTTTTTGACGAGGTACATATGGAAATGCTGGCAAAATGATCATTGCTGATTGAGGATGCCAAATTTTTAGACCATGCATCTTATTTTGATTTTATTTTCCTTAAGGAAAAGGATATAAATTTCATTGTGTATGCCCTTCCATTTTCATTTTTCTTTTTGCTAGTGAGTAAATAATTCTGTATATATAAGAAATATTTTTGCAAAAGTAGGGATCCAGATAGAAATTTCCACTCCAAGGACAATCCTTTGGGCACACTCAGTGTCTTGATTTTTCTTTTTATATTTTCTGTTAGAGGCTAGTTGCTCCAATATGACAGTAATTTGAAGTCTTTTCATAATACTTTGTTACACATGACTTTCATTTTCTTCTTGCAAAATTTCTAGAAATGAATGGATATCTTGTGGACTGTTGTAAACAAATTTAGTTCTATTACCATGCTCAAGAGAATTTAATGTTTGTCATTATTTTTCCATGCAAAAGTTGATTATATGCATCTGGTTTTTGTTATGTAGATGTATGAAATATTCTAAACATGTAATAGGAACCTTCTTTTTCACTGGTCCTGATACCGCCATTTCCATTTTTATAGCCGGTGCATAAATAATCACTGTGCAAAGGTTGAGTAGATGGATGTGGCTTTTATTTTGATGTGTTCTAGATATGTAATAGGAACCTACTATTTCACTTTTCCTGATAATGCCATTGCTTTTTTTACATTTATCTTTAAAAAAAAAGGAGGTAGTGTGAAGAGTTATCATTTTCATAAAGTGTGTACTTCTTCCAAAATGAATGAGAATTATCTAAGACTTGCAAGAATAAATATGTTAGATGGAACTTACAATTCCGCTCTAAATGCAAAATTGACTCAAGGCAGAGGATATACATTCAAACTAGTACACTTGGTGGAATTTTTTTTTTTAAATATTTTTATCCAAGCGTCGGAAGACCGACGCCTTACACGTCGGAAGAGCGACATTTCTTTTTTAAATATTTTTACTTTTTCATCGGACAAGTGACGTTACATAAGCGTCAGAAGAGCGACGTTTCTTTTTTTAAATATCTTTACTTTTTCGTCGGAAAAGCGATGTTACATAAGTGTTGAAAGAGCGACGTTCTAAATTTCGGACGACATATCGTTGGAATTGCGACAGTTGAAAAAAATCGGAAGAGCGAAGATTTGGAAAAAATCGAAAGAGCGACGACTTGAAAAACGTTGGAAGAGCGACGGTTTGGGAAACGTCGGAAGATCGACGATTTGGAAAAGTCGGAAGAGCGACGGTTTGGAAAATGTCGGAAGAGCGACAATTGTTTGGAAACGTCGGAAAAAGTGTCGCTCTTCCGACACTTTATTGAAGTGTCGGAATTACGAAATAATGGATAACCACATTTTTCCCGGCCTCAAACTGTTGCTCTTGCAATGCCTATGTGTCAGAATAGCGACGAAGTGGCCGTAAAAAATTGGGCCAAACATACTAGTGATGTAACTCTCATGTACAATATAATCATTTTTGAGTAAATGTAATATTCCAAAATTTTCACTTGATATTTGGAATATTAGAGTTCTTAATTTTCTTAATGAATTAAGTAAATAAAAGGGTGGAGGGACCCATAATCCTCAAGATGAATAAATATCCACTTTTTATGTGTGAATGTGGATTAATTAAGCTAGATCTACACAAAGGAGGTAGTGGAGAAACTACTAATGTGAATGAATTGGAGATCATGTCTCATTAATGAGATAGATCATGGAGGTTGATACAATCAACTAAGATCTTGGAAGGGATCAAACAAAATATCATGGAGCATTCATGATGAGATGATGGATGAAGTTGTGAAATTAATGCACACATGATGGAGAGGGTGTACATTGCACCTAGACATGATGGATGACTTGAATAGACAACACAACAAACATGGAGGATCTTGTCCACATGCATAGCGTAGTTTAGATGAGGGACAAGGTATGGGAAGGCTCATAAAATATATAAAGGAGATGAAGAAAATAATGAAGGGAGGCTATTGATCATTGATTTTGAGGTCTGTTTAGATCTGGAATTTTCATGTGACATTCCATTGCTTTCTTGGGATGTTTAGCGAAGATTGCAAGTGTTGTTTAGCACAGGGAGTCCCTGGTCGGGAATCCCTCCTCTTTCATTGAGTGATATATTGGAAGAGGGTTGTACTTCATTCTACATCAGGCATTGGTGCCACTTATCATTTCCATCATCTGCAGAACATCCATATCCAGAAATTACCCAATTTTTGAAGATCAGTTGGAAGGTGGAGGCTGTCTTCAGTTTTTCAGTTGGAGAACCAGTGAAGGTTTATTCCTATCACCTTGGGCTTGATTATTAGCATTCTCGGAGTTTCATTTTAGATCTAGCATCAGGGAAAAAATTATTGACCTCCTAGCAGTAGTAATTCCATCTAGAATTACACCGTCCATTATTGAAGATCCAAAGGAGGAAGGAAGTTGCTAGCATTTCAGCTAGTAATTCTGTGAGGGATCATCCCCTCACCTTGCCATCAGTATTTCCATCAGCCTAGAGTCTATTACAACATATTTCAGTAGGCATAGAGCCTCTCTTTCCTTTACAACGTATTTTTTATGAGCAGGTGTGTAGCAACAGCTGTAATCATCATTGTAGGATTGAGAAGCTAGATCTAGAGCTTCTAGCTTGTAGATCTGAAGGAGGGATCATCCCTTCAAGCTTAGATCTGATCTTGTGAAATATTTCAGCCATCTATTTGTCAGATCTAGCTTCAGATCTGTAATCCCAACAGATAAAGGATCACACCCTAGGAGGGTGATTTTCTAAAGTTGTAGATCTGGAAAATCCTTTCTGGGTTATCTTGGGTTCCCATCACATTGGCCAGATCTTGAATCTTGGCATCATCAGAGCTCTTGAGCTCCCAGATCTGCATTTCCTTTTGTAGCAGTTCATGCATATCAACAATAGAAGGGACATCGTAGTATTGCTTCCTGTAAGCTCACTAGTTACGCAGTGCTAATTGTAGCATGTTTGCAGGGTGATTCTAGACCTTCTCTTGGGCTAGATCTACTCATTTTCTATACATTGTGTAACTAATTCATCTCCATATAATAAAATGGCTCAGATTATTTGTAAATTCTGATGTTGTCTTGAGATTTATTGTTTACTTAGTTTCAGTTCTTATATTGTGTTTAAGTATTACTGCATTCTCCCCGTTGGGATATTACAGTGGTATCAGAGCATGATATTTGGCTCAACTTGTGGACACTTCATCTTTTGCATCAAAAGAAGAAGCATATAGATGAGATCTATCATGAAGGACGATTATAGACTTGCCACTCCTCTCTTTAGATCCATGCAAGATCTCTCCAAGGAGGTCTATGAAATGAAGAAGGGAAGGCAATGGAAGGATCCAAGAAGAAGATTTGAAGAGGAAGGTTCAAGCACTTCCTATCAACAGAAAAGAAAACCGGAGAATCATAGATCTCCTCATAGATCTACTATGCCCACTTTCTTTGAAGAAGGTGAGAGGTATAGAAATGAAGAAAGAAAAGAACTTGTGACTCATGAGACTCTCAGTAAATATATTGAAGAGTACAAAGCACAGTCTAGAGCTTTTAAAGAGAGACTAACTCTCCAAGAATTATTTGAACTCAAAGAAGAAAGAAGATCATATAGCAGCAATAAAAGAAAAAAGCACAATAGATTCTATTTGCCTACATTTTATGGATCTTCTTCAAGCACTGTTAGGCTTGGAGGAAAGAGATAGATATATTTTTCATGCTACATCCTGTGGCTAAAAAAGAGGCTTTCCAAATTGTAGCACTTCATCTTCTAGGTGAAGCCAATGATTGGTGGTTTAGTCACATGGAGCATGCAAAGGTGACTAAATATTCAGATTTCTTTCACAAGTTGAGGAAGAAGTTTGATGTGAAGAAGACAGAGATGTGTCACAAAGAGAAATTTCCTAAGGAAACAAAGGAGGATGTCAATCTTGTCACTCTGGACAAGAAAACACTAAATTCACCACCAGTTGCAGAAGTACTTGCGTATAGAGAAGAGACACTTGCTACCTTACAAGATAGTCTTAAGCTCTTGACAGATAGAGTCCCATGCATGATTCAGGAGATGCATGAGGGAGAGGAGGAAGATTCCAGTGCTGGTGCATTGGTAGTGTTAGGGTTCTATAATAATAGGGTTCATAATTTTTTAATTGAATTTGATTAGTCTTGTAAATATGTACATACATTGCTTTTTGCAAGTTGTTTTCCCATATTTGAAAAAATAAAAAATGAAAAGAGGGTAAAATTCCTAAAGGAAAAATCAAAGGACTTAAAATAAAAAGATAAAAAAGAATAAAAAATGGACCCCAAACACAAAAAAGAGATAATAATAAGACATGAACGTGATGCAAGTCAAAATGCCACTACTAATTACTTTTCACCGCAAATAAATGATTATGTGCAGCTTGTTCAAAATGCCATAATCCATGATGAGTTAAATAATTTAATATTAATTTTTTCATGCTTTAAATTTCATGTTTATAGATAGAGAATAAAGATTTTGTCAAAAAGTTTAAACTTGACAAAATAGTAGATAGTTAGAGAATAAATGAGGGGCTCAACAGTTTAAACTGAGCTCTTGGATGAAATAAGGTTAGAATTAAATAGTTTTATGTTTTAAAAGAAAAATGGATAAGGGTCTGCAAGCTCAAATGCACCCATGCAAATAAAGAAAATATGGTAGAATAGATGATGGGTAAGTAGAAAGCAGTTACACAAGGCATGAATAAACATCATCTGGAAAATTACTAATTTCCCTCCCCTCAAAGTATTCTAGTACTAGAACCTTTCAGTTATAAAGACTCAGAGCTTTTCTCTGACTTCTGGTGGGACCAGACCCACGTCTTAATGATTGATTGGCATCTAAATATTGGATTTCACTTCATTAAAGCCTTTTCCCTTTATAAAAACCCTTTTCCTCAACATCACTCCCCCTTCCTAAGATAAAATCCCTTTTCCTAAGTTAAAACACCTTTTTTTCTTAGGAAAAGTAAAAAACCCCTTAAATAATTTCCATTTCATTCAAAAAACCCACAAAATGATATTTATCCTAAGTATTAAGTGTGAAATGTTTAAAATGGGGTCACCACTATTAAAATTGCACCCAAACACTTAAATTACACTTTACATAGGGTATTTTGTATTTTCCGCTCATTCATTTCATATATTAACACTAATTTAATATATTAACTCCACTGTATACCCTTCCTCCTGTATTCATATTAATTCATTTATATTAATATCCAAATCCACATTTTTATTGTTTATCCTATGGTTCTAATTCCCCATGTGATATGTTCCCGCTCCCCCATAGGTTTAAACTAACCTTGGTTTATATTAATTTGCCAAAGGCTACATTACACATGTATATAAGGTTACATTACACATGTATATAACGTATTTGCTGTGTAATCCGCCTACCCGCCTATCTCGTTAAACATAAGACTTTATGCTAAAAATACGTTTTAACATATGAAATAGAAACCCCGCCGCATAAATAACCTTGAGCCCCACGCCCATCTACCCAACAACTCAATCGATCAATCCTGACCATTCGCATTCCCTCCTCCCAATCTGACGACTCACAATCCATATCGCATTTTCAATGGCGCATTTGTTAAACGATTTCGGATTTGCGATATGAGCGGTTTTTCCCTGCTCTATCTCCTCCATGCGTCATCTTTACACTGGATCACATCCATTTGCGAAATACCATTTACCGCCTTTCACCATTGCGATAACCGCTTAGTGGTAAAAATCCTCCCCGCACCAAAAAGCTTCCCATTTGAATTGATTTGCACCAAAGGTGAACACTGTTTCAATAAAATATCTATAAAATACCAAATTAAATGCGTTTAAACCTTTTTTGCTGCATTTTCTACTCATCGAACCTTCTTGACTGAAGAAAGAATGTTGCTGCCCTGTTTTCATGCACAAACAACAGAAATTCAGTTGAATTCATCACTGCTGTTAGGTTCCCATGCTTTGTTAGATTGGTGATATCAAATGCACAGGGTAACATTAGACCAGTCTTTGGAGTCCCAGGACCTAGCCTTCCTAGACTCAAAGAGGGCTCTCTCTATTTTGTGCAAAGGATGTGAACTTGTTTTCTTTTAGGGTTTTGATTTTAGGCTAGTTGTTAAGTGTAGGGTTTGTTTGTTTGTTTTGGTTGGGTAAGATGATCAAGTAGAATAGATAAAGTGAGGAAATTTTCAAGTCATTGGGCTATGGAGTCAATAAAAGTCATGGAAATTTTCAACAATAAATCAGGGTGGATCACAGGGAAAATCTAGCATGGTCAGATGGATTTTCAAGATTTTTGTGAAATCAAAGTAGGGCAAAGGGAAATTAAGAATATTTTGTCATGTACTTAAAAAAGAAGGGAATTCAACATTATTTAGCATAAAGAAGTAATCCATAGACAGGGCACACCAATAACTCTTTGATTCAACTCAAGCAAATAAGCATTTCAGACAAACAATCCAATGAAATATAGAAGGCGAGAAACTCATTTAACTTCTAGTGATTTCACCTTCAAGGTTAGAAAACATTTAAGATAATAAAATAAATTTAATCAAAGAAGTGGGAACGCCTAAAACTCATTGATTATATCCATAAAGATCTCCAAAACAACTATTCAAGCATGGACAAAGGGTATGATCGAAACATAGCCTCTTTGGCAAACCTAATTAGTGGTACTTTAGAGAGAGACTTCAAGAACAGTGTTTTAGTGACACCAAACAAGCATGGCTAACCATAAAACATCTTTGATACCTACTATATTAAACCATTCATGAAATAAACAAGCTTAGGTGGTCTAGAGAGAAATTAGGAATTCTCTAAAATGACTTAGCAGAGGAAAACATAGAGGCAGTGAAGAACAAACAGAGCTAAGGTGCCTTTGAAAAACATTTCTTAGTCTAAAAAATTTGTCCTACTGCAATTTAGAAGGATAAAACACAATGATACATACGAAAAAAATAACTGAATAGAAGCACATCACCATTAATCAAGCTCAGGGATCTTGCAAGTAGCCTTCTCCATCATCAATCAAGACAAGCCATTCACAAACTCCACAACACAAATTTCTTCTCCAATCTCCAAAAAAAACTATGTATTGCTCCAAAGAGTCATCAAATGCCAAAATTTTACAATGAAGCCCTCATGCTCTATTTACCTAGCAAAGGAGAGCAAAAATGCTAACTAGGGTTCGAAAATGTCAAAACTAGTCATAAATGTCATTTATGCCTAAGAGACCATGCAAGGCCCAAGGCACAAAATATCTCATGAAATAATTGCCAAAATAACTCCTAGCACCTGATTTTGGATTGATTTGCCTCAAAAATCATTAAAATATCATTTTTCAATTAATGAGTGTCTTTTGTTGACTTTTGGCCAAAAATGCACAGTGAGGTCTGAACGCGCAGCGCCTTCCGGGCAGAAAATGGGTCCACTTGCAGCCATGTTTTGGTGACCTTCCCAATGTTGGAATTTTCTCTGTGATGGCCCGTTGGAAATATGGATGAGTCTAATTTCCAAATATACCCTTGGTTTCTTGATTGAGCTCCATTAACCTGTCCAAAAGGCAAAATTTCCAAAACTTCTCTAGGCATAGCGCCAGGTCTGTAAATGAGGCAGAAAGGTGAAAAATGAGGCGTTTTTTGGCCTTTTAAGGGGTCAAAAATGCTCCAAATGCTATGAATTTGGTGAGAATAATGTAATTGAGCCAAGGATTCCAAAAATTCTGAGTTTTCCTCCTGAGGATGCTTGGGATGAAAGCATATCGCCAGGGGTGCTGCGCTTAGAGGCCTCAAAATTTGTAAAAAACCAAAACTTGTCAAAATTATCTCAAATTTGGTGGATGTGTGCCTCATGGGGTTTGAGAGACCTGTAGAGAAGCTTGTGCCAAGATTCCAAGGTTAGCTTATAATTTTTCCTCTTTGAGTGCCTGGATCTTGGTTTGGGCCTTTTTGAGTTTAGCCCTTGCAACTTAGTTCCTTCGGGCATAATGCTTGGTCATCTTCCTTTGGAGATCAAGATCCTGATTTTCTTTCTTCAATTTAGCCTCCAAGTGTATGTTGTCTCTTTCCAACCAAGGCTCCCAATAATGTGCTATCTCCATGGCCAAAAACTCATCTTGAGGGAGCTGCTCTGCTAAGGCCGATTCTTGTTCCCTTTGTTTTGCCAATGCCTTCTTCAATCCCATGGTTCTTGGTCTCCTCCTAGACTACCCTTATTAATCCTCACTCTCCTCATAGGTGCCCATGAACTCTTCTAGCTTTATCTGTGCCATTTGGGCTTCTTTTTGGGCCCTAATGGCTTTAGCCTCATAAATATCAATTTGTGCTCCTAGCTACCTGTTCTCCATCTCAAGGGCATCATTCACACTCTTGGCCCTATTTATATTTTCTTGGAGGTCTTCAATGAGCACATTTTTGTTCTGGATGAGAAAATTTGAGATCCTTTCTTCATTCTCTCATCACTATAAATCTGAATGATTTCAAACTCCCTCTCAACCTCATGATCTTCTTCTTCTTCCTTTACCTTTTATTTTCCTTTGTCAATCTTCTGAGCTGAGGTGGATGGCATGGTCCCTTGCATTTTAGAGGCAAAAAACACAAGCCTTTGTCCTCTTTGTTATGTCAATGGAAGAGGTGTGATTGTGGTCATTTCAGTGTCTTGATCATGGATGCCTTCATTTTTTTCCATGTCTTCTTCTTCACTATCCTTACTGTTGCTATCTCTTTGCCTTTAACATCAACATCACTCTCAACCTCTTCACTGATTTCTGCATTGTCAATTTGTTTTTCATTTAAGCTGCTTGCATCATCATTACTATGATCTTCATCTTTATTATCAGTCTCTTCACTTCTTTCATTGTTTTCATGACTGTCATGACTATCATGACTGTCTTGTTCCTTGCTGTCATGTTCATAATTGATGCTTGCTTCATTGGTGTCACTGTTGTCTTCAGCCTCTTCATTTTCTGCACTATCATTTTCATCATTGTCCACTTCCATGTCTTTTTCTTCACTGCTGACCTCTTTTTCATCACTTCTCAATTCATTTTCACTATCATCTTCCTCATTTTCTTCATTGTAATCCTCTTCTTATGTTTCCATGTTTTCCGCCTCTTGTTGTCTCAACTCATCATCACCCTCATCTTCATTTTGGCTTGATTCATTGTCACCCTCACCCTCATTGTCACTAGCTTGTTCACTGCCACTTCCTTCTTGATCTGATGCATTAGGAGAAGGTGAGCAAGGGAGGTTTTCTTGACTAGAGGAAACATGTGTAGATGATGAGTCATGGTCTGTGGGAGGTGATGGAGGAGTGGAGGGAGGAGGGTGAGAATATGAGGGAAAATTAGGCTGATGATGAGGCTATGGGCTGGTGAATATTTCATTAGCGATGAACACCTCCCAAGGTGTGCCCTTTTTCTCCAATTTATGTAGTACCACCATATTGATCAAGGATTGGTGGAATTTTTTTTTCATTTTCTGGGTATAACTTCTCCTTCGGACAACAGAAGACATATTTTCGATACTCCTATACAAGTAATAGGAAAAATGAAGCATCTTGACCCTAGTGAAATGCATGAGTAATTTGATATGGTAAGAGTAGAGCCTAGAGTATCTCCCCTCACATGTAAAATATTTCATGATGACCTTCATTAGGGGTGCATACCTCTCTAGTAAGTGTGACAAAAGGGAAAATAGTCTTGTAACCCTCTTTATTGCGCCCAGAGGCGCATTCTACAGCCCAGTATGACCCTGATGTGTAAGTATGTCGGAAGCCAAAAAAAAAAGGTCGGCTTGAACAATAATTTACTTAAACATATAAATAAACAATTAAAAATTCATTAAAAATAAATTTAAAAGATATAAACTTAAAATTGAAGAGTTTTACTAACACTCAAAAAAGAGATATGGTAAATAATTAAAATATGGTAAATAAGTAAAAATATAAATAAACCATAGGTATGGTAAATAAATAAAACCACTTTTTATACTACTCAGGAGGTATGGTAAATAAATAAAAATATAAATAAACTAGAGGTATGGTAAATAAATAAAACCGATTTTTATATTTACTCAATAAACCACTTTATATTTATAAGAACTCAAAAAGAGGTTTTATTTAGGTGAAGCCTATGGGACAAATTATTATCAATACCATGGGCCAAATACCATACGAAAAATTATTAATAATACCATGGGAAAATACCATGGGCCAAATAACATATTTATAAAAGAGGTATGGTAAATAAATAAATATAAAAGAGGTATAAATAGGTAAGGTAAATAAATAAAAATATATCAAATATGATTAGAAATCAACATCTAATTATATATGAAGTATACGGGTCAAATACCATGGACCAAATTATTATTAATACCATGTCAAAAAAAAATTTATTAACCCTAACATTAATATTAAAATATTAATATTATTAAATTTAATATGTTTAGATTAATACAATATTAAATTTATTATATTGTAATATATATTAATATATCATGATATATGATAGAGTTGGAGAAATATGGGGAGTGACAAGGGAGATATGGAGATAAATTGAAGGAGAGGGGAGAAGAGGAATGAAGAGAGAGAGAGGGAGAAGAGTGAGAGAGTGAGAGAAGGGTAAAAGAGGTAGAGAGAGACATAAAGATGGAAGTGGGAGAGAGATAAGGAGAGAGGGAGGGTGAAGGAGAGAGGATTGAAGGGTAGAGATAGAGAGAGAGAGAGAGAAATAAGGGGTAAGGGAGAGGGAGGTAGGAGAGAAAGGGAAAGAGAGAGAGAAAGGATGAGAGGAGAAGGAGATATGGAGGAGGATAGAGAGATGGAGTTGGAGGCGGAGGAAGGAAAGGAAGAAGAAATACATAGAGAGGGAGTGACAAGGGAGAGATGGAGAGAGAGTGTGTATGCTTATGGGTGAGATAAAGATACATAGGAGTGATAGAGATAAGGGGGGAGAGAAGGAGAAAGGAGGAGTGATGGAGACAAGGGGGGAGAGAAGGATAAAGGGAGAGAAATAGTAAGAGAGTTGGAGAGTGAGATAGAGTGATGGGGGAAGAGAGAGGATTGGAGAACAGAAAGAGAGAGAAATAAAGAGAGATAGGGGTCAAATAGAAGGAGGTGAGAGAGGAATGATGAGAGAAAGGAGGACAGTGATGGGGGAAGAGAGGATTTTAGGGGAGAGAGAGAGAGAGAGAGAGAGAGAGAGAGAGAGAGAGATGGGGGAAGATAAAGGGAGGTAGGAGATAAAGGGAGAGAGAATAAGGAAAAGAGAGGGGACTTGAAAGAGAGGAGCAGAGAGAGGGGAGGAGAGGGAGGGATAGAAATATGGATTTGGAGGGGGAGAGAGGGACGAATTGAGAGATGGAGAGAGAGAGAGATGAGGGAAGAGAATGGGAGGTAGGAGAGAAAGGGAGAGAGAGGAAGGAAAAGAGAGGGGAATTGAAAGAGAGGAGGAGAGAGGGTAGGGGAGAGGGAGGGATAGAAATATGTATTTGGAGGGGGATAGAGGGAGGGATTGAGAGATGGAGCTGGATGAGGAGAGAGGGAGGGAAGAAGAAATACATAGAGAGTCAGTAGTGGAGAGAGAGGGGGAGTGACAAGGGAGAGATGAAGAGGGAGTGTGCATGTTTTGGGGTGAGATAAAGAGAAAAATAAGGAGATATGGAGAGAAGGGGAAGAGAAGGAGAGACAGAGGCATATGGTAACAAATTTGGAAGGTGAAGATAGAGAGAGAGGGGGGGGGGGTGAGGGGGGCGCAGAAAGGAAGAGAGAGAGTGCAAAAAGGTAGGGAAAGATATATGAAGATGGAGAGGGAGAGAGGGGGAGGTAAGAATAAAGACATAGATGGTGAAAGGTGGAGAGAGAGAGAGGGTGGGTGATAAAGAAGATGGAGAGAGGGGGAGAAAGGGTAGCAGGAAGGAAGAGAGATATAAGCGAGAGAGAGGGAGGGAAGGGGAAGAGAGAGAGAGAGAGGAGGAGGAGGGAGTGATAGATAGATAGATAGATTGGAGAAAGAGATTTTATGTTTTGGAGTTGATATAGAGAGATAGTTGGAGAAAGAGAGTTTATGTTTTGGAGTTGATATAGAAATATAGACTAAGATATAGATATAGATGTAAGGTTAAGAGAAAAAAAATATAGATGGAGAGAAGGAGGGAGGGACAAGGAAATTGATAGATATGGAGTGAGAGAGAGTGTGTGTTTGGTGGGGTGAGATAAAGAGAAAAAGAAGGAGAGATTTAGGGATATATAGATATATATGGGGGAGAGAGGGAAGAAGATTTCTTATAGTAGATGCATTGATTTCAATGTAGATGGTGATTTCTAATCCTATTTGATTTCTTGCACTAGATGAATTGATTTTGGTGTAGATGTTGATTTATAATGATATTTGATTACTTACACTAGATGGATTGATTTTAATGTAGATGATTTCTAATCCTATTTGATTTCTTTCACTAAATGAATTAATTTCAGAGTAGATGATGATTTCTAATCCTATTTGATTGATTTCACTAGATTCATTAATTTTAATGTAGATTTTGATTTTTGGTTATATTTGATTGCTTGCACTAGATGAATTGATTTCAATGTAGGATATTTTTAATCCTATTTGATTGCTTGCATTGAATGCATTAATTTCAGTGTAGATGGTGAATTCTAATCCTATTTGATTGCATTCACTAAATTCCTTGATTTCAGTGTAGATGGTGATTTATAATCTTATTTGATTGGTTGCACTAGATGCATTAATTTCAATGTAGATGCTGATTTCTAATTATATTTGATTTCTTGCAATAAATGCATTGATTTAAATGTAGATGATTTATAATCCTATTTTATTTCTTGCACTAAATGCATTTATTTTAGTGTAGATGGTGATTTCTAATCCTATTTGATTGCTTGCACTAGATACATTGATTTCAGTGTAGATGTTGGTTTTAAATCCTATTTTCCCACTTGCACTAGACTCATTTATTTCAGTGTAGATGTTGATTTCTAATCATATTTGATTACTTTCATTAGATGCGTTGATTTTAGTGTAGATTTTGTTTTCTATTATTATTTGATTTCTTACATTAGTTGCATTGATTTCAGTGTATATGTTGATTTGTAATTTGATGTAACTGGATGTATGATGGTACATTAATTTTAAATTCATTGGATTAATAGTGTGTGTGCAATGATTTCAGTGTAAGCACAAAAAAATATTGACAAGGTACATTGATTTTTGTTTTATAGTAATTCAACCTATTAATATTGGAGAGAAAGAGAGACAAGGTATGATGTTTACTACAATAGCTTGAGCTAAATATTTAAATGGTTTACGATTCCAACTATCCTTTTCAAATAATCAATATGAAAATATGACAAAACTAACATGGGTGAAAATAAGAATATTAAAAGAAAATAGTTTGAAATCGATCACAATGAAGACTATTCGTAATTGACTACATTCTTATTATTAACAGTTTCTATCATTCAATATTATTACATTGTCACTTTGCATTCAAACTTTTATTTCATCATTAAAGTTATTTTACAATATTTATCATCTCAACAAACTGAGGTAACTAATCAAATTTAAAATTAAAATAACTCAATAAATATCAGACATATTTAACATATTTAAAATGGTTATGTTAATATTAGATGTATTTACATATTATTGACAAAATTAAGCATATGTTCCTCATATTATCGATATATTTTCCTTGGTCTCACATGACTGAAACCAGCCTAGATCCATCTTAACTCTGGATCTATCAAGTGCCGAGAGGGATCAAATATCTCGAGGTGAAAACCTTTCCTCAATTTTTGCACTCAAAAAAGAGGTTTTCACCTCGAGAGATTTGATCCCTCTCGGCGCTTGATAGATCCAGAGTTAAGATGGATCTAGGCTGGTACCTAAGATTGAGGAAAGGCTCATAGTAACTCATGTCCAACTTTGACCTTTTGAACCACTTTTCACCAACATCAGGAAGTCCAGTAGCACTAGAAATGGCATCTGATGAGAGTTCAAAGGTCACCCCTGCCAAGCTTGATTGTTTGTTATGATGGTTAAGAATGAATAACCTTGTAAGCTCTGGGTGAATTTGCACTTGTTTGACCCTTTCACAAAACTGAAAACATCCTACATTCTGAAAGCATGTGAGAATCATGGGAGAGGTGGTAATCTCCACAGTGTCTTGGGCTCAAATTTGTTAACCTTCCCACCCTTGTGATTTTTCCTCATAGGCACTTAGCCTCCTTCACAACTGACACTCCCTTCTTCTCCTGACATGGTGACTAGGGTTGACTTTAGACAAACTTAGGCCTGCTTGTGAAAATTGGTAGGGGGAATGAAATGAAAATGCGGTGAGGGCAGTTCTTGTAAATGAATGAGATGGAGGTGTGGGTTTATGACTGACCTCCATTTGAGTTTTGACGAAGGCTTATCTTGAACTGATTGCAATTACCCTAATTGACACCCCCTTTAACTGATAATTTTTTTTTTGGAGGTCAGAACTGATTAGTTTGCCATGAGGAATTAGGGCTTCTATTAACTAGGGTTTTAGTCAATTTCCTTAAGCATAAAATCATCAAAACCACTTGGAGGATAAGGATAAGTAGCCATCTACCAATTTTTAACTTCCTTGCAGGTTCTTGAAGGCAGTTTGGAGGAGATCCATGGTGATTTCTAGCAATTTTCCAAGTGGAAGAAGGTTTTCTGCCCTAAGCGCAATGCCAGGCAAAAAACTTGGCTTGTCGGGTCCTCCTGGGCATAGCGCTGCCCGCGTGCAGGCTTGCCAGGCTCCTAAGCGCAACGTTGCATGAGCTTTGGGCCTGTCAGGCCTCTCTGAGTGCAGCGTTGTGAAAATCTGGGCCTGTCGGGTCCTCCTTCTAGGTGAACGGGTAGCGCCCAGCTGTAAGTGAAATGCGCTCCCTTCTAAGCACAACACAGTGTAAAATTACACTGTGGAATCTTCCCTAAGTGCAGCGCCTGCTCCAAAGTGTAGCACCAGGTGACTTTGCCTAGTTTCTCACCAAAAAATCCGAAATTTTCTCCTTGAATGCTTTGACTGTCTTTTCAAATGCAAAGTGAGATGAGAGGAGGGCCAAATGATCCTTATATCTTTAGGGAGATAAATTGAAATCAAAACCCACTTTGCTAATTTTTTCACTCCTCTTTGTCATTTCCGTGATATTATTTTTAAAACTTTTGTTGTGTAGGTGAATTGAAATTTTTTTAAGTAGCTCTTTTCCCTTTTTGGTGGTAGCTTGTTGAAGACATGAAAAAATCCATTTTAGCCTGATGACCTATTTTAACATTTCTGAATGTGGGTGACTTGAAATATGGTTTCTTCTTTCTTATTTACCCTTAGGTATGCAAAATCCATTTTTGAAAAGCACCACAACTTTCACCATTATGTATGCTAACTTCTTTTGGCCACTTCTGATTTGTTGCAGGTGCCATGACATAATGATTTTAGTTGTTTCTGATGTTCATGGAGTTTGAAACATTCAATTACATAATAGTAGAAACCTTATGATCATTTTGTCTTCCCTCTTGGATCTTAAGCCTATTTTTTTACTCCTTTGATCATTGAGTGCAGATGACTGAAAATGAAGGCTTGACCTTCCTGTCACTGATAACCTTTACATTCTTTCCCTTTGAGGCGGTGAGATACTTTACCTTGGAAAACCCTAGAAGTTACTTACACAGGCTCTTCAAACCTTCTGTTTACTGTCATCATGGAGGCCTATCATTTTCACTTCATCTTCCTTGACTATATTTCCAAAACCTTAGGCTTCTGGGTTGTTTGAGAAGAATCATTAGTGTTGTCTTCTAAGTTCTCTATATCCCTTTCAAGTTCACTCATTTCTGTTCAGTTCACCTCACCTTTTTCCCTTTTCCATTTATAACTTCTAAAAATCTTCAATTCATGCTTAATTGTGCTGGTGTGCCTATACCCATGTGATTTGCTGCCTTGGCTCCTTGTTAGGCATGTTTCTGGCCCAATCAATATTAGGAACCCTGATTTCTCTTTGAACATAGGCTTCTTCCTCTTTCTTTGCTATGGATGTCCTTTAATGAGGAGCATGCCTCTTAACTTACCTATTCTTTGCTAATGGTTATTTCAACACTCCTGCAAAAATGTCAAAATGCATAGTTGCCTTTGCAGAAATTGAACTTGATAAGGAGGTCTTCCTTGGAGGCTTTTCTGATTTATCTTGGACAAACAAGTGCTGAACTTCTTCACATTTTGATTCGGCTTTCTAGCTCATGGAAAACAATGATTTAGAACACCAAGATTAACCCTACCACCTATGAAACCTAGTGACCTAGTGGAAGGCTCTTTGACTTAGTCTTTGACTGAAATATTAGCTTAGGGTCTTTCAAGTATGAAAAACAAAGGTTTTTGACAAATTGGTGTAGTGAATATCCAAAATAAAATTTAATTTATTTATCTAAAAGAGTCTACAGAGATAGCTTTAAGACCATAAATGCTTGAGGTATTTGATGAACATGGGAAAGGGTAGGTTATTTGGCAATCCTAGATGGAAAGTGGAAGGGTTAAGCATAGGAAAAACAGATTACTGAGGTTATGGGTGTGAAAATGGGACAAATATGAGTATAATGAGCCCATGAGGGGTCTTCTAGGAGTGGTGAGTTGACCATGACATGATAAAATATTGAAATAGTGAAAAAAAATATCTTAAGGATAATGAAAGCAGTGAGATTTCTAAAACTCACAATATTCATGAATCTTGTTTTAATAAATCTAGGAAAAGTATTCAGTCATCATTAAATAGCAATAATTATTGATAAATAACAACTACGACCGCTTAGAGCTCCCAAATTGTGTTTAAAAGAGTTCAACAAAGCTTTTGAAAGCTTCCAAACCCCCAAAAAGCCCTTTTCCGAGTCAAATTCCTCAAAATACAGGTATTTTTCAAGAAAAATATCCATCCTACATATGAAAAGAGCTATACTCCTGAATTTAAACCTTTTTGAAGCTTGTTTGTATAAAATAACAACCTTATTGCCTCCAAAAGTCATATTTGCTTCAAAACCCTGATAAATTCACAGTTTCTAAAAGCTGTAAGTTGATTTTTAGGTAGAATATGATTGTCTTAACCATTGAAGACACTTAGAGACCCTCTGAATGATTCAATTTTTTTTTATAAATGCTCAGAAGCCCTTAGTGCATTAATTTGACTATTTTAGGGCTGTTTTATCAAAGAAAAGAGCAGTAAACACTTGTTAAGCCTTTCCTGAGTATGTAAAAGGTTTAAAGATTGATTTTGGAGCAGAAATTGAAGTTTGAACTAGAAGAAACCATAATTTTACCTATTTTTATTTAAAAGAGACCTCTGTCATACCAAAAATACCTTCTGAAAACAATCTAATCTTACAGAAGTGTATAAAAACCTAAAAAACAGAGTTTTTAAGATCTAGAGGGCTAAATTGTCAAAAAACAAATCTTGTAATGGCTTCTAAAAGCACCATCGTCATCAATCCACTACAACCTCCTGTTGTAGATGTTGAGCATACCCCTTTAGCTGATGTAGACTATAAAATCACTGATCCAGTAGCTAAATTCAATCTTCTTGAGCTCCACTGCTGGAGCCAATAAAAATCTTTGGATTAGTTAGATGAAGTGCAAATTTTGGAGTCTAATTTTCGCAGATATGTAGTTCCCCATACCCATCAGTGCCCTGAGTTCATTAGACTGTGTTGAGCTCACTATTCCCCAGATCAAAGAGCAATTGTTAATGCTGAGAAAGAAGTATTAATTACTATCACTACTAAATCCATAAACCAAATGCTTCATTTACAACCAGAGCCAAATGTTGTCCCTTTGTCTATAAAAACTCTTACAAAGTTTTGTCTCGAGCTAGAATTTCCTAAAATATTCCAGATCTTTCAAACATTCACGCCCTCATATGTTGAAATCCCCAAGCTAAATCCTCCATATTCATCCTCCAAATTCCCAGAAGGATCAACACATGTTATTTCAATGTTGTCTTTTATCCATGGTTACTTCACTGATGAACACATTGATGAATCTATACTTGGATTTTTGTCTATCTTTATGCCTGGTCATCCCCCTGCAGTCATTTATAACTTTGTTGAATATATAGCTGATAATATCCATGAAAAACTTGTAAAACTTCCTACTGAAGGTGTTTTCAGATATAACTCAGTCCTATTCCATATGTTTATCTACTTCCCTTCAGATAAGTTTCCAATAAATCTTCAAAAGATGGATGTAGAAGGAAATCCACTATCAGTTATTTTGTGGACTTCCTTAATCAGAAAGGAGTCAACTAAGTTCACTTATGCATACTTCATAGACTGTTTCATTCACCCATTGGTAAATATTCTTACAACCAATGTGCAACCTAGGATAAGTGATGATATTAAGAAGGTTTTACAGCTATCAGAGCAGAGCAAAACATGTGACTGGTATCTTTACCAAAACCACACTGAGATTAGAGTTTATGGATCAAATCTCTTGCCCTATAAATTACCAAAGTATCTACCAATGAGATTGTTTTCCATAGAATATATAAGATAGATTCTGAACTCAGATTCTGTAAAATTTTTGGCTGCCAAAAAGAAAACTCTGTTCAAATTGAAAAACCAAGTGGGTCCTTTCATATGCAACAATAGGGAAGCAGGTGCAGAGGCAGCAAAACAATTGCTAGAGTATAAGTTTGATGAAAGTTTTCTGTGGAAATATGATCCTTATGGAATAATCAATAAGATGAGGGTGAAATGTAAATTAACCCCTTATATTCATGACAAGAAGCCTGAAATTGAAAATTTTTCAACCCAAACTGAATGGTTGGAAAACACATTATTTGAATTTGTCAAGCAAAGTGAGACTAGTCACATTCTGCAAACATCAAATCAAGAGGACAAAACCATAAAGATAAATAGAGAAGAAGGCTCATATACAACTAAAACAACAACAGAAACCAGATTCAAGCTCAGGTATAATAAGAAATATAATATCAATCCAGCTGAAAAAGAGAAGGAAACAATTAAGGTTTTATATGAAGAGAATCTAGAAAAAGATACCGTGTCTCACAAAGTAGTAGAAAATGAGCAGCAACCTGCTAATTCCAACACACAGATGATTCAGAAACAACAAAGTGGGGAAGTATCTTCATCACATAAGGTAGAGGATAAAGACAGGGATATCAAAGAAAAGTATAAAGAAATCAAGGCCAAGAATGAAGAGATTAAAAATGAAATCTATTCACAATACTTGAAGCAGACTCTAGGAAATCAAAATAGGCTTCTTTCAACCTTTGATTATACAAATAAGAAATTTCTTATGTCAGTTCTCCAGCCTATAGTTCCAACACCTAAAACAACAACATATTATAATAAGGTTGACTTTGAGGTAGCAGTCCAAGATATTCATTCCTTGGACCAGATTGAATTTCACAAGTAGAGCTCAGAAATGCTATATTCTACCATGACCACAAAGGCAGTGAGTGTCCAAAAGCTTAAAAATTCTTTTACCAACATGAGAGATCAACTTAAGGTTGAAAAAGCCACTTCATATGCCAAAGATACTAGAATAAAGTCTTTAGAAGAATTGGTGATTGAAGTAGGGTATGACCCTTCAAATGTGAAAGTTGTAGAGGAATTAATAAAAAAGAAGAATTCTGATATTGTAGCATTGAGAAAACAATTGAAACTACCTCTTACAGAGCATCCACATGCTAAGGAGATTGTGCAAGAAGCAAACCAAAAGGATGAGATGATGAGTCTCATATTACAAATGACAGCACAAATCAAGGAGATGGAAATTGAGATGGACAAGCTTGTCCAAGAAAAATAAGCTGCAAAGATTCAAAATGTTCCTCCTATAGTCATTCCCATGGTAACAACAACAGTTCCTTCAACTCTAGCAGAAGAGTTAGCACCTAAGGTCCCATTGGCCATAACAGTGCCAGTCACTTCTTCCACTACTTCTGCCACTGAATCTTCCACTTGAGTGGTTCAACAGTCAGATGAGGCCAGCAAACTTATTAAAGCCATGGAAGACATGTCAATACAGAATAATGAGAGAAACATATTGAAAGAAAAAATCAAGAACCTTGAAGATGCCAAGAAATTAGCATAGATAAATGCTAAAACAGAAGAACAAAAGGCTAAAAGGTTAAGTGAACAATTAAAAAAGGTAGAAACAGAGTTAACCTTAAAAGAGCCCATGGCATACATTAAAAATAAACTATGGTCCAAAATCATTGAGTCAATCAATGATACTTTTCCATCCATTCAAGTGATTTATGAACAGAAGGGCTTGCTTAAGGCAACCAAAGAAGAAATATTAAAGACCAAAGAAGAGCTAGGTGCCAAGCCTGAAGAAGCCTTAGAAATAATCAAGAATCTCAATACTAAAAACAAGAAAGAATCGGATGAGATAGGGATAACTAAAAAGACTGAAAGAATTCTTGAAGTAAGAAAAGTACTTTCAAAGAAAAACTTAATGAAATAGTTGGAAGAGAAGTGTCAAAATATGGACATGGCCATCACTAGATTCATGGTTAAGTTTGACACTTTGAGGCAAAAAGGTTTTCCAAATATTCTTGTTATCAATGATAAACTGATGAAGCAAGAAGATTACAATAAGAATATAAGGGAATTTTCCAAGGAATAAGTGAACAAGGCAGATTGGAAAGGAGTTCCAATAGGTAAAGTGTTACACAAAAGCATTGAAAACTTGTTTTATTTACAACATGAGATAAACCACCTTTTTGTAATCAAGCCAACATTTGTAAGGTACACTGAAGCAGATGAGAATTTCAGAAAACTTACAAAGATTAAGTTACCGGAATAAGAGTTTTGGCAGAAGCTTACATATTTGCTTTAAAAGACAGTTTACAGTAAAAGAGGATGAAAAAACAGAGTTGTTGTTTTACACAGTAAAAATATATTTTTTACTAGCAAAACAATCAAAATGAGAGGTTAAAGAGTATCAGGTGAAAGATAAGGTTCAAAACTGATTGAAGATTAGATTTCCAGTGTTAAAGACAACTCAACTAGTTAGCTGCTGCCTAAGTCCAATAGAAAGATATTTTATTTAATAAATAGGATAGCTTGCAAGTTTGTTATGCAACTGTCACTATCTTTTTGTAAAATATATTTTATTTTCCATAGAAAATGCCTATGATTGTTCTAGGATATTTTGTAATATTTTTTGTATAAATACTTCATCATTTGAAGTATTGAGTGTGGATCAATTGCTGAAGATTTCTATAGATGGAACATTCTGATCTTGAAGGGTTTTGTAATCAAGCTCAAGTCAGAAGACCGGATTTCAAGGAATAAAGCATCATATTACTGTATTCATGTGTTGGGCCACTAAAGTGAAGTAATTTCTACTGTTATCTGTCTATTTTCTTATGTTTTCCAGCCATTCATAATTGTGTTCTAAATTTTAATGTGAGATCAAGAATTTTTATATCAAAATTTGTTAAAAGTACTCTGTTATTGACTGGTTTTCATTTTAATGTTTTCTCCTGATATCTAGAATAGGGAACCCTTAATTTCTCCCTAATTTCGATTGACCTCTTCCTTTTCACTCCTTATCTGGATCAAAGAATTCTTAATTTCTCTTTATCCCAATTAAAGCCACTTCACCAATCAACCTTTGAAGATCTTTAGTGACTCTACTATCTTGCCCTTTAAAAAATTGACTTTAAACCTTGATCCTAATCTTTCTGCTTGAGACATTGACTCCATCTTCTCAATGAATTACAGATTCACAACTGTCCATCTAATTAAGTGATTTTCCCACCAAACCAAATCAAAACACCAAAAACCAATTTTCCCTATATAACTAGCCTAAAATCAAGCATAAAAACAAAGTTAAATATAATAGAGAGAGCCCTCTCTAAGCCTTACGAAAGGCTAGATCCTAAGGCTTAAAAGTAGGTTTGTGGTTACCTCTAATATTCTTTAAACTATAAATAAAAAATCTCACAACTTTGGGAATTATTAGAGTGATAACATACTGGCGACCATACTAGGGAACTAACCAATCCTCAGATTTAAAATAGGTCTTAAAGGAAATATTTTCATTATCTTTTCACCTGAATACTGTTTTAATAAGTTGTGAGTATTTTTTCATAAAAAATTGTAATTCTGGCTTCCAGAAGAGTCTACTATGCCAGGTCAAATCCATATCCACAACCTGCTGTCATAGTAGATAATCTTGACAGAATTGGAAAAAGGAATAAAAGAGTAGAGGATTTGGATAATAAAGTTTCCTTATTTAGAGAAAATTCCCTTCCAAAATAGTTTTCAAGTATACAAGACATAGATTTTGATTTAAATTTTGAACATTCTCTATTCAGAAACAAATCAGAAAGTGAATTAAATAGCACTGTTATAGATCCAGATTTTGTTTCATTTCTTGAAACTAAGCAGGAAACTGTTTCAGTAGATTATAAATCAAAGATCTTTGAGGTTTATGATAAACTTGATGCAATAAATGCTACTATACTTAAGGAAATAGATGAAGCTATTTTTCAGCATTCAGTTGAATTAAGTGCTTTATCAGCTTATACCCCTAAGCCCTCTACCACTCATTTAGATACCAGCCTTTTAGAATCTCAAGTTTCATCTCTATTTACCACTACATCATCTGTTATATCCACCACACTTCATTCCGTTGATTCATTTATTCCTAAACAACCATTGCAACCTAGAGTATTATTTCCATTCTCCACCACCTCAAGTCCATCCACTAGTTTTCCTTCTACATTTTCCAATACATCATTCTCATTCCCTTCATATTTTCCAACTTCATCTTTTAGTTCTTCAACCACATTTTCCAGTACATCTTCTTATATTCCAATCTCATCTGCAAGTTATTTAACTACATCAGCAAGTACTTCTAGTTCTGCTCCAAGTACTTCCAACTTACCTCCTAGCCAAGCTAGAATCCAAGCCATGGCTGCAAGATATGCTCCCTTGGTCCTTCCAACACATAACATGATATGTCTCAAGACTATCAAAATAAAATACCTCAACTTGATGGAACTACTCAATATACTGCCCAAAAACATGTTAATAAGATGACAGATTATTTTGAGTTGCATGAAATTGATGAGGCTGATGTCCAAATGAGACTCTTTCCTCAAACATTAACTGGTGAGGTGAAAAAGTGGTTTAAAGGTTTAAATGTTGGTAGTATTATTGATTTTGCAAATTTTCATAGATTATTTATTAATAAATTGGAAAAGAAGAAAAATCCACTACAAATATTATCTGAATTTGAAAGCATAAAAACATCACCTAATGAAACAGTCCAAGAATATTGCACTAGATATAACATCATTTATAATTCAATTCCTGCTAATCTTAAGCCTCCTCCAGATTATATTCTTCTCAAATTTCATGATGGATTTGATACAGACATAGTCTATCAATTGAGAGAGAGGAATCCTGAAAATTTAGAGCAGATGCAAATTAATGCTGTTAGTGTAGAGGCAAATTTGTTGGCTAGAAAAGCTAGATTAAGAAATGAAAGGAGAGTATCAATAAAAGAAGAAGTTTCTAGTTCAGATTTAAAAATAGATCAATTAGAAAAAATATTAGAGAGAATGATGGATAGATTAGATAATATAGAAATGAGGTCACAATGGAATAACCAACAACAAATTAGAAATCAAAATTTCAGGAAAAACATCAACACAGGAAAATCTAGAGAATCGACACCTGACCAAACAATAAGACAACCTTTTCAAGATGTTAGTCATCAGTAATTTTTTCCATCTGTAGATGACTAAATATTGGTTCTACATTTCTAAAAACAAATTTCCCTGAATATTATGAGTTTTAGAAATCTCACTGCCTTCATTATCCTAATGGAAAATTTTTCACTATTCTACCATTTTTTCCATTTCATGGTCACCCTACCACTCCTAAAAACTCCTTATGGGCTTGTGTCACTCATCTCTATCCTATTTTCCCACCTATAACCTCATTTCTCTATTTTTCCCTTGCCCATAACACCACTTTCATCTATGGTTACCAATCAGCCTATTCATTCCCATGTTCACCAGGTTCCTCAAGCATTGATGGTCTCAAAGCTATCTCCGTAGGCTCTTTAGATAAATAGAGTATATTGGATTTTGGATCTTCAATACATAAATTTGTCAAATACTCTTTTTTTGAGACTTGAAAACCCCAAACCAAGTTTCAGTCAAAGACTAGGCCAAAAGACCCTCCCACTAGGTCATTAGGGTTTCATAGGTTGTAGGGTCACCTTTGGTGTTTTAAGGACTCCTCTTCCTGTGCTAGAAGCTGGCTCAAATGTAAAATAAGATCAGCACATGCTTGTCCAAGAAATATCAGAAAATCTCCAAGGAGGACTTCTTTATCAAGTTCAAAGTTTTCACATGAGGTAATGGACTAACTTGACACTTTTGCAGAAGTGTTGAAAAGTATATCAGCAGAAAGTTGGTAAGGTAGGATGTCTTCTATTTAATGAAGACATCTTGCAGCCTTGCCTACAAACAGTGTAAAACTGCCAGTCAAAGTGGAAAAGACAAAGTTGAGTTTCATGGTGGAAGCAAAAGGGTTTTTAGAGATGTCACTGTGATCAGATCTTCAACTTGTGAAAGGTGAACTTGTCATGCATCAATAGCAAAAGAAAGGCAAACTCTAGGTTTTCAACCACTTACAAATCAAAAGATGGTTTGAGCTCCATAATATAGATAAAGGAATATTTTGAAACTGCTAGTGTGTGTAAACATCTTGAAAATTTCCAAGCTTAACTTGCTAGCCAAAGAAGTAAAAGGCAGGGTCAAGCCCATCATTTCAGTCACCTGCATGTAAACAATGTAAGAGGGTTAGTAACGAAAGGAGAAAGGTTGAGTTGAGATGCACAATGGGAAGCATAGAAAATTGGAGGATGCTAGTCTGTGAAAACACCAAAAATCATCAAGAGAAACAGGTCAAGTCTTCAAAGGGAAAAAGAAAGAGCCACCTCAAGTATTTTTCAGTCACCTGCAAGAAAAAAATGTACAAGCTGTCAGTGAAAGAAGGTAAAGAGGCTTAACACATTAGAACTTGGGTGAAAAAGATAAAACCAATGACATTATGCCTAAAGAGCTCTTGCACACTTCTTATCAATCATAATACACTTATAGAGAATCAGAATTTCATAGAAAGGAAGAAATTCTTAGTTTTTCAAGTCAAAATTGAATAAGTATTGAGGCGCTGCGCACCTGCTGTTTTTTTCTTTATTTTTTATTAACACGCTGTGCACCTGGAAAGTGGCGCTGCATGCCTGATAGGGTGCTTCTCCATTGCCATTTTTGGCCTGAAAGGACCAACACAGAAACCTTGGCACTGCGCGCCTGGCAGGGCACTACGCCTTTGCCCGCCTTTGCCCGACTTGCCCGACAGGCCTGGGCTGGCACTGCCTGTTTGGCCAGGAGGGCCTTCCAAGCCTTGTAGCCCCTCAACTCAACTCAAAATTTCTTCAAAATTCCTCCAAGGATTTCCAAAGTGTTGGTAGGGAGTTTTCCATTCCATCACCCTCTTTCCATCTCAATTTCACATCAACACCCTTGGGTTGTCCAAACAGAGTTTAAAGGTGTCAAGAAGGAAACCTAGAATGGTTGTAGAAGGCACATACTGGGACCTGATTCTGTTGATCTAATTTCACCATGACAGAGTAAAAGTGATAAGGATGAAAGGATGAGTTTAAAATACATGCAGAAGAAAATTTCATTATATTATCAGTATTCTTAGATCAAACACAATCAGGGATAAAGCAAACAGTAAAGGCAAATAAGGCTTAGAGGTTTAAGACAAAGGTTAGAAGGCAGGTCAGTTTTAAAGGCATAAAATGAAGGGAGAAAACAACAAATCAAAGATCCATGATGATAGTGAAGCACATAATATGGGCAGTAATGATGATAGTCATAAGAGCAATGGGAGCAATGTTATAAAGAGTGAAGATGGTAGTAGGTCAAAGAGCCATAAAGAAAGCAGTAGACATGATAAAGAGGCCTATGAAGGATATGATGGAACCGATGAAGCCAAAGACAAAGAAAAACTTTAAAACCTTGTTGATCCATTCTCTACAGGCATCCCAAATCTAATCAGCAAGGCAATTTCAAAATTTTGGCAACTTTTGACAATTTTGGTTTTTGACTATTTTTGAGGGCCAAGGGCGCAACACCCTTGGCACTGCGCTTTTTCTTGGAGCATCCATTGAAGGAAAAATTTACATTTTTGGGTTCCTTGGTTCAAGGACATCACACTCACCAAGTTTCAGCTCATTTGGAGCAAAATTGGTCCTCCAAAAGGGCCAAAAACATGCAAAATTTCACCTTTCTGCCATGTTTTCAGGGCTGGTGCTGTGCCTTTAGCAGCCTTGGAAGATTTGGTTTTTTAACAGTTTAATAAAGTACACTCAGTAAACCAAGGGAATTTTTGGAAAGTAGAGATATCACGAAGCTCATTCCGACATCAGGAAGGCCTTCAAAATTCAGCTGCAATGTGACCCATTTTTCTAGTGTAGGCGCTATGCCCTTGTACCTCCCTGCTGTGCCCTTGCCCAAAAAGTCAACAAAAGAAAAAAACTTATGGAAAATAGATATTTTGTGGTTTTTTGGGAAAATCACTCCAAAATTAGGTGTTAGAATTTATTTTGCATTTATTTCATTAGATATTTTATGCCTTGGGCCTAGCATGGTCTCTTTGGACATAAATGCTATTTATGATGTATTTATGATATTTTTGAAACCATAGTTAGGGTTTTGGTCCTCTTTGCTTGTTAAATACAACATTGAGGGCTCATCGTACATGTTGGATATTTGTTGAGCATACTATGAGATAGTCTTGGAGTTTATTGGTGAAATTGGTTTTTGGTGACTTGTGATGGCTTTGGACTGAGCATCCATGGATTGAGCACACTCTTAGGATTCATAAAGCTTGGTTAGATGGTGATGTATTCCAATTTTGTATTTTTTTCCTTAAATGATTCATTATGTTTATGGTTTCCTTGATCAAAAGACAGAAATAGAGAATAGGACTTTCTTTCTTGGCACCCTACTTCTGTCTGCCTCTTTTGATTTCTATGTTTTCCTCCTTGAAGGTTAGCTAAGGAATTCTTAAATGATCTTTGGTTTTTACTAAAATGTTATGTTAAAGGTCTATTTTTTTGCAAGTAATGTTCATAGAATTGTTACAGGACAAAAGACTTCCTCATCAGCTCAGAGGAGAAGGTAATATGGAAGAAAGAAAGTGACCTAGACAAAACCTATTTCTGCCAAGGTAATGCACCCCAGGAACCACTAAGCTGCGTTATAATGCTTTTGATCCATGTAAAGGTCACGTTAGTGACTAGGGAAACACTCTAGTTGGCCTAGAGGGCAGCATTACCTGTGTTTAAGCATAAAACAAGAAAAATCCTGCAGACAATGATTGGCAAAGCCAACTTTTTCTCATGGAGAGTCAGTACAAAATAGAAAGTGAAAGGCACTAACCTCTTATTAGGCCTTACCAAAAGAAACTAGACTCTCAAAAAAGGAAAAATCATGTAAAGCTAAGGAAACATCTTGGTTTTTTCCTTTTCAAAATGGTTGAAAGAGTTAGGGCATGATCTACCCTCTCCATCTCTTATAAAATGGAGCTATGGGTTACTAGTCGAAGGTCGAAGGTTTTTTTAATACATGTGGAGCAGATTTATGTTGTTAATATATGGTAGTTGAGGATCAATGAAGTGAAATTGAGAGCTTACCACCTTGATCACCATCACATACAAGGAAAGAGAGAGAGAGATTGGAAGATTGAGGAAAGCTTGGTCCAACCGACGGTTGTAATCCTCTTTTTTTATGAATTAATAGAACTGTATATGTTTTGTCCATTATATGCTTTGATATTGTCATTATTTTCCAATTGTTAATATAGCATGATATGAATGGCTTAGATCTGTGTTATTTTATTTTTATTATATGCTGATTTGAGTTAAGAAATAGTATATTGTTGTAGAGATTACACGAGTGCTTTGTTTGATCGCAGGACCCGAATTTGGAACTAGTGAAGAAGGACTTTGAGTTCGCTACTCAGTGTTTACCAAAGGATCCAGGATCAGAAACGAGGTAATCTCTCATCTAGTTTTACTAATTTATATAAATCAGCTTGAACATATATGCAGTATCTTCGTGAACTATACAACTAATCTGACTGTTTGCCTCGGGCATCGGAAAGCCTAGAGAGGGATATTCGATAACCACTACCCAAGCATATTACCTTATAGCAAAATTGGCGACTCCACTGGGGATACAACCCCAAGTTTCCGGACTATTTCTATCACTCTCCTCTTTGATTTCCTTCTATTCACATATCCTTCTGACCAATTTATATGCTCAGTAGACATATCAAAAGCTCATAGAATTCAGATCAGGCCCTGCTTAGCCATCTGAAAAATTTTACCCTGACTAACGCTACCATTGTTAGTCTTCCAGTGCATTATAATGTAGTCTAGGCTTAGAACCAGTGCGCTAGTCTCTGCATTAACGCAGTCCAGGCTTAGATACAATGCGTTACCCAACCAAAAATTTTCTGTTCACACCTGTGTTTTGTTTCCTTTTGGTGGTAAAGTTCCTGGCTATCAGAATACCTTCTCTTACTGGATCCCTGTGCTTGTTTACCAGCCATAATTCCTGTCTTTTACTCTCATTTAAAAGGTTAATGTCAAATGCATCTACTTTTTGAAGAGCACATTTTTATTTATTTTTCTGAACTTAGTTGAATTAATTCTGAATATTTTTTGGTTAAAAGATTGTTAAGACGAGATAAATAGATGTATGACTCTTTAAGGATGAACTTTTCTATTTGAATTTTGGTGCATGGATGTTGAAAGGAAACCTCGCCTTGTATAAATACTCTTCATCAAATTTAATATTTAGAGCATATTTTTGCATGGTTTTTTGAGTCAGAGTCTCATCACATTTCATACGTCCACTCCCCCTCCACAAGACTAAAAATCAAAGTACACTAAGAATCAAGCGATAATAAAATCAATCATATAACTTTTTCTGAGCTCACACCAACAGTAGTTTAGGCTAGGATCTTGGGGTAGGAAAAGCGAGAGAATCACCCAAGATCTCCAAACTTGAAACTAGAGTCATTAATGAGCGAAATCCTACTGAACTGATATTATCAGTACCACTCCATTACTGGAGCTAAGTGTAGGACAACACTCGGGTGCATGCAAAGGTAGCCTGCCTTCAAGTGCATTCAGTGGGCATTCTATATATTGGGGTTCCCTTCGGGGATGTCGAAACTAGATCTGGGATCTAGGTGTTCTACCCATATAGTGTGTTGTCTATGACCGTGACCCCCCTAATGATGTCTATGATTTGGGGTATCCTTAATGGCAAAAATTTTTAGGGACTTACAGAAGGTGACTGGGATGGGCTGTCCTGGTACGTAAAACAGACGGACCTACTCTGTCTTCGGTCTTTAGGAGGGTAGTTGTCTCCACGAGAGTACTTACACCTATCGTCTGAGGTTTGGACGAAGCTCTAGAGTAACCGTAACTGTACTTATGACCAACCCTCTCTGTATGCTATTGTGATACTGGGTTTCATCTCTAGCAAACGCTAGTACTCAGACAGGGCACCCTATTTTGGCTGCTTGTTGATTGATCTTTAGAGAGTCCTTGTTTCTTTTTTATTTTTTAGGTGTGTGGTTACTGTCACTGAGACTTTATAATACATCACAAATTATTAAAATTTTCTTAAAATAAACAGGTCACCGTGGTGTCTTCCGACCATCGCCATCTGTCTCGACAACAACAAGGTCTCCCTCCTTTGACACCGGAGGAAGAACTGAGTCTCGGTGAACCCGTGCCTTCCACAGAAGAGTAGTCTCCATTGACAAACCCTGATTTCACATACCGCCGTATCACATGGAATTTCCAGAGGACCCTTTTATAAAATGCATCGTACCTCCTTACAATCCTCCACTGACTAATCCATTGGCTCCTGTGATAGTTCAGATTACACCGCAAGAAATGTCTTCGGCCACACCAACGTCCATTTCACAACTGGCACCTATGGGTTCGGTACCCATGGCAACCAACCCAGGCTCGCCACCACCCTCCCCGCTGATATTAGGTTCTATACCAATAATCGTTAACCCTAGTAGTCAACCTCTACTCGATCCAAACCCTACAGTCATCACAACTGTCAGTGGATCCTCGAGCCCTTCGAGATCTACTCCTACGGTGACCACAATGGGACCCACGGTTCCCCCTCCCACGAGTGGGACTACTTCGGTTCCTTTTAGCAACCCTTTCGGTTGGAATCCTTTACCGAGTTCAAACCCCTTAGCCTCCATACCAGGGGGCAGTGTCAACAGAAAGAAAATAACAGGGAACATTTTGCTACCCCTGCAATCATTAGGACAAACCGGACAACCTATTGTTAACACTATTCCCTTAAGTGGTCTAAATCTTGGTGTAGGATCCACGTCGTTGCTTAATTATGCACATAGCAGCATGCCTCTGGCCAGCTCTATTGCGTCCATATGGGCCAATCCACCCTAACATCCATATGGACAAGGGGGGAACTTTTATCTTGGGGGCAACCAACCGTTTGCCCCACAATACAATATACCCTACGGACAAGAACCATATATCCCTACACCTCCACCCATAGGAAATTTTTATCAACAAAGTCCTAATTATCCTACTGGTAACACATTGATGGGTGGACCCTATGGTCCAAATAGTCAGCCAATAATTCCTTGGCTATATCAGGGGGCAAACACACAATTGCCATTTTTAACAGCTCTAAACACCCCAAACATCTATAAACTGAATAATGATCCCATCAATCAGAACCCGCTCTGGCCTCCAGTTCTACACAAGATTCCATCTGACATCACAAAATTCGACGGGAAACAAAGGTAGGATCCCGCTTCACACATCACCACCTTTCATCTATGGTCTGTATCTAATTCCATGGTGGATGATAGTATCCGGCTTCGGCTGTTCCCCCGCACTCTCACTGGCAATGTTGCCAAGTGGTATATTGAATTACCACGCACCGCCATCAACACTTTTGGTGTCTTATCTACGAAATTTATAAAAAAAATTCAATTACCTATTAGATATGAAACCGATACAAAACTTTTAACCTCGTTACGCCAAGACACCGCCACCCACATCTCCGATCACATTCATGAATGGAGGCGTAGGAGGAGGCCAGTCAAAGCGCCAATCTGGGATCATCTCCTAGCTAATTGCTTTTGTAAATCTATCTTACCAACCCTAGCTAAAGACATTGGCCTCTCTGATGCGGTCACAGAAGATCAATCCATTCTTCATGCCCAACATTTAGATTTAATCTATTCACAATCTGGCACGCTATATGATTTACTCCCCCATGCCCCTGGTAATCCAAATTCTCTCACTAATCAGAAACCCGGAGTCCACGCCGACGGTCTCGTCGGAAAAATCTTTGGCGTAGCCACAAAACAGTCTTTGGGGAAAACCTCCCAGCCATCTTTGGCTGCCACTGCTCCTAA
Source organism: Pinus albicaulis (assembly GCA_034641835.2). Taxonomy (NCBI): domain Eukaryota; kingdom Viridiplantae; phylum Streptophyta; class Pinopsida; order Pinales; family Pinaceae; genus Pinus; species Pinus albicaulis. The sequence continues at coordinate 689,849,391 of CM076575.1, forward strand.
CCAATCGACTACTCTTCCTACCACTGAGGTTAATTTTGTGCAAAAATCACAAAAACCCAATGGAAAGAATAAGAAGAACAAGAAAAAGACATCTTCTTCAGAAGAGTAGCCAGACCATCAGAATAATCCCAATAAAAAAAACACTGCTAAAAACGACGAAGGGAAGGAAAAACCCATGAAATTTCCTTGCAAAATCTGTGTGGAGGACCACTTGACATACAAATGCCCTCGGCTGTAGGAATGCACAGATTTTATCGCAAAAAAGGACTCTGGGAGAACACCTGCCACCCTACATAATCCCTTCCCTATTCCACACGTGGTTGCAAACCCGCCACAACTCCCGCAAAGGGGAAATGATGGTTCACATCCTTCTGGTGAAGGACCATCTCCCATTTATGGCATCGAAAGTGTTGAACTCTAGAAACGAGCCAAAATTTATGGAACTCCTATCATAGATACTCAGGAACCTGGTACCAGTTCAAATCCACCGCCACCCAACGATTTGCATATCGAACGGCCTACTGCTGACCCCGCGATTCGTCCCCCCAAAGGGACATTTCGACGCACGACTCATAACACCTCTGCACGTGACGCCTAAAACTACAAAATTGTAGAATATTTGGCACAGGCATGATCAGCCATGTCTGCTCTCGAAGTATTGCAAACTTGTCCAGCACAAAGGAAAGCCTTGCTTTCGGCCATTGATGGGATTGACCCCTAGGATTCTACACGACCCATTTTTGACATGGATAAATATAAACCTCGCCTCTCACATGAACTTGCATTCCAGATACAAGTTGTGTCGAAAGGGAGACCAATCCATCGTACTGTCATTGACGAAGGTGCTTCGACCTGCGTTATGTCAACTACTTGCTGGCTCGCTTTGGGTTCTCCCACTTTGTCTCCACCGTCGAATTCCCTCAAAGATTTCGATGGCCACACTTTCCTCCCAAAAGGCTACCTTGCTAGCTTTTCCATTACACTTAATGGAAAAACTATAACCGTGGACGTTGAAGTCGTAGATCGTCATCTCGGCTATAATCTATTCCTGGGTCGCAGTTGGTCATATGCCATGACTGACATTGTTTCTTCCATTTTCCAACTCATCCTCTTTCCGTTGGATGGGAAAATAGTCATAGTGAATCAGTTATCCTTTTGCACCCCTGATTATTCCACATTACCAAGTAGCACTGTACCCCTAATAGGAGGCGTTCTTGACTCATACGTCAGTATTGGTACCAGTCTTCTGAAGGCATCTTCCCTAATGGGTTTTTTTCCTCTCACGCCGCCTGAGGTTCCAAATAAAATTGCAATGATATCCACCACATTGGATGGCTCTATCGACCCATGGATCCTACCGACACCTTTAGACATTGATTCCTATGGAGATAAGATGCCGCTCTCACCAGCCAAGTTGGTTTACCAAACCATCCAAATTAAATCTGAACCCTCCATGGCTATGGTTTCAACCAATGGTATGAACTCCCCACCCATCACAGTTCCTTCTAAAGATCTCCTCGATGAAATCCTACCTACAAACGAAGTTATTCGAGAGATCCTGTCTCTAGAAGAAAGACCTTAGGGAGAATTCCACCATCGTGCTTCGATGTTTGATTCAGACGCGATAACTACTCAAATCCCATCCTTTTACCCACCTGAGATAGTCCCTTCCATTTACACAACTGTTCAAACCATCGATTTGGAAGGGAACATGGGAAATATTTATAAGACAATGCTCATAGATATCTCGGTCAAAATGGGTATCGTGGAAAACATTCAGATTGGAGCAGATTACAATCTTGAGGAAATTGCACACTTCACATCCCTCTTTAAAGAATTTCGCGATGTGTTTGCTTGGTCTTACAACGAAATGTCCGGCATACATCTGTTTATAGTCGAGCATGAAATCAAAGTTTATGATAATTCTAAACCTATTCGACGGCGACTCTGACCTGTCCACCCACGCAAAGAGGCCGCCATCAAAACTGAAGTAGAAAAAATTTTGAATGCTGGTTTCATATATCTCGTTCCTTTGACGAAATGGGTTTCCAATCCGGTCCCCGTAGACAAAAAACAAGGCACCATCCAAGTTTGTGTTGATTATCGTGGTCTGAATGCTGCTTGTCCCAAAGACAATTATCCTATGCCATTCATAGATCAGATCCTTGATGATTGCGCCAGATGTGAGTCTTTTTCTTTTATGGATGGTTTCTCGGGGTATAACCAGATCGCGATTAAAAAAGATGACCAACATAAAACTGCTTTCATATGTCCTTGGGGTACATTTGCATATCATAAACTCCCATTTGGTCTCAATAATGTTGGAGCAACTTTTCAAATGGCTATGGACTACGCTTTTCACGACATTAGGCATATTGTATAAGCATACTTGGATGACCTCCTGGCTCACTCCAAGAAGTGATCCCATCACCTCGCACACCTAAAACAAATCTTTGCTCAGTGTAGGTTCTACAATATACGTCTAAATCCACATAAGTGGATATTTTTTGTCGAGTCTGGACGTCTTATAGGTTTTATTGTCTCCAAGCACGGGATTAGGGTTGATCCCGATAAAGTTAAGGCAATCGTTGAATTGCCCACACCACAATCCATCTTGCAACTCCAACGTTTGCAAGGGAAGGAAATCTTCTTACGTCGTTTCATCGTGAACTATGTCGAGATGAGGGAAGGCTTTATGTGATTATTAAAGAAGGGAACACTATATTTCTGGGATGATCAAGCTCAACAATCATTTGACACCTTGAAATAAGCACTCGTTTCTGCCCCACTTCTTAGTGCCCCCGATTATTCACGCGACTTTCTCCTCTACTTGGTAGCTTCACCATCCTCACTGGGCATGGTTCTAGTTCAAGTTCACAATGATGAGAGTGAACATGTGATATATTACTTGTCAAAAGGTCTCATCGGACTCGAACTACGATACTCACATGTGGAAAAACTCTCCCTCACAGTAGTCTTTGCTGCCACTTGACTCCGATACTACATATTACTATGTCAGACTGCTGTTATTTCTTTAGAGAATCCCATGTGACACATTTTGTCTCGCCAAGTTATCGGAGGAAAATATTCCAAATGGATAGTGATCCTGCAACAATTTGACATGGTTTTCACTGCTGCCAAAGCAAAGAAATCTCTAGTCTTCGCCGAATTACTGCTGGATCTTCCCATAATCGACCCAGGAGATGTAGCTCATGATCCATTTCCTCATGAATCTATCTTCTTAGTCGATTCTTCTAATCCTTGGTATGGAGACATTTTAGTCTATCTCCTAACTCAACGCTTTCGCCCAACTCTCACATCGGACGACCGTCGTCGTATTCGCCACCAAGCAAAACACTACCTCGTACTCAACGATACTCTATATCGTCGTGGTGTAGATAATATTCTCCAGCGTTGTCTCACTATTGACGAAGCAGAACGCATTTTAAATGACTGTCACGCAGGGGCGTGCGGTGGTCATCTTTCTCGCATAGCTACTGCCCAGAAAATCTTGTGTGCAGGCTATTATTGGCCCACTTTGTTTAAAAACTACATCATAGTAGTCCAGAAGTGCCATCCGTGTCAAATTTTCATGAAGAAAATGCATGCTCACCCCGCCCCCCTCCACCCGGTTATCTCCATTGGTCCTTTCGATAAATGGGGAATAGATTTCTTTACATGCAACCCCACTTCGGTCTACGGACACAACTACATTGTTGTGGCGGTCGATTACTTTACGAAATGGGCAGAAGCCATTCCCACTTTCAGAGCCGATGGAGAAACTGCCACTTTGTTCCTGTTTAATTAGGTTATCTATTGTTTCGGAGTACCCCTTTCAATAGTCACTGATCATGGATCACATTTTCAGAACCATATGATGACAGAATTAATTTCCATGCTAGGATTTTGACAAGATCAGTCTTCATCCTACTACCCGCAAGCGAATGGCCAAGTAGAAGCCGTAAATGGCATCCTCAAAACCATGATTCGTTGGTTAGTAGGAAATCATAAAACCACATGGCATCAGAATTTATATTCCGCGTTATGGGCGTACCGTATGTCAGTCAAAACTGCCACAAGCTTCACGCCATTCCAACTCGCATTCGGCTGGAGGCAGTACTTCCAATTGAGTGTGAGATTCCATCACTCAAGCTCGATGTTGAACTCCTACCGGGTACCACTACCACAGAAGAGCGCTTGCTCTCACTCAATCACTTGGACAAGACTCGTAGAGATGCCACACTAGCGCTCGAAGCCCACAAACGATGATTCAAAGCTCAATATGAAAAATCTGTCAAGCCTCGTTCTTTTCAAGAGGGTGATATTGTACTACTCTATGATTAGAGACACAACCTCTTGGGGGCAGGAACACTTCAACCATTATAGCTTGGTCCTTATGTCGTCACCAAATTCCTCTCAAAAGGTGCTTATGAACTTCAAGACTGCAATGGAATTCCGCTCACGGAGCCCCGCAATGGGCTCTATCTGAAGAAGTATTTTTCCTAGTTACCCACTAGGCATATGATTTGTAATTTTATGTATATAAGTTTTGCCTATTGTTTTGATGTCTCTGGATATTTTTGGGTTTTTGAGGTGTTTTTTCTCATATACAATCTTTTTCTTTCATAGAGATGTAGTCATCCTCCTTATCATACGTCGGATATGCAGATGGTGCTAGTCGTCACACTAGACACATTGCTTCAGCTGCTTGGGTTCTCTACACACTTGAGTCACAACTTCTTGGTTTTGGGGGAATCTTCCTAGGTAGCGCCACCAATAACATTGCCGAGTACATGTCAGTGATCCAACTCCTCACGGAGGCTGCATCTCGCGACATCTCCAATTTAGTGGTCAGGTTAGATTCCCAATTCGTAGTTATGCAGTTGAACAATCATTATCACATTCGTCATCCAATTTTTTTACGTTATTTTTTAAGGGTACGACTTTTAGAATGTCAGTTTCAAACCTAATCATTTGAACACGTCCCTAGAGAATTTAATGCATTAGCTGAATTAGATTGGCATTTATCACATTTGTTATAAAAAGATTTACATATGAGTATATATTTTTCCCCATAGAAAATACATAAACATTAAAAAACACATAAACAAACAAAATCGCCAAAAGTATGTATATATATATATATATATATATATATATATATATATATATATATATATATATATATATATATATATATATATATATATATATATATATATATATATATATATATATATATATATATATGAGTCATGTCCGGATCAAGATTACATCAAACAATATACCAAAACTTGGGTGTTTTACAAAATTTGGCCACACTAAGCTTCGCTATGACATTTACACATCTCCTCCTCCAGCTACGCTTGCTGCTCAAAATAGAAAACAACTGCCCTAGCTATCCTCCTGAGAGGCACCAGGTATCTCTGTGGAACACCCATAGTATGCTGCTACAGACGAACTGGAATCTTTCTCATAGGAAGAGGTGGTACACCCATGCTTAAACCCTCCAAGTTCATGGAAAGCTCACGCAAAATCTGGGTATCATCACTATCTCCGACAGCTTCTACATCCTCTACTGCTGTGCCAGCCCCGGGTAGCTGTAGTCCTCACCGTGCATAACGAGGGGCTCCAGTTGGGCGAACAAGTGCCACATCTGTGTCAAGCAAACAAGCTTCATGTCAAAACATTTTTTCACCCATTTAACCAAAAAAAAAAAAAAATTGCATAAACATTCAAAAGACAAAAAATACTTTCAAACTACACTGATTAATCCTTCTCTTACCATCTAGACCCCACTAAGTGCTCGAGGGCAACAAAAACTCCAGATCTCTTGTAAAGTTCATCCTCACACAGGGATAGTCCTCAATCATGATGATCTGGTGGTTAAGCCAATCAAAGAACCCATCATCAAAGAAATGACGGAGGGGACCCTCTCCTGTCTATGGTATCAAAGCTGCCCATCAAGTCTGTCTCGGCTCTCGCAGGCCCAATGCATCCGTAATCATCCTGGGTCTCATAACCGGCACCCGCTCTAGTAGAAAGGAAATAACCAGTGTACCATAACCAAAATCTCTCTGAGTCTAGGTCTTACATGTTGTCAGCTCTGCAAGAACTCGACAGACAACACCTTCGCACCAGTCAAAAACCTGGGGCTGCATACAATCTAGTGCTAACAACAACTGGGCCTTGGTGGCCACATGTTGACTCTTGGCCTCAACCAAGCGAACTATCATCCATAACAAAGACCTCAACGGTCTCGCGACCACCTGTGCAATAGGTACCCGGTTGCTAACTGCCTCAGTATCACGCATGCAATGAGCAAGGATCAGGTCAGCAGTAGTACGAGGATCTGCCCTGGACTTGGTAAAGTTAGGCCTTGGTCCACAACATGACAAACCTGTCAAAAAATAGATATCATCTTTCTCAATCGAGAGCTCATTTCCCTCGATACGAAAGACGTGCTGGAAATCATCCCACTGTTGTATTATCCACCTCAGAAGGTCCTCTTATCCCCTCATTAGTTCCAATCAAGCATACTTCAGCAAAGCACACCTACGGAGAACCAACAATGTAGCCGCATCAGTGAATATCTCACGTTCTTCTTGTTCATGTTCCCTTTCTCGCTAGATACTTATGATGAATAGCTTTATACCTGCCAAATCAACATTTTCCATGGATTAGATCTTGTCTGGAGTGCTTCAAAATGATAAACAATAAGTTCTTGAAAACAATACTGCGCCTAATGCGGGCTCTAATGCTCGAAAGTGCGTGCTAATGCATTGTTTATTCACGGGAGGTGAATTTAACACGGGCAAAGAATTTCTAGCCCACGTTAGTCGCTTAAATTTTTTAGGGCTTTCTCAAATCCCTATTTTGAACCAGAAAAACACAATGAAATGATAGCAGGGGGCTCCAACTCTTACTTGAATCTCACAGGAGGAAGAACAACTGCCCAAATCGTCTGCAATCACCAGTAGTAATTTCGCCACTTTTTTTACTCCAGAGCTCAATAACAGCATTCAAACAGTGAAAATGAGGTTCTTCGACCTTCTTATATCCATTTCTGGGGGCAAAGACCCACTCAGTTGGTCTAACGAAGTAGTGAATTCTTGCTGCATGTTTGTCACAACTGTTATTCTCAATTACCAATGTTCTGATGAGTTTCATAATGTCTGTATGCAGAAATGACCAATTAACGTTCCCGAATCAAGCCCTCTTTTTATGGTATTTTTCTAGCTCGTTAAAATCGAAAAACCTCGAGCTTTCTTCTTTAGGCTCGTTAAAACTAACATGAAGAAGCAACGAGCTTTCTTTTTAGGAACCTTTTTCTATCTCGTAAAACTGAAAAAATCCCGAGTTGTTTTTGTCGGGCTCGTTAAACTACCACGACAAAAGACTATGATCCATTATTTTTGTATTTTTCAAAGCTCTTTAAACAGAAAAAGTAACTGAGTTTTTCTCCACGTGACTCGTTAAAACTTCACGGAGAGCACCTAGTTTTTCTCCACATGACTCGTTAAAACTTCACAGAGAGCACCGAGTTTTTCTCCGCGTGACTCGTTAAAACTTCACGGAGAGCATTGAGTTTTTCTCTGTTGGACTCGTTAAAATTTCACAAAGAATATTGAGTTTGCTTCGTCTCCTCATACTCATAACAAAATGAGGTAGACACCCATCAAACATAGCTTTCTCTCTTTTCCAGCTTCGATGGACTAACTCACGGAAAATGAACCGTTTCGAGCTTACTATTCTCCCTTTGTCATGCCCGGTTATCAAGACATGACAAAGGTACCTACTGGAGTTGTCTTTTACGACATTTTTCGGACTCTCTAAAAATGAAAAATTCACCGAGTTTACCCATCTGGACTCGTTAAACCTAATCAGACGGGGACAAAATTTGGAAAAAATGGATACTACTTCTGTTACATTTAGGAAAGGATGATTTGGCAGCAAAAATCTTGAACATGGCACTTCTCAGAAAACTCTTTCGCATTTAGCCGAACCCTACCATATATGAGTTTAGCCTTCATCTCTCTATATTCTTACACTAGTCAAAAATCCTAAATACTCTTTGGTGTTCATTAAGCCTAAGCTGCCTAGTACCCTGTTAGAGTGCCTTCCATTTTTCAAGCAGATCTCGCTATCTACTGCTCCTCATATCAACCAAGCCGATCATCATGCTAGAAATTATTTGTCATCAGTTATTCCCATTTACTCTTCATATTATCCATTACAAACAATAACATCTCTTCCTGTTTTGTGTTGACTGATGTAGGACACCTCAGTGCCTACCTTTTGACAGGTCTCTTCCTATCGAATGCAACATCTTATCTATGAAGTGGACCCAGAAACACATAAATACCCAGATACTTGCAGACATTAGTGGTAGGTCATCTTGTATTTGATTAGGGGTCTTCATTATTGGCTCCTGGTCGAATGATTCTACGAGTGTTCAACATCAACTCCTTTTATTCTTGCACTGTGCATCTTGGGGACCATCATCATTATTGGTGGCCACCCTCACATCTGTTAACAATTTTCATTACTGACTGGTAATCAGATGATTTCCCACATGATCGATGACAGATCCTCCATTCACATGTAAGTAAATACGTATTTTAAGTGAAGCGGTGACCAAGACCTTGGGGTGAAGGTTACATCATTACAGCTGTGTTTCCTCCCCCAAGTTGCGATATTGTTTATGGAGACAAATTTTTAGTATTGATCCTGTTCTAACATATACTTCCACGTTATGCTTATCAGTGGACACACTTTTCATATCTCTATTTTAGATAAATCATGTTGATTAGCTACTGAGCATGGGAATGCCCGACTCAAGATAGATACTATATTTTCTAACATATGTTGTTGTTTCAGGTTTTCCTCAGTCCTCCAATATCTCTAGTTCTACTACACATATTATAAAGTATTTTGGACATCATATTTGTCTCTGACCTCACACTTTAGGGGGCATCTGTTACAGGACAAAAGACCTCCTCATCAGCTCAGAGGAGAAGGTAATATGGAAGAAATAAAGTGACCTAGAAAAAACCTATTTCTGCCAAGGTAACGCACCCCAGGAACTGCTAAGCTGCGTTATAATGCTTCTGATCCATGTAAAGGTCATGTTAGTGACTAGGGAAATGCTCTAGTTGGACCAGAGGGTAGCATTACTCATGTTTAAGCATAAAACAGGAAAAATCCCGCGGACAATGATTGGAAAACCCAAATTTTTCTCATGGAGAGTCAGTACAAAATAGAAAGTGAAAGGCACTAACCTCTTATTAAGCCTTACCAAAAGAAAATAGACTCTCAAAAAAGGAAAAAGAATGTAAAGCTAAGGAAACATCTTGGTTTTTTCCTTTTCAAACTGGTTGAAAGAGTTAGGGAAAGATCTGCCCTCTCCATCTCCTATAAAATGGAGCTGTGGGTTACTAGTCGAAGGTCGAAGGTTTTTTGAATACATGTGGAGCAGAGTTATGTTGTTAATATATGGTAGTTGAGGATCGGTGAAGTGGCATTAAGAGCTTACGACCTTGATCACCATCACATATAAGGAAAGAGAGAGAGATATTGGAAGACTGAGGAGAGCTTGGTCTAACCGATGATTGTAATCCTCATTTTTTATGAATTAATAGAATTGTATATGTTTTGTCCATTCTATGCTTTGATATTGTCATTATTTTCCAATTGTTAATATAACATGATATGAATGGATTAGATTTGTGTTATTTTATGTTTATTATATGCTGAATTGAGTTAATAAATAGTATATTGTTGTAGAGATTACACGAGTGCTTTGTTTGATCGCAGGACCCGAATTTGGAACTAGTGAAGAAGGACTTCCGCTTCACTGCTCAGTGTTTACCAAAGGATTCGGGATCAGAAAAGAGGTAATCTCTCATCTAGTTTTACTGATTGATATAAATTAGCTTGAACATATATGCAGTATCTTCGTGAACTATACAACTAATCTGATTGTTTGCCTTAGGCACCGGAAAGCCTAGAGAGGGATATTCGATAACCACTACCCAAACATATTACCCTATAGCAGAATCCTTAGCTGCTCTCTAAATTTACTTATCTGTTGTTTGAGGTCTACTTAGTACTGTTTGATTGAAGAATACTTTATTGCTCTTCATGTTTTGCTATACTATCATATTGAAAGCTTTTTTCCTTGATCATAGTATGTTAAAGGATCCTTGATTGCCCCTTAACTTACTGTATTCACAACTCTATGTTCATTTCTGCCACAGAAACCTACTCAGATCCATTTGGCCTTGTTAAATTGCCCTAGGAGACACTCTTGAATTATCTTTTCACTCTTCAAAACCTTTGCAAACTCCACATCCCAATGGATTGATTCTCTCTTAATCTACCTATTTTCTTGACAACCTATCCAACCAAACAAAAAAAAACCCTAAACCTCATAACTAGCCTAAAATCAAACCCTAAAATCTATCAAGTTCACATCCTTTACACAAACATAGAGAGAGCCCTCTCTGAGTCTAGGAAGGCTAGGTCCTAGGACTCCAAAGACTAGTTTTATGTTACCCCTGTACATTTGGTCTTGCCAGTCTAACAAATTACAGGGACCTAACATAATGGTGATTACGGTGGGAATTTCTGAGTCTGTGACAATCTAAGTATTTTTTAGGACCTCAGAAAACTCACAAAACATCCTTAGGTTGGTATTTAGTTGTTGATGATGGAAAACAATTACATCCTTAAACAGTAAGCATCCTCCACTTGGTGACTCCACTGGTCTTGAGTAGCCCTGTTGACCCCCACTATTCCTCACAGAATCCCCTGGGAATGCATTGATCAATCCCAATCTTACTAATGGTGGATAGTAAAGTTTAAATCATCCACCTGGCAACTCCACAACTCTTAATAGACCTAAAGAATCCACTGGTAGAAGACTCTAGACTGGTTGAAAATTTGCAGTGAACCTTTATATTGACAAAAATGGATCCAAGGATACAACGAAGATATGCTCCAATGAACAGAGATCACATCCTTGGGTTCCCACAAAAAATGCCTCAGATAGACTGGGTTTCAAACCTGCCTATGTTTCAAGATGAAAAGCTTGATGACCCCTTGTTACATCTCATCAAATTTCATGTACATGTATGGAGGTTAAAATTTGAATGGCATGAGGACTACCTCATGAAAATGTTCATGGGGACATTAAAAGGAAAGGCAAGAGAATGGTATGAAGGCCTAGACCCTGGTAGTTTGTTTTCTTTAAAGAATTTCCACAATGTGTTTTATGAACATTATAAAGAAAATTGTTGATCTTTATCATCAGCTAAAAATTGTTGTGATCAATCTAAAGATCTCATACAATACCTTGTAAACATTGATGAAGATTTGGGATATTGGCATCTTGAAAGCCTATTAGAAGCAGTTCATGAATTTAATTATCAAATAATCTATCACGACAACCAAGAGGAGTTGGTTGAGGATGAAATCAATCAGGAAATAAAGGAAGATTCACAGGATCTCTCTGAAGGCACAAGTGATGATTCACCATCTCTTCTATGTGAGGCTCAAGAAGACATTCAACGTCAGAGTCAGCCTTTACAAGAGAAAGAGAACTGCTGTAGTGATATCCAAAGAAAGATAAAAATTCCCCCTCTTTTAACTGGAGAGGAAATAAATCATATTCTAAGCATGCAACCAACCTCTAAACCTTCATATGAGCAAAACATTCCTATTCATTTTCTTGCTAACCCTGACTACCACAGATCAGAAAAGGGATTTGTAGATCAATTCAAGAAAAAGCAATATGATAATCCAATACGTTTGATTGGTGACATTACTTATGTTGATGATTTTCCAAAGTTTGATAAGTATGATGATGATGGTCTCCAAACAGAAGCTAATCTTGCAGAGAAATCAACAGTTGGTTTGTGGGAGAAAGTTCAGTTTCATCAACTTGAAAACAACAACCAACCAATACATATCAACTATGACAGTGATGGGGAAAGTCAAGAAAATTTGGAAGTAGGTGAAGCATCTTTGCCTCTTTTTTCTACTTCATTTCAGTCCGTCAGAAATAAATTTCATGTGATTGGAAATCAACAACATTTCAGTTTTGATGTTGAGGTTGGGAAAGATAATGAACTTCTTGAACAAGTTGTTAATGAGAATCCTTTTCCTGAAATGGATGAGGAAATAATTTATGACATAGAATTCTCCTCAGCTCCAGATTTACAGCCACCATGTTCCATTGAATTTCAAATTGCAGATGAAGGCTTAGAAATTGATAATCACAGGAGAGTTGTTTCACTACCTTCTCAAGAAGATTTTCCGCCAAAGAGTCCTCCTGCTCATCAACATGATGGCCTTCACACATAATTCAACCCACTTCATCAGAATATATCAGTTTTTATAGAGGAAAACATTGCAATATATGATGAGGATGATAGTGCAAATGATCATGAGGAAGAGGAAGAGATTCTTTCTCTAAAGAATCCCAAGCTCAATCAAGTGGAGGAAGAAGTAGTCCTGGATAAAGCTTATTTTTCAAAACCTCTAGGCTAGGTATTATTTTAGTATCCCTTTGTTGTTTACTTAGAGACATTTGAAGAGGGAGTAATGTATGTCAGAAGCATTTTGATGCAAGGTTTAAAGAAATTTTTAGGCACTGCTGTTCAAAAACAAGTGATATATGAGTGGCCTTTTGATTTCTTCAGCACACTCAAAGATCTAAACAAAGATCAGTCATGGAATCATATACTTGATTGGTTATATTGGAAAAATGAGTTCACCAAATAAGTATGTATCATGTGTAAATTAGATTAGGATAGATATATATGAAAATAATCTCAGCACTTTGAGCATCTTTTTAGTTTTTAGATTGTTTTGAAAAATGAAAACACAAAAACAAAGAAAAGAAGAAAAGAGGGCAGGTAAAAAGAAGATGTACAACTCCATACCAAAAACGAGTACTGTTGAAAGTGTGCAAGCCTAAATGCCACTACTTGTTGAAAGGTAAGAAATCTCGTTCGGTCATCTAGCCTAATCATGACTGAACATATTTTAAATTTTTGCTGATAGGATAGTGAAAGAAGACTTGTGAAATCATTTAAACTTGGCTTGTCAGTAGATTAGATTAGGAAAAGATGCTAGTTCCCAAAGCATAAATCTGAACCAAAGAAAATGAGAGGGATGCAGAACCAATTATGAATCATAACCCTCATGTTTTCTAGGTTTTAATTGTACAAAAATAATGTCTGTGTGCAACTTGTCCAAATGCCATAGCCCATGGAAAATCAGATTGCTTAATCTTGGTTTGATCATGTCTTGAATTTCATGTCAATAGGTTAGAGAATAAAGTTTGTCAAACAACTTAATCTTGACAAATGAGTAGACTAGGTAGAGAATAAGAGAGTTCATTAGCCTAATCTGGACTCTTGGAAGTGATAAGGGTACAAGTAGATATTTTTTTTTGTGCTTTCAAAAGAAAATAATGTCAAGGGTTTTCCAGTCCAAGTGCACCCAAAAGAAGAAAAAATGTTAGGAAAAGTAGGATGGGTAGATATAACTGAGGTTGAAGCAAACATGTCTTTCTGATTTTGAGATCATAGCTTCAAGAAAATATCAACAAATGAAGGAAGAAGGATCTGAAAAGTAAAATTAAGGCACTGATCTTCAAAACTCAGAGATTTGAACTCTGAGGTCCTGGACACCTCCTGAAAAGGAGCTGCCCTCCCCAAGTGGAGCTACTGTTAGTCATCAGTAATTTTTACCATCTGTAGATGACTAAATATTGGTTCTAGATTTCTAAAAACAAATTTCCTTGAATATTGTGAGTTTTAGAAATTTCACTGCCTTCAATATCCTTATGGAATTTTTTTCACTATTTTACCATTTTTTCCATTTCATGGTCACCCTACCACTCCTAAAAAATCCTTATGGGCTTGTGCCACTCATCTCTATCCTATTTTCCCACCTAAAACCTCATTTCTCTGTTTTTCCCTTGCCCATAACACCACTTTCATCTAGGGTTACCAATCAGCCTATTCATTCCCATGTTCACCAGATTCCTCAGGCATTGATGGTCTCAAAACTATCTCTGTAGGCTCTTTAGATAAATCAAGTACATTGGATTTTGGATCTTCAATACATCAATTTGCCAAATACTTTTTTTTTTACACTTGAAGACCCCAAACCAAGTTTCAGTCAAAGACTAGGCCAGAGGACCCTCCCACTAGGTCATTAGGGTTTCATAGGTTGTAGGGTCATCTTTGGTGTTTTAAACACTACTCTTCCTATGCTAGAAGCTGGCTCAAATTTAAAATAAGATTAGCACGTGCTTTTCCAAGAAATATTATAAAATCTTCAAGGAGGACTATATCAAGTTCAAGGTATGCACATGAGGTAATGGACTAACTTGGCACTTTTGCAGAAGTGTTGAAAAGTATATCAGTAGAAATTTGGTAAGGTAGGAGGTTTTATATTCAATGAAGACATCTTGTAGCCTTGCCCGCAAACAGTGTAAGACTGCCAGTCAAAGTGGAAAAGACAAAGTTGAGTTTCATGGTGGAAGCAAAAGGGTTTTTGAAGGTGTCACTGTGATCAGATCTTCAACTTGTGAAAGGTGAACTTGTCATGCATCAATAGGAAAAGAAAGGAAAACTCTAGGTTTTCAACCACTTGCAAATCAAAAGATGGTTTGAGCTCCATAGTGAAGATAGAGGAAGATTTTGAAACAACCAATGTGTGTAAGCATCCTGAAAATTGCCAAGCTCAACCTGCCAGCCAAAGAAGTAAAAGGCAGGGTCAAGCCCATCATTTCAGTCACTTGCATGTAAATAATGTAAGAGGGTTAGTAACGAAAGGAGAAAGGTTGAGTTGAGATGCACAATGGGAACCATAGAAAATTGGAGGATGCTAGTCTGTACAAACACCACAAATCATCAAGAGAAATAGGTCAAGTCTTCAAAGGGAAAAAGAAAGTTCCACCTCAATTATTTTTCAGTCGCCTGCAAGCAAAAAATGTACAAGTTGTCAGTAAAAGAAGGTAAAGAGGCTTAACACAACAGAACTTGGGTCACAAAGATAAAACCAATGCCATTATGCCTAAAGAGCTCTTGCACACTTCTTATCAATCATAATTCACTTACAGAGAATGAGAATTTTCAAAGAAAGGAATAATTTCTTGGTTTTTCAAGTCAAAATTGACTAAGTTTTGAGGCGTTGCACACCTGGCAGGGCGCTGCGTGCCTGGAGTCGGGCGCTGCGCGCCTGCCGTTTTTCCTTTATTTTTTTATTAAGGCGATTTGCGCCCGGAAAGTGGCACTGCGCGCCTGATAGGGCACTGTGCCCTTGCCCTATTTGGCTTGACAGGCCCGACACAAAAACCTTGGTGCTGCGCCCTTGCCCACCTTTGCCCGACTTGCCCGACAGGCCCGGGCTGGCACTACGTGTTTGGCCAGGAGGACCTTCCAAGCCTTGCAACCCCTCAACTTAACTCAAAATTTCTTCAAACTGCATCCAAGGCTTTCCAAAGTGATGGTAGGGATTTTTCCATTCCATCACCCTCTTTCCATCTCAATTTCACATCGGCACCCTTGGGTTGTCCAAACAGAGTTTAAAGGTATCAAGAAGAAAACCTAGAATGGTTGCAGAAGGCATATTCTGGGACCTAATCCTGCTGATCTGATTTCACCATGAAAGAGTAAAAGTGATAAGGATGAAAGGATGAGTTTAAAATAAATGCAGAAGAAAATGTCATTATCTTATTAGTATTCTTAGATCAAACACAATCAGGGATAAAGGAAACAGTAAAGGAAAATCAGGCTTAGAGGTTTAAGACAAAGGTTAGAAGGCATGTCAGTTTTAAAGGCATAAAGTGAAGGGAGAAAAAAACAAATCAAAGAGCCATGATGACAGTGAAGCACATAATATGGGAGGTAATGATGACATTCATAAGAGTAGTGAGAGCAGTTTTACAAAGAGTGAAGATGGTAGTAGGTCAAAGAGCCATAAAGAAAGCAGTAGACATGATAAAGAGTCCTATGAAGGATATGATGGAACCAATGAAGCCAAAGACAAAGAAAACCTTGAAAACTTGGTTTATCCATCCCCTACAGGCATCCTAAACCTATTCAGCAAGGAAATTTCAAAATTTTGGCAACTTTTGACAATTTTGGTTTTTGACTATTTTTGAGGGCCACTTTTTCTTGGAGAATCAATTGAAGGAAAACTTTACATTTTTGGGTTCCTTGGGCCAAGCACATCACACTCACCAAGTTTCAGCTCATTTGGAGCAAAATTGGTCCTCCAAAAGGGCCAAAAACATGCAAAATTTCACCTTTTTGCCATGTTTTTAGGGCTGGCACTGCGCCTTTAGCAGGCTTGGAAGATTTGGTTTTTGAATAGTTTAATTAAGTCCCATCAGAAAACCAAGGGATTTTTTGGAAAGTAGACTTGACAGGCTTTCCAACGAGCTATCACGGAGCTCATTCTGACATCAGGAAGGCCTTCAAAATTCAGTTGTAAGGTGACCCATTTTTCCAGTGCAGGCGCTGTGCGCTTGGACCTCCCTGCTGCGTCCTTGCCCAAAAAGTCAACAAAAGACACACATTTATGGAAAATAGATATTTTGTGGTTTTTTGGGAAAATCACTCCAAATTTAGTTGTTAGAAGTTATTTTGCATTTATTTCATTAGATATTTTATGCCTTGGGCCTTGCATGGTCTCTTTGGACATAAATGCTATTTATGATCTATTTATGATATTTTGAAAAACCTAGTTAGGGTTTTGGTCCTATTTTCTTGTTAAATACAACATCGAGGCCTCATTGTACATGTTGGATATTTGCTGAGCATAGTATGAGATAGACTTGGAGTTTATTGGTGAAATTGGTTTTTGGTGACTTGTGTTGGCTTTGGACTGAGCATCCATGGATTGAGAACACTCTTAGGATTCATAAATCTTATTTAGATGGTGATGTATTCCACTTTTGTCTTTTTTTCCTTCAATGATTCATTATGTTTATTGTTTCCTTGATCAAAAGACAGAAATAGAGAATAGGACTTACTTTCTTGGCACCCTACTTTTGCTTGCCTCTTTTGATTTCTATGTTTTCCTCCTTGAAGTTTAGCTAAAGAATTCTTAAATGCTCTTTGGTTTTTACTAAAATTTTATGTTAAAGGTCTATTTGTTTGCAAGTAATGTTCAGATAATCCTTAGCTGCTCTCTAAATTTATTTATCTATTGTTTGAGGTCTGCGTAGTACCGTTTTATTGAAGAATCATTTATTGCTCTTCATGTTTTGCTATACTATCATACCAGAAGCTTTTTTCCTTGTTCATAGTATGTTAAAGGATCCTTGATTTCCCTTAAGTCACTGTATTCACAAATCTATGTTCATTTCACCCACACAAACCTACTTAGATCCATTTTTCCTTGTTAAATTGCCCTAGGAGACACCCTTGAATTATTTTTGCACTCTTCAAAACCTTTGTAGACTCCACAGCCTAATGGATTGATTCTCTCTTACACTACCTATTTTCTTGATAACCCATCCAACCAAACAAAAAACAAACCCTAAACCTCATAACTAGCCTAAAATCAAACCCAAAAATATATCAAGTTCACATCCTTTATACAAACATAAAGAGAGCCCTCTCTGAGTCCAAGAAGGCTAGGTCCTAGGAATCCAAAGACTAGTTTGATGTTACCCCTGTACATTTGGTCTTGCCAATCTAACAAATTACGGGGACATAACACAAGAGAACTATGCTGAAAGTTCTCATCAAAATGAAGATGATGAAGACACCATAAATCTAATGGGTATTAATGAAGATAACACTATTTTTCTTACACAAGAAGAACATGAGTTATATGAGTTACAACAATTGCAATTAGATTTAGGTGAGTCTTTTGATTACAAGCAAGGTTATGAGTTTGCTATCAATGAAGTACATAAGCAATATAACCTTAGAATCAATAAAAACATAGAGCCTTCTACTAAGAAATCTGTCCAAACACAAACAAAGAAAACAATAGAAGTTCCCACCACTAAAGTCTTGCAAATTCTCCCTAGGGAAAACAAGCAAAACTCTAGTTCACCTTAAAAAATTTCAAGCCCTAAAATTTCACCTAGTCCTAAAATTGTTGACATAATAGAGGATTTTTTCCAAACATCAACAGATTCACAAAAATCTGCTGCTGTAAAAACAACTAATTATGCTAAAACAACAATTTTAGACTCCAAAACACTCACTGCTGATCCAAAAGCTGCCACTGCTAAAACAACTTCTAAAAATACAAAATCTACAAAAATATCTGCTGCTTCTCAAACTATTCCTGAATAGAAAACTAAAAACATTAAGAAATTAGAACACAAACAGAGAATGAAAAAACAACTGTAGAAAAAGAAGACAAACCTTCCCAAATTACAGTTACTAAAGAAGAGATAATTCAACTAGGAAAATCACAAGATCCATTTAATATCCAAGCTAAAATTGCCAAATTAAAAATACCAATTCCTTTGACAGAATTGGTAAAACATGATTTGTACAAAACAACTATCACTGAAACTTTAAACATGAATGATGGAGAAGATTCAGTAAATCTAAGTGATGATCAACCAGTGTTAATTTTTGGTCCAGATGTTAATGGAAAACACCTAGATGTAGTAGTTCCACCATTTTACATTAGCTTAACTGTTCATGACCAAATATTACATAATGCAATGCTAGATTCAGGGGCTTCCAACAATTTGATGCCAAAAGTAATAATGGAAACCCTGAATTTAGATATCACTAGGCCTTACAAAGATCTCTTTTCATTTGATTCCAACAAAGTGAAATGTTTAGGTTTGATTAAAGATTTGTGTGTCACATTAGTTCAATATCTTGGTAAAAACATACTCATGGACATTGTAGTAGCTGAAATCCCTCCCAAGTATGGAATGCTCTTATCTCGTTCATGGGGATCTAAACTACATGGATCTATACAACTTGATATGTCATATGCAACAATATCTTTTTTTGGCCAACCAAAGAAACTTTATAGAGAAACATTGATGAAATATATGGTGAGTAGTGTAGAAAGACCAAGAAATTACCATATTTACTCTACACCTATTGACATGGATTCATTCATTTTATGCAACTCTGAAACTGATATTGAAATCAAAATTGAACTAAAAGAGAAAAACAAAGCACCAGACCGTGAAAACATCTTTCATGAATCATTATGGCACCTAGATTTTGATGGTTCAGTCAATAAATTAGGAGCAGGAGTTGGAGTTTGGATACATAATATGGAAAAAAATCATGTAGAAGGTCATGCTTTTAGACTTAATTTCAAATGTAAAAATAACATGGTTGAATATGAAGATCTAATTTTAGGACTGCAGATTGTTAGGAATTTAGGAGGTAAAAGAGTGTCAATTATGGGAGACTCAGAGTTAATTGTGAAACATATAACTGGAGAATATTCTATCTATAACCCAATATTAAGCAGATATAGATAAAATGTTTTAGATTTGATTAAAGAACTGTTAGAATGTGATTTTTCTGCAATACCAAGAAAACAGAACATACAGGCTCACTGCTTAGCAAATTTTTCTAGTACCTGTAATCTGCCATTTCAACCAAATCATAGATACACTGAAGAAGTCAAACACGAACCTATAATTCCAGACAGTCTTAAATATTGGCAAATTTTCTCACAAGATGAACAAATTCATCATTTCATGAATAATGAAGGAGAATTTCAGGGTTGTAATATAGACACACATTGTACAATAGATCAGAACTTAGATAGTGAGATTTATTTGAATAATGTAGATGTAAATAATGTAGATTTTGCCAAACCTACTAAATTTATTCAATTAGACATAGATAGTTTAGAAAAGGTAGAAATTGAAGAGTTAGCTGATGATGAATCTGATATTTTGAACCTCAAAGATAACTTTTTACCAAAAGGATTAGCCCCTTTAGAAGATCTATTTGACTCTAATGATGTTGCAAGAAAACCTAAGATGGAGCCACTAAGATCTGATATTGAGGAATGCAATATAGGTACAAAGTTAAAACCTAAGATGATTAAATTTTCAAGAGCCTTACCTCAGGAAGAAAAAGAAAAATACATAGCTTTGTTTAAGGAATTTCAAGATGTATTTGCCTGGAGTTACGAGGACTTAAAATCCTATGACACTAGTATAATACAACATAAAATAACTATAAAAGAATAAAAAATACCTTTTTAATAGAAGCTAAGAAGGATCAATCCTGTTTTTATGCCTTTAATTGAGAAAGAGGTAAAAAGAATGTATGATGCCCAAATAATTGCACCAATCAGATATTCTGATTGGGTTTCTAATCTATTTCCCACTAGGAAAAATACAAGAAAAATTAGATTATGTGTTGATTTCATAAATTTAAATAAGGTGTCCTTAAAAGACAACTACCCCCTCCCTAAGATGGGTCAAATTCTATAGAGGGTAGTTGGTTCTTCCAGAATTTCATTGTTAGATGGATTCTCTGGATATAACCAGATTCTAGTCCATCCAGAAGATCAAGCCAAAACTGCTTTTGCTATTCCATGGGGCACTTTTATGTATGTAAAAATGCCTTTTGGGTTAGTGAATGCAGGAGCCACTTTTCAAAGAGCCATGGATATAGCCTTTGCAAAAGAAATTCATGAATTCCTAGTGATTTATTTAGATGGCATTACTGTATTTTCAAAGTCTGATTTTGAAAATTTGGATCATCTCAGACAAGTATTTCTTAAATGCAGGAAATTTTGCATCTCTCTAAACCCTAAGAAGACTATTTGGATTGGAAGAAGGTAAATTACTAGGACATATTATATCTAAAGAGGGAATTAGGATAGACCCAACCAGAATAGAGGCAATTCTTAACATTAGTCCTCCTAGGAACATTAAAGAATTACAAGATTTTCTAGGTAAAATTAACTTTCTTAGAAGATTCATCTCAAATCTAGCTGAAATAATCAGATAACTTAACAATATGCTGAAAAAGGACTCAGTACTTAAATGGATTGTTGAGGTAAAGCAATCATTTGAATATATTATACAAGCCTTAACAAAAACACCACTCCTTATAAGTCTTGACTTTAAAAAGGATTTCATTATTTTCTCATTTGCTTCAGAACACACTATTGCTGCAGTTTTACTGCAGAAAAATGACTAGGGCTATGAGCAGCCCATTGCTTTCTTTAGCAAAAAACTTATAGATGCCACTTTAAAGTATAACATAATGGAAAAATAGGCCTTAGCTTTAGTAAAGGCCATCAAAGACTTTAGAGTGTATATTATTTATTCACATATCATTGCTTATGTTCCAAATGCAGTTGTAAAGGACATTCTAACATAGAATGGCCCTAATGGTAAAAGAGGCAAGTGGATTGCCACAATTTGGGAATATGACATAGAAATTACAGCCACCAAACTCATAAAAGGTCAAGGATTAGCCAAACTCATGGTTGAATCAAATTGTCATGCTTTAGATATTAATTTCATTGCCCAAATAGATGATCAGGAAGAGATGGCGACTCCAGAGATTAGTGAAGCCTTTTCAGACTCACCATGGTATGCATATATTGTATTTGTATTACTAAATTTACAAGCTCCTCCTGGATTATCAAGAACAAAAGCTAGATTTTTAAAATTAAAGGCAGTAAGATTTTGTATCATAGAAACTGTACTCTTTTGGAAAGATCATGGTGGAATTTTATTGAATTGTTTTCTTAAAGAAGAAGCTGACAAATTTTTGGAAGAATTTCATGCAGGAGACTATGGAGGACATCTCTACTGGAAGACTACTGTAGAAAAAATCCTGAGAGCTGGTTTTTACTGGCCTACTTTGTTTACAAATGTAAAAAAGTATGTGACCTCCTGTCAGAAGTGCCAAATATTTAAAGGAAAGAAAAATCTATTACCCTTGCCCTTAACACCCATCTCAACAGAAAAGCCTTTTCAACGATGGGGTCTTGAATTCATTGGTGAAATTCACCCTCCATCCTGAGCCGAACACGAGTGGATTCTGATAGCCACAAAATATTTCACCAAGTGGATAGAGGCCATACCCTCCAGGAAAGCCAATGATATGTCACAATCTCCTTTTTAGAAAACAACATACTCTCAAGATTTGGATGCCCCCAAAATATTGTCACTGACAATGCAGCTGCATTCAAATCCAAAAAGATGATTGATTTCTATCATAAATACCACATTACCCTTGGTCATTCTACTGCATATTACCCTCAAAGTAATGGCCTTGCTAAATCCTCCAATAAAGCCTTGTGAATGTTAGTCATCAGTAAATTTTGTTGATATCCAAAGATGACTAATTTATAAATCCTAAGATTTCTAGAAACAATATCTGAGAAAAATTGTGAGTTCTAGAAATCTCCCTACCTTCATCATCCTAAATTTAACTAATTCACTCAAAACTCCATATTTTACCTTCTCAAAAATTATCCCACTGCTACAAATGAAAACTCCATTTTCCAGGCATGTTTATCTCATTTTATCACCTCATCTACACTCTCATTCACTCCCTTTTTCCCCTCTCAAACCTATTTTTTCTTTCCCCTAACAAGCCCTCGTAACCCCCCCCCCCCCTATTCATCATTTTTATCTAAAAAAACCTTAAACAATGTAAAAATTATTTTTACATTGTTTTAACCTAACCCTTTAAAACTATTGGACCCTTTAAATACTCATAAAAACTCTGTTTTTCAGCTAAAAGTGCCCTTTTGCATAAATCAGGCTTTTAAGCCCCTTTCGGCTTAATTCCTTAGCCCCTTCCACACATAAAACCATTTCCTCTGCCTATTTATAGCCCCTTCTCTATTCATAAAAAAATCTCCACCCTTTTATATTTATACACCCCAAAACCTTGTATAAAGCCTCCGACCTTTGAATTAAAAGAAGGCCCCCCTTTTTACCTTACCCCACCTCTGTATTTTTATGGGTTGTATCCACTATTGATTTGGATTCCTAAGCCAAATATGATAGCTATCGCATCACCATTCCCCAACCCGCCTTCCACTTAACCTTGCCGCCAACCACAACTTGCCATTTGTCTCTAGGCTCCACCCTCCACCTGCACGTTGCCTCCTGGACTTTGTCTGTGGCATCGATCTCGGTCCTCAAGATCTGACAGTCCAGATCTCGTATCGCGCAGAAATTGGCGTCAAACTTTAACACTCCTAACCCACGTGATATAAGAGGATTTTTCCCGCCACGCGGTAATCACCCAGTGGAATCGCGCAGCCTCCACTCAAAACCATTTACTGCCTTTCACCTACGTGATAAACCACCGTGGTTTTCCAAAACCACTTTTTCCTCATCAAATTATTTTTCCTCCATTCAAATTTCCTCATGGTTTCACCTCCAGAATCATGCCCCTGAACTCCCTTCTCTTCTGCAGATCACCCCCGATACCTCAAAACCCTGAAAAACACAGTCAATCCAATCCCGCAGGCTTTTAAAAGATTAATTATTTTGTTTTTGTGCAGGTTTTAATGGTAGAAATGCCCAAAATGAAATCCATGGCCCGAAAAATAAAATTGAAGCCCCAGATGATGATCCTAAGGTTTCATACAAATTTAAAGAAGTAAAGGCAAGGGTTTAAACCCTGACACCACTAGAATCATGATCTTGGGTGGTCACATAACCCTCCTGCTACGAAGAAAATTGCATCCCTGCACATATGGACAGAACAACTACAGTCAAAGCAAACAAAGTGAAGAACATAAGGAAAAGAGGTTAATTCTAAATCAAAAGATAAACACAGAGGATTAGCCCTTAAGACAGTGGTTAAAGATGAAGGTCAAAGGTTTGAAAGCAAAGGATAAATGAACAAAACAATCATAAAGCAGAAACAAAGAATAAATACAGTAAGGCGAAATTATAAGGCTAAATCAAGGTTCAAAGGCCTAATACAGAGCTTTATGATTAAACAAAGATGGATTTACCCAAAGACAATTTTTGATAACTCAACAAAGAAGCATTTACTTCTCCAAAGACCAAACTACCACCTACAACATGATTTCTCTCCATAAAGGAATTTGGCAGTTATTACACAAGTCAGAGATATTTTTATCTTTCAAGGCAGTTATTGTAAAGTTAAAGAATATGCCTTAAAGTCAAAACATTTCACCTATTTTTCCTTAGGAAGTTAAGATAGAGTTATTAAAATAGAGAAGCAGTTGCAAATATTCCTACTTTATGCCTTGCATGGTTTTCAAGGTTAGGAACGCACTTACTCTATAATAAATGATACTCAAACCCTATCTTAACCTATCCTCCTCATTTGCAGCATAAATACTGCATCTGAAGTCATTGTATCATTGGAATTTGATGACTCTTTGAAGTAATACATAGTCTCTTGGAAGTTGAAAGAAAATTGATGTCTTGGATCTTGTGGATGCCCTGATTTGTTTGTTGATGGAGGAGGCTAGATTACTAGATCCTTGAGTTTGGTTGTTGGTGAAGTGCTTCTATCTATTATTGTTATTCCTTGTTTTAATTATGTTTTCATATTTCTTTGTTGCAGTAGAGAAAAGGTTTTAGGCTAAGAAATGTCTTTTGAAAGCACCTTAGTTCTTTTTACACTTCACTGTCTAAATGTTTTCTTTTGCAAGGTCCGATTGGAGGATTCTTAATTTCCCTCTAGTTCCATCTGGCTTGTTATTTTAGAAATGATTCAATAGAGTATAACCAAGGAGTTTCTCTTTTGTTAAGTCCATGTTCCTTTGAGTACGGCTTGAGAGGTTGTTTTAAGAAATGATTTCAATAGAGTGAAACTAGGAAATTCAGTGGTGAGTCCATGCTCCTTTGAGTACAGCTTGAGAATTATTTCTGAAACTTCTTTAAAGAATACTTAGTAGAGTCTAAACCAGGAAGTTTATGGTGTGCCCTATCCTCTGGTCTGCCTATAAAAAGTTACTTTGAACATCCTTAGAGAGTTGGTCAAAAGAAAGTTAGATTATTTCTGTTTGATCTTAGGCTGCTCTTATTGTTTATCTTATATGTTTTCTTATTTGAAAGTAGTCTTTTGATTGTTGGATTGTTGTATGAAAGGTTTTCTTAGTAAAAGTCTATCCAAAGAAGTCTATGGTTTGCCTTGTCATTTGGCTTGCTTCAAAACAGATTCCTTAAAAGGTGTTTCTTGTTTAAAGTACATGATACATAATTATTAATTGCTCTTTGTCCTACTTTTCATTCTCATCCTTAATGTTCATCTCATTATTACAAAAAATTTGAAGATCCACTGGCCAAGTTAGATTTTCGCTATGATACTCCCCGATCCTTTTATGAACTTATCATGACTTCCATATGACTCCATTGCCCAATGACTTAGAGATTTCCCATTCTATCTATGCTCTTTGATCATTATGTCCAACCAGAACCATTAAAAAAACCTTTCACTTAATAACTAGCCTAAAATCAACCCTTAAAAAGAAAACAAACACACATCCTTTGCAAATAACCCGAGAGATCCTTCTCTGAGTATAGGAAGGCTAGGTCCTAGAATTCTAAAGATTGGTTCCATGTTGCCTTGTCATTTGGTATGCCAATCTGCCAAATCACAAGACCACAACATTATGTTGATCACGGTGGGACATTCTGAGTAAATTCATGTTTAACACCCTTAACAGATTCAAAAACCCTTGACTAATAGTACCTAGTGATTAATTTGCCACCTCATCACTAGAACAACATTCTGGCGATCACGGTGGGACACTCTGAGTCAATGAAAAACTAAGTACTCTTTAGGAATCTAGAAACCATATGAACCACATAAAAACTCAGAAAACCCCAAAAACATCCCTAGATTGGTTTTTTTCAGCTATTGGCAGTGGACCATAACATACATATCCTCAAAAAAACTAAAAACATCCACCTTGTGACTCCACTAGTCTCCAGTAGGCCTACTACCCCACTAGTTCTCATAAACCTCCCTAAGAATGTATTAAGTAGTCCCAATCATACTGATGGTGGACAGAAAAGTTGAAATCATCCACCTAGTGACTCCGTAACTTTCAATAGACCTAAAGACTCCACTGGTAGAGAAATCTATATTGGTTGAAGAGATATAGTGACCTCTTTATGATTTACAAACATGGATCCAAGTATAAGCAGAGAGGAAAACCTAGATATGTTTATAGATACATTCAGAAAACTGAAGCATATACTTGACAAGAAAGAGAAAAAATACAAGGTTAAGGTTGATGGTGCTGATTCAAAACAACCTATGCTCTTTCCTTGGGAAGAACAAACTCAGTCACTACTGAGAGAAACTGAAAAAAAATTTCAAAAGGGAACATGGTGGAATGCTCTAAAGAATCAATCAGGGACAAGATGGATGATGCAAACCCTTTTGCGTATCTAGAAGTTTTTCCCTCAAGCCATCTTGAAATCACAAAATCTGAAATGGAGGATGAGTCAAATTTTTTAGGGTGTCTACCCTTATGCTTTAATTCATTTCAGATTATGAAAGAAAAATTGCATCCTGAAAATTTCTTAGCAGCTGTTCACGAATCTCATGCTCAATTTGACTATCACGAAAATCAAGAAAAATTGGTTGAGGATGAAATCAATCAGGGAATGAAAGAGAATCCCTAGGATCTCTTTAAAGGGACAAGTGATGATTCATCATCTCTTCTAGGTGAGGCTCAAGAGAAAATCCAGCCTTAGAATCATCCTTTACAAGAGAAAGAGAACTACTATACTTCTATCCAAAAAAAGAGAAAAATTCCTCCTCTTTTAACTGAAGAAGAAATAAGTTAGATACTAAACATGCAACCAACCTCTAAAATTTCATGCAAACAAAAAATTTCTGTTCATTCTCCTGCTAATCCCATCTACCATAAGTCAGAAAGTAAACTTGTAGATCAATTCAAAGAAGAAAAAACTGATAATCCAATATGTTTGATTGATAATGTTACTTATATTGATAATTTTCCAAAGTTTAATCAGTCTAATGATGATGTTCTCCAAACAGAAGCTATTCTAGCAGAACAACCAACACTAAATTTGTGGGGTAAAGTTCACTATCATTAGATTGAAAGAAGTAATCAACGAAGACAGGTCACCTATGACACTGATGAGGAAAGTATTGAAATTTTAAAGGCAAGTGAAGAGTCTCTCACTCTTTTCTCTACTTCACTTCAGTCCATCAGAAATAAATTTCACATAATTATAAATCAACAGTCTTTTAGCTTTGATGATAAGAATGAGGAGAATGGGGAACTTCTCAAGCAAGTTGTAAATAAGAAGCCGTCTCCTGAAAAGGTTTAGGACATCAGTTGGAACATGGAACACTCCTTATATCTAGATTTACAATCACCAAGTTTCATTGAGTTAAAAATTGCAAATGAAGGCATAGAGGTTGGTAATCACATGAGAGTTGTCGCACTACCTTCTTGGGAAGATTTATTATTCAAGAGTGCTCCTGATCATCAATATAATGACTTGATAGAAGACAACATTGAAATATATGATGAGTTTGTCTATACAGATGGTGATCATGAGGAAGAGGTGGAGTTTCTTTCCCAAAAGAGTCCCAAGTTCAGCAAAGTGGAGGAAAAAGAAGTCCTGGATCAAGCATTTTTTCTAAATCCTCTAAGCTAGGTGTTATTTCAAGATCCCTATGTTGTTTTCTTAGAGGCAGTTGGAAAGGGAGTAAAATATGTCAAGAGAAGTTCAATGCAATATTTAAAGAAAGGTCTAGGCACTACTATTCAAACACAAGTAAGGTGGGAATGGTATTTTTATTTTTTCAAAACACTCAAAGAGCTAAACCACGATCCATTGTGGAATCATCTGTTTGATTGGTTTTATTGCAAAAAAGAGTTCACCAGCTAATTGGACATCATGAATAGGTTAATTTAGGATAGATATGAATGAAAATAAGCTCAATACTATGAGCATATTTCTAGTTTTCAATATTAGAATGCTGATCCAAAATCAAAATTACAAAAAACAATAAAAGAAAAAGAAAAGAGGGAAAAATTCAAAAGAGGTACAACCCCATACCCAAAAAACAGTATTGTTGAAAGTGTGCAAGTCTAAATGCCACTACTGATTCAAAAGGATATCTTTTTCAGTCATTTGGCCTAATCATGGCTGAACATGCTTTAAATTTATGGTGATAAGTTATTAGAAACAATGATTTTCAAGATTATTTCAGACTTGACTTATCAAGAAGGATAGATTAGGGAAATATGAAGATCCTGGTTCCACATGCTCAAAACAGAACCAACGAGATAGATAAGGATGCATTGCTAATGACAAATCATAGCCTTATCTTTCTAAATCTACTCCTATGAAAATAATGTTTGTGTGCAGCTTGTTCCAAATGCCACAACCATGGTGAATTAGATTGTCTAAACCTGATTTGAACCATGCTTTAAATTTCATGTCACTAGCTAGAGAATCAAGACTCACAAACAACTTAATCTTGGCAGTCAAATAGTTTTTAGGTAGAGAATAAAAAGAGTTCACTAGTTTAATCTGAACTCTTGGAAGAAATAAGGATTGAGGTAGATAGTTTATTTCTGATTTCAAAAATAAAAAATTCAAAGAGTTTGCCAGTTCAAATGCACTCAAAGAAAAAGATTTTTTTTTAGGAAAAATAGGATTGGGTAGGTAGAAATGCTATTTGAAAGAAATCATATGTTGCAAATTGATAAGATGATCACTTCAAAGAAATATCAGCAAGAGAAAAGGAAGAGAAATTTGCCAAATGAATAAGGCACTGATCTGCTAAAACTCAAAGATTTCATAAACTAAAGTTCTAGACACCTTGAAAGGAAAGATGCCCTCCCCAAGTGGAGCCATTGTTAGTCATCAGTAAATTCTGTTGATATCCAAATATGACTAAGTTCTAAATCCTAAGATTTCTAGAAACAATATCTGAGAAACATTGTGAGTTCTAGAAATCTCACTGCCTTCATCATACTAAATTTAACTAATTCACTCAAAACTCCATCTTTAACCTTCTCAAAAATTATCCCATCACTACAAAGGAAAAATCCATTTTCTAGGCCTGTTTGTCTCATTTTATCACCTCATCTACACTCTCATTCACTCCCTTTCCCCCCTCTCAAACCCATTTTTTCTTTCCCCTAACAAGCCATCATAACCCCCCCTTATTCATCATTTTTATCTAAAAACCCCTTAAAAAATGTAAAAATCCTTTTAAAATTGTTTTAACCTAACCCTTTAAAAATATCAGACCCTTTAAATATTCATAAAAACTCTGTTTTTCATGCTAAAAGCGCCCTTTTGCATAAATCAGGCTTTTAAGCCCCTTTCGGCTTAAAGCCTTAGCCCCTTCCACACATAAAACTGTTTCCTCTGCCTATTTCTAGCCCCTTCTCTATTCATAAAAAAATCTCCGCCCTTTTATCTTTATACACCCCAAAACCTTGTATAAAGCCTCCAACCTTTGAATTAAAAGCGGGCCCCCCTTTTTACCTTACCCCACCTCTGTATTTTTCCAGGCTGTATCCACCATTGATTTGGATCCCTAAGCCAAATCTAACAGCTGTCACATCCCCATTCCCCAAACCGCCTTCCATGTAACCTTGCCGCCAACCACAGCCCGCCATCTGTCTCTGGGCTCCACCCTCCACCTGCATGCTACCTCTTAGACTTTGTCCGCACCGTCGATCTCGCTCCTCGACATTTGACGGTCCAGATCTCATATTGTTCGGATATTGGCACTATACTTTAACACTCCTAACATGCGTGATATAAGCGGTTTTGTCCTGCCACACGGAAATCACCCAGTGGAATCGTGCAGCCTCTACTCAAAACCATTTACCGCCTTTCACCTGCGCGATAAACCACCATGGTTTTTCAAAACCACTTTTCCCTCCCCACTCCAAAAATCAAATTCTTGTGCCTCCGTTTGAATTTTTCATGGTTTAGCCTCTGGAATCATGCCCTTGCACTCCTTTCTCCTCTACAGATCACCCCTGATACCTCAAAACCCTGAAAAACGCAGTCAATCCAATCCCGCAGGCTTTTAAAAGATTAATTATTTTGTTTTTGTGCAGGTTTTAATGGCATAAATGCACAAAATGCAATCCATGGCCCGAAAAGGAAAATTGAAGCCCTGGATGACGATATTAGGGTTTCATACAAATTTAAAGAAGTAAAGGCAAGGGTTTAAACCCTGACACCACCAGAATCATGATCCTAGGTGGTCACATAACCCTCCTGCCACAAATAAATTTGCACCCGTGCAAATACGGACAAGACAACTACAGTCAAAGCAAACAAAGTGAAGAACAGAAGGAAAAGAGGTTAATTCTAAATCAAAAGATAAAAAAAGAGGATTAGCCCTTAAGACAGTGGTTAAAGATGAAGGTCAAAGGTTTGAAAGCAAAGGATAAATGAACAAAACAGTCATAAAGCAGAAACAAATAATAAATACAGTAAGGCGAAATTATAAGGCTAAATCAAGGTTCAAAGGCCTGATAAAAAGATTTATGATTAAAAAAATATGGATTTACCCAAAGACAGTTTTAGATAACTCAACAAAGAAGCATTTACTTCTCCAAAGACCAAACTTCCACCTACAACATGATTTCTCTCCATAATGGCATTTGGTAGTTATTACACAAGTCAGAGATATTTTTATCTGTCAAAGTAGTTATTGTAAAGTTAAAGAATATGCCTTAAAGTCAAAACATTTCACCTATTTTTCCTTAGGAAGTTAAGACAGAGTTATTAAAACAGAGAAGCAATTGCAGATATTCCTACCTTATGCCTTGCATGGTTTTCAAGGTTAGGAACACACTTACTCTGTAATAAATGATACTCAAACCCTATCTTAACGTCACCTCCTCATTTGCAGCATAAATACTACATATGAAGTCATTGTATCGTTGGCATTTAATGACTCTTTGAAGTAATACATAGTCTCTTGGAAGTTTAAGGAAAATTAATGTCTCAGATCTTGAGGATGCCCTGATTTTTTTGTTGATGGAAGAGGCTAGATCACTGTATCCCTGACCTTGGCTGTTGGTGAAGTGATTCTATCTGTTATTGTTATTCCCTATTTTCATTATGTTTTCATATTTCTTTGCTATAGTAGAGTAAAGGTTTTAGGCTAAGAAATGTCTTTTGAAAGCACCTTAGTTCTTTTTACTCTTCATTGTCTAAATGTTTTCTTCTACAAGGTCTGATTGGAGGATTCTTAATTTCCCTCCAGTTCCATCTGGCTTGTTATTTTAGAAATGATTCAATAGAGTATAACCAAGGAGTTTCTCTTTTGGTAAGTCCATGTTCCTTTGATTACGGCTTGAGAGGTTGTTTTAAGAAATGATTTCAATAGAGTGAAACCAGGAAATTCAGTGATGATTCCATGCTCCTTTGATTACAACTTGAGAATTGTTTCTGAAACTTCTTTAAAGCATACTTAGTAGAGTCTAAACCATGGAAGTTTATGGTGTGCCCTATCCTCTGGTCTGCCTTTAAAAAATTTCTTTGAACATCCTTAGAAAGTTGGTCAAAAGCATATTATATTATTTCTGTCTGATCTTAGGCTGCTCTTATTGTTTATCTTATATGTTTTCTTATCTAAAAGTAGTCTTTTGATTGCTAGATTGTTTTCTGAAAGGTTTGCTTATTAAAATTCTGTCCAAAGAAGTCTATGGTTTTCCCTATCCTTTGGCTTGCTTCAAAACAGATTTCTTAAAATATTTAAAGTACATGATAAAGAATTTTTAATTGCTCTTTGTCCTACTTTTCATTATCATCATTAATGTTCATCTCATTATTCCAAAAAATTTGAAGATCCACTGGCCAAGTTATATTTTCCCTATGATACTCCCCGATCCTTTTCTGAACTTATCATGACTTCCATATGACTCCATTTCCCAATGAATTATATATTTCCCATTTTATCTAAGCTCTTTGATCATTATGTCCAACCAAAACCATCAAAAAAACCTTGCACTTAATAACTAGCCTAAAATCAACTCTTATAAAGCAAACAAGCACACATCCTTTGAAAATAACCCAAGAGATCCCTCTCTGAGTTTAGGAAGGCTAGGTCCTAGAACTCTAAATATTGGTTCCATGTTGCCTTGTAATTTGGTATGCCAATCTGCCAAATCACAGGACCACAACAGTGAAAATCATCAAGAAATTACTAGAATATAACAAGAAAACTTGGACAAGAGATTAGTTAATGCCTTATGGGCAGATAGACTTACCACCAAAAAATATATTGGTACATCCCCTTACCAACTTGTTTATGGGATGGAAGTTTTTGTTCCATCTTCCTTAGGAGTACCTGTTATGAAGATAATCCAAGAACTATAGGTTGTGTTGGGGTCTTGTGATTTAGCAGACTGGCATACTAAATGAAAAGGCAACATCAAAACCACTTTGGAATCCTAGGATCTAGCCCTCCTAGATTTAGAGAGGGATCTCTCTATATGTGTTTTCAAAGGATTTGTCTTTAAGGCTTATGATATTGATATTAGGCTAGTTATGCAACAAAAAAGGTTTGTTTGTTTGTTGGTTGGGGATCATTAAATGAGAAGGTCAGGTTAAGTGAAGAAAGAAATAAGTGGAAGGATGTTTCAGCATGGGAAGATAGGTCAAAAAACAGTGCTAAACCATTGGGCTATGGAGTCATAAAAGGGTTTAATCACACAACAACTTATTCAAGGGTTTTCAAAGGGCAAGTCATCTATGTCAGAAGATATTTTAAGTTGAGTTGATTGTATGGAAACATTAATGGATGAGGTGAAAGAAGCAACATGTAAGAAAACAAAGGGTAGCCTAAGATCAGGTAAGGGATTTAAACCTATCCTGCTTTTGACACACTCTCAAGAATAAACATTTAAGATAAACATAAAAAGTCACCTAAGATCAAGTAAGGACTTCTAACCAAACCTCCTTTTGGCACATTTTTAAGGGAAATCTTCAGAACAACTGTTTAAGACATAAACAAGGGAGAGGGCTAACCATAAACTTCCTTGATTAAGACTCTAATTAGCCTGCAATGAAAATAGCATTCAAGAACAATAAATCAAGTTCCACTCAGCTAGACATGGGCTCACCAACATTCCTTGACTGGTTATACTCTATTGAAATCATTCCCAAACACACATTTAGCAGAAAACATAAAGATACATATTTTCAGTAGAGCTAGGGTACTTTGCAGTATATCCTACTCTATATTTGTTGTTCTTTATTAGAGAATTATGAACACAGTGAAAACATAAAGAAAATAACCATTATAGTGAGAATAACATCACCAATGATTTAGATCAGGATCGAGTGAATCTGCTTGTCTATGTGGAAAACCAGTTACATACTTTGAGTCCAATAGCTCTTTATAGTCCAATGCTTTTCTTCCCAACCTACTATATTACAACTACTTAGAGTCTCTTACTCAATAATCAGTTCAAGAAATTAACAATTTCCCAACCATTACAATGAATTTTCTTTGAATACTTATAGGTGAAAGAGGAAGAGTGCTGCATCAATGGTAATGAATATGAATTAAGACAGAATGGGAGAAGTGTTTGAATGCCCATTCTGCTTAATGACCGTTGCATTAACTGTTTGTACCATTTTGGTATTTTTTCTATTTTATGCATATCTGGTAGGCATGGTAATAACTCCGAAATGTTTCTTTGAAGATAACTGTGGCTGAAGTGCCCTGTTTGACTTCTAGGATAAGAAAACTGTCATTTTTTTTTGGGTTTTGTAGCCCCATGCCTGCCTAATAATTTTTCTAACCGTTTCACAGAGATTTTTTCAGCAGGATGGCTGTCAAAGTGTCTGTGGGAAGTAAAAAAGGCTGCAGGCATCCTTTTAGTCCTTTGGAGGAATAAATACTTCTATAGATGTGGCTTTCAAGACCTTCCTCTGTTGATCTGTCTTGTTTTAGCCCCTTTAAACACTGATTTGCCTTTAATTTGTGCTTTAGGCTCTATTAGACCTTCATCGAACCATCTTCTATCTTCAACTATATTTTTTCCTTTCAACTGTGGGTTTAAGCGTTTATTCTTCAACTTTATGCTTAACCCTTTGTCTTTGTCCTTTTGATCTCTTTTTCAATGTACCGATTGCTTCAATGCACTGGAGGGTTTTTATTTGTAATCAATGTCCATGAGACCTTTGATTGAACTCTGAAATTTGATCCCTCGGCCCTTTTAAACACTGATTCTTTAGCTACTGGAGACTGGTGGATAAATCCATCATAAAACCTGCACACGACGACAAACTGTTTAAGAAATCCTATGTTTCTTAGTTTAACTGCAACAGAGGGCTCGGGCGTGGGCGAAGGAGCAGTGCAGAGGAGGTGAATGTAGTGGGGTGAGCTTCCATGGAAGAAACCAGACAGAGAAGGTTTGAACAGGATTAATGGCGTGTAAATAAAAAAGGTGGATTTGGAAAATTGATAATGGTTTTCGCGTGAAGTTTGGGCGGTAAGTGGTATTGCCCCAGGGGAACGCGATACAATTTAAAGGAGACACATGGCTTTTTCAAAACCAACGTTCTCACATGATGTTTGGTTGTTAAACATCGGATGGCAAAGTTGCGTAAAATGTGATACCGACCGTTGGATGAGAAGGGTCAGATCCTACGATGGGAAGAAGAGCGCGATAGGAAAGGTGCACGGACGGGAGTTTTAATGAGAGCCAGGTGGTATCCAGATATTGGTGGATGCTTTGCATAGTGGGTGGTAGGCCCCAGTGGGGTAAAATTTGGTTTTTAGTGTTAAAATGTAAAAACCCAGTTATGGGAAAATACAAGGGGAGAAAACCTTTTTTACAAGGGGCACGGGGGAAAGGAAACAACAGTTAGGGAACAATAGGTTAAGGAACAACAGTGCTAAGGAACAACAGGTTAAGGAAAAACACTGCTAAGGAAAAAAAGTTAAGGAACAACACTGCTAAGGAACAACACCGCTAAGGAACATCACTACTAAGGAACAACACCACTAAGGAACAACACTGCTAAGGAACAACAGTTAAGGAACATGGCCGCTAAGGAAGAACACCGCTAAGGAACAACACTGCTAAGGAACAACACTGCTAAGGAACATCAGTACTAAGGAATAACAGTGAAGATTTTTTTTTTTAGAAAACACCATAAGGCTTCAAGAATGAGTAATTTTCTATGAAAATAATCTCTGGAAGGCTCAAGACCTGTTTTAGCCATCATTTTCTATGACAAAAATTTACTGATGGCTAACAGTGGCTCCACTTGGGGATGGCAGCTCCTTGGAGGTGTCAAGAACTTTCAGAAACTTTTGTCTCAGGAATGTAGATCGATGCTTTATCCTTAGCAACCTTTTATTTCTTGATCATGCTTCTTACGAAATATGATCAGTATTGCACTATATCAAATCAATTTTCCCAAACCAGTACCTACACAACCTACTTTCCTAACATTTTTTCTTCAGCCGGGTGCACTGGCACTTGCAAAAACTTTGACATCAACATTTTATTCTTTTGAAAACATGAAAACTAATCTAAATCCACCCTTATTTCTCCATGAATTCAGATTAAACAGTTGAAATCATCGCTTCTCTACCTAATCTACTATCTGTCAAGATTAAACTGTTGGAAATGTTGTCATTGATGGCAAAGGAGCAGAGAGCTAGCAGAGGGAGCAAAAGGACAAGAATTAGTCAAGGAGCAGAGGAAGAAAAAGGAATAAGACTATGTAATGGTTCATCTTAGTCAAGGTGACCGAATAGCGGAATACCTCAAAGAGGAGAGAGTTCTGTTGGAACTTTTAATCAAAGAAAATAATCACGGTTAAAGGAGGCTCGATTCCCTTAAGTTCTTGAGCTACTATAGTGTGGAGAAAGTCTAAATCCTAGTCTCTGCATGGAAAGTGATATTAATATAAGCCTCTGTGAGTATTGCAAAATGGAAGTGTTATGGCATAACAGAGTATGAGCATAGGCTGAATTTGAAAGCGAGAACAAAATCGATGGCATAACAGAGTATGAGCGCAATTTGAATATGAAAGCGAGATCAGAATCGATGGAAAGGCATGGTGCATTGAGGAGTTATCATTCTCCATGTAACAGTTGTCTAGGCTTGTAGAGATGAGTCGTTGGTAATTGTAGTATGAACCAAGAAACTGTGTTGAGGAATTGCACATGAAAGGTAGAGTTCATATATATATATATATATATATATATATATGCGCGATGGAACCTTGAGGGAAAAGGAGAGGAACCACGAGTGCCGTGAATAGTGATAGCAGGTTTGCGAAACCAACCCCACCCATATCACACCGCCTTTGTACGGTAAGCTGTATTTCCAATTTGAATGCGATCAATGCCATAGGCTGACACGTGGTCTTAAGCGGTTTGGAGAACCCACTCTCATCGCGAGTTAAAGCCCGTGCATCTAACTCGTACGATTTCCGTAGGATCGGAGGGTTGAAGCGCAATAAGACAGTGACCATTGGATGAGTAGGGTAAGTTAATGATGAGACCCATCGTCATCGTGCGTTTTTGAGCGGTTAAAAGGAGGGAAATTTGGTTGTGCGATTATCGTCAGATCATCCCAAAACAAAGTGATAACTTCTCAATCGTCAGATGTTAGAGGTAAGTACTGTGGGCCCAAAGATGCTGTATATGTTATTGTGTGGTTGTGAATCCAAATTTGTGGGTTTTACTATAATGTTTCAAATATTTAAACGAAGGCCGTATCATATGTTACTATATATATTATGGTTGGATTTGAAAAAATAGAGCTGAGTTTCATATGAAGCGGGGTTTAATATAAGCTATAAGGTTGAGTAGCATAGATATAATGCCGAGGGTTGTTGAAAAAAGGGTATGGTAATACTATATGAAAGGGTTTCTGCTCGTGAATAAACCTTGGATATAAGATTTGGGCACTTCATTATATTGATTCACAGTTCATAAAGTCTGGGTAATTAAAAACAAAGCTGAAGGTTTTTATTATGGGATGTAATGCCCATTTCATATGGTGGGCCATTATAGGTTTACGTATGAAGATCGATTAGTGATTCGAAGCCATGGTTCATTTTATAAAAAGGCACATACAAAAGAACTGAAAGCTGGGTTGATTGGGTTCTTTGTATATGAGAGAATATTATATGCGTGAGTGCTGTAGCTATAGGTTCATAACCATTTATTAACGGTGAATAATTCTTCATGGTAGGGATTTGTAAGAGGATATTTCACGTAATTAAATTACCAGTTCAGTAAACAGAGTATTGAAATTGCCCAGATAAGGAAATTGTGTTGGATAGAAAATGAAGGTGCAATTTTATATGCACAGAGAGAAAATTTTAGGGACTGGGAGTTTTACCCTGTATTATAATACATGTATATATATATATATATATATATATATATATAGCAGATACACAACTACAATGAACCTGGAGAATTTGTATAGAGGTAAAAATAGACTGCAGAATTGAAGAGGTATGCAGCAAAGGGATTTAAAAAATTGCAGTGAACAGGTATACATGTACAGGTGCTCAGAGTTGCAGTAAACATATGTATGTAGGACAGTTGCACGACAGCAACAGAAAGGACAAAACCAAAAAGCCAAGGGCTGAGTGAAGTTTATGTACTGAAACTGAAAAATGTAAATGTTTAATTGTTTTTATATTGTTTGTGATGCAAAGGCAAGTATCCGAAGGAAAAGAAAAATCCCATTGTAACATTGAAATTTGTACATATTTTCATATTTTTAATGAGTTGGACAAAGGAATGAGAAGGCAGAAGCCAAAAAGTCATGGCCGTTCACTCCAAATTCCTTGTGGAATACAAACAGTCATGTGATGAAATCTATATATAATATCAACTTGATATGCATAAAGAGGTGAGAGAGAGTAAGGAAAGAGAATGCAGAGTATAGAAGATTGAGGCAGAGAAGATAAGAAGAGAGGAGCAGAAATAGATGCTACAGAATAGAGCTGATATCTGAGGTAAATCAGCAGATTTTATTTTGATAAATTGAGGAAGCTGGAGCTTCCCTATCAAGTTGAAGCTTGATAGCTGTCAGTTGTAGCTGACTGAGGTTGGAGCCTCCTGTAGGTTGGTGCCTGAAGAAAAACAGTGGTGAAAGGGAGTTGGAGCTTGCCTTTGCATCACAACAATAATAAAATGTGGTTTTCTCCCTTTATGGGTTTCCACTTACATCTGCTGTCTCTATGTGGGTTGCTTATATGTTGATATGATCCACTCAATCTGTTTAATTGTTTGCTGCTCTCACAATAAGGTTGATGTCACATTAATTTAATACTTGTTGCAATATTTTAAGACAGTTCACATATTAAGCTTTAAACAAGTTTGATGAAAATTTAACTTGTTGATGCATGTGTTAAACTCATTCACCCCCCCCCCTCTCAGTTTAACCAAATATTCAACAATTGGTATCAGAGCAGGTTCCTTTTGTACCAGTTTAACCACTGAAAGGAGATCTTAGGCCCCCAGTATGGCTAGTCAAGAAGGAAGCTCAACCAATAAAGCCCCTTTCTTCACTGGTGCTAATTATGCCTTTTGGAAAATCAGAATGAGAGCATACATAATGTCTTTAGGAATAGAGGTATAGGCTGCTGTAGAATTTGGATATGCCCCAAAGGCAACTGACCCAGAAAGAGAAGCTAAACAAGAAGTTGTAGCAAATGCAAAGGCCATGAATGCAATCTTAAGTGGACTTTGTGAGGCTGAATTTATAAAAATAATGCACAGTAAGACTGCCAAAGATATGTGGGACACTTTAGAGAATATCCATGAGGGAAATAAAATGGTAAATACTGCCAAAATTCAAGTATATAGAGCCCAGTTTGAAAATTTAAAAATGAATGATGATGAAGATGTTGGCAGCTTCTTCTTAAGAGTTGCATAAATTGTTAACAATATGAAAGCTCTTGGAGAAACCATACCAGAAAGTATAATTGTGCAAAATATTCTAAGATCTCTTCCATCCAGGTTTAATCCCAAGGTGTCTGCAATAGAAGAAACAACTGATTGGGAGACCTTGACTATGAACCAGTTACTTGGAAATCTAACAGCCTATGAGATGAGACTCCCATAGAAGAAGCCAAGTATGAGGGAGGCAGCTTTTAAAACATAAAATAAGAAAGAAGAAAAGGAAGATACATGTTCTTCCTCTGATGGAGAAGAGGCTAAATTTGTCAAGAAATTGGATATAGGCTCAGGTAAATACAAAGGTAAACTTCCTTTCAAATGCTTTAACTGTGGAAGAGTTGGAAACTATGTTGCTAAGTGTCCTCACAAGAAAGTAAAGAATCAGGCTCAAGAATTAGGGAAAAATACATCAAAGAACTAGCAGAAAGGAAAGAAATCTAGTAGAAAATCCTTCTATGCTCAACAAGACAGCAGTGCATCTGAAGACTCAGATGAACCCTTAAGTGAAGAAGGAACCTCTGAATTTTTTTTGATGGACATAGAAGAACTTGAAGGACTCCTGCTAGAAGATGAAGAAGAAGAAGGTGAAGTCAACCTTGAGGGGGAGCTAAGAAGTGCTATGGAGGAGATTGATAGACTAAAACTGAAGTGCAGAAAACAAAAGGACATTCTCCTCAAGTATGTACGAGAAGAACAGAATTCATAAGTCCTCATGCAGCTAAATATATAGCTTGAGGAAGGCAAGAAGATAGAAGATATGTTACGTAAGTAAATCAAGGAGAAAACTCAGGAACAAGAGAAGTTGGAAGAAGAAGTAGTATGTCTCAGGAAGAAATTAGAAAATGCTCAAAGGAAAGTGGCTATAAATTCATCTCAAACAACAAGCTCTGGTAAGTTGAACGAAATTCTGGATGCTCAAAGATCTGCTATGATAAAAGCTAGAATAGGCTATGAAGGAGAATCAAGTAAAAGCAAAGAAAAGGAAAACAGAGAGATTATTTTCGTAAAAGCAAAGAAGAATGATGAAGCAGCTCAAATAATTCCTACAAAAGAAGAAACGTGTAAGGAGGGAGACAGAACCCAGAAGAATCCTCTAATAACAAAGAATGAAGGAAATACTCAGACAACAGAAAAAGATTCATATACCCCTGAGTATGTCAAATTTGGAAGCCATCAAAGGAGATTCTTCTCTCCTATGAAAAATTCTACCAGTTATGTTTGCCACAAGACGGGACACATTGTTGCATACTGTTATACAGGGAGGAGTAATTCAAACCAGCAATAGATACAAACAGTGAAGAGACTGCCTAAAGAAAACAAATGGAGAAGACAACCTCACATCAGGTATGCAGATTGTTTCTATGGTTACTGTTTTTATTGTAAAGAATTTGGCCATAAAATCATTGAATGCAGAAAATATTGACAAAGATTGATGCTCAACACCTCAAGGAGGTTTATGAATCAAGGAAATTTTACTCATACTTACAATTCTGCAAAAATCATAATCAAATGTTGTGTATGCAACAAAATTGGACATATGTCTTCTAAATGTCCTCTCAGAAGACGTAGTTCATCATCTTACAAAAGATACCAAACAAAAGGGTGCTTCCAGTGGATAAAGAAGGTGAATAAATGTGACTTGGATCAAACTACTCAAGACCTGAAAAGCCAGTGGTATGTGGACAGTGGCTGCTCAAAACAAATGACTGGAGACAGAAGCAAGTTTATAACTTTTGATGAAAAGAAATCTGGCAATGTTACTTTTGGCAATGATAAATCAGGAAAAATAAAAGGAAAAGGCTTAGTCAGCCTAGATAATGGCAGAGGAAAGGCCCAAGATGTACTATTTGTAGATGGGCTGAAAGAAAATTTGCTGAATGCCAGTCAAACGTGTGATAAAGGCCGTGAATTTCTTTTTAGAGCACAAGATTGTGAAGTCAGATCAAGCACCACAGGTAAGACTCTGCTCAAAGGAGTTCGAACAGAGAGTAATGTTTACATTGTGAAAGAGGAAGATGAAGCATGTCATCTTAGCAAACTTGAGGAGTCATGGTTATGGCATAAAAGGTTGGGACATCTCAGCTTCAATCATATCATCAGACTGAGCAAGAATAAAGTGGTCAGAGACATGCCAGAAATAAAAAGGCCTTCTAATACCATATGCAAATCATGTCAATTGGGCAAATAGACCCGCACATCCTTTAAGGCCAAAGATGAGTTATCAAAAAGAAGACCACTCCAGCTTGTGCACATGGACCTGTGTGGACTTGCAAAAACTAAAACACCAAGTGGAGAATCCTAATTCATGCTGATAATAGATGATTTCTCGAGAATGACATGGGTTGCATTTCTCAAGAATAAATCGGAAGCTTTGGAAAAATTCAAAATATTCAAAGATTTAGCAGAAAATCAGATAGGATGCAAGCTAAAATGCATCAGATTAGACAGAGGAGGTGAATTCACAGATTATGACTTTGCAGACCTATGCAATGAACATGGCATAAAGCAACAATTTACTATTGCAGGGACACCTCAGTAGAATGGAGTAGCAGAGAGACAAAAGAGATCTATACAACAAATTTCTAGAGCCATGATGAAAGAGAGTAATATTCCTCAAACCTTCTAGGCAGAAGCAGTACACACAGTCGTGCATATTCTAAACAAATCCCATTTAAGGCCAAGCAGTGATAAGACTCCCTATGAACTATGGCATGGTAAACCAGCTTCAATCAAGCACTTTAGAATCTTTGGAAGCAAGTGTTATATAAATAATAATGATGAAAATCTTGGAAAATTTGATGCAAGAGTAGATGAAGGGATATTTCTAGGATATGCATCCAAAAGTAAAGGGTACAGGTGCTACAACAAGACTCTTCGAAAAATAGTAGAAAGCATTGACGTGAGATTTGATGAAGAACTTCCAAACAATACAAGAGATATAGACTGCAGCAGTCCATCAGACAACCCTGAAGAAGAAATCCAAGATGATAATGAAACGAGCAAGACAACTGAAGATGTTGAACTGAGATCGAAAGCACCCTCAAGATACACTCAAAAGAACCATCCATAAGATCAGATCATTGGAGACAAGAGCGTAGGGGTCGAGACAAGAAGGCAACTAACTGAATAGAAAAAAGAGGTATACATAGCCATGCTATCACAAATAGATCCAAAATATTTTGAAGAAGCTCGCAAGGACAAGTCTTGGGTGAATGCTATGAATGAAGAATTGGACCAAATTGAGAAGAGAAATACCTGGGAACTAGTTCCTAGACCCACTGAGAAAAATTTCATAGGCTCAAAATGGGTATTCAAAAATAAAATGAATGAGTAAGGACATGTAATTAGGAATAAAGCCAGACTTGTCTACAAAGGATATTCACAAATTGAAGGAATTGATTATGATGAAACATTTGCCCCTGTAGCCAGAATGGAAGCCATCAGAATGTTTCTGGCCTTTGCATGCTACCAAGACTTCAAGGTATATCAAATGAATGTGAAATCTGCATTTTTGAATGGAGATCTAGAAGAAGAAGTCTACATGGAACAACCAGAAGGCTTCTCATTAACAGACAAAGAAGACTATGTATGCAGACTAAAGAAGGCCCTATATGGACTAAAACAAGCTCCTCATGCTTGGTACTCAAGGCTGGATAAATACTTGCAAAACCAAGGCTTTAAGAGAGGAGGAGCAGATAGCAATCTATACATAAAAGCCCATGAAAATGAACTCCTGATTGTTGTAGTATATGTTGATGACATTATGTTTGGAAGAAACAGAGATGAGCTAGCAAAAGGGTTTGCTGAGAAGATGAAATCAGAGTTTGAGATGTTTATGATTGGAGAGCTTAGTTTCTATTTAGGACTTCAAATTCAGTAAAATAACACAGGTACATTCATATCACATGAAAAATACTTAAAATAAACGTTGAAAAAGTTCAAAATGGAAGACTGCAAACCTGTGTCAACTCCCATGATCATGAGATGCAAGTTGTGTGCTGATG
This sequence comes from Pinus albicaulis, assembly GCA_034641835.2. Taxonomy (NCBI): domain Eukaryota; kingdom Viridiplantae; phylum Streptophyta; class Pinopsida; order Pinales; family Pinaceae; genus Pinus; species Pinus albicaulis. The sequence continues at coordinate 689,892,310 of CM076575.1, forward strand.
ATGGATCTGCTGATATAGATAAAAAAACTCTACAGATCCATGATAGGAAGTCTGTTGTATCTGATAGCATCAAGACTAGACATCATGCTAGTAGTAGGATTAGTGGCTAGATATCAAGCAGCACCTAAACAAAATCACCTCCTAGCAGTCAAAAGAATATTCAGATATCTACAAGGAACTGAACAGTATGGACTTTGGTATCCCAAAGGCAAAAGCTTCACTTTGACAACATACACAGATGCAGATTGGGCTAGCTGTGTGGATGACAGGAAAAACACAAGTGGAGGTGCATTCTATCTAGGATAAAGTCTGGTGGCATGGATAAGCAAGAAACAAACATCTATTTCTCTATCTATAGCAGAAGTAGAATACATAGTAGCAACAGCATGTTGTACACAAGTCATGTGGATGAAGCAAACACTTCAAGACATGAACATAAGCATTGATGAACCTATCTCAATCAAATGTGATAATAGAAGTGCTATAAGCATATCAAAAAATCCTGTGCTTCATTCAAAAACTAAACATATCCCAATCAAGTATCATTTTCTCTGAGAACAAGTGGCTCAGAAGGTAGTAAAGCTGGAGTATGTACCAACGAAAGAACATACAATAGATATATTTACCAAACCTCTTGCTAGAGAACCATTTTAATATTTGAGAGATAGACTAGGGGTAGTATCTGTAGATGCTACTCTATGATATGAAGATAAAGCACAGTTTTAGGGGGAGAATAGAAATGAAAATATCATTCCAAGGGGAGATTAGCTAGTAAGGGAAGCATGAAATAGGTCCTCAAGATCAAAGGATTATGGCAAGAGTACATCCAGCATAAAAGAGTCAATGAAAAGGCTAAAGGATCAGTATTTTTGTTTATTCTTGAAACATTATACTGAGTATTGAAGCAATATCTTTTTCTCTATAATTGAATGACTTTCGTAAGTCAACACTTATATATATATTCAAGGCCTCTGACTTAGAATTATTCATAAACTGTGCGAAGTTTGGTCGCTGAGCCTTCTATCAAACAACTTTAAGTTGTGTGGAAGATTATCATGATAGAACAGTTAAAATATTTGGAGTATGAAGGACTATTTGATTAGTAAAGAGAAATTGACCATTGACATACATACCTCCTTAATTCATGAAGAAAATAGCATGATTGATAAGTGAGTTTGACTAATACATTGAATGTGTCTAGCCTGAAGGGTTTGTTCTTGAAAGTGCAGTGTGCACGCAGTAAATTTGGTATTTGGTCTCTTAAATTGAAAGATCACCTAATCTCACAATAATTTGTTCACAACAATAATAAGGACCTTTCAGATATTAACTGTAATATCATTATCAACATCCTAGCTCATATCATCACCAACAGACAAGTTCAAATATTCTCAAAAGTGTTTTCTCAACAACTCGTGTACACCAGTTTGAAGCAACAGGGTACAAAGTCAAAAGAAGAAGGCCTAAACACATCTCAGAGAGAGGAAATGAAGAGATAGAAAGCACACTAGGAGATGTGAAACCCTTTTCCATTCATGTCAAAGGGGGAGGAAAAGCAAGTAACAGAAGATAGGATCCTCTAAAAGAAGACAGGTAGAGGAAGACTTGGAGGAAGCACTTGAGTATTGGTGAAGGTGTTGCCATCAATGCCAAAGGGGGAGATTGTTGGAAATGTTGTCATTGATGGCAAAGGAGCAGAGAGCTAGCAGAGGTAGCAAAAGGACAAGAATTAGTCAAGGAGTAGAGGAAGCAAAAGGAATAAGACTCTATAATGGCTCATCTTAGTCAAGGTGAGCGAATAGCGGAATACCTCAAAGAGGAGACAGTTCTATTGGAACTTGTAATCAAATAAAATAATCATGGTTAAAGGAGGCTTGATTCCCTTAATTTCCTGAGCTACTATAGTGTGGAGGAAGTCGAAATCCTAGTCTCTGCGTGGAAAGTGATATTAATATAAGCCTCTGTGAGTATTGTGAAATGGAAGTGTTATGGCATAATAGAGTATGAGCACAGGTTGAATATGAAAGCGATAATAGAATCGATGGCATAATAGAATATGAGCATAGTTTGAATATGAAAGCGAGATCAGAATCGATGGAAAGGCATGGTGCATTGAGGAGTTATCATTCTCCACGTAACAATTGTCTAGGCCTGTAGAGATGAGTCGTTGGTAATTGCAGTATGAACCAAGAAACTGTGTTGAGGAATTTCACATGAAAGGCAGAGTTCATATATATATATATGCGCAACGGAACCTTGAGGGAAAAGGAGAGGAACCACGAGCGCTGTGAACAGTGACAGCGGTTTGTGAAACCAACCCCACCCATATCGCACCGCCTTTGTACGGTAAGCTGTATTTCCAATTCGAACGCGATCAACGCCATAGGCTAACACGTGGTCTTAAGCGGTTTGGAGAACCTACTCTCATCGTGAGTTAAAGCCCGTGCATCTAACTCATGTGATTGTCGTAGAATCAGAGGGTTGAAGCGCAATAAGACAACGACCGTTGGATGAGCAGGGTAAGTCAATGCTGGGACCCATCGTCACCGCGCATTTTTGAGCAGTTAAAAGGAGGGCAGTTTGGTTGCGCGATTATCGTCGGATCATCCCAAAACAAAGCGATAACTTCTCAACCATCAGATGTGAGAGGTAAGTACTGTGGGCCCGAAGATGATGTATATGTTATTGTGTGGTTGTAAATCCAAAGTTGTGGGTTTTACTATAATGTTCCAAATATTTAAACGAAGGCTGTATCATATGTTACTGTATATATTATGGTTGGATTTGAAAAAATAGAGTCGAGTGTCATATGAAGCGGGGTTTAATATAAGCTATAAGGTTGAGTAGCACAGATATAATGCCGAGGGTTGTTGACAAAAGGGTATGGTAATACTATATGAAAGGGTTTCTACTCGTGAATAAACCTTTGATATAAGATTTGGGCACTTCATTATATTGATTCACAGTTCATAAAGTTTGGGTAATTAAAAACAAAGCCGAAGGTTTGTATTATGGGATGTAATGCCCATTTCATATGGTGGGCCATTATGGGTTTACGTATGAAGATCGATTAGTGATTCGAAGCCATGGTTCATTTTATAAAAAGGCGCATACAGAAGAACTAAAAGCTAGGTTGATTAGGTTCTTTGTATATGAGAGCATATTATATGTGTGAGTGTTGTAGCTATAGGTTCATAACCATTTATTAACGGTGAAGAAGACTTCATGGTAGGGATTTGTAAGAGGAGATTTCACGTAATTAAATTGCCAGTTCAGTTAACAGAGTATAGAAATTGCCCAGATAAGGAAATTGTGTTGGATAGAAAATAGAAGGCACAATTTTATATGCACAGAGAGAAAAATTCAGGGACTGGGAGTTTTACCCTGTATTATATATATATATATATATATATATATATATATATAGATATAGCATATACACAACTACAGTGAACCTGGAGAATTTGTATAGAGGTAAAAAGAGTCTGCAGAATTGAAGAGGTATGCAACGAAGGGATTTAAAAAATTGCAGTGAACATGTATACATGTATAGGTGCTCAGAGTTGCAGTAAACAGAGGTATGCAGGACAGTTGCACGACAGCAACAGAAAGGACAAAACCAACAAGCCAAGGGCTGAGCGAATTTTATGTACTGAAACTAAAAATGTAAATGTTTAATTGTTTTTATATTGTTTGTGATGCAAAGGCAAGTATCCGAAGGAAAAGAAAAATCCCATTGTAACATTGAAATTTGTACATATTGTCATATTTTTAATGAGTTGGACAAAGGAATGAGAAGGCAAAAGCCAAAAAGTCATGGTTGTTCACTCCAAATTCCTTGTGGAATACAAATAGTCATGTGATGAACTCTATATATAATATCAACTTGATATGCATAAAGAGGTGAGAGAGAGTAAGGAAAGAGAATGCAGAGTACAGAAGATTGAGGCAGAGAAGATAAGAAGAGAGGAGCAGAAAGAGATGCTACAGAACAAAGCTGATATCTGAGGTAAATTAGTAGACATTTATTTTGATAAATTGACGAAGTTGGAGCTTCCCTATCAATTTGAAGCTTGATAGCTGTCAGTTGTAGCTGACTGAGGTTGGAGCCTCATGTAGGTTGGTGCCTGCAGAAAAACAGTGGTGAGAGGGAGTTGGAGCTTGCCTTTGCATCACAACAATAATAAAATGTGGTTTTCTCCTTTTATGGGTTTCCACTTACATCGAATGTCTCTATGTGGATTGCTTATATGTTGATATGATCCACTCAATCTATTTAATTGTTTGCTTCTCTCACAATAAGGTTGATGTCACATTAATTTAATACTTGATGCAACGTTTTAAGACAGTTCACATATTAAGTTGTAAATAAGTTTGATGAAAATTTAAATTGTTGATGCATGTGTTAAACTGATTCAACCCCGCCCCCCCGCCCTCTCAGTTTAACCAAAGATTCAACATAAACTGTCTGGCAGGACTGGAATTATCTATATTCTAGAACAGAAATTGAAACACAGTAAAACCAGGATTAAGTTTTTTGATTTGCTGTGAGACTATGGCATAAAAACAAGCTACTCATAGACATTTATTTGTAGAAAATAAAAAAAAAACTTGGAGGGCTTATGATCTGACAATTACAAGCCTCCTTCATTCTTTCTTTCAGCTCTGATTTTGATCTCTTTTGAGCTGTTTTCTTCTTTACCTGGTTTGAGTTTTTAGCATGTTAGAACCAGACTTCTTTGTCTCTTTGGCTTGGGTTTTGATCTGATTTGTGCCATATTTCTTTGATTCCTAATCTAATATATTGATAAGCCAAGATTAAACAGTTTAGCAAATCTGATTCATTAGCCTATCTGCAGTAAATTTAAATATATCTAGTCATGATTACACTGTATGACTAAATAGTAGTGCTCTTTTTGGTAGTGGCTTTTAAGCTTGCAAACTTTCAGATTTCTCTTTTTTGGTATGGGGATGTACCTTTCTTCTTTTATGTCTACCCTCTTTTTCTCCTTTTCTACTGTTTTTGTATTTTTCCTTTCAATTTTTCTTTTCTCAAGAAAAAACAAAATACTAACTAAGTGCTCAAAGGCTGAGCTTATTTTATTTCCTATCTAACCTAATATAACTTGGAATATTTACATTTTTAGCTGAAAAATTATCTTTTCCAATATATCCATTCAATCAGATGGTTCAATGACTGGTCTTTGCTCATCTCTTTGAGCATGTTGGACAGACAGGGCCACTCCCATCTCACTTGTTCATTGGCAGCAGTGCTATTTTTTTTTTTTTTTGCATTTGGTGATACACTGCTCCTAACAATCTCTATCCCTTCTTTAAATGTCTTCAAGAAATCAGCATAGGGATCTTGAAATAAAGCCTGGTTATGAATATTTGACAGGTAAGTTTCAAACAGGGTTATCTTTTCTTCCACTCGATCAAGAAAAAGATTCTTATGAGAAAGAAACTCTTTCTCATCCTCATTATTATCTGAACTAGAGGGCTCATCATATATTGCAGTGCTTTCCTCTTGCAGTCCTGGTATGTTCTGATTTAGTGGACTGTACTCCATGAAGAGATCATTATATTCTTGAGCAGGGGTATCTTTTATTACCTCAACCTTTTCAGGAGAAGGCTCGTTATCTTCATCCCGCTCAAGAAATTCTTCTTTCTTTTTCTCAACCTTTGAGCTGAAAGAATGTTGATCCCCAATTATGTGAAAGTTATTTATGATGGATTGGATTGGTTGATTGCTGCTGTCAAGCTGATGGTAAGGAAGTTCATGACACCAATCAACTACTGGTTTCCTTGCATGATTAGTTTTTGTTTGAATCTCATCATCAACATCAGAATGATAAAAAATTGGACAATCATTAGTATAAAAAATTTCACCAATCAAGCATATTGGGTTATCAACAGGTCTTTCTTTATTCTGATCTACAAGTTTATTTTCTGGTTCAAGACAACAAGGTTTGGTATGTAAATGAGCAGGAGTGTTTTTTTCAAATGAAGTTTTGAGGGCTGGTTGTTTGTTTAATATTTGATCAATTTCTTCTTCTGTCAAAAGGGGAGGGATTTTAATTTGGCTTTGGAAAGATGTACAACAATCCTCTTTTTCTTGTATTAACTGGTTTTGAGGTTGGATGTCTTCTTGAGCCTCTTCTAGGGGATATTCACTTGTGCTTGTAGGGAAACCTTGATATCCTGATATTCTTCTGTTTCAAACAAATCCTCATGATTATTGTGATATTCAGTTTGAACAAAAGGTTCATGAGTTGTTTCTTTCTATTATCAGGATACCATTGTTCTTGTGTAATATGAAATGAGGTGTGACATAGAGGGAAAGTCCCTATATGTGCTAGTTCTCCTTCCATATTAGATTATTCATTTTCTAAGTGGCTACCTGTTTCCTCAAAATATTTCTCAATATTAGTACTTGCATTTTGGTCATAAATATATCTTAACAGTGCAATACAAGATAGAGGTATGATGTCAGAATTTTCTTAACAACCTTCTTCATTTTTTTCTATGTAACCTTGCTCATCATCTTCTATAAAGTCTTGATCATCATACATGTCTTTCTCATTGTCTAGGTCTTGTAGTGGTTGAGTTTGTTCTTGATTTGGAAAAAGCATGGGCTACTCTATATCATCAATATTTAAATTAGCCTCGTATCTATCCATTATTTTTCCAAACATGTACAACATTCTTTCCATCTTGGCCAATAGTTTTTCTTCTGGGTCTGCATCTGAATCCATGTTTGTAAATCAAAAAGAGGTCACTGTGTCTTGTCAACCAGTTCAAAGTCTTCTACCAGTGGAGTCATTTGGTCTTTCGGGAGTTTTGGAGTTGGTAGGTGAAGGATTTTTACTTGCTTTCAAGGATTGGTTGTTGTTCACCATCAGTAATCAATAATAACCAGTCTTGGTGACATTTGATTCATTTATAAATAGGGGTTAGTTGAGTTGTGAAGTTATCTATTACTCAATAATATCCCCAGCGGAGTCGCCATTATGTTGGGGTCCTGTGATTTAGTAGACTGACATACTACATGACAAGGCAACATCAGAACCACTTTGGAATCCTAGGATCTAGACCTCCTGGATTCAGAGAGGGATCTATCTATATGTGTTTTCAAAGGATTTTTCTTTAAGGCTTATGATAATGATATTAGGCTAGTTATGTAGCACAAAGGGTTTGTTTGTTTTTTGGTTGGGGATAATTAAATGAGAAGGTCATGTGAAGTGAAGAAAGAAATAAGTGGAAGGATGTTTCAGGATGGGAAGATAGGTAAAAAAACAGTGCTAAACCATTTGGCTATGGAGTCATAAAGGGGTTTACTTGCACAACAACTTATTCATGGGTTTTCAAAGGGAAAGTCATCTATATTAGAAGATATTTTAAGTTGAGTTGATGGTATGGAAACATTAATGGATGAGGTGAAAGAAGCAACATGTAAGAAAACAAAGGGCAACCTAAGATCAGGTAAGGGCTTTAAACCTATCCTACTTTTGACACACTCTCAAGAATAAACATTTAAGATAAAAATAAAAAAGTCACCTAAGATCATGTAAGGACTTCTAACCAAACCTGCTTTTGGCACACTTTTAAGGGAAATCTTCAGAATAGTTGTTTAAGATATAAACAAGGGATAGGGCTAAACATAAACTTCCTTGATTAAGACTATACTTAGCCTGCAATGAAAATAGCATTCAAGAATAATAACTCAAGTTCTACTCAGCCATACATGGGCTCACCAACATTCCTTGACTGATTATACTCTATTGAAATCATTCCCAAACACACATTTAGCAGAAAAAATAAAGATAAAGATTTTCAGTGAGAGCTAGGGTACTTTGCAGTATATCCTATTCTATATTTGTTGTTCTTTATCAGAGAATTATGAGCACAGTGAAAACATAAAGAAAATAACCATTATAGTGAGAATAACATCACCAATGATCTAGATCAGGATCGAGTGAATCTGCTTGTCTATTGTTGTGCAAAACCAATTAAATACTTTGAGTCCAATAGCTCTTTACAGTCCAATGATTTTCTTCCCAGCCTACTATATTACAACTACTCAGAGTCTCTTACTCAATAATCAGTTCAGGAAATTAACAATTTCCCAACCATTACAATGAATTTTCTTTGAATACTTATAGGTGAAAGAGGAAGAGTGCTGCATCAATGGTAATAAATATGAATTAAGATAGAATGGGAGAAGTGTTCGGATGCCCATTCTGCTTAATGACCGTTGCATTAACTGTTTGTACCATTTTGGTAGTTTTTCTATTTTATGCATATCTGGTAGGCATGGTAATAACTCTGAAATGTTTCTTTGAAGATAACCGTGGCTGAAGTACCCTGTTTGACTTCTCGAATAAGAAAAATGTTAGTTTTTTTTTGGGTTTTGTAGCCCTATGCCTCCCTAGTAACTGTTTTGACCATTTCACAGAGAGTTTGTTAGCAGGATGGCTGTCAAAGTGTCTGTGGGAAGTAAAAAAGGCTGCAGGCATCCTTTTAGTCCTTTGGAGGAATAAATACTTCTGTAGATGTGGCTTTCGAGACCTTCCTCTGCTGATATGTCTTGTTTTAGCCCCTTTAAACACTGATTTTCCTTTAATTTGTGCTTTAGGCTCTATTAGACCTTCATCGAACCATATTTTGTCTTCAACTATATTTTTTCCTTTAAACTATGAGTTTAAGCATTTATTCTTCAACTTTATGCTTAACACTTTGTCTTTGTTCTTTTGATCTCTTTTTCAGTGTACTGATTACTTTAGCGTACTGGAGGGTTTTATTTGTAATCAATGTCCATGAGACCTTTGATTGAACTCTGAAATTCTACCCCTCAGCCCTTTTAAACAGTGATTCTTTAGCTGTGGGAGACAGGTGGATAAATCCATCATAAAACCTGGACATGACGACAAACTGGTTAAGAAATCCTGCGTTTCTTGGTTTAACTGCAACAGAGGGCTCGGGCGTGGGCGAAGGAGCAGTGCAGAGGAGGTGAATGCAGCGGATTGAGATTCCATGGTGGAAACCAGATAGAGAAGGTTTGAACAGGATTAATGGCGCAAAAATAAAAAAGGTGGATTTGGAAAACCGGTAGTGGTTTTCGCGTGAAGTTTGGGTGGTAAGTGGTATTTCCCCGAAGGAACACAATCCAATTAAAAGGAGACGCGTGGATTTTGGAAAAAAATTGGTCTCGCACGATGTTTGGTTGTTAAACCTCGGACGGAAAAGTTGCGTGAAATGTGATATCGACCGTTGGATGAGAAGGGTCAGATCCTGCGGTGGGGAGAAGAGTGCGATAGGAAAGGTGCAAGGGCGGGAGTTTTAATGGGAGCCAGGTGGCAGCCAGATATTGGTGGATGCTTTGCGTAGTGGGTGGTAGGCCCCAGTGGGGTAAACTTTGGTTTTTAGTGTTAAAATGTAAAAACCCAGTTATGGGAAAATACAAAGGGAGAAAACCTTTTTTACAAGGGGCACGAGGGAAAGGAAACAACAGTTAGGGAATAGCAGGTTAAGGAACAACAGTGCTAAGGAACATAAATGCTAACGAAAAACAGCTAAGGAACATCGCCGCTAAGGAACAACACCACTAAGGATTAGCACCGCTAAGGAACAAAAACGCTAAGGAACAACACTGCTAAGGAACAACAGTTAAGGAATAGCGCTGCTAAGGAACAACACCGCTAAGGAACAACACCGCTAAGGAATAGCACCGCTAAGGAACAATAGTACTAAGGAAAAACAATGAATATTTCTTTTTTTTAGAAAACACCATAAGGCTTCAAGAATGAGTAATTTTCTATGAAAATAATCTCTTGAAGGCTCAAGACCTATTTTAGCCATCATTTGCTATGACAAAATTTAGTGATGGCTAGCAGGTTGAGACCAATGAAATTCAAAGAAGAATTAACCAAACCATTCACTTGTAGCAAACAAGAGAATAGGTTTATCTTAAGTCTCAAGTTATCCAATATAAGATTAAGAAACATTTTGACAAGAAAAGTAAAGAAGATTATTTCTACATTGGTGACAAAGTTCTAAAGTGGGATTCAAGGAGAGAAGAGAAAGGTAAACATGGGAAATTTGATTTCCTATGGAAAGGACCTTATGTTATTTATGGTTACAGAGGTAACAATGCTTTCTTTTTGAAAGATATGGATGGATCAGATATGCTAGGGGGACCTGTCAATGGAAGAATGCTGAAGCATTACTACTCTTTATACGTAACCAATAGTTAGATTTGTTTACTTTATTCATTGTATATAACATTGTAGAATTTAGATTGGATTGGATGTTTTCCTAACAAATTTTATGCCTAGAGAGAAGGCCCTAAGCTTTTAAAGGTAAAATATCATAAGTATGAATAATTGCAAAACTCAAAATACACTTTCAAGATAAACGCAGTCAAAATTCAAAGGCTACTAGTCTCAAAGTTCTTGACATTTCACCAGGAAATGCCATCCCCATGTGGAGCCACTCTTAGGGTCCTATAATAATAGGGTTCATAATTTTTGAATGGACTTTGATTAGTCTTGTAAATATGTACATACATTGCTTTTTGCAAGTTGTTTTCCCCTATTTGAAAAAATAAAAAATGAAAAGCGGGTAAAATTCCTAAAAGAAAAATCAAAGGACTTAAAATAAAAAGATAAAAAAGAATAAAAAATGGACCCCAAACATAAAAAAAAAAGATAAGAATAAGACATGAAAGTGATGCAAGTCAAAATGCCACTACTAGTTACTTTTCACTGCAAATAAATGATTATGTGCAGCTTGTTCAAAATGCCATAATCCATGATGAGTTAAATAGTTTAATCTTAACTTTTTCATGCTTTAAATTTCATGTTTATAGATAGAGAATAAATATTTTTTCAAACAATATAAACTTTACAAATCAGTAGATAGTTAGAGAATAAATGAGGAGCTCAATAGTTTAAACTAAGCTCTTGGATGAAATAAGGTTAGAATTAAATAGTTTTATGTTTTAAAAGAAAAATGGATAAGGGTCTGCAAGCTCAAATGCACCCATGAAAATAAGGAAAAAATGGTAGAATAGATGATGGGTAAGTAGAAAGCAGTTACACAAGGCATGAGTAAACATCATCTGGCAAATTACTAATTTCCCTCCCCTCAAAGTATTCCAGTACTAGAACCTTTCAGTTATAAAGATTCAGAGCATTTCTTTGACTTTTGGTGGGACCGGACCCACGTATTAATGATTGATTGGCATATAAATATTGGATTTCACTTCATTAAAGCCTTTTCCCTTTATAAAAACCCCTTTCGTCAACATCACTCCCTCTTCCTAAGATAAAATCCCTTTTCCTTAGTTAAAACATCTTTTTTGCTTAGGAAAAGTAAAAAACCTCTTAAATAATTTCCATTTCATTCACAAAACCCACAAAATGCTATTTATCCTAAGTATTAAGTGTGAAATGTTTAAAACGGGTCCACCACTATGAAAATTGCACCCAAACACTTAAATTGCACTTTACATAGGGTATTTTGTATTTTCCGCTCATTCATTTCATATATTAACACTAATTTAATATATTAACTCCACTATATACCCTTCCTCCCGTATTCATATTAATTCATTTATATTAATAGCCCAACCCACATTTTTATTGTTTATCCTATGGTTCTAATTCCCCATGTGATATATTCCCACTCCCCCATAGGTTTAAACTAACATTGGTTTATATTAATTTGCCAAAGGTTACATTACACATGTATATAGCCTATTTGCTGTGTAATCTGCCTACCCACCTATCCCATTAAACATAATAATTTATGTTAAAACTACGTTTTAACATATAAAATTGAAAACCCACTGCATAAAGAACCTCGGGCCCCACGCCCATCTACCCAACAGCTCAATCAATCAATCTTGACTGTTCACACTCCCTCTACTTGATTTGACGACTCAGAATCCATATCGCATTTTCAATGGCACATTTGTTAAATGATTTTGGATTTGCGATATGAGAGGTTTTGCCCCGCTCTCTCTCCTCCACGCATCATCTTTACACTGGATCGCATCCACTTGCGAAATACGATTTACCACCTTTCACCATTGCGATAATTTCTTAGTGGTAAAAATCCTCCCCGCGCCAAAACACTTAGCATTTGAATTGATTTGCATTAAAGGTCAACACTGTTTCAAATAAAATCTCTATAAAATACCAGATTAAATGCGTTTAAACTTTTTCTACTGCATTTCTGCTCGTTGAACCTTCCCGACTGAAGAAAGAATGCTACCGCCCTGTTTCCATTAACAAACAAAAGAAATTCAGTTGAATTCATTGTTGCGACCGCTTAGAGCTTCCAAATTGTGTTTAAAAGACTTCAACAAAGCTTTTGAAAGCTTCCAGACCCCTATAAAACCCTTTTTCGAGTCAAATTCCTCAAAATACAGGTTTTTTTCAAGAAAAATACCCATCATACATCTAAAAAGAGGTATACTCCTGAATTTAAACCTTTTTGAAGCATGTTTGTATAAAAGAACAACCTTATTGCCTCCAAAAGTCATATTTGCTTCAAAACCCTGATAAAGTCACAATTTCTGAAAGATGTAAGTTGATTTTTAGGAAGAATCTGATTGTATTAACCATTACAGACCCTTAGAGACCCTTTGAATGATTCAAAACCTTTTTATAAATGCCCAGAAGCCCTTAGTGCATGAATTTGCTTGTTTTAGGTTTTTTTTTAATTAAAAAAGAGAGCAGTAAACACTTGTTAAGCCTTTCCTGAGTCTATAAAAGGTTTAAATATTGATGTTGTAGAGGTAAATCCCCTCTGCAGACAGAGGCGATCCCTACTAGCCCAGATCGGGTCTAGCAACAATCGTGTCACGCTAAGTGCAAGTTCCTAATTCCAATAGACCAAATTGCGAAGAAGGCCTACCTTAAGTCCAACGCTGTTGCTTGTATAGAATATAGCGCTCCCGTTTCCTTTCTCCAGCAGATCACAATCCTCACGCTTGCCGTGATCGAACACCTGCACACCCAAGAAACACGACAAACATAAGTGTAAAACCCAATATATGCAATTATGTATCAGTCAGAGAAGACACAACTCATGATCATAATGAACAATACGAGTGGAACCATAACCAAAGTCGCTTATCATTAATCAATACAAAGGAAAATACAACCTGGCTCTGATGATGAATCTTCCTTCGGCGGGCCGAGAGCGGAATACGTCTCGGTAAAGCTTGTCAGGAATGGGGAAAAGCCTCTCTCTTCGATCGTCAATATCCTTGCTACTGATTTGGCTCTATGAGGACTATCAAGGCTCTTGAATCATTCTTTAGGCTATGAAGGCTCTTGGAGATTCAACCATTCAGCCCTTCAGCCATTCAGCCATTTAGCCATTCAGCCCTTCCGCCCCTTCATCAATGGAAGATGGCTATATTTATAGAGGAGAGGAGGAGGTTGCGATCCCTACAATAGTGGAAGGGAGCTCTTATCCCTTGGGAGGTTCCCCATAAGGTGGAAACAAGAGGCCAAAGGAGGAAGGCTGTGGTTATTCAATCAAAACCACTCCTCATGACTCATCCACGAAGTTGTTGTAATCGAAAATTCGCCTCTTTTTTTAAAAAAAATTCCATAAACAGATTGGCGCGAGTGCTTAAATGGAACAGAGCACCATGGGCTCAGTGTTAATTTTCCTCATTGGCACGAGGACATAACGGGCTACTAGTGCCAAGGAAAAAATAGGTGTTTTTAGGGGTCTGCTCAGGAAATGATCAACAGAAGGAATGTTGTCCTCATGGAAAGGGATGCAATGATGGTATTTTCAAGGCATGACACTGCTTATTCGTCACAGAAATGACCCCCCAATGGGCGAGATGGGGATTGTAGGGACAATGACAAATTACTGTGTAACAGATGCCCCCTAAAGCATGAGGCCCGAAAGAGAGAAAGAGGGGTGAAATGATTTACGAGAATGTGTCCAACTGAAAACACTGCCGTTGGAAAAACTGCGTAGAGAAGTACAACTGATATCTCAAATACATGATATATGTGGTATGGGTGCAACCATCCATAACAGAGTATACAATAATCAATATCCAAGGCATGGACGTAGCCATCCAGTAAGGATCGATAAATAGACTCAGGTATGGTCGCAGCCATCTAGTAAGGATCGATAAATAGACTCAGGTATGGTCACAGCCATCCAATCAATGAGTCATGTAACCAATCAGAATAATCCATAAAATCCGCAGCTTGGATTCCAATAGACAAAATCCAGGGTCTTGCACTCCATCTTGACCCAAACAGAGTACAAGTTCAAGCATGTGAATATGTGAGATGATGTCGAACATGCAAGAACATCGTCTAATTACCAACCAATGATGAAAGTTGTTAACAGACCCGAGAGGAACCACCAATAATGACAATGGCCCTCAAGGTACTATAGGTACAATCCATGGAGTGTGAATAGTGAGCTGGCGTCGAACACCTGTAGAATCACTCGATCGGAGGCCAATGATGAAAACCTCACGTCGAATGCGAAGAACTTGCCATTGAGGCATGCAGGCTCCAAGGTACCAGAAGGGAGTCTCTATATCAGCTTCCTGGATAATGAGATGAATTTGACAGGAAGTGACCTTGATCGAAGGTGGGCCATAGTTTTTCCCACATCATCGACGTGAGACAGAGGAACATAATGTTGTGAATCAGGATTAGATGAGAATCAGAGGAAGGTTGAAACTTGTAGAGGTCAAATTCTCTTGAACATATCGGCGACATGACAGTGGATTTGGCAGTATTTGACATCAAAATATCAGAGGTCATGATGATGAGGCAAAGAGCAGATGAGAGGTCAAAAGGGATTACCCAAACCCACAGAGGCAAGTGGAAAACGAGATGAGATGTCCCCAACCCGACACAAATGCATACAAGTGCTATGTTCAAGAGTGACATACTGCCGACACGACAATGATACTGGTTCCATTTCCCCCCACCATTTCTGGCGAGTACCTCTTTATTTTTACACAAGCTTGAATAGGATACCATATGCTTTTCATATAAGTTCGTCCTTTGGACGAATCCATCCTAGTACATTTAACGAGCCCTATGAAGGAGAAACTCGAATATCGTCATTACGACTGAATCCAATGTCATCAGGATTTAACGAGTCTCACAAAGGAAGAACTTGGCGTCTTTTCATGTTTAGAGAGTTTGAAAAGACAACGGAAAATTAAACTCCAACGGTCCCTTTTCGTAAGTAGTCCCTCAAATCCGAAAAGGTAGAAAACTATGTCTGAGAAAACCTCCTAGTCGCGATAGACTAGGGTATTCCTTTTTCGTAAATAATCTATCCCAGCTCGAAAAAGGGGTAAACGTATACTGGGTAGATGTCGTTTCACAGCCACTTAAATGAGATCAAAACGACAAGTGACTCGGCAATATTTTCATGTTTAGAGAGTTAGAAAAGAGCTGAAAGATGACTCCTCCAGGAGGAACGAGTGGTATAAAGGGTAGCAACTAGTTCCGGTAATGGTGGAACTCTTAGAACAAGTAAAGGTTAAGAGGCTGGCTAACAAGACCACTCATCACAGCGGTTCCTCAGGAACGGTTAAAACAACCAAGTGAAGGCATATGATCGGCCAAGCAGATAGTGACGATGGAATGAGAAAACCAAGGCTCATCTGGCAAAAACAGGCTGATAAAATGGCAATCACAAGAGGTAAAATGGGAAAGGTTTCATTTTTACACAAGCTTGAAATCAGAAAACTCTGCTTGAAGTTGGTTTCATTTTTACCCAAGCTTGAAACAAAGATGAACTATGCTTGAAACCAGTTTCATTTTTACACAAGCTTGAAACGGAAACAAACTATGCTTGAAAAAGTAAGCATGCCCCCCAGCATGGTGACTCAATTCGAGGTGCATGCCCCCCAAGCTTCACTCCATATGAAAGGCAGATGGAGTGAAGTTTCAATTTATAAGATCAAGAGAAAGACTCGACTGGGATTTTACGAGATCTTATCAAAGACTCAAATTGAACAGGAACGTGTTTCATTTTTTTAATGAGGTTGACACATTAAAAGAAATATCCTCGAATGACCTTGTTTCATTTTTTAAGGAGCTTGACGAAAGAAAACGAACTCTTCTCTGACCAGCTTGTTTCATTTTTTAAGGAGCTTGACACAAGAAAACGAACTGTGCTCCGACAAACCTTGTTTCATTTTTTAAGGAGCTTGACACAGGAAAAGAACCATGCTCCGACCACCTTGTTTCATTTTTTAAGGAGCTTGACACAAGACAAGGAACTCTGCTCCGACCACCTTGTTTCATTTTTTGAGGAGCTTGACACAAGACAAGGAACTCTACTCCGACCAACTTGTTTCATTTTTAAGGAGCTTGACACAAGAAAACAAACTCTACTCCAATAGACCTCATCATAATGAACAAGAAGTCAAAGCTTCCAAGAGTTCAACGTCTGATGGAAGGAAAACATCTTGGAAGTCAGGACCCAGTGCCCCCAGCACACTGTGCATGACGACATCATCAATGAGTACAGGCACGGGGTAGGTAGCCACATAGTTGACCTGCGGTGGGGCAGATACAACGGGTGGATAAAAACCAAGAAGGGATGATGGCGGTCCAGTTGCCACATTAGGACCAAAGAACGAAAGCTGATCAATGGTCATGATTCGTTCTTCATGTGGAAAACAGACCACACAAAAAAGGGAGGAGACAAGTGCTCCCATGGCATAGGTGTAATCGCGCCCCAAGAGCAGATTGAAATCCAAGGGACCTAGAACAACCATCATGTCCATATGGATGGTTTTACCTCCCAAAGTAATAGGTAACCTCAGAAGGATCCCTAACGATTGACTAGTTCTTCTATTAAACGCCAACAGATTTTGCGTAACAGGCACAAGTGGTGGTGAACCAAAACCTTACCAAGTAGTTGAGGATAGAATACTAACAGACACGCCTTCATCTATAATAGTGCTAGGTACGACCAAACCAAAGGCCTGTACCGTTATCTCAAAAGGCACATAAGACGGAAGGCGGTATCCGGAAAATCGATTCCAATCAAAGGAAGCGACTAAACTACTCGAAGGGGCTACCATAGAACCGAGATGGTCCTCCCCTGGTGTTACGGAAGAAGAAGGAGCATCTTCCATGACCTCCATCTCGAAGCTGGGAGAGGAATCCTCCAGGACCTCTATCACAGGAGGTGGAGGAACCGCTTCTTGAGGTGTAGGGACAGGAGAATCTTTCTCCACATCCAAGGAATCTAAGGAAATGAGAAGAACCTGAGGGGTGTGAGGTCCACTCTCCATGGAAAAGACCTGGTGCACCATAGACGGGGCTGGCTCAACTGATCCCACGACCAAAGGTTGGTCGGGAATGGATTCCTGAATTTGAATTTCTGAGGGAGCGGGATCGACCAAAGATGACTCTTGACCAATCGTAGGATCAGCTGGTGGAGGGCTCAAAGAAAGCTGTTTATAACCAGTCGGAAGGCACGGCATAGAAATAGCCGAGTTGTCCAAAACTCGTTTGGCTTCATCCATATACGGACAAAGGTGAATGGCATGATGCCTTTCACACAACTTACATGGATTGGTAATCTTACCCTGCTACTTAGGAGCCTTATCAACAACAGTTGAAGATGTGCCCCCAACCTGACTCCCGGAAGCCAAAGGCAACGACAGACAACTGTTGGACCATACTTCGAGCACCTTGGGAATGCCAGGGCAGTCTCGAAGAATATGGTCTCCCATGCACAAAATGCAAGGGAACTTGACTTTTCATGGAGGGTTGGAAGGTTTATCAAGAGGATATGTTTCAGAAGCAGTAGCTGCAGCTTTAGCCTCTCTCTTATCAGACTTCTTCTTCTTTGTCTTCTTCTTCTTCTTCTTAGCCACCTGGTTACTCGAATCCAGACTTTAACTAGGTGAAGTAGAAGAGGAGGACGCAGAAATAGGCGAAGAAGGGGAGAGGTCCACCTTGGAATCAACATGATGTTGTTCAGGTGGAGAAACTGATTGAACAGTAGCCAGGAAATTTGGGACCACAGAGGTTGAAAACAACCAAACAGGCAACCCAACAGTTAACCCAGGAAGGGACAACGTTGCCATGTAAGGAGCACCAACATTTCCAAAAGGAGGAAAAAGACTTGGATTCCCATCGGAGGGGATTCCTTGGTTGGTGTATTCCGGAAAAGTTGCCATCATAAATGATCTTCAGAACAACACCCTAAGGAAACTAACTTTAACCAAGAATATTTCGTGGGCAATTAATTTTAAAACACTAAAACAAAACTTTGTTGTTTCATATTTTAAGAGTTGAGAAACAAACGAAAGGTGACTCTATCACTTTCAGATTGGAAACAAGCGTGAAAGGACAAGTGCTTGATGATATTTTCAAATTTAATGAGTCAGAAAAGATCGAAATGACTACTCTGGTAATCTAGGCAAAGGGTGTACCAGATATCCGTGAACTGCAATATACACCTTGGTTTCAAAATGAAAGAGAAATCAACCAAGGACTTGACGTACGTGCAGGCAATCTCCCTGAATGTTGTGTCCGGTGTATCACGGGTAAAAGGCAGCAGACTCGACTTCCTACTGATAAAGGATAGCAACCTAGTGGGGTCTCCCTTTATATACACGACAGTATGGGGAGCACAAGTCCGTACTAGCGCTGTCTAACGCGAAGAGGCGAATGAAAGCTACTAGGTTTAACGATGCCGGAACACGTCACTAGCCTAGACCTCTAAGCCTAGACCTCTAAATATTTCATTAAGTTTCAATGCTTCCTTAGGTTAATTGAATAAATTTTATGGTTGATCTTCAATTATGTCTCAGTTTCAGGGCCCCACTGCATGTCATATGACAATCTCCTATATGCAGCTATATGAGAAAAGAAAATTTTTCAATTCGATGAATGCTATCCAGTTAAGGGAAGAGTTTCAAACAATGATGCAACAAACAACAATACTGAAAACGAAACTTTTTCCAAACTAGATGACTTTCACTATCCAAAAGTAACTCCAAACATTCAACGATGCGAATAATGCAATGTAATCTATGCAAAATCCGCTTTTTCGAAAACTATGCAATTGTAATCTATGCACAATTTCCTTTTTCTTTTCAAATGATAAGAGTGCACTCAATACATTTTTTGATGAAATGAGAATCTACTTAATGCACGCTTTTAATGAAAGAGAATGCACTCAATGCGATTTTTAGCTTTCAATCATTAAACAATGTGATCTAAGTTCAATGATAAATCTCAAAAATACTTTTCAATGCAATGTGATCTAATGCATTTTAACAAAAATAAAACTTTGAGAAGAAAAATAAATGAACGCAAATCTTCTTAATGGAGGATTGAGGCAAAAGGGATGCAAAAAAAACACTAAGAATGCAACCGTTGTTTCAAACAATTTGTAACGAAATTCCTCAAAAGGCGACAAGACATATGAGGTCTAACACAAAGAGGACTTCCAAAGAATGAGATCAAAACAAGGCATTCATTCCCTTTTACATCAAGCAATCATGGAGAGAAGACATTTCAAACAATGAGTAATGTAATCTATGCTCATACAGTGAAAAGACCGGAAGGGAAAGACACACTAGTGAAGGATTTAGGGAAAAAGTCTCAAATTTCACACACACTAAAATTGGCACGACTTTCTCACTGACAACTAGCACCAACTGGCGCGACTTGCTCACTGACAACTAGCGCCAATGGAAAATTGGCGGGGGTTGCTAACTAACAACAAGCACCAATGCCTAAAAATGAAAAAACAAAGAATTTCTCCCAACCAAGACCAGACTCACCACTTCAAGTAGAATCTAAAACAAACCCAGAAGCAAAGTACTGACCAAAAGAAACTTCCGAACAAGGGTAAACCCTAGCACCTACAGGAAATGGCGCGACTGTCTGGCTGTAATCCACACCAGATAGGGGATGGCGTGAGTGATGAACTGGCAACCTGTGCCCATTGGCGCGACTGTCAGGCTGGAAACCGCGCCAATCAAGCCAACCATGAAAAGATGAAAATTCGGAAAAGCAGAGGTCAGATCTGATCCTCTGGGGGATGAACAGGGGTTTTACACCAGAAAAAAGCGAACCAAAAGAGCTGATCAAGAAAGAAAAGTCAATAATCAACCGAAAAGACAAGATAAACTCCAAATCAACGATCCCCAGTGGAGTCGCCAATTTGTTGTAGAGGTAAATCCCCTCTGTGGACAGAGGCGATCCCTACTAGTCCAGATCAGGTCTAGCAACAATTGTGTCACGCTAAGGTGCAAGTTCCTAATTGCAATAGACCAAATTGCGAAGAAGGCCCACCTTAAGTGCAATGCTGTTGTTTGTAGAGAAGATAGTGCTCTCGTTTCCTTGCTCTAACAGATCACAATCCTCACGCTCGCCGCGATCGAACACCTGCACACACAAGAAACATGACAAACACAAGCGTAAAACCCAATATATGCAATTATGTATCAGTCAGAGAAGACACAACTCATGATCATAATGAACAATATGAATGGAACCATAACCAAAGTTGCTTATCATTAATCAATACAAAGGAAAATACAACCTGGCTCTGACGCTGAATCTTCCTTCGGTGGGTCGACAGCGGAATACGTCTCAGTAAAGCTCGCCGGGAATGGGGAAAAGCCTCTCTCTTTGATCGTCAATCTCCTTGCTACTGATTTGGCTCTATGATGAATATCAAGGCTCTTGCAGCATTCTTTAGGTTATGAAGGCTCTTGGAGATTCAACCATTCAGCCCTTCAGCCATTCAGCCATTTAGCCATTCAGCCCTTCCACCCCTTCATCAATGGAAGATGGTTATATTTATAGAGGAGAAGAGGAGGATGGGATCCCTACAATAGTGGAAGGGAGGTCTTATGCCTTGGGAGGTTCCCCATAAGGTGGAAACAAGAGGCCAAAGGAGGAAGGTCGTGGTTATTCAGTCGAAACCACTCCTCATGACTCATCCACGAAGTTGTTGTAATTTAAACTTAGCCTCTTTTTTTAAAAAACTTTCCATAAAAAGATTGGTGCGAGTGCTTAACTGGGACAGAGCACCAATTGGCACAGGCTCAGTGTTAATTTTCCTCATTGGCGCAAGGACATAACGGATTACTAGCGCCAAGGCAAAAACAGGTTTTTTTAGGGGTCTTCTCGGGAAATGATCAATAGAAGGAATGTTTTCCTCATGGAAAGGGATGAAATGATGGTATTTGCAAGGCATGAAACTGCTTATTCATCATATAAATGACCCTCCAATGGGTGAGATGGGGATTTTAGGGACGGTGACAAATTACTGTGTAACAATTGATTTTGGAGCAGAAATTGAAAGTTTAAACAAAAAGAAACCATAATTTTACCTATTTCTGTTGAAAAGAGACATCTGTAATATTGAAAAGACCTTCTGTAAATAGTATAATCTTATAGAAGTGTATAAAAACCTAAAAAACAGAGTTTTTAAGATCCAGAAGGCTAAATTGTTAAAAATAAAATCTAGTAATGGCTTCTAAAAGCACCATTGTCATCAATCCACTACAACCTCCTGTTGTAGATGTTGAACATACCCCTTTAGCTAATGTAGACTATAAAATCATTGATCTAGTAACTGAATTTAGTCTTCTTGAGCTCCACTGTTGGAGCCAAGAAAAATCTTTGGATCAGGTAGATGAAGTGCAAATTTGTGAGTCTAATTTGCCCAAATATGTAATTCCGCATACCCATCAGTGCCCTAAGGTCATTAAACTGTGTCAAGCTCACTATTCCCTAGATCAAAGAGAAATTGTTAATGCTGAGAAAGAAGTATGATTTACTATCACTGCTGAATCCATAAACCAAATGCTTCATTTAAAACCAAAGCCAAATGTTTTCCCTTTGTCTATAGAAGCTCTTACAAATTTTTATCTAGAGTTAGAATTTCCTAAAAGATTTAAGGTCTTTCAAACATTCATGCCCTCATATGTTGAAATCCCTAAGCTAAATCCTCCATATTCATCCTCCAAATTCCCAGAAGCATCAAGACATGTTTCTTCAATTTTGTCTTTTATCCTTGGTTACTTCACTAATGAACACACTGATGAATCTATACTTGGCTTTTTGTCCATCTTTGTGCCTGGTCAGCTCCCTGCAATCATTTATAACTTTGCTGAATATATAGCTGATAATATCCATGAATAGATTGTAAAATTTCCTACTGAATGTGTTTTCAGATATACCTCATTCCTATTCCATATGTTTCTCTACTTCCATTCAGATAAGTTTCCAATAAATCTTCAAAAGATGGATGTAGAAGGAAATCCACTCTCAGTTATTTTATGGACTTCCTTAATCAGAAAAGAGTCAACTGAGTTCACTTATGCATACTTCATAGACTGTTTCATTCACCCATTGGTAAATATTCTTATAAACAATGTGCAGCCTAGAATAAGTGATGAGATTAAGAAGGTTTTACAGCTATCAGAGCAGAGCAGAACATGTGACTTGTATCTTTACTGGTATGTGAAATTTTTATGTGGAACTATGATCCTTATGGAATAATCAGTAAGATGAGGGTGAAATGTAAATTAACCCCTTATATTCATGACAAGAAGCCTGAAATTGAAAAGTTTTCAAACCAAACTAAATGGTTGGAAAATACATTATTTGAATCTGTCAATTTGAGTGATACTAGTCACATTCTGCAAACATCAAATTAGGAGGACAAAACCATAAAGAGAAATAGATAAGAAGGCTCATATACAGCTGAAACAACAACATAAACTAGATTCAAGCTTAGATATAATAAGAAACCTAAGATCAATCCATCTGAAAAAGAGAAGGAAACAATTGAGGTTTTAGATGAAGAGAATCTATAAAAAGATATTGTGACTCACACAGTAATAGAAGATGAGCAGTAACCTACTACTTCCAACACAAAAATGATTTAGAAACAACAAAGTGTGGAAGTGTCTTCATCACAACAGGTAGAGGATAAAGATAGGGATATCAAAGAAAAGTATAAAGAAATCAAGGCCAAGAATGAAGAGATTAAAAATGAAATCTATTCACAATAGTTGAAGCAGACTCCAGGAAGTCAAAATAGGCTTCTTTCAACCTTTGATTATACAAATAAGAAATTTCTTATGTCAGTTCTTCAGCCTATAATGCCAACACCTAAAACAACAACATATTATAAGAAGGTTGACTTTGAGGTACTAGTCCAAGATATTCATCCCTTGGACTAGATTGAATTTCACAAGCAGAGCTTAGAAATGCTATATTCTACCATGACCACAAAGGCAATGAGGGTCCAAAAGCTTCAAAATTCTTTGACCAACATGAGAGATCAACTTAAGGTTGAAAAAGACTCTTCATATGCCAAATACACTAGAATAAAGTCTTTAGAAGAATTGGTGATTCAAGTAGGGTATGACCCTTCAAATGTGAAAGTTGCAGAGGAATTAATAAAGAAGAAGAATGTTGATATTGCAGCATTAAGAAAAAAACTAAAACTACCTCCTACAGAGCATCCACAGGCTAAGGAGATTGTGTAAGAAGAAAACCAAAAGGATGAGATGATGAGTCTCATATTACAAATGACAAAACAAATCAAGGAGATGGAAATTGAGATGGACAAGCTTGTCCAAGAAAAAGAAGCTGCAAAGAATCAAAATTCTCCTCCTACAATCATTCCCATGGTAACAAAAACGGTTCCTTCAACTCTAGCAGAAGAGTTAGCACCTAAGGTCCCATTGGGCACAACAATGCCAATCACTTCTTCCACTACTTCTGCCACTAAATCTTCCACTTCAGTAGTTCAACAATCATATGAGGCCAACAAACTTATTAAAGCCATGGAAGACATGTCAATACCTAATAATGAGATAAACAGATTGAAAGAAAAAATCAAGAACCTTGAAGATGCCAAGAAATTAGCACAGATAAATGCTAAAACAGAAGAACAAAAGGATAAAAGGTTAAATGAACAGTTAAAAAAGGTAGAAATAGAGTTAACCTTAAAAGAGCCCATGGCATACATAAAAAATCAACTATGGTCCAAAATCATTGAGTCAATCAATGATACTTCGTCATCTGTTCGACTGATTTATTAGCAGAAGGACTTGCTTAAGGCAACCAAGGAAGAAATATTAAATACCAAAGAAGAGCTAGGTGCCAAACCTGAAGAAGCCTTAGAAATAATCAAGTTTCTCAATACTAAAAACAAGAAAGAATTGGATGAGATAGGGATAATTGATAGGAATAAAACAATTATTGAAGTAAGAAAAGTACTTTCAAAGAAAAACTTAATGAAACAGTTGGAAGAGAAGTGTCAAAATATGGACATGGCCATCACTAGATTCATGGTCAAGTTTGACACTTTGAGGAAAAAAGGTTTTCCAAGTATTCTTGTTATCAATGATAAACTGATGAAGCAAGAAGATTACAATAAGAATATAAGAGATTTTTCCAAGGAACAAGTGAACAAGGTAGATTGGCAAGGAGTTCCAACAAGTAAAGTGTTACAGAAAAGCATTGAAAACTTGTTTTATTTACAACATGAGATAAAACACCTTTTTGTAATAAAACCAACATTTGTAAGGTACACTGAAGCAAATGAGAATTTCAGAAAACTTGCAAATATTAAGTTACCAGAAGAAGAGTTTTGGCAGAAGCTTACAGATTTTCTTTAAACGATAGTTTGCAGTGAAAGAGGATGAAAAAATAGAGTTGCTATTTTACACAGTAAAACCATATTTTTTAGCAGTAAAACAGTCAAAATCAAAGGTTAAATATTATCATTTAAAGAGTATCAGGTGAAAGATAAGGTTCAAAACTGATTGAAGATCAGATTTCTAGTGTTAAAGACAACTCAACTAGTTAGCTATTGCCTAAGTCCAACAGAAAGTTATTTTATTTAATAAATAGGACAGCTTGCAAGTTTGTTATGCAACTGTCACTATATTTTTGTAAAAGATATTTTATTTTCCATAGAAAATTCGTATGATTGTTCTAGGATATTTTGTAATATTTTTTGTATAAATACTTCATCATTTGAAGTAATGAGTGTGGATTAATTGCCGAATATTTCCATAGATGGAACATTATGAACCTAAAGGGTTTTTGTAATCAAGCTCAAGTCAAAAGGCTGGATTTCAAGGAATAAAGCATCATATTACTGGATTCATGTGTTGGGCCACTAAAGTGAAGTACTTTCTAATGTTATCTGTCTATTTTCTTATGTTTTACATCCATTCATAAATGTGTTCTAAATTTTAATGTGAAATCAGGAATTGTTATATCAAAATTTGTTAAAAGCACTCTGTTATTGACTGGTTTTCATTTTAACGTTTTCTGCTAATATCCAGACTAGGGAACCATTAATGGATCTCTAATTTTGATTGACCTCTCCCTTTTCACTCCTTATCCAGATCAAAGAATTATTAATTGCTATTTATCCTGATTAAATCCACTTCACCAATCAGCCTTTGAATATCTTTAGTGACTCTACTATATTTCCCTTTTAAAATTTGACTTTAAACCTTGATCTTGATCTTTCTGCTTGACACATTGAATCCATCTGCCCAATGGATTAAATATTCATAGCTATCCATATCATTAAGTGATTTTCCCACCAAACCAAATCGAAACACCAAAAACCAATTTTCCCTATATAACTAGCCTAAAATCAAACATAAAAACAAAGTTAAATATTATAAAGAGAGCCCTCTCTGAGCCTTAGGAAAGGCTAGACCCTAAATCTTAAAAGTAGGTTTATGATTACCTCTAATATTCTTTAAAATATAAATAAAAAATCTCACAAATTTGGGAATTATTAGAGTGATAACAGGTAGAAGAGAAACCATCTCTCTTACCAGCAGTTGGAGACACCATTGTCCTAGTTGAAGGAACTCTTGTGTCTTGTCAAGAGGTTCCCACACATTAGTTGATCCAAGGTATGCATACACATTCATCAAATATTGTTTCAGTAGATCTTATTGAAATTTATGGGGACATGCCATCAGGGCCAATGCATTACCAAGAGTTATATCAAAATGTTGCTTTGAAGAAGCAAACTATCACACTATAGAGGACCCTTGATCTAATCAACGAGGAGATGAAAATATATCCTAGTTTGTCCTGGATGGACTACATTCAACCTTTTGAGTTGAAGTGTGGAGTTTTAGATGAAGGGATGAGCATGATCCTATGTACAATGGTTGGTATTGTGCCTTGCTTTGAGACAACATATGTATTACCTTGCAGATCTACAACACTGTCACTTAGTAACAATGATAATGAAGGAGCCCCATTATTCTTGGAGCATTCTGAAGGTAGCTTCACTCATGAAGCAATAGGGGTTAAAATGATGAATGGTAGACATCTTGAGATGAGAAATTTTTTCTCTTTTCTTGATGACACTTTCTCAATGAGCATCTCAAAACTCAAAGAGTGTAGCAGATCCAGAACCTTATTGGTTTTGGAGGGCCATTGATGAGGATATAATCTCATGGAGATGTTAGGTCCCTGTAATTTTTCAGATTGGAAAGACCAAATTGAACAAGGGTAAAATAAAACGAATCTTTGGAGCCCTAGGACCTAGCCTTCCTGGACTTAGAGAGGGCTCTCTCTATATTTGTGTAAAAGATGTAAACTTAATTGATTTTAGGGTTTGATTTTACTCTAGTTATAATTATTAGGGTTTGTTTGTTTATTTTGATTGGTTAGGTATGTTGTCAAGAAGAACATATAAGGTAAGATAAAGAAAATCCATTGGGATATGGGGTCTGAAAAAGGTCTTAAAACATGCAACAATAGGTCAAGGGTGTTTAATAGGGCAAGTTAACAAAGCCAAATGGATCCCTTAGCTAAAATGAGTATCCGATGACAGTAAGTTATGAATTAAGAAAAACTAAAGGGCAATCAAGAATCCTTTAACTATACTTCAAACAAAGAAAGCTTTCAAGACTATAGTTTAGTAAGACTGAAGAGCAATTAAGAATTCTTCAGCTAGACTTCAATAGGCAGACCTAAAAACAACATTCAAGTAACCATAGAGAGAATTTAAGAATTCTATAAGTATTACTTTCAGAAAAAGAGAGCATTTAAGATATCAATTCCGTGAAATTAAAGAGCATTCAAGATTTCTTTAATTAAACCTAGTAGAAGAAAACATTTAAATGACAAGAATCAGACAAACTTAAGGTGCCATCAACAACAAATCTTAAGCTAAGCTTTCTGTTCTGCCATAAGAGAAATTAATGAAAAATATGAGAAACATAAGGAGACAAGTGTAAGACAAGAAAAACATCACCATTTACAAATTTCATGTATCCAGTAAATGTGCTTGGTCCATTGATACTCAGTCCAAAGGCATGTTACAAAGCTCCAAAGCCAAACTTCCTTCCAACTCCAACTCTATGAGATATCTAGCTCAACAAACTACTAACAACCAAAAAAAATAATGAGGCCTCTATGCAGTGTTTAACTTGCAAAGGAGGACCAAAACCCTAGCTAGGTCTCCGAAATATCATTAATTACATCATAAATGCCATTTTTGTCCAAAGAGACCATGCAAGGCCCAAGGCACAAAATATCCTAACCCAATAAATGAAAAATAAATTATAACATAAATTTTGAGCTAACTCTGGAGATATTTGCTTCAAAAACCCTCAAAATATATTTTTCATTAACTCCAAGTGTCTTTTGTTGACTTTCTGGCAAGGGCACAACGCCAAACAAGAAAAATAGGTCTTTTTGCAGTTGAGTTTTGGAGGCCTTCCTGGTGTCCAAATGAGCTCCATGATAGCTCATTGGAAATCCTGTACTGTATAATTTCCCAATATACCATTAGTTTTCAATTTGGTGCCCATTTTACTGCTAAAAAACGAAATCTCCCAAGACTGCTCAGGGCGCAGCGCCAGCTCTGAAAATAGGCCAGAAAGTTGATTTTTGCATGCTTTTGACACTTTTCGAGTATTAATTCTGCTCCAAATGAGCTGAAATTTTGTGAGGGTGATGTCCTTGGCCCAAGGAATCTGAAAATGTGAAGTTTTACTCCAATGGATTCCCCAAAAAAGAGCGCAGCACCAGTGGCGCTACGCGTTTGGCCTTTCAAAACAGTCAAAAACCCAAAAAACTCAAAAACTTTCCAAAACTTGAATTTATCTTGCTAATCATGTCTGGGATGCCTGTAGGGATGAATTAGCAAGAATTTAAAGTTTTTCTTTGTGCTTAGTCTCCTTTAGTTATTGAATCTTTGCAAGGGCTCTTTTGAGCTTGGCCCTTGAAATCTTATTTCTTAAGGCATAATGCCTTGCCATCTTCTTTTGGAGGTCAAGGCCTCTCTTGGTCTTCTCCAACTGACCCTCTAAGTATAAATTTGCTCTCTCTAGGCAAGGTTCCCAATCATATTATATTTCCATGGCAAGAAGCTCAATTGGAGTGAGTTGCTCTGCCAAGGCTGTCTCTTGCTCCTTCTCCTTGGCTAAAGCTTTCTTCAAGCCAATTGTCCTTGGCCTCCTCCTAGGAAGCTGTTATTCCTCTTCCTCCATGTCATAGTAAGTGCCCAAGACTTCATATAGATTTTCCTTTGCCTTTGCAGCCTCTTTCTGAGCTCAGATAGCTCTGATGTCATAGACAGCCTTCAGTGCCTCTAGCTTCTTGTTTTCAACCTCAAAATAGTGGATTAAATTCTTAGCCCTACCTAGATTTGTTTGTAGGTCCTTGATCTGAGAATATTTGCTTTTAAGAAGCATGTTAGTAATCCTTTGCTCGTTTTCATCATCACTGTCAACGTGAAAGAGTTGAAACTCTTGTTCAGTCTCATGTTTGTCTTCTTCTTCTTCATCAATGACCTTTTCCTTACCTTTATCAAGCTACTTGGTTGATGTAGAAGGCATGGCCCCTTGCCTTTTAAGGGCAGAAAACACATGCCTATTTCCCCTTTGGTGTGTTAAAGGAAAAGGTTCAATTTTCACCATCTCTGTGCCACTTGTTTCACTGCCATCATTGCTGCCATCATCACTGTCATCATCATTGGTACTGACAGATTCCTTTCACAGTCAAGGAATTGTTTTCTTAAGGTACAACAGGTACCATCACTGATTTCATGGCTCTTTGACCCACTATCATCATCCTCACTGATTTCTACTTCATTGCCATTATCCTCACTGATATGTGCCTCGCTACCCTCATTTCTCTTTTCCTCACTGCTCTCTGCCTCATTTCCACTTGCCTCATTACCTTCTTCTTCATCACTCTTTTCTGCCTCATTGCCTTCTTCATTGTTTGATGCAATGGTACCATGAGATGAGGGTGAGGGAATGTGAGAAGGTGATGAAGGAGGATTATCCTGAGGTGAAGGAATGTGAGTAGATGGTGATGGATGTGTAGTGGGGCGTGATGGTGAAGGAGGAATAGGAGGATGAGAAGATGAATGGACATCTTGCTGCTGTTGACCTTGTGGATTGGTGAAAACCTCATTGGAAATAAAGGTCTCCCATGGAATACCTTTATGCTGCAATTGATGCATAAAAACTATTTTGATAAGAGAGTGGTGAAATAGGCTTTGCATCTGCTGAGGATAGTCTCTCTTTTGTACAATATAGGAAATTTTTTCAATGCTTCTGTAGAGGTAATAGGGTAGGTGCCACATCCTCACACTAGTAAAGTGCATTATGAGTTTGATGTGATAGGAGTAAATGCGAGAGAATCTTCCTTCACATGTAAAATACTTCATAATGATTCTCATCATAGGTGCATATCTGTCAAGCAAATGTGAGAAAGGAAAGATGGATTTATTGTCATCTTTGTATCTAGGCTTTAGGTAGGGTTCAAAGTAGCTCATGTCTAGGTTGGCTTGCTTGAACCATTTCTCACCCACACTTGGTATGCCTGTGGCATCTTCAATAGCATCTAAAGACAGCTCAAAGGTTACCCCTGTAAGGTTAACTTGTTTTTCATGCAATTTCATGATAAATAGGTTGGCCATCTAAGGGTGGTTTTGCACCTGTTGTACCTTCTCACAAAAATCAAAGCATCCTACATGCTTGAAACATTGAACAATAAGGGGAGATGTCATTAGCTCCCTTGTGTTAGGGGGTTCAAACCTATTTATCTTTCCACCTTTTTTCTCATGCCTCCTTGGCATTTGAGCTTCTCCTCCACTACAACTGTCTTCTGGCATTGTAGATTCTTCCTTTGAAAAACCATAGGACTGCATATGGAATTGAGATGAAGGGATGGTGGAATGGCAACCTTTACAAGTGAACGAGATGAATGAGTGAGGATGTAGGTATATGAGAGAGAGGGGTAAGCTAAAAACTCAATGACAACCCTCTGTTGACATGTTTATACTCTGTTTTTCCAACCTTGGAGTGTAAATGGAAATGTAATGAGAAGATGTTGATGAAATGACAGTTTAGGCTAATGAGGGAATGAGTAAGTGAGGGTATAGGTACATTAGGCTGAGTGAGAGGCTAAAACACTTAATTATAACCCCCAGCTGTGCAATCACTCTTTTTTTTGACTGATACTCTTCATATGCAGATGGAAAGAGGTTTAAATAGTGACTTCAAGCATGATTTTTAGGGTTTGATTTCATTCATTTAGAAAACACCAAATAGCTTAAAAATGTGGTTAGGTGATGGTACTTACCCTCAAAAATGCTTGAAAGACCCTTGGCAGAGATTTGGAGGTGTTTTGACTTGATTGGATGGTCAAAATTCTTAGAAGGCCCTCTTGGCCAAGAGCACAACGCCTAATCCAAGGGCACAACGCTCAATCCCAAGCGCGCATCACTTAGACCCAGGTTCGCAGCGCTCAAACCTTTCTTCACTGGGCATGTCAGGTAAGGGTGCAACGCCTTCCCCAGCGCATAGTGCTCGGTCCCAGGCACACAACGCATGTGTATTTTGTATGGGGAGAATTTTTCAAATGCGCAACGCTGCTTTCTAGGGGCGCAACGCCGGTCTAATTTTCCCAATTTCACTTGAAAAACTCACAAATTTCCCTCTCCTAAATGCTCTTGCTCCTTTGAAATGAAACAATGAATCCTTTGAAGTGTAGAATGGGATTTTATAGAATTATGAATTTTAATTAAATCTTTGAAACCCATTTCCTAATGTTCACAAGTCCTTTTTCCCTTTTCACTGATATCCATTTATAATTTTGCCTGTAGGTTACTGAAACCACTGAATTAGATCTTCTTTTGGTCTTTGGGAATTGACATGTCTATTTTGATAATTTTGTGATGATTATACATACCAATAGCTTCAAAATACTTTGTGGTTTCCATCATGTAGTTCAAAACAACTTTTCACCTTTTTTAATTACTTCTTGTTTGTAGGTGTCTGAAATGATGATTTTTACCTTTCTTTTAATCCTTAAGGCATGGAAATCTTATAAAACAATTTTGGGATGATTTCACATAGCAACACCTTCAAAACCCTATTTTTACATCACCATGGGGTTTAGACCATGTTCTTACCTTCTTTGACACTTCTGATTGCAGGTGACCGAAAACACTGCCTTGGCTTTCTCTTACTCCTTGAAACATGATAATTTCACTTTTTACAACCTTAGGATGATTACACAACAACTGTATCTCCAAAAAATTCTTTTGTTCCTACCTTGGAGCTCAAATCATATTTTGTTTGGCAGGTGATTGAAAACCTTGAATTTACCTTTTTTTACTGATATTCTCTACACCTTTGCTCTTTCGAGGCATGACACATTCACCTTGGAAAATTTTGGGATGATTGCACATAATAGGAACTTCACAATCCTTCCTTTGCTATCATCATGAGGTTCAACATCATCATTTCACCTTCTCTAGTCACTTTTCCAAAACCATAGGCATCTGGAGTGCTTTAAGACAATCATCAATGTTGTCTTCTAATTTCTCTATAGCTATTTCAAGTTCATTCATTTCTGTCCAGTTCACCTCACCTTTTTCCCTATTTCATCAATATTTTTGACAGGATTTCTTCATGTTTGGTTTGGTATGCTTCCTCCATGGTCATTTCTGCATTTGATCACTGCTTGGCACACTTCTAGACCATCAAGCTCATAAACCCCAATTCTCTACAAGAAGAACTGTTTCTTGTCTTCCTTGTTGCAAGATGTCTTCATTCAGGAGCAGATCTCCTACCTCACCAACTTTCTGCTGATGTAAACTTCAAAAATCCTATAGAAGTGTCAAAGTTTACATTTACCTCTTGTAGACCTTGAATTTGATAAGGTAGTCTTCTTTGGAAACTTTTAGATATTTTCTTGAATAACCATGTCTCAACATTCCAATACCTCTGAATCAGATTCTAACCAAGAAAAACAATGTCTGAAACAACAATGATGACATTGGAACATATTAAACCCTAATTGACCTAGTGGGGGGGTTCTTAGACCATGACGTTGACTGAAAATTGGCTTGGGGGCTTTAAGTGAAAAACAGAGTATTTTTCAAAGTGTTGTATTGAAGATCCAAAATCTAATGTACTTGATTTATCTAAAGAGCCTACAAAGATAGTTTTGAGACCATCAATGCTTGATGAACCCGGTAATCATGGGAATGAGCAGGCTTATAGGAAACCCTATAAGGAAAGTGAAGTTATGGACAAGGGGGGAAAATAGGCCAATGAAGTTATAGGCAGGGAAGGAGATTGAAAATGATATAAGCTTAGGAAGAGTTGTAGGAGTGACAGGGTGACCATGGAATGACAAGCTGATGAAATAGTGAAATTTTTTCCATAAGGATAATGATGGAAGTGAGATTTCTAAAACTAAAAATATTAAAGGAATGTTGTTTTCGGAAACCTAGAACCAATCTTTAGTCATCTACAGATAATGAAAAATACTGATGACTAACAGGAGAGATCTCATTGGAGGTGCACTTCAACATATCATGGAGTGAAAGGTTCTTCAACAGTTTGAGGAGGTTGGTGTCCTACAATGGGAGGATACCAAGTATTTGAAAAATGAGATCCATCATCCACATTGGGATGAAAGGTTGATAGTATGGAGCAATTAGTGGCCAAACCACTTGCAGATCTATGATACAGGGCAACAAGAAGTATGGCTATGCTGGTTTCTCTTGGGTGAGTATGGCTACCACTTAAGGACTCATTTTTTTCTGATTCATGCCTTATACATTACTGGAAGAATGCATAAGAAAAAGGCATGGTTACTTTGGTTGTTGATGAGAGAGTTTGGACATCTCATGATATATCTTATGTCCATGTATTTACTCTTGTTTGGGATATGTGTCATGTCTTTACATATATTTATTTTTGGGATGAATCACATGTTCATGTATGTACTTGGGGTTGGGAGAAAGTATAACTCTCACATGAAGTGGCATAAAGGAGCTTGTTTGTATTATGTTGATGAGACATCTCACTTGTCCATTACTATATTGTTGCTCCATGACTTGCACCATGATAATGCAAGGAGGCAGCAAGAATCCTTGTTGTTATGGTTACTATTGGGAGAGTATGGGTTGAATTCTTCCCATACATTACATGAAATTGTTGGAGGATGGAAATAGGAGGCCTTATAGTGTTGGCTTCTATTGGGGGATTATGGTCATTGTACATAGTATAATGATGATGTGATGGGGCATCAAGGTGCTTTGTTAAGGTGGCTTCTCTTGAGAGAATATGGCCACTACATTTGGTACAATGATGATGTGTTATGTCATCAAGAGGCATTGTTGCGGTGGCTTCTATTGAGAGAGTATGGCTCTCATATTCTCATTGCTG
This sequence comes from Pinus albicaulis, assembly GCA_034641835.2. Classification (NCBI taxonomy): domain Eukaryota; kingdom Viridiplantae; phylum Streptophyta; class Pinopsida; order Pinales; family Pinaceae; genus Pinus; species Pinus albicaulis. The sequence continues at coordinate 689,926,067 of CM076575.1, forward strand.
ATTTGGCATGGAAACAAGAAGCATTGTTGTGGTGGCTTCTTTTGAAAGAGTATGGCTCTGTTAATTATTTTCATGATGATCTAGCATGGCAGCAGGAGGCTTTGCTGCATTGGTTGTTATTGGGAGAATATGGTTTGACATTTTTCATGTTCATCCATATGTCTCTACTTCTTGTTTTTCACTATGTTGGTGTGATGCTTGATTCCTACATGGCCAACAGGGCTAATGATGTGAGCATTAATAGATGTAGTCTACTCTATGTATCATGGGTTGGAGACATAGTTCATGAGTTGGGACTTTCTACTTTGGGAATGATCCACTTTATCTTATGTATCTCATGTATAGAGGAGAACTTTGGTCATCATATGGTTGCCACTTGGAGATTCATTGATGAGGATGGGTATCTAAATTTTCAGTTGGAAGCCATTCTAGACATTCTAGAGAGGTAGCTTTGGAGTTGGACATGCATGACACATTGTGACAGATGGGAAGACCTTCCACATGAGGATGCCATTTGGAGGGAGGATGTTTGTTGTAGCATCCACTTTTGCAGTTGCTTGAGGACAAGCAACATTTTGCCGGGGAGGATTGTAATATTCCGAAATTTTCACTTGATATTTGGAATATTATAGTTCTTAATTTTCTTAATGAATTAAGTAAATAAAAGGGTGGAGGGACCCATAGTCATAAAGATGAATAAATATCCACTTTTTATGTGTGAATGTTGATTAATTAAGCCTATATCTACATAAAGGAGGTAGTGGAGCAACTACTAATGTGAATGAATTGGAGATCATGTACTCTCACTAATGATATAGATCATGGAGGTTGATATAGTCAACTAAAATCTTGGAAGGGATCAAACATAAGATCATGGAGCATTCATGATGAGATGATGGAGGAAGTTGTGCAATTAATGCACACATGATGGAGAGGGTGTACATTGCACCTATACATGTTGGATGACTTGGATAGATAGTGCAACAAACATGGAGGATCTTGTCCACATGCACAACGTTGTTTAGATGAGGGCCAAGGTATGGGAAGGCTCGTAAACTATATAAGGGAGATGAAGACAATAATGAAGGGAGGCTATTAATTACTGATTTTGAGGTCTGTTTAGATCTAGAATTGTCATGTGACATTCCATTTCTTTCTTGGGCTGTTTAGCAAAGATTGCAAGTGTTGTTTAGCACAGGGTGTTCCTGGTTGGGAATCCCTCCTCTTTCATTGAGTGATATCTTGGAAGAGGTTTGTACTTCATTCTACATTAGGCATTAGTGCCACTTATCATTTCCATCATCTACAGAACATCCATATCCAGAAATTCCACAATTTCTGAAGATCAGTTGGAAGGTGGAGGTTGTCTTCAGTATTTCAGCTGGAGAACCGGTGAAGGTTTATTCCTATCACCTTGGGCTTGAAGATAAACATTCCCAGAGTTTCATTTCAGATCTGGCATCAGGACAAAATTTATTGACCTCCTAGCAATAGTGATTATGTCCAGAATTATGCTCTCCATTATTGCAGATCCAAAGGAAGAAGGAAGTTGCTAGCATTTCAGCTAGTAATCCTATGAGGGATTATCCCCTCACATTTCCATCAGTATTTCCATAAACCTGGAGTCTATTGCAGCATATTTCAGTAGGCATAAAGCCTCTCTTTCTTTTACAGTGTAGTTTTTATGAGCAATTGTGTATCAGCAGCTGTAATCATCATTGGAGGATTGAGAAGCTAGATCTAGAGCTTCTAGCTTGTAGATCTGAAGGAGGGATCAACCCTTCAAGATAAGATATGATATTGTGACATATTTCAGCCATATATTTGTCATATCTAGCTTCAGATATGTAATCCTAGCAGATAAAGGATCAAACCCTAGGAGGGTGATTTTCCAAAGTTGTAGATCTGGAAAATCCTTTCTGGGTTATCTTGGGTTCCCATCACATTGGCCAAATCTTGAATCTTGGCATCATTAGAGCTCTTGAGCTCCCTAGATCTGCATTTAATTTTTCCGTATTTCATTCATATCAGTATCAGAAGGGACAAAACAATATTTCTTATTGTAACCTCACCAGTTATGCAGTGCTAATTGTAGCATGTTTGCAGGGTGATTCTAGACATTCTCTTGGGCTAGATCTACTCATTTTCTATACACTTTGTAACTAATTCATATCCATATAATAAAATGGCTCAACTTATCTGTAAATTCTGATGTTGTCTTGAGATTTATTGTTTACTAAGTTGCAGTTCTTATATTATGTTTAAGTATTACTGCATTCTCCCCTTTGGGATATTACAGTAAAGTAGACACACTAATGATTGGTATTGAAATCATATTAGAAAATTTATTAAAAATACCTTTCTTGTACCTTATAACCAAGTGAAACTGTTGAATAAATCCCATCCACTAAAATGTCTTGATTGCTGCAATTTTGTTTGTGACTGCAAGTACTGTAATGGTTGGCGATCAGTGTTAGTGTCAGTCCTTGCAGCCTTCCTCCAATTATCAAACTTGCTCTTACAAAGTGATTTTAAGGTGTCAAGGTCAAATTTTGTCATTTCAGTGAGTCTTCAAGTAAAATTTGGTCACTAGGTATTAGGTCTAGGGTTTGTTTTCACTTTCAGTTGTCCAAATGTCGGTCCATGTCACCATTCATACTGAGTGTACCATCACTGTGAGGGTTTTCATCATCATGTCAAGTTCCAATGGGTCATTTTACACCTTGTTCATGCTTCTCCTCACGCAGTGCCCCAGGCAAGGTCTACTTTCCCAGGGTTTCTTGGAGGTACTTTCTCGATGGTCAAATCATTGAAATCATCAGTAAAACTTGTATCCTAATGTTATTATACCTTCCTCTATCCTTAATGTACCTTATTAAACACTTCCCATCACTGATATCCCCCAAATTCCTCATTTTCGCACAAACCCTAGTTTCTTGCTACAACTTGACAATTTTCTAGGCTAGGCCTGTGTTTTGCCCTTTTGGAACCCTTCCCCCTCACTCAATCTCTGAAATTAAACTTTCCCCTACTTCCTAGAATCCCTCCCTACTTCCCAAAATTTTCTCAATAATTTATAAACCCCTTATCCCCTTCATTTCGCTTCATTTTGACAAATCCCTTGTTCCACACATCGGGATAGGTTTTACTTCTATGATTTTTTTGAGCCATAAAAGATGAATTTGGGAAAATTGAGAGAGGTTTTTGTCCAAAGTAGGCCAAGGAAGAAAAACCTCATTCAAGTTTTACACAGGTGTCATGGTTTTAGAGAAATGTCAAAAATACAGTTTCCTCAGGAGAATTGATGCACCTCTGAAGTGACTTTGGGAAAATCAAGATTTCTCCTAGCTTGTTTGGCTAAATTACTTTCTTGATGAGTCAAATGATAACTAGAAACAAATATATTTCCAATGAGCTATCATGAGCTCAATTTGGAGTTGCGGAAGACCTTCAAAAGTTGATTGCAACAACACTTTGCCTTGAGGCAGCCTCATTTTGCACATTTTGACCAGTCTTGGGAGATTTGATTTTTGACAGGGCCAATGAACTCCAAATTGAAAAATTATAGTTGGGTTGGAAATTAGACTCAATAATATTTCCAACGAGATATCCTGTGCCCAATTTTGATACCAGGAAGGTCTCCAAAACTCTCCTGCAAAAAGGCGTGACGCATTGAGATGGCGCGGCGCATTGGGTAGCCCTCTGCAGTGTAAAAAATGAACTGGCGCGACGCATTGAGATGGCATGGCACATTGAGCTAAAAAGCCTGATATCCATTCAAATATTCCACCAAAGCTCTCAAATTTCTAAATTCTTCATTTCCCAAGTAAGTTAACATCCCTCCATGACCAATGAATGAATTTCTCTTGGTGCTTATGGTGATTTAATGAGAAAAAGTCAAAACCCTACCTCTTTACATTTCTTGCCAAAAGAAATTGCATAGGGTTTATGAGTTTTATTTATTACTACCAATTCCACTCCTAGATATCTCTCACTCCCTCACTCATTTATTCCTTCATTTTTCCCTTTCATTACATTTCGTCCACTCATTCCTTAATTCCCATATCCCTAATCAACTAACCCTAAATCCCTAATCCCACTATCCCAAACCCTAGTCAAATATCCCCAAAACACTAATCGCCATCCCAAAACCTAGATGTCATCCCCTAAACCCTTTCATTCCATAAAATCCTACAGCTAGCATCAAAACCTCTCCTCATTAGTCCCACTCATCCATGGCGCTCCAAAACATGAAAGCAAAATGGCAGGCTACCTAAAGAAGCCAAACCGAGATGGAATCCATTGAGCAAGAGATTGAGGATAATCATGAAAATTGGCTTGAAAGGGTCAATATTCATTTGGAGAAGTTGTTGGAGAAGGAAAATAACATGTTGAGGCACGTGGAAAATCATTATTGGGCAAGAAATCATGTTTGCAAGGCACGAATCAAGATCCTAAAGGCTAAGTTGAAGAGGGCATTAAAGTGTCGGAAAAGGCAAGATAGACTTCAAATTTTGGCTGAAGATTCCTTGGCCCAGCATAGTGCATGATGGAGGACACTCAGCCCAAATTTCAAGAAATTTGGGACACTTTTTGTCAATTTTTCTTTTTTTGGCCTTAACACAGATTTTCCTACCCGACACATAGCGCCACTTGGCGCGCGCTTATAATTGGCAGCTCCTCTTGAAGAAAAATTTGTATTTCTAGATTTTTCATCAAAATTTGTGCATGCCTACCCATTACCTAAATATTTTGACAGGTTTTGGATTTCCTGAAGGGTCAAAAACACTCTAAAAATGACCTTTCTGCCCTCTTTTGGACACACAGGAAGAAGTGTTGGGAAAACTCATTTTTGGAGGGGCAAATGGAAACCAAATTCAGAAATTCCACTTGGGTTGGAAAGTAGACAGGAAGAGATATCCAATGAGCTATCCTGTACTTAACTTGGACTCCAGGAAGGCCCTCAAAATCAGCTCCAAAGTGGCGCAATGCATAGAGATTTCAGGCGCAGCGCATTGGGAATTTTGGCCTAGTTTTCACTCAGTAACTCAATTTTTCGCCTAGTTTTGGCCAGTTTGACTTTTTTATCTTCAAATGTACAACTCTTGATGTAACTTGATGTAATTTCATGGTTTTGATGTAATTTTTACTAATTTTCACTCAAGTAAGTAGATTCATTCACCAAAAAGTGAATTGTAAATGAATGAATAAGTTTCCTATCTTATAGAGGCAAGCTGTTCCACTGCCTATTTTCCAGTTCTTAGTTTATATCTTGTTGAAACAACTCCTAAACTAGTGAGCTCAACCCATAGAGGCATGGGGATGAGTTATTCTTTTCTATATCTTTTATTTTCTCAGTCATTTTCAGTGTTGGACACTTGGGATTGCTTTGAGCTTCATTGTACATTTCATCTCTGCATTTTGGCAAAGGAATAGACTGGGATTTGCAGCACTCTTTGGGATCCATGTGGCTCTATGTTTTGATGATGTGTTTCTCTCTGTGATTTGTAATTTTACTGATGTTTCATGTGTATCATTTCCCTTCTCCTTTCTTCTTAAGTTAAACAAACAAGTATTAAAGGTGGAATTCATTAGATTTGCAGTGCTCTGCCTTGAAGTTTTGTTTATTTTTCATGTTTTCAACTGTCTGAAGAGGATTATTGAAAGCATATTTCCCTATTCAACTCCTCACTGGTCTGATCTATCCATTTCATTCGAAGTCAAAGCATCAAAACAATTTCCTTCCTTGCCCCTTTCAGCTCTCTGCAAAACTGATCGTTTCCCGGACCCAAAATCTACCTTTCCCTTTGATTTCAACAAAAACCCCCAAAATCAAATCAAAATCTTATACATATATACCTAGCCTAAAATCAGCCTTTATTCAAGTCATCTCAAGCCTCACTGATCATATTTTGTTGAGATTGACCAGGAGAGAGCCCTCTTCCGATCTGGTAGGGATATCTACCAGATTAAGCGTGGTTTGATGTTGCCCTAGACTCTGCCTTTCTCAGCCTGAGGTAGATTTAGGCCATAACATAGTGGTGACCATACTGGGGAAGAAAATTTTGTTGTTTTCTTTATAAACTATAGACGGAGCATGAAGTTAGCCAGGTAGCCTTCGAAACACTCTTGCTTTGCATTAGCGAAAGTAGATGAATGTTGCTTCAGTCAATCTCCGGTCTAGTTTATGAACTGAACATCTGGTTTCCTTAGTAAGATATAATCAATTTCAGATCTGATTGTTGATGGTGGACAATGATCAGAAACTACAAGGCTGAAATCATTCACCTGGTGACTCTAAATTAGTTTCGAGATCAGATCCAAGGACTCCACTGGAGGATGAACCTGATCAGTAGAGACATGAAAGGACAACATGGAAAGATCAGGTATTCAAGTTGGAATTTCATCCAAGACATTTTGTTCTTTGTCATAAATTATTTCTTCTCTTTTCTTAATAATATCAAGAAGGCTTTGCAACGTATATTTTATTTGAGAAAATATCCTCAGCCTGCATTTGATTCCTTCCCTTTGAATATTGTAAATACCAAAGATTTGCATGCTTTTGAGCTTGATCAAGACCTTTCTTCCAAATCTTGTGATGACCATCTTCAAAATGATGAAACTCAAGAGACCAAGACTGATTCTGCAGCATTTGTACATACCCCTATACCTTGTAAAATTCCAGATTGATACAAGCCTATGATTTTACCTCCTATACTCCATGCTTTCCCTGCAAATTATTATCTTTACTTGCCGAGGTTTGATGGCGAATGTGACAATATCACTGTTGAGAGACATGTTCTAAATTTTGAGTCTTTTCTTGACCTTTTTGAAGTTGATGAAGAGGATGTAAGTATTAGGATTTTTTCTCTTTCTTTGCAAAGAAAAGTTAAGAGTTGGTTCAAAGCCCTGCCTGATGCGAGCATCTCAGATTTCCAGCGGTTCATCAAAGTTTTCCTCGACAGGTGGGTGATCAGACAGAACCCTTTCTTGATTATAGAAGAGTATAACTAGCTTAAAAGACTGCCAGGGGAGACAGTACAACATTTTTCTGCCAAATTTAACCAATTTTATTATTCGATGCCAGTTAATATAAGGCCTCCTCCTGGATCTGCTCTCTTGCACTACCCGGGTGCCTTTGATCCAGAAATGGAGTTTCAGCTGAGAGAAAGGAATCTTGCAACACTTAAAGAGATGCAGAACAGTGTAGTAGATGTAGAGGCTCATTTTCTGATCCGAAGGGCAAAGTTGAAGGAAGAAGAGATGAAAAGCATAGATCCAGAGAAATCGACATCTCTAGAGGTAAAGCTTGACATGTTGGTAAGTGCAGTAGAAGAGATGATGCAAAAGATCACCACAAGGAATGAGTATAATGTTCAAGCCCATGGCTCGCTAATTGAAGAAGAACAAGTTGCTGATCCAAAACATTTTTTTTCTTATCCCAGTTGTCATAGATCTGATAATGATTGTTTTTTAGATTATCTTGGAGAAGAGAGATATGTTGATATGACATGTATGCTTGATGATGTGTTTTATACTGATGATTTGCCTCAGTTTGATTAGTATGATGATGATTATGTTCTCCAAACAGAAGCTAATCTTGCAAAAAAATCAGTAGCTAGTTTGTGGAAGGAGGAAGTTCACTTTTAGCAGCTTGAGTATAGTGATCAACCGATGCATATCAGCTATGACAATGACGAGGAAAGTGCAGCAAATTTTGAAGTATGTGAAGGATCTTTGCCTTTTTTTTTTGACTCGTTTCAGTTCATCAGAGACAAATTCCATGCAATCAGAAATCAACTGTCGACAAGTCTTGATCTGGACGATCTTGAGGGCAATGAAAACCTTGTTCAAGACTTCTCATATCCAGATTTGCAGCCCCCGAATGCCATTGATTGTCAAGTTGCAGATGAGGACTTGGAAGGTGGCATACGATCAAATGATGCAAGATGGTTCCATACCATTTTGTTTTGAATCATTTCAGTTTTTGAAGGGTAAATTGCATAGTAAATCTTCAAATGAGCAGCCCATAGGAAATCATGTAATCTCATTGGAACCAATAGAAAATGGGTTGCATCAGTCTTTTTAGTCTTTTCAAGTTTTTCACGATCCAATAGCTGATGTGTTGGATGATGTCTGCAGTCAAAGTCTTTCTCCATTGACTACATGTGAGCTTGAAACGTGTGTTGATACAAACTTGATCCAGCAGCCGGTCTCTTTGTCATTTTCAGTAGGAGTCTCATCACAAAGCTCAAAACAAAGTTTGCATTCATGGTATGAGGAGAAGAGAAGTAATCCATTAGATGAGCTAAGTCCCAGTGTGCATGAAATTTAAGATCCTTATGCAGTGTTTTTGGAGGCGGATTGAGAATCCATAGTATTCAACGGATCTGTTCACAAGTTTTCATGGGAGTTGCCTTTCAGTAGTTCTCTCTTGTTGTTCATAAGCGAGCACTTGCGGAGAATCCAAACAGCAGCTGGAATTCTTACATGGTTGCATTGGTTGTTTCATTTCACTTGATCAGGTGATGAATGGAACAACTAGAGTAGGTTGTATTGAATAAGCTTCATATTGAGCATATTTTCCAGTTTGTCGGTTGTATTTAAGTATCGAGTCAGTTTTTAGTTGAGTGAGAGTCAATTTGTGTTAGTTTTCAGTCATGCATTTCAGCTTGAGTTTTTTACTCCATTGCCCAATGGATGAAGGCACTGTCTGCTTCCCAAAGATCTGTAGTTCTTGGCACCTCCAAGGAGATACCATCCCCATTGGAGCCAATGTTAGTGTCAGTCTTTGCAGCCTTCCTCCAGTGATCAAACTTTCTCTTACAAAGTGATTTTAAGGTGTCAAGGTCAAATTTTGTCATTTCAGTGAGTCTTCAAGTAAAATTTGGTCACTAGGTATTATGTCTGGGGTTTGTTTTCACTCCTTTCAAAGTTGTCCAAATGTCAGTCCATGTCACCATTCAGCTGAGTGTACCATCATTCATAGGGTTTTCATCATCATGTCAAGTTCCAATGGGTCATTTTACACCTTTTTCATGCTTCAATTGTGCCTAGCTAAGGTTCATTTCCCTCTCCTAGGGTTTTGGAGGTAATTTCTCTTGGATGGTCAAATAATCAGCAAAAATTGTATCCTGATGTTCTTATACCTTCCTCTATCCTTAATGTACCTTATTAAACACTTCCCATCACTGAGATCCCCCAAATTCCTCATTTTCGCACAAAACCCTAGTTTCTTGCTACAACTTGACAATTTTCTAGGCTAGGCCTATGTTTTTCCCTTTTGGACCCCTTACCCCTCACTCAATCTATGAAATTTCACTTTCCCCTACTCCTAACATCCCTCCCTACTTCCCAAGATTTTCTCAAGAATTTAGAAACCCCTTATCCCCTTAATTTCGCTTCATTTCGACAAATCCCTTGTTCCACACATTGGGATAGGTTTTACTTCTATGATGTTTTTGAGCCATAAAAGATGAATTTTGGAAAAATGAGAGAGGTTTTTGTCAAAAATATGCCAAGGAAGAAAAAAATCCTTCACTTTTTACACAGGTGTCATGGTTTTAGAGAAATGTCAAAAATACAGTTGCCTCAGGAGAATTGATGCACCTCTGAAGTGACTTTAGGAAAATCAATATTTCTCCTAGATTTTTTGAATAAATGACTTGCTTGATGAGTCAAATGATAACTAGACACAAAGATATTTCCAATGAGTTATCATGAGCTCAATTCGGAGTTGAGGAATACCTTCCAAAGTTTACTGCAACAGCACTCTGCCTTGAGGCAGCCTCATTTTGCACATTTTGACCAGTCTTGGGAGATTTGATTTTTGACAGGGCAAATGAACTCCAAATTTAAAAATTCCAGTTGGGTTGGAAAGTAGACTCAATAATATTTCCAATGAGATATCTTACACCCAATTTGGATGCCAGGAAGGTCTCCAAAAGTCTCCTGAAAAAATGCGTGACGCATTGAGATGGCGCGGCACATTGGGCATCCCTCTGTAGTGTAAAAAATGAACTGGCGCAACGCATTGAGATGGCGCGGCGCATTGAGCTAAAAAGCCTGAAATCCATTAAAATATTCCACCAAAGCTCTCAAATTTCTAAATTCTTCATTTCCCAAGTAAGTTAACATCCCTCCATGACCAATGAATGAATTTCTCTTGGTGCTTATGGTGATTTAATGAGAAAAATTCAACCCTACCTCTTTACATTTCTTGCCAAAAGCAGTTGCATAGGGTTTATGAGTTGTATTTATTACTACCAATTCCAATCCTAGCTATCTCTCACTCCCTCACTCCTTTATTCCTTCATTTTTCCCTTTCGTTATATTTCATCCACTCATTCCTTAATTCCCATATCCCTAATCAACTAACCCTAAATCCCTAATCCCACTATCCCAAACCCTAGTCAAATATCCCCAAAACTCTAATCTCCATCCCAAACCCTAGATGTCATCCCCTAAGCCCTTTCATTCCCTAAAATCATACAGCTAACATAAAACCCTCCCCTCATTAGTCCCACTCATCCATGGCGCTCCAAAACATGAAAGCAAAACGGCAAAGTGCCCAAAGAAGCCAAACCGAGATGACATCCATTGAGCGAGAGATTGAGGCTAATCGCGAAAATTGTCTTGAAAGGGTCAATATTCATTTGGAGAAGGAAAAAAAGGAAAAGAACATGTTGAGGCACATTGAAAATCATTATTGGGCAGGAAATCATGTTTGCAAGGCACAAATCAAGATCCTGAAGGCTAAGTTGAAGAGGGCATTAAAGCATCGGAGAAGGAAAGATAGACTTCAAATTTTGGCCGAAGCTTCCTTGGCCTAGCATAGTGCATGATGGAGGACAATCAGCCCAAATTTCAAGAAATTTGGGACACTTTTTGTCAATTTTGATTTTTTTGGCCTTAACACAGATTTTCCTGCCCGATGCGTAGCGCCACTTGGCGCGTGCTTATAATTGGCAGCTCCTCTTGAAGAAAAAATTGTATTTTTGGATTTTTCATCAAAAGTTATGCATGCCTACCCATCACCTAAATATTTTTACATGTTTTGGGTTTCCTGAAGGGTCAAAAACACCCTAAAAATGATCTTTCTGCCCTCTTTTGGACACACAGGAAGTAGTGTTGGGAAAAATAATTTTTGGAGGGAAAAATGGGAACCCAATTCAGAAATTCCACTTGGGTTTTAAAGTAGACAGGAAGAGCTTTCCAACGAGCTATCCTAAACTCAATTTGGACTCCGGGAAGGCCCTCAAAATCAGCTCCAAAGTGGCGTGATGCATAGAGATTTCAGGCGTGGCGCATTGGGAATTTTGGCCTAGTTTTCACTCAGTAACTCAATTTTTCGCCTATTTTTGGCCAGTTTGAATTTTTTATCTTAAAATGTACAACTCTTGATGTAACTTGATGTAATTTCATGGTTTTGATGTAATTTTGACTAATTTTCACTCATGTAAGTAGATTCATTCACCAAAAATTGAAATGTAACTGAATGAATCAGTTTCCTATCTTATAGAGGCAAGTTGTTCCATTGCCTATTTTCTAGTTCTTAGTTTAGATCTTGTTGAAACAGCTCCTAAAATAGTGAGCTTGACCCCTAGAGGCATGGGGATGAGTTAGGCTTGTCTATATCTTTTATTTTCTCAGTCATTTTCAGTGTTGGACACTTGGGATTGCTTTGAGCTTCATTGTACATTTCATCTCTGCATTTTGGCAAAGGAATAGACCAGGATTTGCAGCACTATTTGGGATCCATGTGGCTCTATTTTTTGATGATGTGTTTCTCTCTGTGATTTGTAAGTTTACTGATGTTTCATGTGTATCATTTCCCTTCTCCTTTCTTCTTAAGTTAAACAAACAAGTATTAAAGGTGGAATTCATTAGATTTGCAGTGCTTTGCCTTGAAGTTTTGTTTAATTTTTCATGTTTCCAACTGTCTGAAGAGGATTCTTGAAAGCCTATTGCCCTCTTCAACTCCTCACCGGTCTGAGCTATCCATTTCATTCGAATTCAAAGCATCAAAACAATTTCCTTCCTTGCCCCTTTCAGCTCTCTGCAAAACTGATCGTTTCCCGGACCCAAAATCTGCCTTTCCCTTTGATTCCAACAAAAACCCCCAAAATCAAATCAAAATCTTATACATATATAACCAGCCTAAAACCAGCCTTTATTCAAGTCATCTCAGGCCTCACTGATCATATTTTGCTTAGATTGACCAGGAGAGAGCCCTCTCCCGATTTGGTAGGGCTAGCTACCAGATTAAGCATGGTTTGATGTTACCCTAGACTCTGCCTTTCTCAGCCTGAGGTAGATTTAGGCCATAAAAATCAGTATGCATAATCGTCTCTTTAACCATCAAGTAGTGTTTCCACTATTTGATGCTTTATACCAACACATATAGTTCTTTGTCATATGTAGGATAATTAGTTACAACACCATTGAATGTTTCAGAATGAAAAGTGATAGGCTTACCATTCCACGAAAGGAAAGTGTCCATGGCATAATCACTAGCATCAGTTTATATCTCGAATGTCTGTCTCAAATTCGGTAATGCAAGGACTGGAGTTGAAATGATCTTGTATTTTAAAGCTTCGAAAGCTTGTTGTTGGTTGCTTTCCCATTGGAATCCTTTCTTTACACTTGTCACTGCATGCATAGGAGCTGAGATGGCAGAAACGTTAGCAATAAACTTTCTCCAATATTGAGCTGCACCTAAAAAAATTCTTACCTTGGTTACTATTTTGGGTGTGGGCCAATTCAAAATGGCTTCCACTTTAGAGGGATCAATTCTCAATTCGCCTCCTCCTACAATATGTCCCAAATAAACTAAAGAAGTCTTTCCAAACTCACACTTTGACATCTTAAGAAACAATTTCTCTTTCTTCAAAACATCAAGCACTCTATTCACATGCAAGACATGTTCTTCTCTTGTTTTGATGAAAATCAATATGTCATCTATGTACACAATCACAAAGTCATCAAGGAATGGACGCAAAACACTATTTGATAACACGCATGAAATTTTCCAGTGCATTACACAAACCAAATGGCATTACTAACCACTCAAAGAGTCCTTGTTTGGTTTTGAATGAATTTTTCCATGTCACTTTATGTAATTCTTACTTGATGATATCCACTTCGTAAATCTAACTTAGTGAAAAAATTTGCTTCTTTCAGCTGATCAAGAAAATCATCTATCCTTGGGAGTGGGTATCGATTCTTTACCGTTATCTTGTTCAAAGCTCTGAAGTTTACACACATGCGCCAAGTCCCATGTTTATTTGGAATCAAGACTATGGGTGAACCACATGGCGAAGTGCTTGGCCTTATGATTTATTTGTTCAGCATCTCCTTTATTTTCCTCTTTGTTTCAGCATTATCCATTATCGACATGCGATACATATCGATGTTTGGAAGAGGACAATGTTGCTGCAACTGAATCTCATGTTGAATCTCCCTTTTTGGAGGCAATCCTGTTGGCTCCTAAAACATCTCATGATGTGAATCAACTACATCATATAAATATGATTTCAACTTAGGATCACATCCCTCAAATGATTCATGATTAACATCAGCTTTAGGCTTAATCATTAGAAGAACAAAATTCTTACTTGAATTCACGATCCTCTTTACCTGTCTAGCATTTACCATAGAAATGTTTGTCTTCTTGCAATGTGCTCTAACAATGTACTCCTTTCCATCTTTGAATAAATGATATTTTTTCTCATGGAAATGGAAGATCACTTTCCTATCATACAAGTAAGGACTCCCCAACACAATATCTTTTATGTCAAGCGGAACCACATCTAATTCAACTGTGTCAACAAAATGTGCAGTTATTGCAACCGCAATATACACTTCTTTGAAACCTATAAATATGCATCCTTACAAATCCAACCAAGTGGATATGGTTTTGGATGTGGTATGGTCTCAAGGTTAAGTTTCTTGACCAAGTCTTCAGAGATTAAGTTTTCTTGTGACCCACTGCCCAACAATGTGTCAATCTTGGTATGTTTGGATATGACCCTCACATGAAACAATTCAATTATTTCTTCTTCATTTGGAGCATGTATGTGATAGTTTGATGTACTAGTACTGGGTTTAGTTTCAATTTCTTTCCCCTTCATGTTCTTCAATCCCATGGATGTAATCTTAGATTCATCACCTGAATCCTCTCCTAAATCATGTTGAGTCGTAGCTACAGTTTTTTGTTTCCCTTTGTTTTTTTATTTCTTGGGCCTCATTTCAGGATGTAATTTCCAACGATTATTTTCATCATGACCTTATTTTCAAAAAAAATTACAAACCAATTTTTCTCCTTCTTTATTAACAGATGCATTCTTTTTGCTTTTACCTTTTGAGGTCTTCTCTTTGTTTTCCCCTTAAAAGGTTTCTTCCTACCCTCTTCAGAAATGTTTTTCCCTCTAGCTTCTAGGTGTGTGGCCTGAACACATACTTCATCTAGACTTGTGGGGTTAAACATGAGAATAGTATGTTTTAGGTATCTATGTAAGCCTCCAATGTACTTGAAGAGAGCTCTTCTCCTAAATTCTTGGGTGTATTCTTGCACATTCTGTCCCTTCAATTGCCTAAATTTTTTCCAGCTCATTATGGCTTTCTTCATATGAGCTAATGGATAAAATTGTTGTTTTATTGCAGTAATGAAATCAATCCATGATAGAATAATCTTACCATGCTTCTTGATATCCTCCTTTGTCTTAGCTTCCCATCAAACAAGTGCTGCACCTTCCATTCTCAATGAATCTAATTGGATTTTGGTATCATCATATTGAAGGCTCTGGATTCTAAAATAGACCTCCAATTGCCTAATCCAATTATCAATATTTTCTGCATTGACTTCACCATTAAACATTGGAAATTCAAACTTGACATCAAGTTTAAAAAAATAAATTTTACTAGTGTTATTTGACTTGTGTGGCTGATGTACTGAAGATGAAGTAGAGGATGATGATGATGAGGGTAAGGATGATGGCCCTCCATTTCCCTTCTTTGAATTATCTTCATCATTGTGACCTTTTGAAGATCCATGTCCTTCCTTATGAAGTTTGGATCCTTCTCATTCTAGTCTGTCATTCCTTTCTCGATAAAGGATTCTAACCATCTTAGTCATGTCAAGGAATGCTTTCCTGAACACTCTTTCTTCCTCTTTGGGATCCATCTCTTCATGGATTGTTCCTTCCTCTTGAGGCATGCTTAATGGCACTTCTGATTCCTTAGGAGGTGAACTAGGTGGTGGAGATTATGGAAATCTTGCTCTCCTCTGCTTTGGTTCTTCTTGAGACCCTTCATACTCCCACCAATTTGCCTTCTCCTCTTTTGAGCTTGAGCCTTGTAAGCATCTAAAACTTGCAAATAGTTAAACAAATATTTTCACAAAACAACACCAAAGAATAAACTCTATCTCTGATACCAATCTAATTTGAAAGGACAATATTATTTTTGTTGTGCTAAGTGTATTTTCAAATATAAAACATGTGCATACTTGTCTCTTGAGTTTTCTTAAGAATTGAGGATCTTAACCATGAATTGTAGATAATTTTAGTGGATTAGAAGCATGAAATAAGAACAAAATACACTGAAAAATAGTGCTAAACAGAGAAATAAGTCACCACATAACATTTACATAGCAGACATGATGAAGCAGTTCACCCCTATTGGGCTACATCTGCTGGTCCAACGGCCAATGGCACATCCATCTTTCATTATGCTCAAAATTTTGAAAATACATGTAGTTACAGGCCTCTAATGGCTATTTTATGTGCACCAATGGCTCCAGAATGCTCCAATTACTCTAGAATGACTCTTCATTCACTCATAATGGGCGAAAATTGAGCCTCCAACTCATTTTCCCAGTAACACCTAGAAAAGCTCCACTAATTGTGGATAACTCCACTTAACTGGAGTTATTTTGGCCAAATCCACACGAAAATAGGGCGTGCTATAAACTCCTCCACTAGCTAACTGTAAATTTAATGTTATGGTTGGGTGGCCACATGCCAACCCAAACCATACAGTCTAACCACAACCGCAGGCAGAATTGTAGGCATAGACCATGGTGGTAAGTTTCAATTGGAGTTAAAACCACGCATTAATGAAACCGTCGGATAAACTTAACCGTAACATGGCATGTGACAAGTTTTCGACATTAAAGTTGTGATGAACCCGGGTGGTTAAGCCGACAGTTGACATTTTGGTGTTACGTTTTTATGTTGCAATGTGACCAACCTTCCACGAGACTACCGGTGGTCCCAACCCCCAAAAAAATATGTATCAAACTTGAAATACAACTCAAGAGCTAATAAGGTTAATATATTCTCGTAGCTCATGCAGTGTGGCGGGTGTGTGCTCTGTCGGAGGTTGCAGGGTTGAGCCCTACAGACCTCCATAAATTTTTTATTACAATACTAAGGGGACACGTGGCAGCCTTGGGGCTGGCCACGTGTCACCCTCTAATTGGTCATGAAAACACAACGTACATCCCATCCAACAAATCAAAATGTGCCACTTGTCAGTCTAGGATTGGTTCTGAGGAAAGGAATATTCCTCAGAATATTCCTTTTGCTAACTTTGCACCCTCCATGCTAACTCGACATGTAATATTCCTAAATTAGCATGCAGCTAATTGGAATATTATTTTTTCTCTTGACATGTAGTTAGATGAATAAATGGGTAGGGAGGCCCATAAATCTCTTTAGTAGACATAAAATTCCTCTTAATGTGAAAATGGATCATATTTATAGCTGGATAAAGCACCTTCATGTGTGAACAAGGGCTAATGAATGTGGGCAAGGTCAAGTTTGACCAAGTCAACAAAGCTAGTATGGAGGGAGTGGATCATTAATACAGACAACCCAGTGGGAATATGGATTAGTTTAGAAAGTTAGAATAAATCCACATTGAGTGTGAAAGAATACATTGCATGGAGACTAAGTCAAGATTGACCAAATCTACAATGTTGTTATGGAGGAGTGGCATTGATGATGGGACAACGTAGTTTTGGAGGGAGATTAATTGCATGATGATGGAAACCCTAATGAGTGGGACCCAAGGTGAGAAGGCTAACATTGTTTAAAAGGAAGAGGATGGCAGCCATATGGGGTTAGCTTATGATTATAATTTTCTGCATATATGTTCTGTTAAGAAATATACCTTTCTCTAGTTGTTTAGCTGAGATTGAATGTTGTTTAGCATTGGGTGTTCCTGATCGGGAATCCCACCTCTTCCATTGAGGAACTCTTGGAGGAGTCTTGCACCATATTGTCCACTATTTGGCTTAAGGCCAACCTTCACCTTTATTTTACAACATAAATCTTGTTGAGGGTTTGGATGTTTCAGTAAGATGCAACAAGTGGAGACTAGATCTCTCGATCTAGGCCATTTTAGTGCTCATTTTCAGTGGAGAAGGTTTCTACTCCATTGGGAGGAAAGTGTTGAAGGAATTGAGCCTCATTTCTCGATCTTGGCATTAGGCCAACTACATTTTGATCCCTACAGTGCAGAATAGATCCAGATCTGCATAATTTATGAAGGTGTAGTTGCAGGGTGGTTCAACAAACCATTGGATAGGTTTTTTTCTGAGTGTTGGGGATCTTCCCTTCACTTTGGAGATCTATTGGAGGAGGCTATTCTATTGCATATATCCGATCAACCACACTTTCCAAATCTGTAATTTTTAGTAGATCTGTAGTCTTAGATCTTAGATCTACACTTTGTACTTGGTGTTTTGCTGAAAACCCCAAGGGGGTTCATTAGAGGATCTTGTATAGTGCATGGTAGGTCTGCAGTCTTAGATCTTAGATCTACACTTTGTAATTGGTGTATTTCTAAAAACCCCAAGGGGGTTCATTAGAGGAGCTTGTATAGTGCATGGATATGATATAGATCTAACTTTTTATGCACATAGCAGCTCTAGATCTGATGTACAATATACTGTTGTTGCAGAAGTAATAAAATAACACCGTCAGGGTATTCCAGCTTCTATACATGGTTGCAGACCCTCTTTTTGCATGATTTTTGGGCTATTATGGCTTGGGAGGCTTGTTTAACTAAGCTAACATGATTTTTTTCAGATCTCCTTTTGTATTTGGCTGTTATAATGTATGAATGAGTGGATCCATGGGCTTTATTTAACTATTATTACATATATTTCTTAAAAATGCATTTTTAGTGCATTTTTTTGCTGCATTCCCCTTTTGGGAATATTACACGGCATCCTAATCAACCCTGTTGCAAAATTTAGCTGATTTGGAATTCGATCAGAACACGGTATCTCCCTCATACGACATCGGTTTTTTGAACCGTTTGCGGTTCCGGAATCAGGAAGACGAGAGCTATGAAAAAATCATGGTTTCAACCCAATCTTGTAACTTTCAATTTTGAGAAAAATTTATGAACTCATGATTAGATAATTTCTCTTGTCATTGAAGTCCCAGTCCTCCATTCGTAATTGTGGTACCAAAGCCAACAGGTCTCCCTAAAACAATACTTCATTTGGTAGTAATGTGTAAGAATGGTGAATTTTGCAGTGTCTGGGTCCTTCGATGCTTTTGCAGTCGACTTTCTCAGCGGGATATATGACTCGATGGGTTATACGACGTCAACCTAGAAATGGGTTCAACTTCCTCCGCCAGGATGTCTTTAGGGATACCTATGGAAACTTCCTCCTCATCACTATCTTGGATGTCCATTGGCTTCTTTTTCTTATCAAGCCGCTCCTTAGTTCTCTACTCCTTCGTAATATTCTTCCTAGGTGACTGTCTGACAACAGGCTTCTATGGTTTCTTTGTCTGTGCTTCTCCTACAATAGACTTCTTCTTGGGCGACCTCGGCCCTGTCACATGTAGTAGTGGTGTAGAATTCATGATTCTAGCTAATCCTCTCTTGATAAACTCCCTGGAAATATCCTGAAAAATCTTCTTGAAAATGCATCTCAAAGCTCAGCTCACACTTAGGCGTAAAATAAAAAGTCTAATTCTCAGTGAGAAAAGTGTCAAATTGTAGAGCGGGATGCAATATTTATAGCATTTTTTAATTTTAGACTCCATGAGTGTCTTTAGATTCACTTAATAAATGCGGATTTGGCGACATTTTTTCCTATTTGTGCTTGTTAAATGTATTTTCCCTGCTCCATTTAACGAAAATGTTTCTGTAAAATCAATTGTTTCACTTCCAACGGTCATATTTTTGATGAAATTCGATAGACCCACCTTTATAGTGCAGTTATTCCTCCCTCATCGCAACACCCTCCAACTTTGATATCTTCCTAACTGTTGCGCAGTAATGCATCTTCGGTGAAGTCCTACTTTGCCACAGTAGTTTATAGTCCTACGCCCCCTTTCAACTACATGTGGGACGAATACTGTTTCCTATTCATATAGTCAGTGTGAAGTTCTAGAGACAAAGTCGTCCTTCTATAGCTTTAATCTACTTCCATTCACTCATCTGGGCATCATCTGACCATCCAACTTTGCACGATGAACTGTGCCTCCCTCCGAGACATATCCAATAATATATGGTCCCAACCAATGCATTTATAACTTTCTTAGGAACTTCACGAACTTTATATCATACATCAACATCGGTTCTCCTTCCCTGAATATATCCTTCTTGATATGTGTGTCATGCTAGGATTTTTCCCTTACTTTTTGTACTTGTTGATGATAGCCTACAATGAATCTGTCTTCCTCAAGAGGAAGCAACTGTTCCAACCTTTCTTTCATGACATCATTATCTTCCATGTCTGTTACTGTTGCAATTCTTAGACTAGGCACAATATATTCCATAGGAATAACTTCTTCCTATCCATAAAATAGCCTAAAATGGGTATGTCTAGTTAGCTTTTTGCATGTTGTTCTATATTCCCATAATACTATTGGAATTTTCATATCCCAATCCTTCTTGTTGATATTGCATACTTTGATTAGATATTTTTCCCAAATCTTTTTAAAAGCTTCAACTGTTCCATTTGCTTGAGGGTGATAGGGTGTGCTCTTGTGATGATGCACTTGAAATTCCTTACTTAATGATTCAATGGTATTGATTCAAGAAATTTGACCCTTTGTCACTCATCAAAATATTCAGGCACCCAAATCTGGACATAATGTACTAAAATATGAACATTGCAGTAGTATCTGCGCTACAATCCTTTACTGGCTTTGCTTCAACCCATCTAGTCAAATAATCTATGGCAGTGATGATATACCTCGCACCAGTCTTCTTCCCTGGTGGATTAATCAGTTGAAAAAAGTCTACTGCCCACTTATCAAATTCCTACAAGGTCACTTGTGGGTTTAAAGGAATTTCATCTCTTTAGATGGTCTTCCTATTCTTTGGCAAGCATAGCAAGATCTACAATATCCTTGTGAAATGTAGGTCACCACAATCCAACTCTCAAAATATTCTGCGCAGTGGATTTTCCTGCATAATTTCCTCCTGCAACTCTGACATGAGCTTCTTCTAAAATACTTTGTCTTTCATGCTCAAAGACATATCTGAGCAGTATTTCATCTGGCCCCATTTTATACAAATTTCAATCAAAGAAAAATCAGTTGCCTTGAATACAATCTCCTTTTTCTGCTACGTTGTATACTCCATAAGTGCCATCCATGTAGTAAAAAACTGAATAACGTCTGCGAAGTGATAATTTGTAACCCTTATTGCCAATAAATACGCATCTGGAAGGTTTTCTTTAATTCTTGTGGGTTCTTCGCCAGTCTCTATCCTTGAAAAACGATCAAGCCCCACATTCAATATTCTTGGCTTAATTATAAATTCGAAGTCATACTCCTAAAAAAAAAACATCCATCTACGAATATTCCATCCAGGAATGATATTTTTCACCAAATACTTCAGTGCAGAGTGATCTGTGAACATCTTGAAGTGCACTCCTAATAAGTAATGCATGAATTTCTGCATTGCATACACCATAGCCAATCTTCCGTGTTCTGTTGTAGAATAATTCTTCTTTGCCTTCAAAAATTTCCTGCTTGCAAAATCTATGGGGTGATCAATATCTCTGTTGGGGTCCTGTGATTTGGCTCATTGGCAAACCAAATGAGAAGGCAACATTCAAACCAAGATTTAGAGCTCTAGGATCTAGCCCTCCTAGTCTCAGAGAGGGATCTCTCAATGTGTGAAAATATATGTCTTGTTTGCTTTTAAGGGTTGATTTTAGGCTAGTTATTAAGTGCAAATTTGTTTGTTTGGGTTTGGTTGGTTGGACGTGAATGATCTAGGAAACATAGATAGAAAGGGAAAATATTAGAGCCATTGGGAAATGGAGTCAAGAAGAAGTTATAACAAGCTCAATCAATGGATATGGGATATCAAAGGGAAAATCTAACTTGGCCAGTGGATCTTGGGTTTGGTGGATGAAATGAAATGGACATTAAGGATTTAGAACTAGGAGAAGTAGAACTAAGGGCAGTTAACAATCCCTAATTATATGTAATTCTCAACAAAGGGACTTAAAACATTATATGAACTTAAAGAGGCATTCCATAGACAGGGCTAACCATAAATTCTAGAAATCACACTTCAACAAATAACAATTTCAGGACAAACTTTTCAAATGAAATCTAGGAGTCGAGGAACGCTCTATTTCATCCAAAGATTTCACCTTCAAGGAATTTAGAAAACATAAAAGATTCACAAATAACTGCATTCATAGAAGAGGGAATGCCTAAACATCTCTAATTACAGCTATAAAGACCTTCAAAACAATTATCTCAGCAAGAACAGAGGGTATGATTAAAACAAACCTCTTTGGTAGACTGTAAAAATTGGTACTTTAAAGGGAGACTTCGGAAATAGTTTTCAAGTGGAAACAAGTAATCAGGGAAAACCATAAATCATCCTTGAGACCAACTGTTTGAACAGTTGCTGAAATAAACAAGCATAAGGGTTCAAGAGAGCAGTTAAGAATTCTATAGAATGCCTCAGCAGATGAAAACATAAAGACAATGAAGATAAAACAGGTCTAAGGTGCTTCTAGGATACATTTCTTAGCCTAAAATTTTTACTCTACTATAAGTATAGAATGATGGAACAAAATGGAAAACAGGAAATAAAAATTAACAGATTAGAATACATCACCAACATCCATGCTCAGGGATCCAATGATAGAGCCTTCTAATTAACAAAACATGCCAAAACATCATGAATATTCCAATAGTTCAATTTCTTATTTAATCTTCAGCCAGACTATGTACAACTTCAAAGACAGAATAGATGTGCATCGGATGCTCCATTCTGCTCAATGAATGCTATATTAACTTGTGAATCACTCTAGTTGCTTTTGTTTGACCTCGAGGTAGATCTACTAGGCTGGTAATAACTCCAAAGTATGTCTCCTATGAGATATTTTCTGACTGTAGTAATTCTGTTTTGGCTTCTGGGACAAGTTAGGTGAAAGAGTGGGTTTTGGGGCTTTCCCATGACTTTATAATAACTTCCCTGACAGTTTCAAGAGGTTCTGTCATCAGGATGGCTGTCAAAGTGTCTTTGAAAGGTAAAGTAGACTACATGTGTCCTTTTTTCTTTCTAGAGGAGTAACTGCTTCAGTGATGTGTCATTCGAAGAATTCCTTTGGGTGATCTGTCTTTAATTTGTGGATTTAAACACTTATTTTAGCCTTTGATTTACTTTAGGCCTCCTTTATCATCTCTCTGATTCGAAATTGTGCCTTTAATCTTTAAACTGCAGATTGAGCTGTAAATCTTCTCACTTTATGCTTAACCTTTAAACTTTAATCTTCATCTTTAATCTCTAATTGGTCTTCACTGTTCTTCATTTAACTTTATTGTTTTTCTGACAGGTGCTTTGGTCACGCTGGAGGGTTTTCTGTGTAACCAATGCCCATGACACATTGATTTAATTTGGAGATAAAACCCTTTTAAACCCTTTTGTCCCTATCTTCATTTGATCAGGCCACAGAGGATCGTCATCCTCGGCCTGTGTCACCTTTTAGTGACTGTGGGATGTCTTTAATAGCTTAAACCACCATAAAACCTGCAAAAACTAATAAACTCGTTAAATAAAACCTGCGCGAGGGCTTGAAATTATTTAGAGGCTCGGGCAGAAGTGGAGGAGCTGTGAGCAGGCGGTGGAAAAATGCACTGAGGAAGGTTTCCAGAGGTGGAAACAGGTGGAAGGAGGAAAAGATTTAAATTATGGCGTGAAGAATAAATGAGCGGTTTTGCAGAAAATCGGAGGTGGTTTTCGCGTGGCCAGAAGGTGGTAAGTGGTAATGGGCTGGGGTAACATGATACGGGTTGGAGCACGACACGTGTCCTATAAAAACCGCCCATTTCACGTGCAAGATGCACGGTGGGAAGGTTTGGCAAGGATGGGTGTGAAAACAGTTCTGGACCATCAGATCTGGGAGTTCGATGACTGAGATCAAATGCAAAGGGAGAAAAGATGTGCGGGTGGGAAATAGGTGGGACCCATTGCTGGCGTCAGCTACTTAGTCACGAAGTGAAATGTTCAATGCGTGGGGTGAAAATTTGTTGGGTGGAGTTAAAATGTGAGGATCAATGGGAGCCATTGGATCGGGGAAATGGACGACTGTGATTGAATCGAGGCAGCGTACATCAGAGATCTAGATAGATGGGAGGAGGAAATGTGGAGGGAGCGATTGCGAAAATGCGATGAAGTGAGAACCATAAGATCTAGGAGAGATCAATGGCTAGGATTCCATCGGCGGGGGATGATCATCGACGGAGAGGGGAAGACAGAAGGGAAAGGCCGAAGCCCGACACAATGTGCGATGGCCGATGGGGGGAGGCAAAGTGCGATGGCCATCCAATCTGAGAGAGATCTACGGTTAGGAATCCATCGGAGGATCAACCATTGGTGGAGAAAAGGGTTTGGGAAATTTGGATGACACAAAGTGCGATGGCCGATGGAGTGTGGGCCGTTGGATTTGGAGGACGATTAACGGCTAGGATTAAATCGGGGAAAAGTCCATCGGCGGAAGAGGAGAAAGGGGAATATGGACACAGGAAACTGCGAAACGTGATCGCTGATAGGCTTAGCACTCGGTCGCAGCGTTGGGTCGGATGGAGGAAAAGGGGCTCGGGCTTATGCCGAAAGGCGCTTAAGGCCTGTTGTGTTAAAAGAGTGTTTTAAGGCCAAAATGAAGGTTTTTTGAGCCTGAAGAAGGGTTCCGATAAGGGGGGAAAAGAGGTTCAAGACTAGAAAAAGATGATTTATAAGGTCTTAAGGGGTTTGGATGGGGAATGAAGGGTAAATGAGGGAAAAATGAGGGAAAAATGGGGGGAAATGAAGGACACATTTTGAAATGGAGAAATGATGAGGATTATGAGTTTGAAGGCAATTTTCTTTCTGAATTAGCAGGGCTATTGAATGAAGATATTAGTGAGATGGATTTTTGAAGGATAAGGGGCATTGCAAGACTTCAAGAACTCACAGATTTGATAAAATTTGTTTCTTGAAGGCTAAAAAGATCTATTTTAGCCATCTTTGAATATGTCAAAATTATGGATGGCTAATAGTGGCTCCACTTGGGGAGGACAACTATATTTTAGGTGACCAGAACCTCATTTTATCAATCTTTGGCTTTTAGCAGACCAGTGCCTCATCGATTGGGAAAAATCTCTTTGTTTTCTTGCTGATATTCTATGCATTTTGACAATTCTTCCAATGACCTGCAGCATGAAATTACTTTAAACCACATCTCTATCTACCAAAAACTACTTGTCCTAGCATTTTTTCTTCTCTTGAGTGCACTTGGACTGGCATCTCTTTTACACATAATTTTTGAAAACAGAAAGATAAAACTATCTAATGCTACCCTTATTTCTTCCAAGAGTCCATATTAAACAGTTGGATTCAAAAAATTCTCTACCTAATCTACTATCTGTCAAGATTAAGCTATTTGAAAGATCTACATTCTCTACATTCTAAAACAGAAATTAAAACACAGACAAAACAAGATTAAACAGTCTGATTTGCTGTAGTGTCTATGGAATAAGAAACCAGCTGCACATCGAATTTTATTTGCAGAAAATTGAAACAAAACTGTGAAGGCTTAAGATCTGAAAATAAAATATCCTTCTTTCTTCTTGGCTCAAGTTTTGATCTATTTAGAGACATATTTTTCTTTCTTTTCTTTGGTTTAGATTTTGAGCATGTTTGAACCATTATTTCTTCTATCCTAATCTATTCTAATGATAAGCCAAGATTAAACAGTTTTGAAAATCTTCTTCACTAACCTATCAGCAGTAAATTGAAATCTATCTAGTCATGATTAGGCTGTGTGACTAAATAGCAGTGTTTTCTTTTAGTAGTGGCATTTAAGCTTGCACACTTTTAGATTCTTCTTTTCTTTTTAGTATGGGGCTGTACCTTTCCTCTTTTAATCTGCCTTCTTTTTCTTTTTCTATTTTTCATTATTTTTCAAAGCAAAAGCAAAAACTAACTAAATGCTCACAGGCTGAGCTTATTTTTTTTCCCATCTAACCTAATCTAACTTGGAAAATTTACATATTTAGCTGATGAACTCCCTTTTCCAATATAGCCAATCAAGTAAATGGTTCCATGATTGGTCTTTTCTCATCTCCTTGAGCATGTTGGACAAATAGGGCCACTCCAATTTCCCTTGTTTTTTAGCAGTAGTGCCAAGAAATCTTCTTGCTTTTGGTAATACACTGCTCCTAACAACCTTTATCCCTTCTTCAAATGTCTTCAAGAAATGAGCATAGGGATCTTGAAATAATTCCTAGTTATGAATATTTGGAAGATAGGTTTGACCAGGCTTAATTTTTTCTCCATTGGATAAAGCTTAAGATTCTTTTGAGAAAGAACTTCTTCCTCATCTTCATTATCATCTGAACTGGAGGACTCATCATATATTGCAGTGCTGTCCTCTCATAGTCTTGGTATGCTCTGATTCAGTGGACTGTAGTATGTTAAGAGATCATCATATTCTTGAGCAGGTGTACCTTTTATTACCTCAACCCTTTCAGGAGAAGGCTCCTTATCTTCAGCTTGCTCAAGAAATTCCTCTTTCTTCTCAACCTCATCATCAAAACTAATAGATTGCTGACTCCCAATTATCTAAAAGCTATTTCTGATGGATTGGATTGGTTGATTGCTGCTTTCAAGCTGATGATAGTGAAGTTCATGACACCAATCAACTGCTGGTTTCCCTGCATGATTAGTTTCTGCTTGAAGCTCATCATCATCATTAGACTGATCAAAAATTGGAAAATCATTAGTATAAACAATTTCACCAATAAAACATATTGGATTATCAATTTGTGTCTCTTTGAAATGATCTACAAGTTGACTTTCTGATTTATGACAACAAGGTCTGGTGGGTAGATGAGCAGAAGCATTTTGTTCCAATGAAGGTCTAGAGGCTGGCTATTTGTTTAATATTTTATCAATTTCTTCTTTTGTCAAAAGAGGGGGAATTTTTATTTTGATTTGGATAGAAGTACAACAATCCTCTTTCTCTTGTGTTGACTGATTTTTAGGCTGGATGTCTTCTTGAGCCTCTCCTAGGGGATCTTTACTTGTGCTTGCAGGGAAAATTTGAGGATTTTCTTCTATTTCAGGTTCTATATTTCCTAGGAGGCTTATTTTTTCCTCAAAGCACTGCTCACTTTTTGCGTTTGCATTTTGGTCGTAAAGTTCTCTTAACAGTGCAATACAAGATAAAGGTATGCTGTCAGGACTTTCTTGACAACCTTCTTCATTGTTTTCTCTATAATCTTGCTCATCATACATATTTTGCTTGTTGTATATGTCTTGTAGTGGTTGAGTTTGTGTTTGATCAGGGAAAGGCATAGGTTGCTCTGGATAATCAACATCTGTATCAACCTCATGCCTTTCCAGTTTCTTATCAAGTATGTACACTATTTTGCCAAATAGGTCCAATAATGTGTTTTGTTAGCCATCAATAAATTTTTTCACAGCAAATGATGGCTAAAACAGGTCTTGAGCCTTCAAGACGCGAATTTTTTCATTGAAAATTACTCATTCTTGAAGCCTTATGGTGTTTTCTAAAAATAAATCTTAACTATTGTTCCTTTGTTGTTGTTCCTTCGCTGTTGTTGCTTTTCTATTATTCCTTCACTGTTGTTCCTTTGCTGTTGTTCCTTCACTGTTGTTCCTTCGTTGTTGTTCCTTTATTTTTTCTACCCCATCGCGTCCCTTCTAAAAAAGGTTTTTTCCTTTGTATTTATCCATAACTGGATTTTTACGTTTTAATACTGAAAACCAAATTTTTCCTGACTTAAAAGCCTTCCCGCTACGCGAAAAAAGAGGTGACATCACCGTGGCCCCACCACGTGTTTCCACCACACATATTTCTATTTTTCGCGCTCATCCATGACCATTGATCTTCAGACCAAAGATCTAACGGTCCCAAACAAATTTCGCATTCATTTCACCAATAAAACCAATCGCTCATTTTTAACGCGAAATAGGCGGTTTTCGCCTGGACACGTGTCAATCAAAGACCTATATCGCGTTCATTCCCAGCTAAACCGCTTCCCACTCATTTCGTGCGTGAAAACCATTCGTGATTTTTCGAAACCACCTATCCACTATTTCACTCCAATATTCAAATTAAACCCTGTTTTCACAGGTTTTGTCTGCAGAACCTCCTCCGCATGCAATTTCTCCTCCTCACTGCTCCTTTCACCCCCCACCTAGCCTCTGAAAGCAGTTTAACCCAATACGTGCAGGGTTTTATGTAATAGTTTGTTTATGTTGCAGGTTTCATGGTGGATGAGCTGTAAAGCCATCCCAAAATCACGATAAAGTAACAAAGGGTCAACGATGACGATCCTCAGGCCAAAATCATGAAGAAAGGGATTCCACAGGTTCAAAATCATGGTTTGACTGGTGCCTCATGAGCATTTTCTATACAATGAAACCCTTGGCGCACCAAAGACACCTGTACATTAACAAAGGAAACAAAAGAAGAACAATGAAAGATAGTGAAGATTAAAGTTAAAGGTTAAAGTTAAAAAACTGAAGATTAAAAGACTTAACCAATGATTTACAAAGATAAAAAACACAGTGAATAAAACAGAAAAATGTTTAAAGAAATAAAACAGTCAGAAGAAAAGGTTTAAAGCTCAAAGATGATTATAAAGGCCTTAAAGCATAATCAAAGGCCTAAAGAAATTGTTTAAAGTAGAAACAAGAGAAAGACAGTAAGCCATTTTAACTAAAGGCCAAATGCAAAATCAGAGGCCTGATCAGAGTCAAAGTCTTGATTACTTAGTTTAATGATGAAATAAAGGAAAATTAGGCTTAAAGATAGTCTCGAAAACATCAAAAGGAGCAGTTATTCCTTTAAATATATCAGACTGCCACCTATAGCCTACCTTTTATCTCAAAGGGAAAATTGACAATTATTACACTAAAGAAGATATTTAAACTGTTAGGATAGTTATTGTAAAATATAAGATAAAGCTGTAAAGTCAATATTTTCTACTTATCTTTATCTTGGAGAGTAAATATAGAGTTATTAAAACAGAGGGGTATCTACAGATGTTCCTACCTTATGCCTTGCATGGTTATCAAGGTTAGGAACGTATTTACTCTGTCATAAATGACATTTGAACCCTAAAACATAGTTCCACCTCCTCATTTGCAGTATAAATACTACACTAGAACTCATTGTAAACGTTGGATTTTTATGACTGATGCTGGAATAATACATAGTCCTTTGAAGCTCTTGAAGAGAAATTTGATGTCTTGGAACTCATGCATGATCTGATTTGCTCGTTGATGGAGAAGGATTGCTTGCAGGATCCATAGGCTTTGGTTGATGGTGAAGTTTTCTTTTGTTTATGTTTTCTAGTTTTCCATTATGTTTTCCATCTTTCTATTTTGTAGTAGGACAATTAATTTAGATTAAGAAATGTTTCTAATGGCACCTTCAATATGTTTGTCCTTCACTGCCTTAATGTTTTCTTCTACTAGGATATATTAGAGAATTCATCTTTTTTCTCTCTAACAAGTTCTTAGCTCGTCCATTTCTTGAATAAATTAGATGAGTTTAGCATCAATTATGATTTATGGTTAACCCTGCATATTGTTGCCATTGAAATATTTTGTTCTTGGAATCATCTCTTTAAAACAACTTTTTCTAGGTTGGTCAAATAATTTTGTTTAAAATCATGCTCTTTGCCTTTACTTAGCTGAAATTGTTTTAAGGAAGCCTTATAGCTGTAACTCTGGATTTTAGAGTTTTCTTTCTTTCTATGGTTATATTTACTTGTATATCTTAAATTTTTTCTGCTCCAGATGATAAAATATCTGAAATTTGGATAAGTCTCTTACCTTTCTGTGTTTTTATCTGAATGTTTTTCTTGGTTAATTATCTGTTTTCAGTCTGAAATCAAATGTATTAGGTTATGCTTATGCTTTTGATTATCTTGTTGTTCTTATCAATTTTTCTAACTCCCTCAGTTTACAAGTATATAAAGGATTCTGTTTCAGCCCTTTATTAGTTTGTTTTTCTCAATCTTTATGTCCATTTCATAAATCCATCATAACCTTAAAAGATCCACCAATCAAGTAAACTTTCCCTGCACATGCTCCTAAACCATTGATGAACTCATCTGGACCTTTTTAGACTCCATTTCCCAATGAATTAACAATATTTCATGTTTCCTATCTAAAATATATCAAAGTATCATGCCCAACCAAACCCAAACAAACAAACTTGCACTTAACATCTAGCCTAAAATCAATCTCTTAAAAGCATCAAGCTAAATCCTTACAAAAGCTATCAAGAATTTGGTGGTGGACCATAAAACGTTTTTCCTTTAGAAAAGCTAAAATTTTCCACCTAGCGACTCCACTAGCCTCTAGTAGGCCTTCCTCATTCCACTAGTCCCAAAGGCTATTCTAGGATTGTGTCAAATCAATCCAAAAAACAATTTTTAAGGCCTAGTTATACCATGTGAGAATAAAGAGATATGGCTCTACGAAGGAACTATACCAGATCACACCCAGACCCAAATCCTCCTGAGATAGTTGATAATCCAGAAAATATCCTTAGGAAATCTCTTAAATCCAAGAATTCAACTATTGTCAGACCAATTCATAGAGCTAATTCTATCCCTGAAAATCTCTCAGCTCTGCAAGATACACAAGTTGACTTACCATTCATAATAAACCCATCCAGAAATAAGTCACTTAGTGATATAGATCAGATAGACTTTGAGTCTCCACACTCACCCCAACATAGTGGTGAACATACTGATAGTAGATAAACCACTCCACCTGATCTTCATTTCATTCATAACTTTGGTTTCTTTCATCCTAGATCTGCTCAACAGTCTCTTGCTGATCCAAGTACTTCTGTTATCCGTACACCCACTATTCAAACTAATCCATTCCATCCTCCCCCTCCTTTCATAAACCCTCCACTTGTAAACCCCCCATTTTTTCCACAACCTCCTATCATGGTAGCTTGGTATGCTCCATTGGCTCTACAACAACCACTATTTCCTTTGCCAAATAACTATCAGTCCAAAATCCCTCACTTCGTAGGGACTAAATCAATTTCTACTCAAAAACATGTAGATAAAATTAATGATGCTTTTGACTATATGGAGATAGAAGAAGAAACCATAAAAATGAGGATTTTTTCTCAGAGCCTAGGGGGAGAACCCAAGAAATGGTTTAAAGAATTACCTCCCAAAAAAATTCCTGATCTCCCTAATCTATGCCAAACCTTTGTAAACAAATGGGAAATCAAGAATAACCCCCTCCAAATTTTGTCCAAGTATAACAATCTTAAGAGAAATCCAGGAGAAAGTGTTTATGACTACTCCACTAGGTTTAACAATGTTTACAATGGTCTCCCACCTCACATGAAACCTCCCCAAGGCTTGGAATTAGTAAAATATCCTGAAGGTTTTGATGCTGATATGGTCTATCAACAAAGGGAGAGAGATTACAAAACTCTAGAAGACATGCAAAAGGGGGCTGTAAGTGTAGAGACCAATTTGATTGAGAAAAGGGCTATAGCGAGATCATAAAAAAGGGTGACTTGTAGAGATGACACAACACCTACACCCTCCTCTTCTGAAATCAAACTTTACTCCATAGTTAGGACAATGGAGAGGATGATGGAAAAATTCAGTTTGAATGAGAGAACTCCTCCTAGGGAAAATCAAGCCAATCCTAAAAATAGAAATAGAAACCATAATTTTAAAAGAGACCCTCCTCAAATCAGACAAAGAGAGAGAGACCAAAAAATCATACCCCCTTTCCAAGACAACTACGTAGATGAAGAAAAAAGAGAGTCTAAGCAGTTGGAAGAAGATCATGTAAATGTCATAGGTTCGGATGATGAGGATAACACATTCCTTATTGAAGAAGAACAAAGGATGTTTTATTCAAAACCAAATGAGAAATCATATGAAGATTCTGAATACTATAGATTAGGATTTGATAATGCCATAATGGAAGTTCATAGGCAGTACATCCTTAGGAGCAAAAATAATTAAGATGTTCCTAAAACAGATCAGCCAAACACTGCTGTTAGAAAAACCTCTGAAACTATTCCTAAAAAAACAGCAGAAAGCACAAATACTATGGCTAAGAAAACTGAACTAAACAAGCAAAAGAATAGCCAGCCTAGTAATGATTCAAAATTCCCCAGTACTTCAAATAGTGGCACTGAAAAAACCTTACTGTCCAAACCATCAAATCAAAATTAGCAAATTAAAAATATAGAAAAGTTCATGGCTGATAAAACTATTATAAATGCAATAAAGACACCTGCACCTTTTAGTTTTGAGGGGGATATTGCCAAAATCAAGATCACTATACCCCTCACTGAATTGGTAACCCAAGAGGTATATAGATCCTAGATTTTCAAAGTGTTAAACATAGGCAGGGATACTGATACCTTGAAATTAACTGATGATAAACCAGAACTGTTGTTTCATCTTGAAGTAGAAGGAAGATATCAAGAAGGAGCAGTCCCTCCTTTCTATGTCAGTCTAAACATACATGACAAAATTATGCATAATGCTATGCTAGACTCCGGTGCCTCACACAATCTCATGCCAAAGGTTGTGATGGATAGATTATGCCTAGAAATCACAAAGCCCTAGAAATATTTGTATTATTTTGATTCCAATAGGGTTAAGTGTTTGGGCCTAATCAAGGATCTATGTGTCAATCTAGCACAAATCCCCGCTAAGAGTCTAGTCATGGATATAGTTGTGGTTGACATCCCCCCTGTTAGGGTCCCGCGATTTGGCTGATTGGCAAGAAAAATGACAGTGTAACATCAAACCAATCTTTGGAGCCCAAGGACCTAGCCTTCCTAGACTCAGAGAGGGATCTCTCTATTTGTGTAAGGGATATCTGTGTGTTTGCTTATTGTGTTCTGTTTTTAGGCTAGTTATGAAGTATTTTTTTTTGGTTTTGGTTTTTAGTTTGTGAGGGATGAAACTGATCAAAGATATAAGATAGGTAAAATGATGTCAGATCAACTGGGCTATGGGGTCGAAAAGGTCAATAAAGCTATCAGATGGTGATACAAGGTTGTTGAAGGGCCGATTTGATTCGAGGTAGAAAGTATCTTTGGGAAAATGGAGTAAGGTGGACATCAAGTTTGTGAAGAACAAAGGATTTCAGGCATAACTAGTTTAATAGTTGACATAAACATGGTAGGGCAAACCATTGATCATGAGAAATGTAACTATAAGCTAATCAATACATAGAAATAAACATTCAAGCCATGCATAGAGCTATATAACTCTCTAAATTTGGGAAATGGCTATCAAACTTTGGGGAAATACACTTAAGATAGACAAACAACTCAAATCACTATGCCGGAACGCCTAAACATAGTACATCAAGTTATTGGGCACTTTGAAAACAAGATTGCATAGTCTTAGGCAAAGGGCAAGATTAGAACAAGACCTCCTTGGTTCAACAAATGACAATCTAATCAGTCAAAGAGAAATTTCATGGATGGAGCTATGGCTAGCCATGAGTAAGCAGGGCATACCGTAAATCATACTTAGCATGCATAAAACCATGAATGAAACAAGCAACAATATCCTTAAGTTATTAAAGAGCAATCAAGAATTTTTTAATGTGACTAAGAATGAAGAAAACATGGAAGCTATGAAGAAACAGGAAATTTGAGGTGCCTCCAAGGGCATGTCTCAAATTTGTTCTCTACTATCCTATAGCAAGCAAGAACATGGATTTGTGAATTAAAACTAGGAAGCAAAACAAAGATAGAGACACTATACCATTCTACCAAGTCATGGAATCCAATAACAATCCTCTTTCATCATCCAGGAACATCCAAGAGACTATCCAAAAGCATGAGACAAGTATTTCTTCCAAAGCTTATATGACCATATATTTCTTATATTCATCAAGTTCAACCTTTGTTTACAATGAAAGCCTTTGGAATATATAGGCCCAAGTGAGGAAAACCTCTTCGTTCAACTTGCAATCTCATTGGTCTATCCAAAATATCTTATTTTTTCCTTGAGGCTTTGCAGAGCCCAAGGCACAAAATATCTCATAAAATATCTAAAAAATGATAAAAGAGGGAAATAAATTGACTTTTCATAACTTCTCATGTACAAAAATAGCTAAACGCACATGAGGAAAAAGCAGTTTTGAAAGGTTCAATTTTTACAAAAATACTCAAAAAATACATCAGCAAAAGGTCCCCTGACTTTCCGGCAACTTTTGGAAGCCTTCCTGATGTCAAAATGAGGCTCATGATAGCTCGTTGGAAATATCTGAGTGTCTACTTTCTGGAAATGTTCAGTTTTCTCCAAACTGACCACTGGAAGTCCTCAAAAAATAGGCCTGTGTGTAAAAACCCAAAAAATAAGCCTTGCTGATAAACTGGGCAGAGTATGGAAAAAGCGAGCATTTTTCGCCATTTCGGGGGAGAAAATGATCTTCAAATGTCCTGAAAATCGCTGAGTATGTGCTCCTAAAATCATGGCATTCAATGATACCATTCTCATCCTTTGATGATGCCCCAAACTGAAATGGCGATGCCCATGAGTTTTGGCCAAAAACCCAAAAATGGCAAAAAACCAAAATATGTCGAATTTCGCCCAAAATTAGCGAGCATGGCCCTCAAGGGTTTTCAGCAACATGTTGTGAATTAGAGGCCAAGATTTGGAGTCTTGAGGTGTATTTCTTCAATTTTTGTTCCGGGCGCTTCCCTTTGGCCTCCTTGAGTTTTTCTTGAGCGGCCTTCAACTTCCACCGAGCAAACTGATTTAGCTTTTTATAATGCCCTGTCATCCTCCGTTGAAGGTCTAAGTCCCTGTTTGCCTTCTCCAATTTCCTCTCCAAGTGATCATTAACTCTCTCAAGCCATGCCTCTCAGTTGTTCTCTATCTCTTGTTCGAACAATGTGGTGAGAGGGGTGGATTGGAGAAGGGCATTTTCTTCTTCTTTTTACTTCTCAAGGGCCTTTTTAAGCCCCATGGTTCTTGGCCTCTTTTTCCTAGGCTGATCTTCACCTTCGCTTTCATCGAACTCACCCATGAGTTCTTCCAACCTTACTTGTGATTTGGAGGCCTCCATCTTGTATTTGATTGCCCGTGTCTCAAAAACAACCATATGGACACTCATCTGCTTGTTTTGAATTTGCAAAAATTGATTGATGTTCCTAGCTCTATGAAGATCATCCTTCAAGGCGTCAATTTGGCTTTCTCCATGGATCAAGAGATTTTCTAGGATTCGGGCTTCATTATCACTATCATCACTTTGGATTTGGATGATGTCGAATTCCCTTTACTGTTCATGACTGCTCTCTTCCTTGCCCTTCCCTTTGCTTTGGGTGGCTCTTCTGGTACTCTTCCTCTTAGGCAATTCGACCATGAGCTTCTTTGGCAATTTTCCCTTGCTTCAGAGGGCCCTAGTCACATTTGGAGTTACGACTCTAGGCACCCTCTTCTTTGCTGTCTAGGGCTTGGCCACTTTTGGAGAAGAGAGCATGGCCCCTTGCCTCGGAGAGCCAGCTAGCACATGCTCCATGGGCTCCTTACCCTTGTCACTTTGCCCTTCATTTTTGCCAATGTCTTGGCTCTCTTCAAGGATGCCTAGGCTGTCTTTTTGCATCTCCCTTTGAGGGCTGTCCTCCTCACTGTTTTTCACATCTTCATGCTGCTGTCCTTTTCCTTCTTGAGGTTGCTGCTCCTTTTTAGGAGGCTGATGTGTATCATGTTGTGGCTGCTGTGTATATAGCTATGGTTGCCCTTGTCCAAAACTTTCATGCTATTGTGTATCATCTTTTGGCTGCTATGTATCATCATAATTCTGCTCACCCTCATCATAAGTCTGATGTGTATCATCAAAAGTCTGCTCACCCTCACTGTGCTGCTTTTCTTCATGCTGTTGCCCTTCATCATCTTCCTCATCATCATGGTCATGCTCTTCTCCCTCTTTAGGCTCTTCTACTTTCTCTGTGGTAAAATTGAGTTTTTTAGGAATGGGTCTGCTAGAGGAAGGTGAAGGATGATGAGTAGGAGGTGTAGGGGATGTGTGAACTAGAGGGACAATGGAGAAATCCGGATGGGTGATGAAAGTATCCCAAGAGACCTCTCTCTTTTCAAGATGATGAAGAATGATGATTTTGATGAGAGAGTGATGGAAGAGACAGGCTATTTTCTGTGAAGGAGGCTTCTTCTGAACAGTGGAGGCCATTTTCTTAATGCTTTTGTGTAAGAAGAAAGGAAGATTTAGCAATTTGGCCCTAGTGAAATGCATGAGTAGTCGAATGTGATATGCATAAACTTGGGAGAATATTCCCTCACAAGTAAAGTATTTCATGATGATCTTCATGAGGACGGGGGGGGTAGCTGGGCAAAATATATGAGAAAGGGAAAATAGAAGGACATGAATCTCTATGCTCAGGCTTTAGAAAGGGCTTGTAATCTTCTGAGTCGAAATGGCTTTGTTTAAACCACTTTTCCCCAATATAGGGGATTTTAGTGGCCTTGGAGATGGACCTTGGAGAGAATTTGAAGTCAAGGCCTGCCAGCTAGAAATGCTTGTCTCAAAACCTCAAAGCGCAAAGGTGTGTCAAATGAGAAAAGCTCTTCACCTCTTGCACCCTTTGACAAAAATATAAACACTCGACCTCATGGAAATTGAACAAGACTGATGGGTGGTCATTCACCTCTTTAGTGGAAATAGGCTCAAATCTCTTATGCAAGCCACTCCTACTGTCCTACCTGGGGGGCATCTTGTTCTAGATGCTCTCTGCAAAACCAAATTGCCTCAAATGGTTTTTTGAAATGTTTTCTCAAACAAAACTCTTTCTTCTTTGTCAATCATTGTTTGATTAAGGAAAATGTGCCTCAAATGCTGCGTGAAATGATTTCTTTGATATCAGGTCTCTGCTCCTCCCAAATCACTGCTCTTCCCCTTTTGTATGCTAATCAACAAACATTTTAAATAACAAGCATACAGTCAAATAAAGGTATACACAATCAAGTGATTTCTGTGTTTGGGTAAGGTCACAGGGCTCTTGGTGTTTTGGTGTAAGCAAGGAAGCCTAGTATTTAGATAGAGGAAAAATAATCCTCCTAATCAAAACACCCTCCTTGTGTTTACTATTTCTCACACACAGCTAGACAGAAACACCTTCAAACTGATTTAACAGCTTCATTCACTAAAGTTTGTTTCATGGACAAAAATGTAGCACTGATTTTGCTTTTCACCACACACAGAGGACTTTTGAATAATGACAAAGAAATTTATGTATGATCACTATTGTTACTCAAAATTTAAACAAAAGTTCAAAACTTCTTACCACTGCTTTCACCACTACAATATAGCTGACAGAGTTTATGGTTTTGCCTTATCACAGTTAAGGCACCTCCAACAATTTTACAAACCTCTACTACTGTGTATATTTTGACTTGCAGGTTTATGCTTTTAGCACTATATTGAGGGAAGTTTTTAGGCCCTTGGACATCATCATAAACACACCATTATCACTATGTCCACCTTGAGCAATCATAAACCACAGCAATCTCGCGTTTTAAACAAAAATATCAACCTTCCTAAGCACTATTTTCTCCACTACATATAGCTGACAGAGTTCATGGTTTATCACCGTTTTGAGGGTAGCTTTAGGTTCTTTTAAACAAAAAATTACCACTTCACTTTCAACCAAATGTAACAATATTCTTCAAACCTTTTTACCCCAACACACCTTGATTTACACCAAGACTTTCATTTTTTCACTATCATTTAGTCTTTGAAAAACACAGCATTGATCACCCTTTTAGAATTTTGAATATACCAAGGAGGCACATAAAATACCTCGAAGATCGATGGCAGCTGTTGTTTGAGGAGTTTGAGCAGATTTCAAAGCTTGTGGGAGGCGCTTTGACCGTTTAAAACATGCGTGACACGTTCAATAGGGAAGGCACCGCACAATATAAAGGTGTCGGGTCGACGATGGGCAGTCGTGACCGGTGCCTATAGGCGCGCCGAACAACAGTGTAACCCCTTCGTAAAATCTCTCCTGAACACGCCGTACACTTTTCCTGGTGTGCCGCGTGGTCTCCAAACTTCAAAATTCTTCAAATTTGCTCTAAAAATCCTTCTTTGGTCTAGTGAATAGCAAAGGGAAGTGTTTCTTGTGTTTTGAGAATGTCAAATGGCTTGCAACAGTCTCCTTATTCTCTTTTGAACGCAAAAAGCAAACTACCCTTGAGTTTGATTTGTGAGGGTTTTGAAGGATTCTCTCTTTAAAACCACTGCCTTTGTTTATTTGAAAACAAAACCAAAGTGACCTTGAACGTGCTATAAGGGGCCCATACTTTAAATAATGTTGGAAAAAAGGCCGTGCATACTATCTGGCCAGTTTTGGTAGATATGACTTTTTCCTCTTATAAGAAAATCATTCAAGGGCCAAAATATTTTCACTGTGCTTTATTATTAAAAAAAGAAGGAAACTCTACCAGTGCTAACCTTTTAATGACATCTTCAAAATGGAAAATCTGCTTAAAAACATACCAATGAGTGGTGAAGCATCTTTTGTCATTTTGCAAAGAGATGACTTATCTCTTTAAAACTTGATTGAGAGTTTCTGCTCCTTATGATTGTATCTTCTTGTTAGAGGGAACCTGGCTCAAATCCATATAGGGACTGTAGATGTATTCTACAAATGATGATTCTCTTTGACTATGGGTGAGGCCTAGTTGTATTCACCTAGGCTTTATCATCATCTGTCCATCAAAAGGGGACTTCTTTCAAAAATATTTCCTTTACTCAAAATGTAACAACAAGGTATCTTTGACCTATTTTTATAAGGAGCAGGCCTTCATTTGTAGCAGTGGCATGCTTTAATGGTTTTGAATGTTTTTCCAGAACCTGAAACACATGCCATAATACTTCCTGCATATTTATGAACATATGTGTTTAGTTGCAATGCCTCTTTGGGAAAAATGAGCTCAAAATGCCTTCTGTCCACTATGATGTGTAATTGAAAGGAAATTTTTCATGAACAGGAAGAATAGGACCTTTTGAAAAGAAATTATCATTCTTTGGCCTGTGTCCAACCCAGCTGATTTCAACTTCTTTTCAACTCTGTTTTTTTAAAGGAACATAGACTAAATTTTAAGCTTGTTTATCAAGGAGATGAGTCTTTGTAATTTTTAAAGAAATTATAGCCCTCAGCAAGGTTTGTTCATTTTGGCTACGGATTGTCTTTGAAAGCAAACTATGATAGGAGATAAGTCAGTTTCTTTGATAGTTATAGTACTCATGCTTTCCCTTTTTTTTTGACATCATTGCTCTGTTCAGAAGCCTTCAACTGTCTCCTACTGTTATTACAATTTTTCTCTCAATCAGTGAAAACCCTAAAATCAATCACTGCTCTGGCCCTCTGCTTATAGATGAAGGAGGCCTATTTTGACAAATGCATGGTTTCCTTTCAAACTCTGTCTCAACCAAATGAAGAATTTTTGATGAACATACTGATAGTGGTTTCTCTTATACATGATGGCAGAAGTTAGTTTGAGCCCAAGACTTTTTGACTTCGTTGGCCATCTGCTTAATAATATTTCTTCATTGATGATCAAACCATTAGCTTCACATTGTAACTCAATAAAAATGGAGCTTATGCAAACAATATTTGAAAAGCACCACTACTTTGCCTCTTCCTTAAAAATCATTTTTATCCAGAAACATTTAGTTGTTGTCTCACTGTACTCACAGATTGTCTTACAGTCAGTGCAATTCTTAAAATCAAACTTTATCCTTGCCCCCCTGCTTTTAGATGAAGGAGGCGCTCTCAGTATTCAACCCTTTACTTATAAAATGAAGGATTTTTTTCAGTCTTAATTCCCTCTGCTTATAGATGAAGGAGGTTTTTCAGTCATGCCATTTCATCAACTTTTAACAGTGTTATTTTTCCTTTCACTGTCTTTTCATGCTTTAACTGTGATTGTAGGAGCTTAATGAAACAACTCTCTGCCCTGTAGCTGCATTCCAGGCTCAAAATCACATGAGAAGCAGTTGTCTTCTCATGTGGAGCCAAATACTATCTTCTGGGATGCTGGTACACTTCTACCCTTTGAAAGATCCATTGAAACACTGTAAAACCACCTAATATCAGTCTTGACCTAGGGCATGTGCATTTCTGAGACTTTAGGGTTTGTTAGTGGCGCGACTTAAGGGTGTAACCATCTTTATTTGTAGAATGGGAAGGTTTTTTATGACTAGGCTATAGCAAATAGAGGTTATTTGGCTTTAGGGTAGTTTTCCAAGGGAGAAATGCCTAAAGTGCCACTACCTAACTTAGGGAAAACTTCTATGGACAAATTTGGATTGTTTCTTTGGATTTGATGGGCGAGCTAGTATGGCTGAGGCTAGATAGGGCTTGATAATGAGGTTTAATCTCATCACGGGTGGATTGAAAAGGTAGGAGGGAAAAAAAAAATTATGGGTGTTTTCCAGCTGGCAAATTTGACAAATTTTTAGATCAGTTGCTAGAAAACTTGTCTGTTATAACTAGTCATCACCAACAAGTGAAAAATACTGATGACTAACACCCCCAAAGTATGGAATGATTTTATCTAGATCATGGGGGGCCAAGCTCCAGGGTAGCCTTCAAATGGACATGACCTATGCCACCATCCCAGTCTTCAATAAAACAAGAATATTGTATCGAGAATCCCACATGAAATTTATGGTGAGTAACATAGATAGGCCAAATAACACACCAGTTTATTCCATTCACTCAGACCTTGATTCCTTCATCCTGTACAATGAAAATGACATAAATGAACAAGTGAATTAAAATGAGAGAGAACTAAGTCCTCTAGAACAATCAAATCAGCTCTCTAATCAAGAAAATGATTCCCAAAACTCTAGCAGCTCCGAATTACAGAACATTGACAAAACTGAAGTTGACACCCTTTGGCATATGAGCTTTGATGGTTCTTATGGTAAGGCAGGATCAGGGGCTGGTGTTTGGACCCACAACACAAATGAAGGCCATTCTTATAGGTTATATTTTCAATGCACCAATAGTATTGCAGAGTACGAGGCTCTCCTTATTGGTCTGTACTTACTTAAAAATCTCAAAGCCAAGAAAATATTGATCCAAGGAGATTTTGAACTAATCATCAATCAAATTAAGGCAGAATATTCAGCCAAGAACCCTAGGTTAAGGGAATATAGAAATTCTGCCCTAGACCTCCTCAAAAAATTTGAGAAATACGAGCTTACTTTCATCCCTAGGGCCCAAAACTGCCTTGCCAATGAGCTTGCCTTTGCTACTAGCAATTACCCTTTACCTTATGAAAATAATCAATGCCTCATCAAAATAAAGAACAGGCCTACTGTACCGGACAAATTAAACCATTGGCAAGTGTTTTACAATGATGAAAAAATAGATGATTTTCTGCAATTCAAAAATGACTTTGCAAGCACAAAACAAAGTTTGAGATTTGAAAGAAATAACTCTGCTAAAAAAGACACTCCCAAAATAGAGCTGCCCTTTGATGATGCCATAAACCACCTTCAAAAACCCTGGGTTGCAGAAGTATTTGATAAATTAGATCAAAGAGAACTTGAAATTATGCAATATAAAGACGACACCTTGCCAAGAGGCCTT
This sequence comes from Pinus albicaulis, assembly GCA_034641835.2. Lineage (NCBI taxonomy): Eukaryota > Viridiplantae > Streptophyta > Pinopsida > Pinales > Pinaceae > Pinus > Pinus albicaulis. The sequence continues at coordinate 689,967,228 of CM076575.1, forward strand.
ACACCACTAGAGGAGTTGTTTGATTTTAATGATGTAGCTAAAAAACCCAAGATGGAACCCACTGAAACAAATGTAGAAGAGTGTAACATTGGAGGGATAAAAGAGTCCAAAATGATCAAGCTGTCCAAAACTCTCCCATCTCATGCAAAACAGAAATGCATTGAGCTGTTTAGAGAATTTAAAGATGTGTTTGCTTGGGGGTATGAAGATTTGAAATCCTATGACTCCAAAATCATCCAACATAAAATTCCTCTCAAAGAAAATCAGAAACCATTTAAACAAAAGTTGAGAAGAATAAACCCCCTCTTGTTACCCTCAGATGAGAAATAAATAAAAAAGATGTACGATGCTGGGATCATAGTTCCGGTCTGATAATTAGAATGGATGTCCAACCTTGTGTCAGTTAGGAAGAAGACTAGGGAAATTAGGCTTTGTATTGACTTCGGAAATTTGAAAAAATCCTCCTTGAAAGAAAATTACCCCTTGCCTAAAATGGATCACATACTCAAAAAGGTAGTTGGTTCACAAAGAATCTCATTACTAGATGGTTTCTCAGGTTATAACCAAGTACTAGTCTTTCCGAATGACCAACTTAAAACTGCTTTCACTAAACCTTGGGGTACGTTCATGTATGATAAAATTCCATTCAGTTTAATGAATGTAGGGGCTACTTTCCAAAGGGAAATGGACATAGTTTTTTCAGAAGACATAGGTTACTTCATGGTCATATACCTTGATGACATCACTGTCTACTCTAGGACTAATGAGGAGCACTTAGTCCACTTGAGAAAAGTCTTAGAAAAATGTAGAAAGTATGGCCCGTCTCTAAATCCTAAGAAATTTTTTTTTGGCCTTCAGGAAGGAAAACTCTTAGGTCACATCATCTCTAAGGAAGGAATCAAGATAGATCCAAAAAGAATAGAAGGAATCTTACAAATCAGCCATCCTAGGAACATTAAAGAGCTGCAATCTTTCATTGGGAAGATTAACTTGCTAAGAAGATTCATCCCTAACCTTGTTGAACTCCTAAGAAATATCACGAATATGTTGAAAATGGAAGTAGGAGTGAAGTGGAATATGGAAGCAAAACAATATTTTGAGCTGGTAAAACAAGCACTCACGCAAACACCAGTCTTAATCAGCCCTGACTTCACCAAATTTTTTTATATTTTATCCTTTGCCTCTGAACATACTGTGGCAGCAGTGTTGTTGCAAAATAACATCATGGGGAAAGAGCAGCCCGTAGATTTCTTCAGAAAAGCCTTAAGAAATGCCCCTTTAAAGTACAACATTATGGAGAAACAAGCCTTTTCCTTAATCAAAGCTTTGAAGGATTTTAGAGTTTATATTTTGCATTCACATATCATAGCCTTTGTCCCAAACACAGTTGTCGAAGATATACTTAGTCAATACCCTGATGGTAAAAGGAGCAAGTGGATTGCTACCATTTTAGAATATGATTTGGAAATCAAACCCAATAAATTGATTAAAGGACAAGGACTTGCAAAACTCATGGCTGAGTCAAACTTCCAAGATTTAGATATGAACATGGTTGATGTTTTGGAAGAGATAGAAGAATGCACAACACCATTCATTGAAGAAACATTCATGAACTCTCCTTGGTATGCTGACATCATATATGTGTTTCCTTATATGAATGCCCCTCCTTCTTTGTCAAAAAGAAAAGCTATATTTGTCAAACAGAAGGCTTTAGATTATTATACATTAGATGGAGTTTTGTATTGGAGGAATGCCATTGGAATTTTACTTAAATGTTTGCTTGAGATTGATGCAGGAAAAATCATGCATGAGCTACATGAGGGAGAATGTGGAGGACATATTTACTGGAAGACTACAAAAAATAAAATCCTAAGATCTGGTTACTATTGGCCCACCATTTTCCTAGATACTCAGAAGCTTGTCATATCTTGCCATAAGTGTCAAATTTTTGATGGCAAGAGAAAAATCCTACCTTTACCCTTACATCCCATCAGTGTTGAGGCTCCCTTTCAACAATGGGGTTTGGAATTCATTGGGGAAATTCACCCATCATCCTCAGCCCAACACAAACGGATCGTCGCTGCCACTGATGATTTTACCAAGTGGATAGAAGCCATACCCACTAGGAATGCTACTGACTCTGTCATTATCAAATTCCTTGAAACTAACATACTATCCAGATTTGGTTGTCCTAGAAAAATCATCACAGATAATGCTGCTGCTTTCAAGTCTAAAAAAATGGTTGACTTCTGCTATAAATATCATATCACATTGGGTCATTCTACTGCTTATTATCCCCAAGGGAATGGATTAGCTGAATCCTCTAACAAAAGCCTTGTCAATATTATAAAAAAAATGTTGGAGCATAATCATAAATCATGGCATAGTAAGCTTATTCATGCTTTAGGGGCTGATAGATTAACCACCAAAAAGTCAATAAATATGTCTCCCTATCAGTTGGTTTATGGTATGGATGCAGTATTCCCAACATCCTTAGGATTTCCAGTCATGAAACTTCTTCAAGAAGTACAAGCTGAAGAGAATGATATGTAGAGAAGGATCAATCAAACCATTCATTTACAACAGTCAAGAGAGGAAATGTACAACAAAACACAAATAGTCCAAGAGAACATTAAGAAAATATTTGACAAAAGGACTAAATCAAATGATTTCCATGTTGGAAATATAGTTCTAAAGTGGGATTCTAGAAGGGAAGAAAAAGGAAAGCATGGAAAATTTGAAAATCTGTGGAAAGGCCCCTATATCATTGATTCAGTGAGAGGAAACAATGCTTTCTTTTTGAAGGAACTTGATGGAATTGAAATGTTTGGAGGTCTTGTCAATGGCAGGATGCTCAAACACTATTTCTGCCAAGAATATTAGTTTCAAAATTTTTTCATTGTATATAAAATTTCTCTTTAAATTTGAAAAAGAAAAACACAAAAAACAATAGAAATTAAAAAAAGGGCAGATTAGTAAAAGAAGAAAGGTACAACCCTATACCCAAAAAAGAGAGTTTCTAAAAGTGAGCTAGTCTAAATGCCACTGCTGATTCAAAATGATATCTTGTTCAGTCATCTAGCCTAATCATGGCTGAACATGCTTTAAATTTATGTTGATAAGTTACTAGAAACTTTGATTTTGGCCTTATCATGGCCTTATCTCTCTGATTTGCTTTTATGCAAAATAATGTTGGTGTGCAAGCTCAAATTCCACTACTTGTAATTATTCAATCATACAGCCTAAACATGATTGAGTAAATTTGAATTTCATGCTGATAGGTTAGTGAAGAAGATTTTCCAAATTGTATAATCCTGGCTTATTAGTAGAATAGGTTAGGATAGAAAATAATGGTTCAAACAAACTCAAAATCTGAACCAAGGAAAGGAAAAAGATAGCTCTAAATCGATCAAAACCAGAGCTGGAAAAGAATGAGGGATGTTTTTTGTTTTTCAGACCTTAAGCCTTCACAGTTTTGTTTAAATTTCTGCAAATAAAGTCTATGTGCAGCTTGTACATACAACCATAGACACCATGGAAAATTAGACAGTCTAATCCTGATTTGACTGTGTTTAAATTTCTGTTTTAGAAAATAGAGAATAAGATCTGCCAGACAGTTTAATCCTGGCAGATAGTAGCTTAGGTAGAGAATTAATGAGTTCAACCGCTTAATCTGAACTCATGGAAGAAATAAGGGTATATTCAGATTATTTTCCTGCTTTCAATAAAAGAATAAAATGTTTATGACAAAGGTTTGCAAGTCCAAGTGCACCTTATGAAGAAAAAATGTTAGGAAAAGTAGGCGGTGTAGGTAGTTGTTTGGGAAATAAATCATTCTGTTTGATGTAAGTACTGATCATCTTTTAAAGCAACATGATCAAAGAAGAAGTAGGTTGTCAATGGATACGGCATAGGTCTGCATCCCAGAGATAAAATTCTGAAGTTCTTGACACCTCCAAGGAGCTGCCATCCCCAAGTGGAGCCGATGTTAGCCATCAGTAAATTTTGTCACAACAAATGATGGCTAAAATAGGTATTGAACCTTCAAGACGTGAATTTTTTCATAGAAAATTACTCATTCTTGAAGCCTTATTGTGTTTTCTAAAAAAAAAATCTTCACTGATGTTCCTTCACTGCTGTTCCTTTGCTGCTATTCCTTCACTGTTGTTTCTTCGCTACTATTCCTTCACTGTTATTCCTTCGTTGCTGTTCCTTTGTCGCTATTCCTTTATTTTTTCTACCCCCCTGTGCCCCTTGTAAAAAAGGTTTTTTTCCTTTTTATTTATCCATAGCTGGATTTTTACGTTTTAACACTGAAAGCCAGAGTTTTCCTGACCTAAAAGCCTTCCTGCTACGTGACAAAAAATGTGACATCACCCCAGCCCCACCACGTGTTTCCATCGCACATATTTCTATTTTTTGCGCTCATTCATGACCGTTGATCTTCGGCTCGAAGATCTAATGGTCCCCAAAAAAAATTGCGTTCATTTCACCAATAAAACCAATCGCTCATTTTTGACGCGAAATAGGCGATTTTCTCTTGGACACATGTCAATCAAAGACCTGTATCATTTTCATTCCCAGCTAAATCGCTTACCACTCATTTCGTGCGCAAAAACCATACATGGTTTTCCGAAACCACCTATCCACTGTTTCGCTCCAATATTCACATTAATCCCTATTTTCACAGGTTTTGTCCACAGAATCTCCTCCGCATGCAATTTCTCCTCCTCACTACTCCTTTCGCCCCCTGCCCAGCCTCTGAAAGTAGTTTAACCGAATACGTGCAGGGTTTTATGTAATAATGTTTATGTTGCAAGTTTCATGGCGAATGAGTTGTAAAGCCATCCCACAGTCACGATAAAGTAAAAAAGGGTCAAGGATGACGATCCTCAGGCCAAAATCATGAAGAAAGGGATTCCATAGGTTCAAAATCATGGTTTGACCGGTGCCTCATGAGCATTGGTTATACAATGAAACCCTCAGCGCGCCAAAGACACCTGTACGTTAACAAAGGAAACAAAAGAAGAACATTGAAAGATAGTGGATATTAAAGTTAAAGGTTAAAGTTAAAAAACCAAAGATTAAAAGACTTAACCAATGATTTACAAAGATAAAAAACACAGTGAATAAAGTAGAAAAATGTTTAAAGAAATAAAATAGTCAGAAAAAAAGGTTTAAAGCCCAAAGATGATTATAAAGGCCTTAAAGCACAATCAGAGGCCTAAAGCAGTTTTTTAAAGCAGAAACAGAGAAAGATAGTAAGGCAGTTTAACTAAAGGCCAAATGCAAAATCAGAGGCCTGATTAGAGTTAAAGACTTGATTACTGAGTTTATTGATGAAATAAAGGAAAATTAGGCTTAAATATAGCCTCGAAAACTTCAAAAGGAGTAGTTATTCCTTTAAATATATCAGAATACCACCTATAGCCTACCTTTTATCTCAAAGGGAAAATTGACAGTTATTACACTAAAGAAGATATTTAAACTGTCAGGACAGTTATTGTAAAAGACAAGATAAAGCCGTAAAGTCAATATTTTCCACTTATCTTCAGATTGGAGAGTAAAGACAGAGTTATTAAAATAGAGGGGTATCTACAGATGTTCCTACCTTATGCCTTGCATGGTTATCAAGGTCAGGAACGTATTTACTCTGTCATAAATGACATCTGAACCCTAAAACATAGTTCCACCTCCTCATTTGCAGTATAAATACTGCACTGGAACTCATTGTAAATTTTGGATTTTGATGACTGATGCTGGAATAATACATAGTCCTTTGAATATCTTGAAGAGAAATTTGATGTCTTGGAACTCATGCATGATCTGATTTGCTCGTTGATGGAGAGGGATTGCTTTCAGGATCCATAGGCTTTGGTTGATGGTGAAGTTTTCTTTTGTTTATGTTTTCTAGTTTTCCATTATGTTTTCCATCTTGCTATGTTGCAGTAGGACAAAGAATTTAGATTAAGAAATGTTTCTAAGGGAACCTTCAATCTATTTGTCCTTCACTGCCTTAATGTTTTCTTTTGCTAGGATATATTAGAGAATTCATCTTTTTGCTCTCTAACAAGTTATTAGCTCGTCCATTTCTTGAATAAATTATATCAGTTTAGCATCAATTATGATTTATGGTTAACCCTACATATTGTTGCCATTGAAATATTTTGTTCTTGGAATCATCTCTTTAAAACAGCTTTGTCTAGGTTGGTCAAAAAATTTTGTTTAAAATAATGCTCTTTGCCTTTACTTAGCTGAAATTGTTTTAAGGAAGTCTTATAGCTGTAACTCTGGATTTTAGAGTTTTCTCTCTTTCTATGGTTAAAGTTACTTGTATATCTTATTTTTTTTTGCTCTAGATGATAAAAGCTCTGAAAGTTGGATAAGTCTCTTACCTTTTTGTGTTTTTATCTGAATGTTTGTCTTGGTTAATTATCCGTTTTCAATCTGAAATCAAATGTATTAGGTTATGATTATGATTTTGATTATCTTACTATTCTTATCAATTTTTATAAGTCCCTCAGTTTACAAGTATATAAAGGATTCAGTTTCAACCCTTTATTGGTTTTTTGTTCTCAATCTTTATGTCCATTTCATAAATCCATCATAACCTTAAAAGATCCACCAATCAAGTAAACTTGCCCTGCACATGCTCCTAAACTATTGATGAACTCATCTGGACCTTGTTAGACTCCATTGCCCAATGAATTAATGATATTTCATGTTTCCTATCTAAAATATATCAAAGTATCATGCCCAACCAAACCCAAACAAACAAACTTGCACTTAACATCTAGCCTAAAATAAATATCTTAAAAGCATCAAGCTATATCCTTACAAACATATTGAGGGCTAGATCCTAGAGCTCTAAAACTTGGTTTGATGTTACCCTTGTCAATTTGTATCTCAATCAATCTAGAAAATTACAGGGAGCTAACATGTTTAGTTTAGCTTCTCTGTCTATACCTGATTCCATGTTTGTTAATTATAAAGAGGTCACTGCATCTTTTCAATCAGTTCAAAGTCTTCTACCGGTGGAGTCATTAGGTCTTTTGGAGGTTGTGGAGTCGTCGGGTGAAAGATTTTGAACTTTGTTGTCCACTGTTAGCATGATTAGGATTCCTCAATGCATTCCCAGGGGAGTTTACAAGGACTGGTAAAGTAATAGGCCTACTGGAGGCCAGTGGAGTTGCAGGTGGAAATTTTTTAGCTCTTTTGGAGGTAAAATATTCTATGGTACACCACTAATGTTTATTATGAAACCAATTTGAAATGTTTTGGGTTTTCTGAGTTTTTTTTTTTGAAGGACTAATGAGTCTACAAGAGCTTGCTAGGCTATTATGTACTCAGAATTCCCACCGTGATCACCAAAAATTTGGGGTCCTGTGATTTGGCTGATTGGAAAAACAAATGACAAGGCAACATTCAAACCAAGCTTTAAAGCTCTAGGATCTAGCCCTCCTAGTCTCAGGGAGGGATTTCTCAATGTGTGCAAAGATATGTCTTGTTTTCTTTTAAGGGTTGATTTTAGGCTAGTTATTAAGCGAAAGTTTGTTTATTTGGGTTTGGTTGGTTGGACATGAATGATCTAAGAAGCATAGATAGAAAGGGGAAATATCAAAGCCATTGGGAAATGGAGTCAAGAAGAAGTTATAATAAGCTCAATCAATGGATATGGGATATCAAAGGGAAAATCTAACTTGGCCAGTGGATCTTGGGTTTGGTGGATGAAATGAAATGGACATTAAGGATTTAGAAGGAGAAGTAGAATTAAGGGCAGTTAAGAATCCTTAATTATATGTACTTCTCAACAAAGGGACTTAAAACATTATCTGAACATAAAGAGGCATTCCATAGACAGGGCTAACCATAAATTCTAGAAATCACACTTCAGCAAATAAGAATTTCAAGACAAAATTTTCAAATGAAATCTAGGAGTCGAGGAACGCTCTATTTCATCCAAAGATTTCACCTTCAAGGAATTTAGAAAAAATAAAAGATTCACAAATAACTTCATTCATAGAAGAGGGAATGCCTAAAAATCTCTGATTACAGCTATAAATACCTTCAAAACAATTATCTCAGCAAGAACAAAGGGTATGATCAAAATAGACCTCTCTAGCAGACTATAAGCAATGGTACTTTAAAGGGAGACTTCGGAAACAATTTTCAAGTGGCAGTAAGTAAGCAGGGAAAACCATAAATCATCCTTGAGACCAACTGTTTGAACTATTTCTAAAATAAACAAGAAAAAGGGTTCAAGAGAGTGGTTAAGAATTCTCTAGAATGCCTCATCAGATGAAAACATAAAGACAGTGAAGAGCAAAAAGGTCTAAGGTGCTTCTAGGAGACATTTCTTAGCCTAAAATTTTTACTCTACTGTAAGTATAGAATGATGGAACAAAATGGAAAATAGGAAATAAAAATTAACATATTAGAATACATCACCAACATACATGCTCAGGGATCCAATGATAGAGCCTTCTCATTAACAAAACATCTCAAAACATCATCAATCTTCCAATACTTCAATTTCTTCTTTAATCTTCAACTAGACTATGTACAACATCAAAGATTTCGAATGCTAGCAACCAACCTTTAACAAAGAGCTCCTCATAGAGTATTTATAGAAGAGTGAGGAGGTGAAGTGAAAGAAGTGGTCTTAATTCTCATTTAAGACATAATAGATGTGCATCGGATGCTCCATTCTGCTCAATGAATGCTATATTAACTTGTGAACCACTCTAGTTGCTTTTGTTTGACTTCGAGGTAGATCTGGTAGGTTGGTAATAACTCTGAAGTATGTCTCCTATGAGATATTTTCTGATCATAGTAACTCTGTTTTGGCTTCTGGGACAAGTTAGGTGAAAGAGTGGGTTTTGGGGCTTTCCCATGCCTTTATAATAACTTCCCTGACAGTTTAAAGAGGTTATGTCATCAGGATGGCTTTCAAGGTGTCTTTTAAAGGTAAAGTAGACTACAGGTGTCACTTTTTCTTTCTGGAGGAGTAACTGCTTCAGTGATGTATCATTCAAAGCATTCCTTTGGGTGATCAGTCTTTACTTTGTGGCTTTAAACACTGATTTTAGCCTTTGATTTTCTTTAGGCCTCCTTTATCATCTCTCTACTTCGAACTTGTGCCTTTAATCTTTAAACTACATATTAAGCCGTAAATATTCTTGCTTTATGCTTAATCTTTAAACTTTAATCTCTAATTGGTCTTCATTGTTCTTCATGTAACTTTATTATTTTTCTGACAGGTGCTTTCTTCATGCTGGAGGGTTTTCTAAGTGAACAAATGCCCATGATGCATTGATTTAATTTGGAGATAAAACATTTTTGTCCCTTTGTGCATTTGATCAGGCCACAAAGGATCGTCATCGTCAGCCTGTGTCACCTTTTAGTGACTGTGGGATGCCTTTAATAGCTTAAACTACCATAAAACCTGCAAAACCCAGTAAAATCGTTAAATAAAACCTGCAGGAGGGCTTGAAATGCTTTAGAGGCTCGGGCGGAAGTGGAGGAGCTGTGAGGAGGTAGTGGAAAAATGCACTGAGGAAGGTTTCCAGAGGTGGAAACAGGCGGAAGGAGGAAAATATTTAAATTATGGTGCGAAGAATAAATGAGCGGTTTTGCAGAAAATCGGAGGTGGTTTTCATGTGGCCAGAAGGTGGTGAGCGGTAATGGGTTGGGGGAACACGATACGGGTTGGAGGACGACACGTGTCCTATAAAAACCTCCCATTTCGCGTGCAAGATTCACGGTGGGAAGGTTGGCAAGGATGGGCGTTGTTAGACTCCTATACCAATAGGTGTCATTTTTCATGATAGACTTGGTGAACTATGCAATATGTTCAAACCTTTTTCTTGTACAAAGGTGTTCCATATTCTTAAAAAAATAAAAAAATAAAAAAATGTAAAGAGGGTATACCCTAAAAGAAAAATCAAAGGGTGAAAAGAATAAAATGGTCAAAAAAGTGAAAGAAATGAACCCCAAACAAAAATAGACCAGGAAAGTGTGCAAGTCTAAATGCCACTACTATTTCATTTTTTGTAATAAACAAAATTGTGTGCAGCTTGTCAAAATTTTGCCACAATTTATGAAGAGTCAAACTGTTTAAACTTGACTCATTCATTTTTCAATTTCATGTTGTAGAATAGAGAATAAATATCTGACCAAACAGTTTAATCTTGGCAGATAAGTAGATAGGTAGAATGAATAAAAGGTGCTCAATAGTTTAAACTAATCCCTTGGATGTAATAAGTGTAGACTTAGATAGGTTTTCCATGTAAAAGAGAAAGAAGATTGATATGGGTTTGCCAGTCTAAGTGCACCCTAATAAAGAAGAGAAAATGGTAGGGTAAAGTAAGTAGGGTAGGTAGATGTTGTTGTAGAATTACATGTGATGAATGATGGTTCTAAATGTGGTCAATTCTACTTTCATCACAAGTACAAAGGCAGATACTACATTGGAAAAGTTCACAACAAAGAAAAGTCAAATTATTAACTTCCCCTCTCATTTTCCCTAAACATTTCACTAATTTCCCCTAGGTGCTAAGGTATTTGAAGATTAGAGGGGCTCAAGGCATTTCCTTGACTTTTGAAGGGACCGGACCCTCGGCCTAATAATTGAAAAGACCTAAGTATTTGAAATCATCCATTATCACATTCATTCACCTCTCAAAAATCTTTTCCTAAGTAAAATTCCATTTTACTTAGGAAATCCTTCAATATTTCATGAAAATCCCTCAAAATCACTTTTATTCTAAGTCTAAGTGATGAAAGTATAATAATGCCATTTACTTTTGAATCTTCACTTTCTTGTTTATATTAGAGTATTTTGAGTTTACATTGTCCTTTGGTCTTATTAACTCTAATTTATATATTAAATCCTTATAGAAATGATCTTATCCTATTATATATAACTCCTTTTATCTAATATCCCAAAAACCCATGTATTATAATTTTTAGCCAAAAGTATTTAAGTCCCACTTATTCAAATAAAAAACCCACAATATACCCCCTTTTGGCTAAAATATAACTTTAAATATTATTTCCGCCCCCTATGGTAAATAAGTCACGTTGATTTAATTATCATATAACAAAAATCATTTAAACATATATTTATATGTGTTTAAAATAAAAACAAACATTGCTCGACCATCCACTGTGAAAGGGATTAATTAATCCTTACGATTAATTAATAACCGGCCCCAGCCAATCAAATCCCGCCCGATGAGTTTATTTAATTGTTAACTACGTTGGGCCCGCCCCATTAAAACTCCGCCATATCCCTGTCCCGTCAACCGTCCGATCGACCCGTCGAAGATCTACGGTCATTATCAATTTCGCTGGCCATCTGCGTATGAAAGATAATGCGTGATGGACCAGCGGTATTCTAAATAGTGCTTGGATACGTGTCAATCGTTGTATCGCATCGCTGCCTCTCCGCCCAAAACCACCTTCCCTCATAAGCAGTGCGATGAAAACCGCTTACCACCTCCCCCCCATGACTCATCCTCTGTACCTGCTGACGTCATCAATCAAAAGCCCACCACCCTTTGAATTTGCAAATAAAACGAAACAACCTGCGTTTTTTTATTATATTGTGCACAGTGAACGACCAAACTCCCATGCAGTAAAACCCTTTTTAACCCAGCTGCGCTACTTGAAGCCTCTATTAACCAATTCGAGCATGGTTTACCTCCCAAAAATCATTCTAGATTCACTCCACAGACCTCTCAAAATAAAATGAAACCTTTTCTACCTCCCCTGCAAAAAAATTCTTTCTTAACAATTTATTTTGTTTTACAGGTGATCAAAAGACCACATCCTTGGATAAACAGTCTTAATACTAGTCATAAGACTTGTTTACTCTAAGAGTGTTATCAAATCTATTCAAACAGAGATGGAAGATAAAACATACAGTTGAAAGACAAGCAAAGGAAACAAGATATTAAACAATTTACTGTTGAAACAGACAGTAAAAACCTAAACTACACATTGAACGTAAAAGGACACAAAAAAGAACAGTTAAAGAGTATCAGTGGTTAAAGTGTATCAGGTAAAAGTCATAGTGAAAGTTAAAATGAAGTTACAGAGCAGTCAAAGGTAAAACAATAAAATTAATTATAGAGGCAGTAAAATGGTAAAAAGAGATGAAAATAATTTCACCAACATTGAAGTTTATCTAAAGTGAAAGTAAAACAGTTAAAAGAACAAAAAAGTGAAAAGATGAAAAACACAACAAGAAGGAACATTTTGTAGAAATTTAATGTTTTAGTCATTGTTTTGCAGAAACTATTGTGATCAATCCAAGATGAATTTTGAAAAACTGAAGGAGGTTTATATTCTTAAGAGGACCATCCACAAAAACCTCTCTCACTTTTCTAACATCTATTATGGTTTTGGAAATATTAAACAATGATGGAAAGCACTTTTTGCAGAAAATACCAGTTAAGTCATAATTTTGCAGAGAAGATTGTGGTAAATAAAAAATACATCATACAAAACTGAAGGAGGTTTTTGTTCCTAAGCGACATATATACAAAACCCTATATCACTTTTTTCACAGTGATTTTAGAATGAGAGATACATACACATCTTTACAGGTTATGTTTCAGACTCTGTAAAACTCTGTTTTACACATATTTTGGCAGAGCCTTTTGTGCACATATGGAGAGAAATTTGGGGAAAATGAAAGAGGTTTATCTCACAAACATATTAATATACAATAACCTCTTTCACTTTTTACATATATATTACGGATTGAGAAATAAAAAGGTCTCATTGGACCCCAAATTTGCAGAATTGTTGGAGCAGAATTGCACAAAGAAAGGAAGCAGTTAGTGACTTGGATGCCTCATCATCAACTAAGAGTTGGAAAATATTCAAATTATCCTCTTTTCATCACATATCCATACAAAATAGTGCCAAATAGATGCATTAGTTTGAGTGTTCTTTACTTAAGTTCTATTTATGTAAAATAGTTGGAGAGATTTGTGAACTAATCTTGATATTTTTTCAAGATATTTTAGTTTAGAATTTGTATAAATACTTCACTCTTGGAAGTATTGAGGGTGGATTCTTCTACTTTGCTGTAACATTGACTTTTGGAATAAAGTGATTTTGGAGAAATTTCTTTGTGGCTTGCTGGATGATGAATTGAAGCTCAAGACTTTTTGCAGGATTCATGTGTCAGACTACAGTTCAATAAGTCATTTCTATCCTGTGTTTTAAGTGTTATATATGTTTACTATATCACTGTGTTTCATTTCTGAATAATTAACAAAAAGGATTAAATTATAAATTGCTTAAGTGTACTTTGATTTCAATTGTTATTATTCTAAATCTTTTCTTCTAAACTGGTTATAAACAATGAATTCTTAATTGCTCTTGTTTCTCTGGTTTAAGCATTTGATTACTTAGTAAAGAATTCTTAATTGCTCTTTATTGGTAATCACTCACTTTCCCTCGTTTAAACATGTTGAAAGATTCTTAATTTCCTTTCATCCATTTAAAAAATCCATTCCATTCACTTTAATATCCAAAATTGTTCTTTGTTTTGGCTATCTTGCCCTGCAAAGCCATATTTAGTGTAAAAACTTAATCCAGTAAAGCCATCCTTTCGACTCCATAGCCCAATGGCCTGAAATACTCAATATTTCCCTCAGTTGGTAGATTCCACCATTCAAATTCAAACAAAAACCCTAGACTTATAACTAGCCTAATATTTTCTAAGAACAAAGCTAAATTTTAAAAGAGAGAGCCCTCTCTCGATACAGATTGGCTAGATTCTGTATCTGAAGGTCGGTTTGTGGTTACCTCAAACCCCTTTCCTCTTCCAACAACTTCAAGGAAAATATGAGTGATAACAGGCGTGAAAACATTTCTGGACCGTCAGATCTAGGAGATCAACGACTAAGATCAAATGTGAAGGGATAAAAGATGTGCGGGTGGGAAATAGGTGGGACCCAGTGCTGGCGTCAGCTACTTTGTCACCGAACGAAATTTTCAATGCGTGGGGTGAAAATTGGTTGGGTGGAGTTAAAATGTGAGGATCAATGGGAGTCGTTGGATCAAGGAAATGGACGGATGTGATTGAATCGGGGTTACACACATTGGAGATCCAGAAAGATGGGAGGAGGAAATGTGGAGGGAGCAATTGCGAAAATTTGATGAAGTGAGGATCGTAAGATCTGGGAGAGATCAACGGCTAGGATACCATCAGCGGGGGATGATCATCGGTAGAGAGGGGAAGGAGGAAGGGAAAGGGCGAAGCCCGATGTGATGTGCGATGGCCGATGGGGGGAGGCAAAGTGCGATGGCCATCCGATCTGGGAGAGATCTATGGTTAGGAATCCATCAGAGGATTGGACATTGGCAGAGAAAAGGGTTTGGGAACTTTGGATGACGCGAAGTGTGATGGCCGATGGAGCACGAGCCGTTGGATCTGGAAGACGATTAATGGTTGGGATTAAATTGAGGAAAAGGCCATTGGTGGAAGAGGAGAAAGGGGAAGATGGACACAGGAAACTGTGAAATGCGATCGACGATAGGCTTAGTGCTCAGTTGCATCAGTGGCTCGCATGGCGGAAGAGGGGCTCGGGCCTAAGCTGAAAGGTGCTTAAGGCCTGTTGTGTTAAAAGAGTGTTTTAAGGCCAAAATGAAGGTTTTTTTAGCTTGAAGAAGGGTTCCGATAAGGGGGAAAAAGAGGTTCAAGACCAGAAAAAGATGATTTATAAGGTCTTAAAGGATTTAAATGGGGAATGAAGGGTAAATGAGGGAAAAATGAGGGAAAAATGGGGGGAAATGAAGGACACATTTTGAAATGGAGAAATGATGAGGATTATGAGTTTGAAGGAAGTTTTCTTTATGAATCAGTAGGGCTATTGAATGAAGATATCAGTGAGATGGATTTTTGAAGGATAAGGGGCATGGCAAGACTTCAAGAACTCACAGATTTGCTAAAAAAAATTTCTTTAAGGCTAAAAAAATCTGTTTTAGCCATCTTTGAATATGTCAAAATTATGGATGGCTAACAATCTCCATCACTTTGTTGTGCCAGTAGTGAACCCAAATCTATGCAAGAAGCATCAAATTTTACATGAAACTCCTTACTCCAGTTCGATAAAACTATAATCAACACAATTACCATCTTCTCCTTCAGCATATCGAGGCTTATTTGGCATTATTCATCCCAAAAATAAGTAACATCTATCTTCAATAGTTTTTCCATTGGTGCAGTTATCTACGCATATGCCTTGATAAAATTCTTGTAGTAGCCAGTATGTCCCAATGTTGTGCGTAGTTTCTTCACTGTCTTAGGTGGTTCCAAGTTTACAATAGCAACAATCTTTGTGGGGTATGCCATCAATCCTTGTTTGCAAACCACATGCTCCAATAGTATGCCATAAGGTGCAAAAAAGATGCATTTATTCAAGTTCAATGATATTTGATACTATATGTAGGTATCCAACATCATTCTTAATTTCACAACATGTTTCTTCAACAGTCCAATCATCAAAATAAACTTCCAAAAATTTGTGTGTAATATTCCCAAATGGGAAAACTCAGCAATACATGCATAGAAAACACATTTTTTAGAAAATGTATGCAATAATAGTTCAATTAAACCCATGGATCCATTCATTCATACATTATAACATCCATATACAAAAGGAGATCTGAAACAAATCATGGTAGCTTAGTTAAACAAGCCTCCCAAGCCATTATTGCTAAAAAAAAAATCATGCAAAAAGAGGGGTTACAACCATGAAATAAGCTGGAAACACCCTGATAGCGTTATTTTATTACTCCTGCAACAACATTAAGTTGTACATCAGATCTAGAGCTTATATGTGCATAAAAATTCAGATCTATATCAGATCCATGCACTGTACAGGCTCCTCTAATGAACCCCCTTGGGGTTTTCAGCAAAACACCATTTACAAAGTGTAGATCTGAGATCTAAGAATGAAAATCTACTGAAAATTATAGATCTGGAGAGTGGATCTGATCTGATATGAACAATAAAAGGATATCCTCCAACATATCTCCAAAGTGAAGGGCAGATCTCCAACACTCAAAAAATCAGCTCTCCAAATGGTGCATTGAACCACCTCGCACATGCTCCTTCATAGATTACACAAATCTGGATCTCTTCTGCACTGTAGGGATAAAAATATAGTTGTCCTGTAGCCAATATATGAAAATTAAGCTCAATGCCTTCAATACTGACCTCCCAATGGAGTAGAAACCCCCTCCACTTAAAAGAAGCACTGAAATGGCCTAGATCTGAAAGATATAATCTCCACTTGCTACATCTTACTGAAACAGACAAACCCTCAATAGGATCTGTGCTGTCAAAGGAAGATGAAGCTTGGCCTTAAGCCAAATAGTAGAAAATATGGTGCAAGACTCCTCCAAGAGCTACTCAATGGAAGAGGTGGGATTCCCGATCAAGAACACCCTGTGCTAAACAACACTCTATCTCAGCTAAACAGCCAAAGAAAGAAATATGTCTAAATAGACCATATATTCAGAAAATCATAATCATAATATAACCCCATATGGCTTCCATCCTCTTCCTTATAAACAATGTGAGCCTTCACCTTGGGTCCCACTCATTAGGGTTTCCATCTTCATGCAATGAATCTCCCTCCAAAACTGTGCTATCCCATCATCAATGCCACTCCTCCATAACATCGTTGTTGGATTTGGTCAACCTTGACTGGATCTTCATGCAATGTCTTCTTCCACACTCAAGGTGGCTTTATTCTAACTATCTAAGCTGATCCATATTCCCATTGAGTTATATTCATTAATTTTCCACTTCCTCCATACTAGCTTTGTTGACTTGGTCAAACTTGACTTTGTACACATGCATTAGCCTTTGTTCACATATGAAGGTGTTTTATCCAGATGTGAATATGATCCCTTTCCCCATTAAGAGGGATTTTATTGCTGCTAAAAATATTTATGGGTCTCCCTACCCATTTATTCATCTAACTATGTTTTTGGAGAAAAATTAATATTCCAATTAGCTGCATGCTAATTTAGGAATATTACATTGTGTATGTACTCCTTAAAAGCTACGACTACTACTCTAGGGAATATTGCAAGAGCATGATTATATCCAAAAGACATGATTGTATACTGAAAATATCCCCATTTAGTGGCAAAAGTTGTCTTAGTTCGGTATTTTGGTGCAATTCTAATCTAATGGTAACCTGAAAACCCATCTGTAAAAGAGTAGGCCTCCTACCCTCCAACATTATCCAATAATTCGTCTGTAAAAGGTGTAGGGAATGGGTCATGCACACATGCATCATTAAGCTTCCTAAAATCAACACAAATTCTGATTTCACCCTTTTTCTTCTTCTCCTGAACAACCATAGGATGTACCCATTCAGATTCCCCAACAGGAAAATTATCCCAGCGGTAACCATCTTTTCCAATTCCTCCACCTTTTCCTTGTACTTTGGGTTCAATCTATAGGGTCATATGGTTTCAGATTGATCCTCACTCCGAGGTCTCATACTATTCCCTTCAATTCATAATACTTTTTGGGAAAGAGATCCTGATATTTATGCAATATTTCTACAACCTTGCTGACTGTTTCTGCATCCCAATAATCTCTAATTAACACGAATTTTGGCTCCTCTTCTTACCCTATATTCACCTTCTATGTCTTCACTGATTACATTATGTCAAGAAACTTAGGTTCTGGTCTAGCTTCCTTGCATTTTCCTCCTGACTATGGAATATTAATATTGCATGTATATTCCTCATCCTCTTCTGTTGTCAGATTATAGCATTATACGACATGCTACAACTACGTGGCCCAGTCAGGTTGTGTCCATGTTAGTGAAGTTGTAGTCTTGAAAATCCTTTCTATGAATGCTTGAAGAGCTCTGTCTATGTACTAACAGTCATCTTAAAAACTAAAAGTCATTAACAATCCTTCAACCAGATATTCCTAATTCTTTTTTCCATGTCGCAGTTCACTTTAAAGATACCAATTCATAGGTATCCCATCTAATGTGTGAAATAATGGATGTACCCATTCTGGTGCTGGATCTTCACCCCACATCGTAGTCCAGTGAAAAATATGCCCTCGAGGGTCATCCTTGCCAACATATTTTACTTCAAGTCTAGTATTTACTTGACCAAATCTGATCTTCATCAATTTGTGATATTCCCTCCAACTTCCAATATTTTTCTTATGAGTAGCCCACCATCTAGAAGGTGTAGATCCCAACGCTACGTCCAAAGCTTGAAACATTTGTTATTTATGTACTTATCTTTAAAATTCATCAAGAAACATATTGGCATCTCCTATCCCATCATAGTAAGGAAAATTGCATACCTCTGTAGTGATGTAGCGAAGTGATATTGTAATTCTTTTACATCATCTAGTAGAAACTTCATGCAACCTATTCTTCCAATTCTCCATTTCTTTATCAAAATCTGAAATACATGAGTTGCCCTTCTCCCAACTTATCCTTCCATCTATAGTGGGATTGATATAATATTCCTCTTTAGCTGTGAGCTTGTAGATTGTAATATTCCTAAAATTAGCATGCAGCTAATAGGAATATTAAATTTTGATTCTTGCACTTAGTAGGTGAATAAATGGGGGAATTAAGAGACCCATACATATCTTGTATTAGTATAAAAGCCCTCTTGGTATGAAAATGGGACATCCTAGTAGCTAGATTTTTCACTTTCGATGTATGAACAGGAAGAGAATCATTTTGATTCAGTTAAGTTGACTAAGTCAAAAACACGGTATGGATGAGTAGCCTTGATGGAGCTACAACGCAGTTTTGGAGGGAAAGTGATCATGTGATGTTGGAAACCATAATGGGTGGGACCTAAGGTAGGGAGGCTCACAAACCTTATAAGGAGGAATATAGCAGACATTTGAGGTTAGCTTATGGATTATTGATTTTGGTCTGCCTAGACTATTGAGCATTCTTTAGTTGTTGAGTTGAGTATGCAGTGCTGTTTAGCACAAGACATTCCTCATTGGGGATTCCTTCTCATTCCTTGAGAGATCTCTTGGACGAACATTGTTCTTAATTTTTCCACATCCAGGCTTGAGGCCAAGCATCCTCCTTCAGCTACAAAGTTATTCCTGTAGCAGGGAAGGTTGTGTTGCAGGGTGTTGCAGTGGAAGACTCACAACACCAACTTCTGAGATTATCTTTCAGAGGAGGGAGCTCCCCTTTCTTTGCAAGATCTGTACAGGAGATTTCTAAGCATACTGTACATCTTGGCATGTGGCCAAATATTTCTACATCATCTACTACGTACTTATTTGCAGAAACTACGTTATTTTTCCCATTGTTGCAGTAGCAGGGTCAAGACCCTTGATCCGGAGCTAGTTTCTTGGAGGAAGGGCCAACCCTTCTCCCGGAAGGCTTTATATATAATTCTTCTTATTTTATTTATATATTTCAGCTATATTTATATAGAGTTGCAGTATAACTGCATTTTATATATCTACATTTGCAGATTTTCTATTTTATACATTGTACTTTCTTGAAACCCTTGCTGGGTTATTCTCATTGCGTATAAAGAGGAAGGAATCTCCATTTTCTCAGCCATTGGGTGCTTGTAGACTCCAGATATATTATTTATCATTATTTTATGTATAAACCCTTAATAAAATAACGTTGTACATGCTTCAGTCCTTTCTTTATGAGTTAAGCTATGGGGTTTGGGCTTATTTGAGTCATATTGGCTTTGAAAGATCTGTTTATGTTGGCTAGAGGGATTTTTTTCTGCTCCAATTCTGGATGAGAGTTTTATATTGCATAAAATAAGGGATTCAAGTCCCATTTATCGTATATATAGAATTATTTTCCGAAGATAGCTGTTTTGTGCCCTATATTACTACATTTCCCCACTTTGGAAGGAGTGTATAGGTCATATTCTTGCTCCTGATCATTCATTCACTGGTTAGATGTTCCTTTACATATTATGAGCTATTTTACACTGCTATGTGCATGGATTTATGAAGCTCCACTTTAGGAATACTATAAGATATTCCTAACATTGTAGATTTTCCCTATTTTGGCATATTATAGTGGTATCGAAGCATAGTCTTGGCTCAGCCTGTGAGTTCCAACCATCATAAGGAGCAAGATAAAAATGATGGAGAGGATGATATTACTCTCATCAATTTTCAGATCTAAGAAGAGCCTCTCCAAGGAGGTCAAACAGATGAAAGAAGAAAGATGCAATGAAACTCTAAGAGGGTTTCAACGAGGAGAAAGGTGTAGTGAGACCTATAGAAGGTTTCAAGAGAAAGAAGAAGACCCATTCACTCACCATTCTCATAAAGGGAGTGAAGGGCAAGGAGACCACTTAGAACATGAGATCTTGAGTGGATATTTGGCAGAGTACAAATGCCAACCTAGAGCTTTCAAAGAGACTCTAGATCTTCCTCCGTTTATCCAAATGAAAGAAGAAAGGAGGCCATGCAGAAATATGATGGTGAAGGGCAATAGGTTTCTATTTTCCACTTTTGATGGGTCACCCATATGTACAACAAGAGTTTGGGTGATGAAGTTAGAAGCATTTTTCCTGCTACATCCAGTAGTGGAAAAGGAGGCTGTGGAGATCTCAGTGCTACACTTGGAGGGTAAGGCAAGAACTTGGTGGTTCAGCCATGTGAGTCATGTAAGAGTATCTAATTTTTTATATTTCACTCAAAGGGTGATTAGAAGATTTGACAGTGAGATATCAGAGAAGAAGGAGTCCTCATCACCACTTGAGGAGACTTTTATCAGCGCAGTCACATTCATGAAGGGGAAACCATCCATATCAGCAGTTGGATCAACCAACACATTGAAGGGAGGAACTATTGCAGCCATACAAGATGTTTAAAAGGATTACCAAGGTATGCATATATTTCCATTTCCTATTATTTCAGAAAATATTATGGGAAACCTTGGAAATTTGTCTTCACATGGTCAAGGATCAAACATTGCTGATGTGGAGAAACAAGCTTGCACTGCTCTATGCAACCTTAGCTTGATCAAAGGAGGGATAAACGTTCATTCCATTGCACCCTTACTGAGTTGCATGTAGCATGAGTGGTTAGGGTGTAAGATTTTTTAGGGCATAATGAGTGTTGTGCCACTTTCTGATGATGTTTTACTTTCAGCACACTTGTATCCTATTGGATTCAAGAGGATCATTGATGAGAGGTCTTCTCTAAAATATCTCCAAGGGGTTACATCTCAACTTTCCATGAGGTGTAAAGAGAAATATTTGCTTTGGGATATTGGTAGCCTTCATTGGGAAGATACCAAGAGGGAGCATGAATGGAGACATCCACATTTGGAGGAATGGGAGTGGATGGAGAGCAAAATGTTGGTGAGCCACTTGCAGATCTATGACACAGGGCAACAGGAAGCAAAGCTGCACTGGCTACTCTTGAGAGAGTTTTGCCATCTTGGGTCATACCCTTTGTCAGGAGGTATGTGGTGGATGGACGCATGGCATGGCACCCATATGATAGAACAACAGAAGACTTTTTTGTATGGGGCATCATACAAGACAACCATCATGATCTTACTCTATGGCTTGTATGAGGGAGAGATAAGGGAGCAACAAGAGTTGTTGTTGCTGTGGTTACACTTGGGAGAGTATGGGAAAATTTTTTCCCATACTTATCATGATATATCTAGAGAGAATGAAGGCACATTCAAGGTGCAAGGAGGCTACCCTTCAGCATTGGAGGATCATGAGAGGCTTCCATATAGGAAGGAGATCCTCTCCCCTAGCAGCATGATAGTGGATGGCTTTGGCATATGGAATGTCAAAGGGAGGAGTCATGGAGTGATAAGAGCCTTATCACCAAGGCGTACAACGCTGTCACTTGGGAGTATGTTCATGTTGATGGAGTGTTCCAAGAAGAGTATGTATCCCTTCTTTTTGCATATTTTTATGAGGAAATTCTCATGGGAGGACTCATTCATGGACCTCACTTTCAGCCTAATCACTATGTATGGTAAGAAATGCATTTTTGTACTTGTTGATTACTCCATTGAGTATTTGTATCTTCTCACCATATATGAATAGTGCATTGCTCCACAAGAGAGAAAGAGTATTTTTGGGTCTCATGGTCACTTTAGGGCCAATCTTTGTAATGCTAGTAGCCCATCTATACATGACTTTGGGCAAGTGTATTGTTATTTTGATTATGTACAACTGATATCCATTGATGATTACTACCCCATGGTGGAGGAACAAACATGCACAACTTGTAACTTATTAAAGAACCACTTGCCACATGATATTCTCAAACAGTAGTTGGGGAGGCTGCGGAGTATCCACTTGGGAAACCATTTGTACCATCCAAACTTGCACACAACCTTCAACATTTTTCTGATTTGGATACCATATGGTGATGATGTGCCATTCATCTCGTATGGAATGGTTTGGGTTAGCATGGCTCATGAAATTGGAGAAAGGATCCTTGAAGTTCTAATCTTCTTCTTGCCACTTGAGGGAAACCATATTGCAGCCCAATATCAGCATGCACTCTGTTGGGGTTCCAGTTTTTTGGCCAGATTGGAAATACCAAAAGACCGGACAACATCACAGCCACTTTGGGATCCTAGGATCTAGCCCTCCTAGATCCGGAGAGGGATCTCTCCATAAAAGGCAAAGAAATATATATATCTTTGAAGCTCAAAATGAGGTATTAGTCTAGGTATGAAGCACAAGGGGGGTTTTAAATTGGTTTGGTTGTTGGGTTGGTTGGAGATCATTAACTGAGAAGGTTAAAGAAAGAAAGGAACAAAGCAGCAGGATTTTTCGGAAAAAGATGATAGGTCAAGACAGTGTCATCCATTGGGCTATGGAGTCATGAAAGGGGATTACTTGCATACAACTAAGCAAGGTTTTCATAGGGAAAGTCATCTATACTAAAGGATCTTTTAGATATATGGTGAGAAAAAACATTAAGGAGTAAAAAATAAAGACACGAAGGGAAGCTTAAGATCAGGTTAGAGGTCATTTAACTCCAGGCCTACTTTCAACATACTCTTAAAGGGAAAACACTTAAGATTAAACACAAAACTAGGCCTAAGATCAGAGAAGGACTTTGAACCTTCAATTCTTTTGACGCCAGCTCCAAGGGATCTTGGAAAGGAAAAATCTGTTGGAAAAGGACCCCAGTGGATAGGGCTTACACTAAATCCCTGGTATCCCAATTCTTCTAGCTTAAACCCAACAAGAACATCCAAGCAACAAACCCCGAATTCACACATTAGTAAGCATGGGCTAGACCAACATCTTTAACTAGTGAAATTACATGAATTTGTTCTTAGATTCACTATTAGTAGAAAACATCAAAGATAAGAAGAGCAGTGGACATTAGGGTACCATGCAGGGGTATATCCTAAGCCTGATTTACTGATTCTTATCAGAGAAATATGAACAACATGATTTAAACATGAAATAAGTAAGGAAACGTCACTCGTAATATAGACCAGGATCCTATGAAATGCTTGATAAATTGATGAGCAAAACCAGTCACATACACTCAGCTCAATAGCTGATACAGTCCAAAATTTCTCCTCCCAGCCTACTAAATTACAAACTACTCACCTACTTCCTCCCAACAACTGTTCTAACAGCTAAAAGAATCCCTACAACTAATCAACAATAAAAAAAACAACAACAACCACCTTACAAAATGTTCTACGGGAGTTCTTATAGGATAATGAAATAGCAGTAGTAGCAGATGTACATTTAATTGATCTCATTAAGATAGAGTGGAGGCATAAGATTGAGCCCACTCTGCTTAATGGCTCTGCATCACTGTATGTACTCTGTAGTATGGTATGGGAGTCTTTGTTAGGTCGATATTTGACCTCGGTTGTGTTCTTTGAAGTCTTTTCTGGCTGTTTGGTACTTTGTGTAGCCTTCTGAAATAAATGACATGGATAGAAAGTCCGTAGGTCTCCATGCTTCCATAACTGTGGTCCTGACAGTATTTAAGAAGTTTCTGTCAGCGTACTTAACTGTTCAAAGGCTCGAGGAGGCATGGAGAACATTGTCCGAAGGTTCTCTATCCGAGTAAATAATTTCTACTGATAATCAAAGACAGATATGACCTTTACATGCGCTTTGGTCTTCAAACTGCGCCTTTATCCTTTGAACATGGGATTAAAGTATTAAATATTCAATAACCAGCTTTAACCCCTTTAATCTGTCTCTACTGATACACTTTTCCACTACTGAAATGGTTATATTTGTGCATTGAATCATAGTGGCTATGACTGTGGAGGCAGAGTGGATTTGGCACTCTGTAATCCCTGCACAAATGTAATAAAATCATTATAAAAACCTAGGGAAGTGGTGGAAAAATGCTGTGGAGGCCTGTGGAAGCGGTGGCAGAAATGGTGGATGCAGTGAAACGGGTAAAAAACACTGCAAAATAGTGGAAGGGATGGCCTGATGAAGGTTTGGTGTGATAAGGGTCACTGAACATCCGATCAGATATGGAAATGGCAATCAACAGTCAAGATTCACGAATGGAGGTGTTAATAGTAAGTGGGGTGGAAGAAATAAGATTAGTGTTAAAACCCAAAGTTTTAAGGCCTGGGCAGAAAAAAGAAGGAAATGGGTTAAATGAATGAATTCAGGCTTTTAATGGTGGGACCCGAAAGGCAGAGGGCGATTTTGACTGTGGACCGTTATATCATAAAGAGATCAACGGCGGGGATCTTCGGAAGAAACTCAGTAGAAATCCGATGGAAGAAAGTTCAATGGAAATGCGATGCAATGTGAACCATAGATCTGATCAGATGGACAACTGTGATTGATTATGGAGGTTGCGGGAGAAAAGTGGAGGAAAATGGTTTTAGGAGGAAAACCACCGGTGTCGCGTGGCTTTAGGATGGTTTTGAAAAAACTTCAAAAAAACACAACATAGATCGCTGCACAACACGTGGCAGAATAAAACCGCTTTCATCGCGTAACTTTGGAGCATTAAAGCCCGGATGCCAAAATAATGCGATATGTATGCTGACCATCGGATGGAGGGGTGGGAGATCAGACGGTGGAGGAGGCAACAAGAAAAGGAAAGATGCGTTGGCGGTTAAGTAGTGGAAAGTCAAAGGCGGGTTAGATCTCAGCCGTCAGATCTAAAGAACGAACGATCAAGATTAAAGAGGGAGCGGGGAGGTAGAGGGGTGTGTGAAAGGGCAGAGATGATGAGAGTCATTGGATCTAATGGAACGAACAGTGGGGATCAAATCGCAACAAAGGAATGGAAGGGGGACAAACTCTTGAGTTTTGAACTTGCGATTGCATCAGGGCTGTTGGATCGACAGGGAATCGACGACGGAGATTTATCAGAAGGGGAGAAAGACGGGGACAATGAGAAGGGTGCGGAGTAATCTGGACCGTTGGATCTGGATGGATGAACGGCTCAGATCAAATCGGGGCTCGCAAATCAGGAGGGGTTGGTAACACAGGATTGGTGCGATTGGCAGTGATACGATTATGCGATAACCGTTGGATCAAAACGATAGATCAACGGTCCACACGTAATCAGAGGGGTTAATGGGAAGAAGCGATGGGCACAATGAGAGACAAGTGCGGGTCATTAGATCTATACAGATCAACGGCTAAGAATGCAACGTGGGTCTACAGACCAAAAATTCATCGCATTGGGGAAATGCAGTTAACAAAGAAAATGCACCCACATGAACGATCCGATTGCGATAAGCGCCCAGGGCTTAAGCGCTTGGTTACAGCACTGGGTCGCATGGTGGGGAAGTGGTTAGGGGCTTAGTCAAAAGTGGCTAAAGCCCATTATAAAGTAAAAAGTTGGTTTTTGGCTTAAGTTTAATGCTTTTTAAGGCTAGAAGGAGGTTTTGGTTGAGGGAATAAGGGTCGATTAAACCAAATAAAGGGAAATTGTAAGGTTTAAAGGGGTTTTAGGATGAAATGAGGGTTAGTGAGGGATTTTGAGAGGAAATCTGTGAGGGGGGAAAGGGATGAAAAGTGGGTTTTTTAGGGGACAAAATGGGCAGATGGAGGCCTTTGAGAAAAATTCTTTCATAGATAATGAGGCTTTTTAACTGGAAACAACAGTGAGGATTCTTGAAAGGGAAAAATACACATGGAGGCTTCAAGAATGATATGTTTTCAAAGGAAATGTATTTCTTGAAGGCTAAAAAACATTTTAGCCACCTGTTTGCTTGTCAAAAAAATTATAGGTGGCTAACAGTGGCTCCACATGGGGATGGCATCTTCTTGAAGGTGTCAAGAATTCAGAAAATAATCTTTGGTGTAGGTTAGATGCCAAGTGCTTGACACATCCATTTTCTTTCTTGGATCAGCTGCCACAATCATGGAGACATCATATAAGCAGAAAGCATTCTCCCAAACAGCTACCTACCCATACTATTGTCCTAAAAAATTTTCTTTTGGGTGCATTTGGACTTGCAGACCCTTTACATCATCAATTTTTTACAAATAGGAAAAATAAACCTATTCTACTGCTACCCTTATCACTCCATGAGACCATATTAAATAGTTGGCCTCATAGTTTCTCCACCTAAACTATATCTGCTAGGATTAAACTATCTAGTAGATTTATTTCTCTACATTCTAAGACAAAAATTCAAAAACAGTCAAGCCAGGATTAGAATATCTGGCAGGCTGTGGGCCATGGCATAAAGACAAAACTGCTCATGGACTGACACTTTGCAAAAATTAAAACAACTAACTACATGCTCACAGGCTGAGCTTTATTGAGCTTTCCTACCTACCCTAATCTAACTTGAAATATTTACAAGTCTAGCTTATAAACCTTATTTTCCAATACATTTAGTCCATCAAGTGATCCCATGACTGGTCTTTCTTGCTCATCTCCTTGAGCATGCTGGATAAGCAGGGCCACTCCCATTCTCTTTGTTCCTCAACAACAGCTTTTACAATTTTCCTTGTTGTTTGCAACATGCTGCTCAAAATGACCTTTGATCCTTCTTCAAATGCTTGTAGGAAAAGAACATAAGGATCATTAAATGATATCTGGTTGTGAATATCTGGTAGGCAGGCTTCAACCATGATTTATTCCTCTTCCACTGGATCAAGGACAAGACTCTCTTGAGAAAGAGAATCTCCCTCATCTTCATCACTTTCTGAACTAGAGGACTCATCATATATGGCAGTGCTATCCTATTGGAGCTCTGAGATGTTCTGATCTGGTGGGCTGAGCTCTGTGAAAGAACCAATGTATTCCTGAGCAGGGGTTTGTTCTATTGCTTCCTCTTTTTCAAGAGAAGGCCCCTTAATTTCAATCTTCTCAAAAATTTCTTCCTTATTTTCCTCCTCTTCCTTTAAGATGAAAGGTTACTGATCTCCAATCACATGGAAACTATAAATGATGATATGAGGTGTAACAGAGGGAAGATTCAATGAATCTTCTTCTATTACTATGCTTTCATAACTTTCCTCATCAGTATCATAGATAGGCTGACTTGGCTCATTACTTCCTTGAAGCTGATGGAACTGATTTTCCTCCCACAAATCCGTCGATGATGGCTTTGCAAGATCAACTTATATTTGGAAAACATCATCATCAGATAAATCAAAACTAGGAAAATCACTAAAGCAAGTAATGCTACCAGTCAGACAAGCCAGATTATCAGCATATCTTTCTTCCTTCATATTTACAGAGGAGTCTTCTGAATCTGCATAATCAAACTCAACGGATGAATGAGCAAGGGTGTTTGTTCTATAAAATATCTGGGAGGTTGGTTGTGTATTGATGATCTGTTCTATTTCTTCTTCTATCAAAGGGGAAGAATTTCTTGTGCTTCTTTGAGTAGAAGTGCAACAGCTCTCTGTTTCTTGCATAATCTGATTTGGAGGCTGGATGTCTTCTTGAGCCTCTTCTAGAATATCTTCAGTTGTGCTAGCAGGGGAACTTTGAGGATCTTCTGATGTCTCTTGATATTTTTATGATTCAAACAAATCCTCATGAACATGATGATACTCGGTTAGACTACAAGGCTCATGAGTTGTTTCTTCTTCCACATCAGATTCTACATCTTCTATGTGGTCTCTTGTTTCCTCGGAGTAGTTTTCCCTATCAGCTTTCACCATTAGATCATGATATTCTCTATTCAGCATAGTACAAGATATAGGTAGGCAATCAGGCAGCTCCTGATCACTTTTCTCTTCATCTTCTATATATTCTTGAGCATCATACATGTCTTGCTCATTATCTAGGTATTTAGTTTGTTCTTGTTATGGAAAAGGCATGGGATACTCTGGATAATCAAAATTTGCATTTAAATTAGCCTCAAACACCTTTACCATTATTTCACCAAACATGTTTACCATTCTGTTTAATTTTTTTGACAAAGCATCTAGCTTTGCCTCTCTTTCCTTGTTTGGATATGAGTATGTAAGAAGAGGTCATTGTATCTTCTCAACTAGTTCAGATTCTTCTACCAGTGGAGTCATTTGGTCTTCTAGGAGTTATTGGAGTGTGGAGTCGCCAGGTGGAGGAATGTGAATGTTTGAAGCAGGTTGTTGTCCACCATCAGCAATGATATACCAATCTAAAGGCATTGGTCTGAGTTGTTCCCCAGCGGAGTCGTCATTATGTTGCGATGAAAATGGGACAAATTACCAGATAGTAGCAGTTAAGGTCACTCAGATTTTCCCCAGCGGAGTCGCCATTATGTTGGTGACGACAATGGGAAATAATACCAGATATAGCAATTAAGGGCACTCAAATTTTATTCCCTAGTGGAGTCACCATTATGTTGGGGTTCCAGTGTTTTGGCTAGATTGGCAAGACCAAAAGACCAGACAACATCACAACCACTTTGGGATCCTAGGATCTAGCCCTCCTGGATCCAGAGAGGGATCTCTCCATAAAAGGCAAAGAAATATATATATCTTTGAAGCTCAAATGAGGTATTAGGCTAGGTATGAAGCACAAGGGGGGTTTTAAATTGGTTTGGTTGTTGGGTTGGTCGGAGATCATTAACTGAGAAGGTTAAAGAAAGAAAGGAACAAAGCAACAGGATGTTTCAGCAAAAGAGGATAGGTCAAGACAGTGTCATCCATTTGGCTATGGAGTCATGAAAGGGGACTACTTGCATACAACTAAGCAAGGCTTTCATAGGGAAAGTCATCTATACTAAAGGATCTTTTAGATAGATGCTAAGACGAAACATTAAGGAGTGAAAAGGAAAGACACCAAGGGAAGATTAAGATTAGGTCAGAGGTCATTTAACTCGAGGCCTGCTTTCAACATAATCTCAAAGGGAAAACACTTAAGATTTAAACACAGAACTAGGCCTAATATTAGAGAAGGAATTTGAACTTTCAATGCTTTTGACACTAGCTCCAAGGGATCTTAGAAAGGAAAAATCTATTGGAAAAGGACCCTAGTAGACAGGGCTTACACTAAATCCCTTGTATCCCAATTCTTCCAACTTAAACCCAACAAGAACATCCAAGCAAAAAACCCCGAATTCACACATCAGTAAGCATGGGCTAGACCAACATCTTTAACTGGTTAAATTACATGAATTTGTTCTTAGATTCACTATGAGTAGAAAACATTAAAGATAAGAAGAGCAGTGGACATTAGGGTACCATGCAGGGGTATATCCTAAGCCTGATTTACTGATTCTTATCAGAGAAATATGAACAACATGATTTAAACATGAAATAAGTAAGAAAATATCACCCGTAATATAGACCAAGATCCTATGAAATGCTTGATAAATTGATGTGAAAAACTAGTCACATACACTGAGCTCAATAGCTGATATAGTCTAAAATTTCTCCTCCCAGCCTACTAAATTAAAAACTACTAAGCTACTTCCTCCCAACAACTATTCTAACAGCTAAAAGAATCCCTACAACTAATCAACAACAACAACAACAACAAGCTTACAAAATGTTCTACGGGAGTTCTTATAGGAGAATGAAATAGAAGTAGTAGCAGATGTACATTTAATTGATCTCATTAAGACAGAGTGGAGGCATAAGATTGAGCCCGCTATGCTTAATGGCTCTGCATCACTGTATGTACTATGTAGTATGATCTGGGAGTCTTTTTCAGGTCGATATTTGACCTCGGATGTGTTATTTGAAGTCTTTTCTGGCTGTTTGGTACGCTGTGTAGCCTTCTGAAATAAATGACATGGGTAGAAGGTCCGCAGGTCTCCATGCTTCCATAAATGTGGTCCTGACAGTCTTTAAGAAGTTTCTGTCAGTGTACTTAACTATTCAAGGGCTCGAGGAGGCATGGAGAACACTGTCTGAAGGTGCTCTATTCGAGAAAATACTTTCTGCTGATACTAAAACACAGATATGACCTTTATGTGCGCTTTGGTCTTCAAACTATGCCTTTATCCTTTGAACACAGGATTAAAGCGTTAAATATTCAATAATCGGCTTTAACCCCTTTAATCTGTCTCTGCTGATACACTTTTCCACTGCTAAAATGGTTATCTCTGCGCACTGAATCAAAATGGCTATGAATTTGGAGGTAGAGTGGATTTGACACTCTGTAATCCCTGCACAAATGCAATAAACTCATTATAAAAACCCAGGGAAGTGATGGAAAAATGCTGTGGATGCCTGTGGAAGCGGTGGCAGAAATGGTGGATGCCGTGAAATGGGTAAAAAACACTACAGAATGGTGGAAGGGATGGATTGATGAAGGTTTGGTGTGATAAGGGTCTCTGACCGTCCGATCAGAGATGGAAATGGAAATCAACGGTCAGGATTCACGAATGGAGGTGTTAATAGTAAGTGGGGTGGAAGAAATGAGATTAGTGTTAAAACCCAAAGTTTTAAGGGCTGGGCGGAAAACAAAGGAAGGTTATATTGTCACTCGGGTTTTGAAGTTGTGTAAGAAGAACAAAAGTATGCAGGGTAACCAGTAGCCAAACCTTCAGATGCGAAATCTAGCCAATCTGCATCCGAGAAACTCCTCTCTTTATAATTTATCTTTGTTCTTGAAAGGTTTTAGGCTAGTTATAGATTCAAGGGTTTGTTTGAAAAGTGGTGGAATCCACAAACTAAGGGCAAGGTTGAGGGCTTTCAGTCCATTGGGCTATGGAGTCAAAGGATGGCTTTACTGGATTTCTATTCTAGGCACAAGATGGTATTACAGGGCAAGATAGCTAGACAGAGAACAATCCTTAAAATTTAAAGTGGATGGGATGATCCTGAAGGGATGAAAGGCAACTAAGAATCTTTCACCATGTTCAGAAGAAAGAAGTGAAGTGACTACAAACAAAGAGCAATGAAGGATTCTTTATTATAGTAATCAACAATGTTTAAATTAGCAAAGCAGGAGCATTTAAGAATTCATGCTTATAGCTAATTTAGAAGAAAACATTAAGAATAATCACATTTGAAAACAGAGTACAATTAAGCAAATTCCGTTTCAATCTTTTATGTAAATTATTCAGAAATGAATATGATGGTATTAAAAACTAATATAAAATTTTAGACAAAAGGTAGAAACACTTATTGAACTGTAGTCCAACACATGAATCCTGCAACAAGTCCAGTGCTTTCAAATCGTCATCCAGCAAGCCACAAGTAAATTTCTCCAAAAGATTTTATTCCGAAAATCTCAATGTTACAGCAGAGTAATAGAATCCACCCCAAATGCTTCCAAGAGTGGAGTATTTATACAAATTCTAAACCAAAATATCTTGAAACAAATATCAAAATTGGTTCACAAATCTCTCCAACTATTTACATAAATAGAACTAAAGTAAAGGACACTCAAACTATTTGGCACTATTTTTGATGGATAGGTGATGACAAAGAGGAGGATTCGAATTTGATCCAAATCTTAGTTGATGATGAGGCATCCAAGTCACTAACTGCTTCCTTTCTTTGTGCAATCTGCTCCAACAATTCTGCAAACTTAGGGTCCAATGATATCTTCGTATTTCTCAATCCGTAATAGATATGTAAAAAGTGAAAGAGGTTATTGTGGATTAATATGTTGGTGAGATAAACCTCTTTCAGTTTCCAAAAATTCCTCTCCAGCTGTGCATAATATTCTCTGTAAAAAATATGCGTAAAACAGAGTTTTACAGAGTCTGAAAAATGGCCTGTAAAGATGCGCATGTATCTCTCATTATAAAACCACTGTGAAAAAACTGAGATAGGTTTTTGTATATGGTTCTCTTAGGAACAAAAACCTCCTTCAGTTTTGTGAAATGTATTTCTAATTGGCCACAATATTCTCTGCAAAATGATGACTTGACTGTAATTTTCTGCAAAAAGTGCTTTTCAACATTATTTAATATTTCCAAAACCATAATAGCTGTTAGGAAAGTGAGAGAGGTTTTTGTAGATGGTACTCTTAAGAACATAAACCTCCTTCAGTTTTGAAAAATTCCTCTTGTATTGGTCACAATATTTTCTGCAAAATAATGACTAAAACATGTAATTTCTGCAAAAATGTTCCTTCTTGTTATGTTTTTTCATCTTTTTACTTTCTTGCTCTTTTGACTGTTTTACTTTCACTTTAGACAAACTTCAATTTTGGTGAAATTACTTTCATTTATTTTTACCATTTTACTGCCTCTGTAACTTCATTTTTACTGTTTACCTTTGACTGCTCTGTAACTTCATTTTTACTGTTTACCTTTGACTGCTCTGTAACTTTGTTTTGACTTTTCACTCTGACTTTTACCTGATACACTTTATCCATTGATACTCTTTGATTTTGATACGCTTTGACTTGGGGATAAAACTGCTTTCTTATTTGGATCATAATTGGCATGATAGCAGTGGATAATTTCTGGGAAAATAAGGACTGAGGGGATGAGATATCTCGGGAAATTGGATTCCCACAACCCTATAAGATCTTGCCCCTTTGAGTATTCGTCTCTTCAGAGACAAAAGCTCAAACAGGGACTTTCATCAAAATACATGTCTTTTATTTGGAAATCTTCATCTATCAGAGGTAGATAGTCCAATTCCCGATGAGGAGCATTCAATGGGGCAACGTTTAAAGCCACAGGAGCTTCCATTTTGGTTCTTGTGGATTCAAAATGGAAATTTGGCTAATGGTGAGGAATTGAGTAAATTCACGGGAGAAACAGGTCAATTTGCAGGTTCGGGGGAACAATTTACAGTCGTAAAACTCAGGGAATGATCTTAGGACTAAGATTTAAACACTGATTTCAGTGAAAAACAAGGAAAACAGAGTTTCATTTGAAGTTCGGGGCGTAATAGGATAAATACCTGTTTTTTGAAGGAAGTTGGTTCTTTAACAGGTAACAGATAATGGCGGAACTGTTCTTGAGCACGGGCGCGACGGAATCTTGGAAGAAATCGGTCTATTACAGTGAAAATTTGAAAATCGCGGCGGGAGCTCTGTCGTTTTCAGAATAACGAAATAACAGGAAAAAAATGGAAAAAATGGCTTTAAAAAGAGTTTTTTATTTTTTCGAGCGATGACGTCATGGTCTGCAGGTGACGTGAGAGTAGGGCCGGCGGTGTACGGTGGTGGTAGCGGTGAGCATGCACACGCTTATGGACGAGGGCGGTAAAGTTGTACGAAACGCGTTCACCAGAGGCCTTGCACGTGGAAATCTTTGACTTTTCAAAAACACCCATCTGACTGAATTATTTATCTTTGAGGATAGCGTGAGTTAACGATGCGTGATCCATGAACTCGACCGATCCAATGGCTGAAAGAAAAGGGAGGGGAACTTGTGCGATTTCAAAGGTGGGCCCGTCGGGGTTTAAAAAGGTCTTAATGCGAAATCTAATCACCCCGGGGACACGTTCATAGGCGGAAATGGTTGTTAATTAGTCCAAATGATTAATTAACCCTATGAATATTATGAAATGGATTGCGACGGAGTTTGGCTAGGTGGAATGCCACGTGGACGGACCACGGTGGCATGAACTTCCGCGGAGTTTTATGACATATGGTATTAAACATACTTATACATGTGTATAAAGTTTTTTGTATGTATTTTTATTATATGGTAAATTAATCAATACATAACTAATTCACCATAGGGCGGGGATTAATGGTATAACGATATATTTCACAAAAGGGTTTATAAAGCGGGGTTTTATTTTCAATGTGCGGGAATATATACTTTCGTAAAACATTATAATAAAGGGTTTTGGGGATATTTATAGAAAAGGGAGTTATATACTTAGGAAAAGGGATTTTACTAGGGATTTAATATAGTAGAATTAAATGTTAATATGGCAAAGGGACAGGGAAAATCAAAACATCTTTGTACATCTAAGAAAGTGATAACTTATGAACTAAATTGCAACATTTTATCTTCAACACTTAAACTTAGAATAACAAGATATTTTGAGGAATTTTTATGGAACTTTGCATCAGTTTCCTAAGTAAAATAGGATTTTACTTAGGAAAAAATTAGAGATGGAAGATAACAATGATGAATTATCTCAAGTGCTTAGGTCTTTTTAATCATTAGGCCGAGGGTCCGGTCCCTCCAGAAGTCAAGGAAATGCCTTGAGCCCTTTTGATCTCCAAATACCTTAGTACTTTCGGGGGAAATTAGTAAAACTCTTGAGGGGGAAAATGATGAAGGAGGTTAATGATTTTGACTTTGCTTCGCATGATTTTCAGTGTATTTCACCAGCACAATCTTGTGATGATAAATACGTTAACCAACCTTTGCGGCTACATTCAATGAATAGCACTTTAGGCAACATCCACCTGCCTATCTACTTAACACTACCGACTCTTCTTTATTAGGGTGCATTTGAACTTGCAGGCCCTTCAATCTTTTCTTTTTACATGATGAATCTATCTATTTCTACCCTTATTACATCCAAGGGCTCAGATTAAACTGTTCAGCACCTTTTATTCACTCTACCTAGCTACTTATCTGCCAAGATTAAACTGTTTGGCTAGATATTTATTCTCTAATCTAAAACATGAAATTGAAATATGACTAAGCCAAGTTTAAGCAGTTTGACTTATTCATGAATTGTGGCAAAAGTTTTAAATTGCTAGTGATTTATTACAACGAGTAAAAGTAGTGGCATTTGGATTTGCACTTTCTTGGTCTATTTTTTGCTTAGGGTTCATTTCTTTCATTTTCTTGACCAATTTATTTTTCTTACCCTTTGATTTTTCTTTTAGGGTATACCCTCTTTAAATTTTTTAAATTTTTTGATTTTTTGGTTTTTCAAGAATATGGAACACCTTTGATCAAGAAAAAAGTTTGAACATATTCCATAGTTCAATTGCATAGTTCAAATAAGACAATCCATGAAAAATGACACCTATTAGTATAGGGAGGCTAACGAGTTAAATGAATGAAATCAGGCCTTTAATGGTGGGACCCGGAAGGCGGAGGGAAATTTTGATTGTGGACTGTTAGATCATAAAGAGATCAACGGCGGGGATCTTCGGAAGAAACTCTGTGGAAATTCGATGGAAGAAAGTTCAATGGAAATGCGATGCAATG
Source organism: Pinus albicaulis (assembly GCA_034641835.2). NCBI lineage: Eukaryota > Viridiplantae > Streptophyta > Pinopsida > Pinales > Pinaceae > Pinus > Pinus albicaulis. The sequence goes on from CM076575.1 coordinate 690,002,738, forward strand.
CGAGCCGTAGATCTAATTAGATGGACGGCTGTGATTGATTATGGAGGTTATGAGAGCAAAGCGAAGGAAAATGGTTTTAGGAGGAAAACCATCGGTGTCGCGTGGCTTTAGGATGGTTTTGAAAAAACTCCGAAAAAATGCGACATAGATCGCTGCACGACACATGGTAGAATAAAACTGCTTTCATCACGTAACTTTGGAGCGTTAAAGACCAGATGCCAAAATAACATGATATGTATGCTGACCATTGGATGGAGGGGTGGGAGATTGGACGGTGGAGGAGGCAGCGTGCAAAGGAAATATGCGCTGGCAGTTAAGCGGTGGAAAGTGAAAGGCGGGTTAGATCTCAGCCATCAGATCTAAAGAACGGACGATCAAGATTAAAGGGGGAGTGGGGAGGCAAAGGGGTGTGTGAAAGGGCAGAGATGGTGAGAGCTGTTGGATCTAAGGGAATGAATGGTGGGGATCAAATCAAAACGAAGGAATGGCAGGGGGACAAACTCTTGAGTTTTGAACTTGCGATTACATCAGGGCCGTTGGATCGGTGGGGAATCGACGACGGAGATTGATCAGAAGGGGAGAAAGACGGGGGTAATGAGCAGGGCACAGAGTAATCTGGACCATTGGATCCAGATGGATGAATGGCTCAGATCAAATTGGGGCTCGCAAATCGGGAGGGGTTGGTAACATGGGATTGGTGCGATTGGCGGTGATGCGATTAAGCGATAGCTATTGGATCAGAATGATAGATCAACGGTCGACACATAATTGGAGGGGTGAATGGGAAGAAGCGATGGGCGCGATGAGATACAAGTGTGGGCCATTAGATCTATACAGATCAACGGCAAAGAATGCAGCGCAGGTCTACAGACCAAAACTTCATCGCATCGGGGAAATGCAGTTAACAAAGAAAATGCGCCCACATGAATGCTCCGATTGCGATAAGCGCCCAGGGCTTAAGCGCTTGGTTCCGACGCTGGGTCGCATGGTGGGGAAGTGGTTAGGGGCTTAGCCGAAAGGGTATAAAGCCCATTATAAAGTAAAAAGTGGGTTTTTGGCTTAATTTTAATGCTTTTTAAGGCCAGAAGGAGGTTTCGGTAGAGGGAATAAGGGGCTATTAAACCAAACAAAGGGAAATTGTAAGGTTTAAAGGGGTTTTAGGATGAAATGAGGGTTAGTGAGGGATTTTGAGAGGAAATTTGTGAGGGGGAAAAAGGGATGAAAAGTGGGATTTTGAGGGGACAAAATGGGCAGATGGAGGCCTTTAAGCAAAATTCTTTCACAGATAATGAGGCTTTTTAACTGGAAACAACAGTGAGGATTATTTAAAGGGAAAAAGACACATGGAGGCTTCAAGAATGATATGTTTTCAGAGGAAATGTATTTCTTGAATGCTCAAAAACATTTTAGCCACCTGTTTGCTTGTCAAAAAATTTATAGGTGGCTAACACACTCTGCACTTATCATAAGTGGAGAGGAGGACAACGTGGGATAGGCCCTCTTGCTTATCATGTTCATCTATTCAGCCCACCTACACTTCATGAGCCAAAGGTGGAGGGGATCTTTCATGAGTTTCCATGTTGGAGGGTGACTCATGTTATATGGATGATAGCTTGGGGGTGGAGGTTTCACTTGGGAATGAAAGTTTCCCATGCATTTCAAACTCCATGCCTTGAGAGGACCTCTAGATAGCACATAATTGTCTCCTCGAGTATTTTAATTTTGCATGATGATAGCCATTTGGGGTGTACACGAAATGCTAACTTGCATGCTTGGGAGAGGCACTAGGGAGTTTCATTGTTGAGACAACATCTTATTCTTTGGGAGAGCTCATCATATGAGGATGCTACAGGAAGAGGGAAGGAGACTTTCCAGTTCTATCCTTGCAGTTGCTTAAGGACAAGAAAAATTTGGGAGGGGAGGACTATAATACTCCTAAAATTAGCATTCAGCTAATAGTAATATTAAATTTTGATTCTTGCACTTAGTAGGTGAATAAATGGGGGAAAGAGACCCATAATTATCTTGTATTAGCATAAAATCCCTCTTGTTTTGAAAAGGGGACATCCTAGTAGCTGGATTTTTCACTTTCCATGTATGAACATGAAGAGAATCATGTTGATTCGGTCAAGTTGACTAAGTCAACAACGCAGTATGGAGGAGTAGCCTTGATGGAGCTACAATGCAGTTTTGGAGGGAAAGTGATCATGTGGTGTTGGAAACCCTAATGGGTGGGAACTAAGGTGGGGAGGCTCACAAAACTTATAAGGAGGAAGATGGTAGAAATTTGAGGTTAGCTTATGGATTATTGATTTTGGTCAGCTTAGACTATTGAGCATTCTTTAGCTGTTGAGTTGAGTATGTAGTGCTGTTTAGCACAAGGCATTCCTACTTAGGGATTCCTTCTCCTTCCTTGAGAGATCTCTTGGACGAACAATGTTCTTCATTTTTCCACATCCAGGCTTGAGGCCAAGCATCTTACTTCAGCAACAACATTATTCCTGTAGCAGGGAAGGTTGTGTTGCAGGGTGTTGCAGTGGAAGACTCACAACACCAACTTCTGAGCTTATCTTTCAGAGGAGGGAGCTCCCATTTCTTTGAAAGATCTGTACATGAGATTTCTAAGCATATTGTACATATTGGCATGTGGCCACTTCTTTATACATCATCTACTGCACAGTTATTTTCAGAAACTACGTTATTTTTCCCAGTGTTGCAGTAGCAGGGTCAAGACCCTTGATCCTGAACTAGTTTCTTGGAGGAAGAATGACATACATTGAGTCTGCGTAATTTATTGAAAAGATTAGGAGAGTCCGTACGGAAATTTAACATCATTTCAACCAACTTTGGGATTAGGATCTATAACCTCACGAATTAGGAGGGATCTCTCCAATATGCACAAAGATGGATATTGTCTTTGAAGTTTAAAGTGATGATATTAGGCTAGTTATGAGGTCCAAGGGTTTTGTTTGGTATTTTCGGATGATTGAACATAATTGCTGTCTGAGGCAGAAAGATCTATATGTAAATAGGTTCAACGGTGAGAAGTTGCAAGCAAAAGAGTAAGCTTTGATCAAGAAGGGGGATGATGGCAAGTTGTCAATCCATTGGGCTATGGAGTCATAAGAGGATTTAATTGCAACATTCAGGTTCAAGAATGATCTATGGGGCAAGCCATCTATGCCTAAGGATCTCTTTAGAGTTTGATTTATGGAATGGAGTGATACAAATAAGAAAGGGAAAAGACAGATGTAGAACAAAGAGCAGCCCAGGATCTGGTAAGTACTTTGAAACTAGCCAGCCTTTGACCAAGCACTTAAGAAAAACATAGAAGCAAACTAGGATCTGGTAAGTACTTTGAAACTATCCAACCTTTGATACACTTCTAATAGAATACAAATAAAAACGAAGGGAAACTTGAAGGCAACCTTTGGAGTAGAAACTAGTGGGCTGGGCTCACCCTAATCCTCTCCTAGCTCTCCTTTACTTAGTTACATCCAAGACAATCACAAAGATAACACAAAATGGCCTAAGATCTGATAAGTACTTCGAAACTAGTCAGCTTTTAACACATCCTAAGGGAAACAATCGAATAGTTGAGCAAACAAGAAAGGGACTCAGGGCTAACCTTTGATTTCCTCAATTCATTCCTTACACAACATATATTGAAAGTAACATCTAAAAATAACATTCAGCTGTGATGAAAAGATGAGGGAACGCCAACATCTCTGTACTTAGACTGAATTAAATCATTTCTAAATAACACAATAAGAAGAAAACATTGAAATAAAGATTTCTCAGCCAGAGAAGGTTACTGGTATATAGTAAGTCCTAACACTGTTCAAATTGTTCTTTACAGTGGAAAATGAAACGAATTGAAAACGGAAATAAAATGACAAGTTCATAGTGAGAATAACATCACCATCAGCATAGACCAGGATCCCATAAATCAGCTTGTATTGATGCTTCAAACCGGTTACAATCTTCAGGTCCAATGTTTTAATCCATCGCTCTTCACAACCTAACCTATCTGCTACAAGCAGAGCTCCAAGAGCCGATGAAACCACTATTTACAGTCAAGAGTTTTCAGCTCAGTTACATAGAATGTTTCAGCAATTACATTAACAACCAACTAATCCAACCCCTCACTCATCTTCTACTGAAGTATTTATAGAAGAATGAGGAGGTGAGAGCTCACAAAAGATCTCTCGAAGCAATTAATACAGATTCAAGACTTCGTGGCCATTTGAGGGGCTCGATGAAGAAATTCACAGGTGGAACATTGTATTAATTGTTTTACATATATGAATTAAGCTCAGCAGGAGCTTTATTTGACTTTGAGGCTTTATGTAATGTTTGGAGTAACTCTGCAGATATTTTTTGCATTGATTTCCTTGCAGAAGTAACTCCCTGGCTGTGCTAGAGGCGAATATCTAGTTTTCTTCAATAACTTCGGCCTCTGTTTGAAAGGTTTAAGGCGACAGGTGGCTCGGTGGTAGCTGAGGAATCAATTTTCCTCAGATGTGGCGGTGGAGGCTTTCTGTCTGATGAAACACTTTAGGTTTTTCCTTTAAACTGTGTTTTAGATTGGGGATTAGGCTTTTGATAACGGTCTCAGCTGTAATCCCCATAAAAACCGTCTTCAATCTTCATTTGTTGTGTTTTGTCTTCAAACTGATACTCTTTAACTGTTTTTGAATTAAAACAGTGTCTTGTCGATGTGCAGGCCGCACTAGGCTTTTCGGCATCAATGCTCATGAAACATTGACAAATCATTGAATCCAACCGTGTGAATGGTTCTCTTTAACAGGTCGAAGGCGCAGGAAACGTCTTTCCAAACCCTCGGCTTTCTTTCATTATACAATGGAAAACCATTAAAACACCTGCAAAACACAAAAATAGTTAAGAAATCCTGCGGAAATAGGTTTAAACTGCTTCAGATGGCGGGGGAGGAGCGTAGCCGTCGGATGAAGGCAACCAACGTTGGAGATTTGCGTAGACGAGGTGAAAAGGAGAGCGGGGAGATGAACAAGTCGGAGTAGTTTTGGACCGTCCGATCGGGACACGTGGACGGTCCAGATTTAATCGAAGGGTCTCAATCGGAGGTGGCAGAAAAGGGGATGCGATTGAAAATTTCAGTGCGATTGAAACATTGCGATTGAAACATTTCGATTGGAACATTTCGATTGGAACATTTCGATTGGGCGATAACCGTTCGATCTGTAGATCAGATCGACGGCCTAGATCCTTTGTTTTCTTGCACCGGCGGGACCCCTATACTTCGTAAGAAACCCATAAATTTCAATAAAAAGAAAGGTTTTGAGTGAAATGGGCGGAATATATATATGATAGGCTGGCGCCCGATTGCGGGGCCACTGGGTGTATGGAGTACCATGGGCCCGGGCTTTATATAACTAGGGCCAATCGTAATCGAAACATTCGGGCCTGGTCTTTTTGATCAACCCATTTTAAATTCTCCGATCGCGATTGCGCGATCGGTCTTTTTGATCAACCCATTTTATTTAAACACGTGATTTTGGCATTTTAAAACAAACTTTGGAATAATGGGTTTTCAAGTTTTACAAAGAAAAATATTGATCAAAAAGGGATTTTTCAATAGTTTAGCGCCCGATTGCGGGCTTATGGGGCAGATGAAATGATAATACGATCTGCGGTTTAGGACAAAGGGGCTGATCGCAATCGATATTTTGAAATGGTTCACAAACATGCACACTTGAATCTTTTCAATTCGATCAGTGTTTCATGGGTTTGGCGCTTGGTTTTTATGATGAGGGCGTATTGGGGAAGTGGTTTAGACCTTAGCCCAAGGGGCTTAGGTCCATAAAAAGACTTGTATTTTTATGATTTTTCACGGTTTTTTAATGGAAACAAAGGGTGCCGAAAGGGTTAAAAAGTGAGTTTTTAACCATGGGAAGGGTGATTTATGAAGGGAAGAAAGGAAAAGATGAATAATAGAGGAAAAATATGGAAAAAAGGGAAAGGAAAAGAAGGTTAATTTCGAGTGGGAGAAAGGGAAAAGGGATGGCTTTGCAGCAGTTTCCTCTTTGTATTTCAGCAGAAATTTCAGAGTATGTTATGAGAACAACAATGAGGATTTTGGACAAAAGGCAGAAGGCCTTCAAGGAGTCTTCAAAAGCCAACAATTTTTAGTGATGAAATTTGTTCTTTGAAGGCTCAAAACATATTTAGCCACCTTTGGGTATAACAAAATATTATAGGTGACTAACAGTGGCTCCACTTGGGGATGGTGCCTTCTTGAAGGCATCAAGAATTCAGACTTGATTTCTCTGGGAGGTAGGCCTGTGCCTGATCCATTATTCCTTCTGGGATGCTGACCATGGGCCTCATCCAATGAATTTCTCTTTCTTTGCTGAATGGTCTTGATTAGCTCTGAAAAAATGATATTAGTTATGAAAAATGATGAGCTTCATCAATACAACCTTCTACCTACCCAATCCTACTGATCTAACATTTTTTCTTCAACAGAGTGCACTTGGATTGGCAAACTCTTAACAACATTTTATTCTTTTGAAAGCATAAAAAAATAATCTAATTCTACTCCTTATTTCTCCCTGAACTCAGATTAAACAGTTGAGTTCAGATGTTTCTCTACCTAATCTACTGTCTGTTGGGATTAAACTGTCCAACAGACTTTCATTCTCTAAATTCTAAAGCAGAAATTTAAAAACAGCCAAGTCAAGATTAAGCAATTTGACTTGCTGTGATCTATGGCATAAAAACAAGCTGCACATAGATTATTATTTGCAGAAAATTAAAATCAAAATAGAAAGCTTAAGATCTGAAAGTTTCTCATTATGGCCTTCTTTTTCTTTACAGCTCTATTTTTAATTTTGTTTTGAGCTGTCTCTTTCTTGATATCTGATTCAGATTTTGGGCAAATTAGAACCAGTTTTCTCTTTTATGACTCAGAAAAATAAAACAGTTTGAGTCATCTCTCTTTGGAAACTTTAGTTCAGATTTTGAGTTTGTTTGAACCTTAATTTCTATCCTAATCTATCTACTGATAAGCCAAGATTAAACAGTTTGGCAAATCAAATTCACTACCCTATCAACAGAAAATTGAAAGCTAATTAGTCAAGATTAAACAGTTTGACTAACTAGAAGTGTGTTTGTAGGAGTGGCATTTAAGCTTGCACACTTTCAGATTTATTTCTCTTTTTTGGCATGGGGCTGTGCCTTTCTTGTTTTTCATTTCTGCCCTCTTTTCTTTCTTTCTTTGTTTTTGTATTTTTTGATTTTTCATAACTTTGAATGCAATGATGGATGAAATGTTTACAATGGAAAAAGAAAAAAGAAGGCTTAAAAACATATCATGAATCAAGAGAAGTAATGCTTGAGCATCCTGCCATTGACAGGACCCCCAAACAAATCTGTTCCATCCAGCTCTTGTAAGAAAAATGCATTGTTTCCAGCAACTGAATGAATAGAGTAAGGGCCAAGCCATAGATTGTCAAATTTACCATGCTTTCCCTTATCCTCTCTCTTTGAATCCCACTTTAAAACTTTGTCCCCAATCTTGAAATTGCTGGCCTTTGTTCTTCTGTCAAAAAGCTTCTTAATGCTGTCCTGTTTCTGCAATGTTTTGTTGTACACTTCCTCTCTGATTTGTTGAAGATGAATGGTCTGATTTATTCTTCTGATCATGTCATTATCTTCAGTCTGCAATTCTTGAATTAACTTCATAACTGGTACACCAAGGCTGTTAGGAAAAATTGCATCTGTACCATACATAAGCTGGAAGGGTGACATACCAATAGATTTCTTCAAAGTTAATCTGTCAGCCCAAAGTGCATGGATCAACTTTGTGTGCCAAGACTTTTTATTGTCCTCCAACAGTTTCTTGATTATGTTCACTAAGCTTTTATTGGAAGATTCTGCAAGTCCATTACCTTGAGGGTAATAGGTTGTGGAATGCCCTAGTGTTATCTGGTATTTATGACAGAAGTCAACCATTTTCTTGCTTCTAAATGCTGCTGCATTATCTGTGATGATCTTGGTAGGGCAGCCAAATCTGGAAAGGATATTGGTTTCTATGAACTTTATGATAACTGAATCATTGGCTTGCCTACAAGGAATGGCTTCTATCCACTTAGTGAAATAGTCTGTGGCAGTAAGGATCCATCTATGCTGGGCAGAAGATGAGGGATGGATTTCACCTATGAATTCAAGTCCCCACTATTGAAATGGGGCTTCAACAGTGATTGGATGCAGAGGAAAGGGTAGATCTTGGTAGGGAAGCCAAATCTGGAAAGGATATTGGTTTCTATGAACTTTATAATAACTGAATCATTGGCTTGCCTACAAGGAATGGCTTCTATCCATTTAGTGAAATAGTCTGTGGCAGTAAGGATCCATCTATGCTGGGCAGAAGATGAGGATGGATTTCACCTATGAAGTCAAGTCCCCACTGTTGAAAAGGAGCTTCAACAGTGATTGGATGCAGAGGAAGGGGTAATAATTTTCTCTTGCCCTCAAACAATTGGCATTTATGGCAAGTAGTGGTCATCTTGTGTACATCAGGAAAAAGAGTAGGCCAATAGAAACCAGCCCTCAAAATTTTGTTGGCTGTTGACTTCCAATACAAATGACCCCCACACTCTCCTTCATGAAATTCCTGCTTAACCTTCTCTGCATCAAACTCAGGCAAACATTTAAGCAATATACCACTAGCATTTTTCCAATAAAGACACCTATCTACAATGCAATAGTTTACTGCTTTCGGTTTTAAGAACCTTGCCTTTGTTTTCGATAAACCAAGAGGTGTATTTAAATTAAGCAAAACATAAACGATATCAACATACCAAGGAGAATTCATAAAATGGTTTTCAATAATGGGAGTTGAGAATTCTTCTTGGCTATCCAAAGCATTAATCATATTAATATCAAGAACTTCAAAATTGGATTCAGCCATTAATCTAGCTAGACCTTGGCCTTTGATGAGTTTAGTGGGTTTTATCTCTAAATCATATTCGAGAATAACAGCAATCCACTTACCTCTCTTACCATCTGGGTCCTGTGTTAGAATGTCTTTAACAACCGAATTAAGGACAAAGGCAATGATGTGTGAGTGAAGGATGTATACTCTGAAGTCTTTCAATGCTTTAACCAAAGCAAAAGCTTGCTTTTCCATAATATTATACTTCAAAGGGGCATCCCTCAATTCCTTGCTAAAGAATGCAATAGGCTGCTCTTGTCCTTGTGGATTTTTCTGTAAAAGGACAACAGCTATAGTATGTTCTGATGCAAATGAGAAGATATAAAAATCTTTTGAAAAATCAAGACTTATGAGAACCGGTGTTTTGGTTAACGCTTGTTTAACCAGTTCAAAGGATGTCTTTGCTTCCGAGGTCCATTTTACCCCTTGCTCCTTCTTCAACATGTTTGTGATATTTCTAAGGAGTTCAGCCAAGTTGGGGATGAACCTTCTCAAAAAGTTAATCTTCCCTATGAAAGACTGCAACTCTTTGATATTTCGAGGATGAGAGATTTGCAATATGGCCTCAATCCTCATGGGATCTATCTTTATGCCCTATTCTGAAATGATATGCCCAAGCAGCTTACCTTCTTGGAGGCCAAATAGAGTCTTCTTGGGGTTCAAAGATATCCCAAACCTTCTGCACTTCTCGAAAACTTTCCTCAAATGTTCTAAGTGTTCTTCATCTGTTTTTGAAAACACAGTTACATCATCGAGATAGATAATGATGAAGAAGCCCAATTCTTCTGAGAATGCTATGTCCATGGCTCTCTGAAAGGTTGCTCCAGCATTCATTAGACCAAAAGGCATTTTCACATACATGAAAGTGCCCCATGGTGTAGTAAAATCTGTCTTTAATTGATCATCAGGGTGGACTAAGACTTGATTATACCCTGAATAGCCATCTAGCAAAGAAATTATTTTAGACCCCACCACCCTTTGTAAAATATGATCCGTTTTGGGCAAAGGGTAGTTGTCTTTTAATGAAGCTTTGTTTAAATTTCTAAAGTCTATACAGAGCCTGATTTCTCCAGTTTTCTTCCTAACAGACACCAGATTAGATACCCATTCAGAATATCTAATAGGGACAATAATACCGGCATCATGCATTTTCATGATCTCCTTCTTAACCAATGGCAAGCTGGACGAGGGTTTATTACTGCGCGATTTAGTTTGAATGGTTTTGGTTTTCTTTAAGAGGTACAATGGCATATTGGTTTGGAGTGTCATAGGATTTAAGATCTTCATAACTCCACGCAAAAACATCAGAAAACTCTTTGAATAGCTCTATGTATTTGAGTTTAATGTGAGGTGGCAAAGTTTTGGACAGTTTGATCATTTTCGGTTTTTCCTCACTGCCTATATTGCACTCCTCTACTTCAGTCTCTACAGGTTCCAGTTTTGGTTTATTGGCCACATCATCAAAATCAAACAGTTCTTCTAGAGGGGCCAAACCCTTGGGCAAACTATCATCCTTAGAATGCAGAGTTTCCCATTCCTCTGTTTCAGATTTTGCACTTAATTCTGCTTGGTCTCTAAGTTTGATAGTCAGAAGGTTAATGTCTATAGGCTCAGGAGACGTTTCTTCTTCCCCAAAAAAATTTTCTTCACTGCAGTCTGTATCATAATCTGAATCTGAACTATGGAGCTCAAAGTCATTTCTGAATTGCATGAAGTCTTCTATTTGTTTATCTCCGTCAAACACCTGCCAATATTTCTTGTTATCTGGGATAGCTGGTCTAAATTTTATCTGAGAGGTGTCATCATACAGTATTGGGCAGGTTCTAGCAGCAAAGGCTAAATTGTGGGCTGCAATGTTTCTTTTCCTTGGGACAAAAATCAAGTTGGACTCCTCAAACGTTTTTAAAAGATCCATAACATCATTCCTGTAGGCCCTAAGTCTGGGGTGATTTGCATTATACTCCCCATTAACTTGCCTAATGATTAATTCGGAATCACCATATACATTGATTCTCTTGGCACCTAGCTTTTTCAAGAGATGCAAGCCTAAGAGAAGGGATTCATACTCCGCTATGTTGTTGGAACACTGAAAGTTTAATTTACATGAAATACATTCTGTATGATTGTTTTTAGTGTTAGTGATCCAGACACCCGCACCAGCATTTGTTTTAGTGCATGACCCATCAAAATACATCGTCCAGAGAGGAACATTTTCAATTTTATTGTTTTGGTGTATCTCCTTTATATAATTTGATCCCTCCAGTTTTTCATCGGGTTGAGGATCATCTTCTCGACTGTCAAGTTTTAAGTTTAATGGATTGATGACTTGCAGTTCAAGACCTGTGTTTAGTTTGCTAGGGTTTTTAGACACACTAGACTGTTTTGGCAGTTCAGCGTTGTGCTCCTCTTCCTCCGTTTCAGCCATTGATTATGTTGAAATGATTTGTTCTGTAAGTGCTTCATCATTAAACATGATAAAAGAATCGAGGCTTGTGCTTACAGCGTACAAAGGAGAGATTTGAGGCTGGTCTTGACTTGTCACTGTGTACTGCATGTGGGTTTCCCTGTAAAGTCTTCTAGTCTGATTAAAAACAGGGATAGTCGCATAGGTCATGTCCATCTTCATGGTTCCCTGTAACTTAGCCCCCCAAGATCTTGACAAAAGCATTCCATACTTTGGGGGTACATCAGCCACAACAACATCCATGACTAAACATTTGGCTGGAATCTGGGTTAAGTTAACACAGAGATCTTTTATCAATCCTAGACATTTAACTCTGCTTGAGTCAAAGGAGTACAAGTCTTTGTAAGGTCTGGTAATTTCAAGACCCAGGCTTTCCATTACAGCTTTTGGCATTAAATTATGGGAAGCGCCCGAGTCATGCATAGCGTTGTGTAGAATTTTGTCATGAATGTTTAAGCTTACGTAAAAGGGAGGGACAGGACCCTCTTGGAACTTTCCTTCAATCTTTGGACCAAAAATAAGCTCTGGTTGGTCATCATTAAGATTGAGTGAGTCTTCATTATCTTCTAAGTTCAAAGCTTTCAAAATTTTGGACCTATATACATGTTGGGCAGCTAACTCAGTCAAAGGAACAGAATTTTTGATCTTTGAGATTTCCTGTTCTAGGCTAAAAAGGTTTTGACTCTTTAAAACATTGATTTCAGCCTTGTTTACTGCCACTTTATCAGCAATAACAGCTTGCTGATTTGTTTTATCTACAGTTGGAACAGTTGTTTTACCAGGAGTACTAGCTGGGGTGTTAGTACTGCTAATGTTTGCACTCCGTTTTTCAATATTTTGAGTGTCTTTCTCTTTACCACTACCAGAATTAACAGCTACTGTTTTGTATTTTTGTTTGATGGTTTTAGACTGGGTTGCAGTGCTGTTTTGAGAAGGTTTGTCAGAGGTTTTATTGTTGGGGGTTTGTTGATTAGATTTGCTTCTGAGTTCATATTCCTTTAAAGGTTCTATAACCGCGTTTTCCATGTTCTGATAATAATTTTCATTATCATTTCTTTTGTCGTCGTAAGGTGTATAAAGACCTTGTTTATCATCATAATGAACCTCAAAGTCATCATCATCTACCCCAAATAATTTTATATCATCCTCCTCTGTTATTTGTTCTGCTTGCTCAACCTCACTTAAAAAATTTTGATGAAAGGGAGGGGTGATATGTTGATCATCTTCCCGGGGTCTGTTTGGAGGCTGATTTCTTCTAATATTCTGATTCTGGCTTTGGTTTCTGTTTTGAGGAGTGTTTTGATTTAAACTTGCTTGTGCTCTCTCTAGAATGCTCATTTTCTTCATCATTTCTTCCATCATTCTTTCCATCTTTGAGCTTGAAGTGGAAGGGGTGGATTCCTCTCTAAAAGATACTCTCTTTTCAGCTTTCATCCTCGCTCTCTTCTCCATAAGGTTAACTTCCACAGAAAGAGCACCTCTTTGCATATCTTCAAGGGTTGCAAAAACTCTTTCTTTGAGTGAATATGTCATGTCTGGATCAAACCCTTCAGGAAATTTGTTTAAAGCTGAGCCCTGAGGAGGTTTTAGTTCAGGGGAAAGTGCATTATAGACGCTTTTAAATCTGGTACAATAAGATTGTACACTTTCCCCAGGGTTCCTATGGAGATTGTTATAGTCAGCAAGGACTTGGAGAGGATTCTTTCTCACTTCCCATTTGTTTAAGAATTTTTGATGGAAGGCTTGGAGATCGTTAATACTATGGGGGGTTAAACCTTTAAACCATTTTCTTACTTCTCCCCCCAAACTTTGAGAAAATAGTCTCAACTTGACAGAATCATTATCAATTTCATTTCTGTCAAAGTAGTCATTCATCTTGTCCACATGTTGAGATGCTGTTATAGTATTACTAGCATCATATAATGGAATTTTGGACTGATAGTCCTGTGGAATATTGGCTAATGGTACAGGAAGGACTAAGGGAGCATACCATGTTGCCATGGCAGGAGGTGGAGGTGGATTTACAGAAGGGAAAGTGGGCTGAGGTGAAGTGGTTTGAACAGTGGATGTAAGGTGAGTAGAAGTGGATGGACCAGGAGTAGACTGTTGAGATGATCTTGGATGGGAGATACCTAAATTGTGAAGGAAATGTGAATCAGGAGGTGTTGTTTCCCTGCTACTAGGATGTTCACTTGTTTCAGGAGATGAAAGTGAAGATTCAGAGTCTAACTGGATTATATCATCAAATGACCTAGTCCTAAATGGATTCACTAAGTCAGCTTGTGATTGTTGCAGAGCTGAAAGATTTTCAGGGACTGAATTAGCTCTCAAGGGTGATCTGAAAACAATTAATAATTTAACCTTAGGAGACTTCCAAAGGATACTTTCTAGATTATCAACTATCTCAGGTGGGTTAGGGTCTGGGTGGGCTCTAGTGTGAATCTTTTTAGAAGCCACTATGCTATGTTGTTTAGACCTAAAACAAGAAAAGTTCAACCGGATATGACAATCTTGGAGAGGTTAACCAATCTGTTTTTACAATTTTAAATCCCACAGTCCTCTAACTGAGTTTGAATGATTTTATAATGATAAGGGTTCTTCCCAGTGGAGTCTTAAGGTTTGCTAGGATTTTGGAGTCGCCAAGTGGAAATTTTTAGCTCCTTTCAGAGGTAAAAGGTCTTATGGTCCACCACCATGTTTATTTAATTCCAATCTGAAATATTTTTAGGTTTTTCTAAGTCATTTTTCAGTTTTGTGGTTGTTAAGAATGTCCTAACTTTGTTTCAAAACTTAGCTAAGGTTGTGAGACAAAGGCAGTCTACTCTTATGGCTATGCCAGCTGATTTTTCAAGGTTAGATGAAGTCTTAAGAGAAACCTAGGGTTTACCTAGTTTGTCACTGATTCAAACAAGTTCCATCATGATTACCTATATTAGGCAGTGCTTGAAAAGGCTGCTTTTTACTCTGGTTAATAAATAAAATGCTCTATGAACCAAATCTCTGACGTCGTAAGATTATCTTTAAATGAAAATGATTCGATTAAGGTTAATAGATCAAAAGTTGAAGTCATCTCCAAGTTACCTATTCCAAATTGTCAAAGAGATGTTAGAAGTTTTCTAGGATTTACTGGTTACTATAGAAGATTTATAGAAAACTTCACTAAAATAGCATCTCCACTCTTCAAATTTCTTACAAAATATTGTGAATTCAAATGGGATCCTGAATGTCAATCAGCCTTTGAAACTTTGAAAACAAGAATATCTGAAGCACCTATCTTGAGAGGACCAAATTGGAAACTCCCTTTCCATATTTCTACAGATGCTTCAGATACAGCTCTAGGAGCTATGTTGGGTCAAAAAGATTTAGTCCCTTATGCCATTTACTATACCAGTAAAAATTTGACTCCCACAGAGTTGAACTATACTGTAACTGAAAAAGAGTTTTTAGCCGTTGTTCATGCAATTAATAAGTTTAGACATTATATAGGTCTCCGTAATTTATTAGCAAGATTGGCAGAGTCCAATTACAGAAACAACATCGTTTCAACCAACTTTGGGATTCTAGGATCTAGCCCTCCTGAATCCGGAGAGGGATCTCTCCAATATGTACAAAGATGGATATTGTCTTTGAAAAGCTTAGGGTAATGATATTAGGCTAGTTATGAAGGCCAAGGTTTTGTTTTGGTCTTTTCGGATGATTGAACATAGTTGCTGTCTGAGGCAGAAAAATCTATATGTAAATAGGTTCAACGGTGAGAAGTTGCAAGCAAAAGAGTAAGCTTTGATCAAGAAGGGGGATGATGGCAAGTTGTCAATCCATTGGGCTATGGAGTCATAAGAGGATTTAATTGAAACATTCAAGTTCAAGAATGATCTATGGGGCAAGTCATCTATGCCTAAGGATCTCTTTAGAGTTTGATTTATGGGATGGAGTGATACAAATAAGAAAGGGAAAAGACAGATGCAGAACAAAGAGCAGCCCAGGATCTGGTAAGTACTTTGAAACTAGCCATCCTTTGACCAAGCACTTAAGAAAAACATAGAAGCAACTAGGATCTGGTAAGTACTTTGAAACTATCCAGCCTTTGATACACTTCTAATAGAATACCAATAAAACGAAGGGAAACTTGATGGCAACCTTTGGAGTAGAAACTAGTGGGCTGGGCTCACCCTAATCCTCTCCTAGCTCTCCTTTACTTAGTTACATCCAAGACAATCACAAAGATAACACAGAATGGCCTAAGATCTGATAAGTACTTCGAAACTAGTCAGCTTTTAACACATCCTAAGGGAAACAATCGCATAGTTGAGCAAACAAGAAAGGGACTCAGGGCTAACCTTTGATTTCCTCAATTCATTCCTTACACAACATATATCGAAAGTAACATCTAAAAATAACATTCAGCTGTGACGAAAAGATGAGGGAACGCCAGCATCTCTGTACTTAGACTGAATTAAATCATTTCTAAATAACACAATTAGAAGAAAACATTGAAATAAAGATTTCTCAGCCAGAGAAGGTTACTGGTATACAGTAAGTCCTAACACTGTTCAAACTGTTCTTTACAGTGGAAAATGAAACGAATTGAAAACAGAAATAAAATGACAAGTTCACAGTGAGAATAACATCACCATCAACATAGACCAGGATCCCATAAAACAACTTGTATTGATGCTTCAAACCGGTTACAATCTTCAGGTCCAATGTTTTAATCCATCTCTCTTCACAATCTAACCTATCTGCTACAAGCAGAGCTCCAAGAGCCGATGAAACCACTATCTACAGTCAAGAGTTTTCAGCTCAGTTACATAGAATGTTTCAACAATTACATTAACAACCAACTAATCCAACCCCTCACGCATCTTCTACTGAAGTATTTATAGAAGGATGAGGAGGTGAGAGCTAACAAAAGATCTCTCAAAGCAATTAATACAGATTCAAGACTTCGTGGCCATTTGAGGGGCTCGATGAAGAAATTCACAGGTGGAACACTGTATTAACTGTTTTACATTTATGAATTAAGCTCAGCAGGAGCTTTATTTGACTTTGAGGCTCTGCGTACTGTGGGGAGCAACTCTGCAGATATTCTGTCATTAAATTTGGGGCAGAAATAACTTCTTTGGCTGTTCCGAGGCGAATATCTGATTTTCTTCAACAACTTCGGCCTTTGTTTGAAAGGTTTGAGGTGACAGGTGGCTCGGTGGTAGCTGAGGAATCAATTTTCCTCAGATGTGGCAGTGGAGGCTTTCTGTCTGATGAAACACTTTAGGTTTTTCCTTTAAACTGTGTTTTAGATTGGGGATTAGGCTTTTGATAACAGTCTTAGCCGTAATCCCCATAAAAATCATCTTCAATCTTCATCTGCTGTGCTCTGTCTTCAAACTGATACTCTTTAACTGTTTTTGAATTAAAACAGTGTCTTGTCGATGTGCAGGCTGCGCTGGGATTTTAAAAGGCATCAATGCCCATGAAGCATTGAGAAAACAATGGAGCAAAACCCCGCAGATGGTTCTCTTTAACAGCTCGAAGGCGCAGGAAACATCTTTCCCAACCCTCGGCTTTCTTTCATTATACAATGGAAAACCATTAAAACACCTGCAAAACACAAAAATAGTTAAGAAATCCTACGGAAATAGGTTTAAACTGCTTCAGATGGCGGGGGAGGAGCGTAGCCGTCGGATGAAGGCAACCAACGGTGGAGATTTGCGTAGACGAGGTGAAAAGGAGAGCGGGGAGATGAACAAGTCGGAGTAGTTTTGGACCGTCCGATCTGGACACGTGGACGGTCCAGATTTAATCGAAGGGTCTCAATCGGAGGTGGCAGAAAAGGGGATGCGATTGAAAATTTCAGTGCGATTGAAACATTGCGATTGAAACATTCCGATTGAAACATTCTGATTGGAACATTTCGATTGGGCGATAACCGTTCGATCTGTAGATCAGATCGACGGCCTAGATCCTTTGTTTTCTTGCACTGGCGGGACCTTTATACTTCGTAAGAAACCCATAAATTTCAATAAAAAGCAAGGTTTTGAGTGAAATGGGCGGAATATATATATATATGATAGGCTGGCGCCCGATTGCGGGGCCAATGGGTGTATGGAGTACCATGGGCCCGGGCTTTATATAACTAGGGCCAATCGTAATCGAAACATTCGGGCCCGGTCTTTTTGATCAACCCATTTTAAATTCTCCGATCGCGATTGCGCGATCGGTCTTTTTGATCAACCCATTTTATTTAAACACGTGATTTTGGCATTTTAAAACAAACTTTGGAATAATGGGTTTTCAAGTTTTACAAAGAAAAATATTGATCAGAAAGGGATTTTTCAATAGTTTAGTGCCCGATTGCGGGCTTATGGGGCAGATGAAATGATAATACGATCTGCGGTTTAGGACAAAGGGGCTGATCGCAATCGACATTTTGAAATGGCTCACAAACATGCACACTTGAATATTTTCGATTCGATTAGCGCTTCATGGGTTTGGCGCTTGGTTTTTATGATGAGGGCGTATTGGGGAAGTGGTTTAGGGCTTAGGTCCATGAAAAGACTTGTATTTTTATGATTTTTCACGGTTTTTTAATGGAAACAAAGGGTGCCGAAAGGGTTAAAAAGTGAGTTTTTAACCATGGGAAGGGTGATTTATGAAGGGAAGAAAGGAAAAGATGAATAATAGAGGAAAAATATGGAAAAAAGGGAAAGGAAAAGAAGGTTAATTTCGAGTGGGAGAAAGGGAAAAGGGATGGCTTTGCAGCAGTTTCCTCTTTGTATTTCAGCAGAAATTTCAGAGTATGAGATGAGAACAACAATGAGGATTTTGGACAAAAGGCAGAATGCCTTCAAGGAGTCTTTAAAAGCCAACAATTTTTAGTGATGAAATTTTTTCTTTGAAGGCTCAAAACATATTTAACCACCTTTGGGTATAACAAAAAATTATAGGTGGTTAACGGTCTTAGCCGTAATCCCCATAAAAACCGTCTTCAATCTTCATCTGCTGTGCTCTGTCTTCAAACTGATACTCCTTAACTGTTTTTGAATTAAAACAGTGTCTTGTCGATGTGCAGGCTGCGCTGGGCTTTTAAAAGGTATCAATGCCCATGAAGCATTGAGAAAAAAATGGAGCAAAACCCCGCAGATGGTTCTCTTTAACAGCTCGAAGGCACAGGAAACGTCTTTCCTAACTCTCGGCTTTCTTTCATTATACAATGGAAAACCATTAAAACACCTGCAAAACACAAAAAAAAAGTTAAGAAATCCTGCGGAAATAGGTTTAAACTGGTTCAGATGGCGGGGGAGGAGCGTAGCCGTCGGATGAAGGCAACCAATGGTGGATATTTGCGTAGACGAGGTGAAAAGGAGAGCGGGGAGATGAACAAGTCGGAGTAGTTTTGGACCGTCCGATCTGGACACGTGGACGGTCCAGATTTAATCGAAGGGTCTCAATCGGAGGTGGCAGAAAAGGGGATGCGATTGAAAATTTCAGTGCGATTGAAACATTGCGATTGAAACATTCTGATTGAAACATTCCGATTGGAACATTTCGATTGGGCGATAACCGTTCGATCTATAGATCAGATCGACGGCCTAGATCCTTTGTTTTCTTGCACCAGCGGGACCTTTATACTTCGTAAGAAACCCATAAATTTCAATAAAAAGAAAGGTTTTGAGTGAAATGGGCGGAATATATATATGATAAATTTTGTGCCGTGCGGAACCCCTTTAGGTGTATGGAGTACCATGGGCGGAGCTTTATATAACTAAATTGTCGTGTTAAAACATTAGACGGTCTTTTGATCAACCCATTTTAAATTCTCGATCCAGCGTTACCACGATCAGTCTTTTTAATCGACCATTTTATTTAAACGCGTGATTTGGCTTTTTAAAACAAACTTTGGAGCCAATGGGTTTTCAATTTACAGAAAATATTGATCAGAAAGGGACTTTTCAATAGTTAAGCGCCTGATTGCGGGCCCACGGGTAAATGAAATAACAATATGATCTGCGGTTTAGGACAAGGGGCTGATCGCAATCGATATTTTGAAATGGCTCACAAACATGCACACTTGAATCTTTTCGATTCGATTAGCGCTTCATGGGTTTGGCGCTTGGTTTTTATGATGAGGGCGTATTGGGGAAGTGGTTTAGGGCTTAGACCAAGGGGCTTAGGTCCATAAAAAGACTTGTATTTTTATGATTTTTCACGGTTTTTTAATGGAAACAAAGGGTGCCGAAAGGGTTAAAAAGTGAGTTTTTAACCATGAGAAGGGTGATTTATGAAGGGAAGAAAGGAAAAGATGAATAATAGAGGAAAAAAATGGAAAAAGGGAAAGGAAAAGAAGGTTAATTTCGAGTGGGAGAAAGGGAAAAGGGATGGCTTTGCAGCAGTTTCTTCTTTGTATTTCAGCAGAAATTTCAGAGTATGAGATGAGAACAGCAATGAGGATTTTGGACAAAAGGCAGAAGGCCTTCAAGGAGTCTTCAAAAGCCAACAATTTTTAGTGATGAAATTTGTTCTTTGAAGGCTCAAAACATATTTAGCCACCTTTGGGTATAACAAAAAATTATAGGTGGCTAACAGTGGCTCCACTTGGGGATGGTGCCTTCTTGAAGGCATCAAGAATTCAGACTTGATTTCTCTGGGAGGTAGGCCTGTGCCTGATCCTTTATTCCTTCTGGGATGCTGACCATGTGCCTCATCCAATGAATTTCTCTTTCTTTGCTTAATGGTCTTGATTAGCTCTGAAAAAATGATTTTAGTTATGAAAAATGATGAGCTTCATCAATACAACCTTCTACCTACCCAATCCTACTGATCTAACATTTTTTCTTCAACAGAGTGCACTTGGATTGGCAAACTCTTAACAACATTTTATTCTTTTGAAAGCATAAAAAACTAATCTAATTCTACTCCTTATTTTTCCCTGAACTCAGATTAAACAGTTGAGTTCAGATGTTTCTCTACCTAATCTACTGTCTGTTGGGATTAAACTGTCCAACAGACTTTCATTCTCTAATTTCTAAAGAAGAAATTTAAAAACGGCCAAGTCAAGATTAAGCAGTTTGACTTGCTGTGATCTATGGAATAAAAACAAGCTGCACATAGATTATTATTTGCAGAAAATTAAATCAAAATGGAAGGCTTAAGATCTGAAAGTTTCTCATTATGGCCTTCTTTTTCTTTACAACTCTGTTTTTAATTTTGTTTTGAGCTGTCTCTTTCTTGATATCTGATTCAGATTTTGGGCAAACAAGAACCAGTTTTTCTCTTTTATGACTCAGAAAAATAAAACAATTTTGAGTCATCTCTCTTTGGAAACTTTGGTTCAGATTTTGAACATGTTTGAACCTTAATTTCTATCCTAATCTATCTACTGATAAGCCAAGATTAAACAGTTTGGAAAATCAAATTCACTACCCTATCAGCAGAAAATTGAAAGCTAATTAGTCAAGATTAAACAGTTTGACTAACTAGAAGTGTGTTTTGTAGGAGTGGCATTTTAAGCTTGCACACTTTCAGATTTATTTCTCTTTTTGGCATGGGGCTGTGCCTTTCTTGTTTTTCATTTCTGCCCTCTTTTCTTTCTTTCTTTGTTTTTGTATTTTTTGATTTTTCATAACTTTGAATGCAATGATGGATGAAATGTTTACAATGGAAAAAAGAAAAAAGAAGGCTTAAAAACATATTAT
This sequence comes from Pinus albicaulis, assembly GCA_034641835.2. Classification (NCBI taxonomy): domain Eukaryota; kingdom Viridiplantae; phylum Streptophyta; class Pinopsida; order Pinales; family Pinaceae; genus Pinus; species Pinus albicaulis. Next base: position 690,023,868 of record CM076575.1, read on the forward strand.
GAATCAAGAGAAGTAATGCTTGAGCATTCTGCCATTGACAGGACCCTCAAACAGATCTGTTCCATCCAGCTCTTGTAAGAAGAATGCATTGTTTCCAGCAACTGAATGAATAGAGTAAGGGCCAAGCCATAGATTGTCAAATTTACCATGCTTTCCCTTGTCTTCTCTCTTTGAGTCCCACTTTAAAACTTTGTCCCCAATCTTGAAATTGTTGGCCTTTGTTCTTCTGTCAAAAAGCTTCTTAATGTTGTCCTGTTTCTGCAATGTTTTGTTGTACACTTCCTCTCTGATTTGCTGAAGATGAATGGTCTAATTTATTCTTCTGATCATGTCATTATCTTCAGTCTGCAATTCTTGGATAAAATTCATAACTGGTACACCAAGGCTATTAGGAAAGATTGCATCTGTACCATACACAAGCTGAAAAGGTGACATACCAATAGATTTCTTCAAAGTTAATCTGTCAGCCCAAAGTGCATGGATCAGCTTTGTGTGCCAAGACTTTTTATTTTCCTCCAATAGTTTCTTGATTATGTTCACTAAGCTTTTATTGGAAGATTCTGCAAGTCCATTACCTTGAGGGTAATAGGCTGTGGAATGCCCTAGTGTTATCTGGTATTTATGACAGAAGTCAACCATTTTCTTTGATCCAAATGTTGCTGCATTATCTGTGATGATCTTGGTAGGACAGCCAAATCTGGAAAGGATATTGGTTTCTATGAACTTTATAATAACTGAATCATTGGCTTGCCTACAAGGAATGGCTTCTATCCACTTAGTGAAATAGTTTGTGGCAGTAAGGATCCATCTATGCTGGGCAGAAGATGAGGGATGGATCTCACCTATGAAGTCAAGTCCCCACTGTTGAAAAGGAGCTTCAACAGTGATCGGATGCAGAGGAAGGGGTAATAATTTTCTCTTGCCCTCAAACAATTGGCATTTATGGCAAGTATTTTTCATTTTGTGAACATCAGAAAAAAGGGTGGGACAATAGAAACCAGCCCTCAAAATTTTTTTGGCTGTTGACTTCCAGTACAAATGGCCTCCACACTCTCCTTCATGAAATTCCTGCTTAACCTTCTCTGCATCAAACTCAGGCAAACATTTAAGCAATATACCACTTGTATTTTTCCAATAAAGACATCTATCTACAATGCAATAGTTTACTGCTTTCAGTTTTAAGAACCTTGCCTTTGTTTTCGATAAAACAGGAGGTGTATTTAAATTAAGCAAAACATAAACGATATCGGCATACCAAGGAGAATTCATAAAATGGTTTTCAATAATGGGAGTTGAGAATTCTTCTTGGCTGTCCAAAGCATTAATCATATTAATATCAAGAACTTCAAAATTGGATTCGGCCATTAATCTAGCTAGACCTTGGCCTTTGATGAGTTTAGTGGGTTTTATCTCTAAATCATATTCGAGAATAACAACAATCCACTTACCTCTCTTACCATCTGGGTCCTGTGTTAGAATGTCTTTAACAACCGAATTAGGGACAAATGAAATGATGTGTGAGTGAAGGATGTATACTCTGAAGTCTTTCAATGCTTTAACCAAAGCAAAAGCTTGATTTTCCATAATATTATACTTCAAAGGGGCATCCCTCAATGCCTTGCTAAAGAATGCAATAGGTTGCTCTTGTCCTTGTGGATTTTTCTGTAAAAGGACAGCAGCAATGGTATGTTCTGATGCAAATGAGAAGATATAAAAATATTTTGAAAAATCAGGGCTTATGAGAACCGGTGTTTTGGTTAATGCTTGTTTCACCAGCTCAAAGGATGTCTTTTCTTCCAAGGTCCATTTTATCCCTTGCTCCTTCTTCAACATGTTTGTGATATTTCTAAGGAGCTCTGCCAAATTAGGGATGAACCTTCTCAAAAAGTTAATTTTTCCAATGAAATACTACAACTCTTTGATATTTCGAGGATGAGATATTTGCAATATAGCCTCAATCCTCTTTGGATCTATCTTTGTACCCTCTTCTGAAATAATGTGTCCAAGAAGCTTACCTTCTTGGAGACCAAATAGTGTCTTCTTAGGGTTTAAAGATATTCCAAACC